>CM040244.1:244654505-245377925 GCA_022545495.1 Chrysanthemum lavandulifolium
TAGTAGGATTCAAAATGAGTGGTATGTTACTCCTTCTAAAGCTATGGTTATTGCAGAATACGATGGCCATGGTGAATTCAGACCCATTTGCAGGTATGACTATGTGAGGCAGAGACAACATGAGGCAACACACAAAATGCAGATGGATACAAGACATAAGAAGCCTGAAGCTTCAAAAGACAAAGAGTTTATGAGTTTTTAAGATTTTGTATGACTAAGACTCATATATACAAAATTCTTGTTTTCTTCCTGGAAGATTTTGTATGGATAATTCGATAATTACAGAACCTGTGTTAAACATTTTGAAACACTTGCCAATAGTGACTTTCAGAAATGTTATTACTGTTCAAGTAAATGTGTTAAAGATGAAGGCCATTAAAATATAAATGTGTTATAAAAGTATAAATGTGTATGATTAAAATCTCACATTCTAAAACAAAATCGTGATTGAATTTTGTCGAAAGACTAATTAATTAAAAGTAGTATTTTGGACCCGCAAGTGAAAAGCAGGGTTTTTCCTAATCGTGATCTTTGAAGTCTGAGTTTAGGGACCAACAGTTGTATTTTAGTCTAAAATATATTTTATAATAAAATTATAATAAAAATATATTATTTAAAAAATTAGATAAAAAAGAATGTGAGAGTGAAAGTGGTAGGTCCGACAGATTTTGTCAAAAGATATGTAGGGTTTGTGTATGATAGGGTTCATGGGTTTTAAAAGTCAAATCCTAACCCCGAATATCATACCAAACAATTTTTATGTATCACATCAAATTTCATGCGATCAAAACCCAAAAACCAAACACCACCTTAGTTTATGACCCAAATCTTTTGACGAATAGCCTTTTTCATCCAAGATGCTTGATCACCGACCATAGTCCTGTTAGTTTAATGGACAATAAATTAATAGACGTGTGTTAGGATCGAACTCGAGACCACGGGATTGCACACTTTGCGTATGAGAATTAAAGTTAATAATTAAATATAAATGTTATATTTATTTATTAATTAAACAAAATAATTATAACGGACGTTAAGTAATTAAGTGTAATGGACTAACCGTCGTTAAATGTACTTAGAAAGGACTAGATGTGAAAATAGAGATCGAGAAGGTTCTAGAAAACCTTGAGATTACTCCACGATTGGTTATGGGTTTCATAACCCATCCTTAGCTAACTTGGTCACCAAGTTACTTTGGAGTATAAATATGAGGCCTGTGGTCTTGGTTTTGATCTCAGACTCATAACCTAAAACCAAAAGTGTTTGTGTGTTTATATTAAAACCGGTCGACCACCTCCCTATGGTGTCACACATTGCTTTTCCAAATCAAAGTTGTTTTTTAAATTAAAACTAGCATTCCTTTAATTCTAAGATAAGACGTAGAAAGACAAGAAAGTAGGATGGAATTACAAAATCAGAATGAGTAATTCACATAATCCTATAAACTCTAATTAGGGTTCATCTCAATTGCTAGTTTTGTGGATTTGATTCTTGTTCGGTAGAATCAAGAAAGTACGCATACTTTATGCTTTAGTTAATTAATTATTCATTATATCGTTCTTTTACGCCCGCATATTTCTTTGATGTTTTATGTGTTTTATATATGATTGTCATGTTATATAATTCCAACAAGTGGCATCACGAGCTTGGTTTAATGAGTAATTAATTACTAAACACGTAAAAAGAATATTGTATGTTGTTTGATATGATTATTCTAGTGTTTTGGTTATGATTATGTAAACCCTAATTTTAGGGTTGGGCTTTTGCCCTAATTTGGTTTTAAATTTTATTTGGATCGAATTAAAAAAAAATTATGGGTCAAAACCCTAAATTTTTTTAGTCGATTGTTTTAAAAATTGTTTTAGGGTTTATTATAATGGTTATTTTATCAATATCGAAACCTAGAATTAATATATTTGTTACGTGATATATTCATAAATAAATTGTTATGTGACATGGAATTGTATGCGATCTCGTGACAACGTGAATAAACTGTTATGTTAAATCCATGAAAACGTGCATGCTTGGCATGGATTATTGTTGATATATATATTTAATTGTTAAGATTGGTTATGTGAAAATTAATTGTTAAGTTTTATACACATGTATATTTATGATAAATCTTGAATTGGTAAGACTCCAATTATATACATTAATGAATCAATTATGTGCAATTTGGTATATTATTAATTATGGGTTTATTTAATTGATTCATCGATGTATGTACTCACTTTCAATTGAGAGAGTGAAAGCCCTAATTAATATATACATTAATTAACCTAGACATTGATTATTAATATGGTTTTATCGAATAAATTGCATGTGGCTACTTGTTTACACGTATTAATTGTTAGTTATTTGCACATTGTTTTTAGTTATTTATTTTTATTTGTTTACTTGTTTGTTTATTATGTGTGATAGTTTTAAGAGGGTAACTTTGAATAGAAAAATAATACTGGACTAAACAATGTTGAAATTTGATTTGTTTTTAAGAGTTAAGTTTTCAATAGTTTAATTGATTGATAATTTTGGTACAAATGGTCCGAACTACTCACCCAATTCGATTCTGTGTGTGGGAAGTTTAAGGAGAGAGCGATTAAATTGCGATTCTAAAGAATGAGGTTATTGCTTCAAGACTAACCGATTCTCCGCTTGCTCATGAGTCAAATTGAGCTACCAAGTAAGCCATAAATGTACAAAATCATCTTGGCGGCGTAATTAGTTTTAATTCCATGTGCCACTTCGGTGGTAATTATCGAAACACTAAGTGTTTACACTTATGCAAAAGTACTAGATAATGGACGATAATTAAAGTTAAATTCTTTGGTTACGAAACCAATACCTCAATCAAAACTTTGATAATTTGATCTTTATGAATTGGTAATAAAAGTTTTGAGTAAACTCAAATACATCCTGTGGTTTATTCGCATCATCATACATCCTTCCCGCAAAGTTTCAACAGATACATCACTGTTAGTAAAGTTAACCTATATACATCCCCTGTTAAAATAAGGACTAATCGTGCAAATTATTTCTGTTATCTCCAACGAGATATAAAATATTTACACCGTTAGTCCTCTCGTTAAAGGTATTTGCACCGTTAGTCCTTTTTATGTTTCGTCCGCTTTTTACGCGTTTCTGCTTTACGCTTCGTCCGCTTTTTACGCTTTTTCCTTTTTACGTTGCTCATTTTTACGCCATTCTGTTGTCATTTACGCTTCGTCTGCGCACGCTTTTTATTTTGCGTTTCGTCTATTTTTACGTTTTCCTGTTTTTTCCGTTTCTGCGTTTTATACATCTTGCTCATCTTTTTATGTCTTTGTCTATTTTTTTAACGCCGTCGTCATTTTTTCACTTTTATATCTGCTTTCACACACTTTTATTCGCTTTTAACCATTTCATACGTTTTAAACCATTTTTGCACATTTTATCCGCTTTCATACATATTATATGTATGAAATGGATAAAACGTAAGAAAATGGATGAAACGCGGAATAATCGACGAAAACGAATAAATATGTGAAAACAAATTAAAAAAGTGAAAAATACGACGAAAACGTAAAACAGATTTAGAAACATAAAAACGGTCAAAAACGAAAAAATAGACTAAGATGTAAAAACGGACTAAACGAAAAAAAAGCGGAAACGTAAAAATGGACGAAAACGTAAAAAATAAAAGAAAACGAAAATGTACGAAAACGAAAAAAATGGCAAAACATTAATAAACGGACTTAAAACGCAAAAATGTATTTAACACGTAAAATGGAAGAAACGTAAAAAGGGACACAAACCTAAAAATAATCGATGAGTAACGAAAAACAGATTTAAAACGTAAAAGAGACAAAACGTAAAAACGGATTTAAAACATAAAAAGAACTAATCGGTAAATACGGTTAACCTAGAGGACTAACTGTAAATATTTTATATCTCGTTAGGAGATAACGGAGAATAATTTGCACCGTTAGTCCTTATTTTAACCGAGGATGTATATATAGTTAACTTTACTAACGGAGTGATGTATCCGTGAAACTTTTGCGATAGGGATGTATGGTGCGAAATAGGTTAAACCACGTGGATGTATCTTGAAGTTTACTCAAAGTTTTTTATTAAAATTATGCTACAAGATGAATGCACGACATCTTTGTAAATATCTCGATTGACCACATAAAATCAAAACTAGTACCCTTTATAAATTAAGTTATGTGCCATCTAATTAAAAGGAACACTTGAAGTTGTTATTTACGTCATGTCGAACTTGGTAGATTGTGATGGAGAGGTAAATTTTTATGTAAAGTCGACCTTACATGAACATATTTGCGCTCTTAAGTTAGACACTTAAGTTGAGTAGGATGTGAGACTGGACTCAAGGCATAAGATGGGATGAAACATGTTTATATTTGCAATAGCGTTGGAAAATATAAATCCCATAATGATCTAGGAATTGGAAATTGTTTGCCAATTATTGTTCGACAGATTACCTTATTATATGCTTTCGCATTTGCGCGGATCAACCGATGTAATGAACCTATATTAATTTGGATCCTATTTTCGAGAAAATGCTATAGTTATATGAATATTACCTTGGGTATTTTATTTTTTGAAAAGTATAATTATCGAAAATACTAAAATTGAATTTTGCTAATTCTTTAAATGTATTAATCATTAAACCAGAAAAGGTTATTCCCGATGGTAAATTGATTCTACACTGTAAGGATTTTTGGTAGAGTCAACTTTACCAAAAGAATAAACCTAGTCCTGCTTTCATAAGAAAGAGTGAGATTCAATCCTATTCCTTTTCATGAATAAAGAAATGTATTATAGGACAATTAGAATTGTCTAAATTCTAAATACATAACTCAGAATCAAATTTAAATAGTTAAGGAAATTGCATATTTTAGGTTATTAAATTAGAAGCTAGACTAATATCGTGTATAATTGGTAAAAGACAAACTAGCATATTTTATCTAGTTGTTTTGTTTTGACCATCTAAAAGTACTTGTTTTTGAAGAGTTAAGTTTTCAATAGTTTAATTGATTGATAATTTTGGTACAAATGGTGCGAACGGCTCACCCAATTTGACGGATGTGTGGGAAGTTTAAGGAGGGAGCGCATTAAAGCGTACCCTAAAGAAGGAGGTTATTGCTTGACGACCGAATTCTCCGCTTGTTCATGAGTCAAATTGAGCTACCAAGTAAGCCATAAATGTACAAAATCATCTTGAGGCGAATTAGTTTTAATTCCATGCGCCACTTGGTGGTAATTACCGAAACACTAAGTGTTTACACTTATGCAAAAGTACGGTATAATGGACGATAATTAAAGTTAAATTCCTTGGTTGGCGAAACCAATACCTCAATCAAAACTTTGATAATTTGATCTTTATGAATTGGTAATAAAAGTTTTGAGTAAACTCAAAATACATCCTTGTGGTTTCACTGTTTAGCATCATACATTCTTCAAAAGTTTCAGCAGATCATCACTCCGTTAGTAAAGTTAACCTATATACATCCCCGGTTAAAATAAGGACTAACGGTGCAAATTATTCTCTGTTATCTCTAACGAGATATAAAATATTTACACGTTAGTCCTGCAGGTTAACGGTATTTGCACCGTTAGTCCTTTTTATGTTTCGTCCGCTTTTTACGTTTTGTCCATTTTTACGATTTCGTTCATTTTACGTTTTGCCCTTTTTACGGTTTAATACCGCTTTTACGCTTTCATATGTTGTATTTACGTTTCGTCTTTTTCACGTTTTTTCTATTTTTACGTTTCGTCTATTTTTTCGTTTTTCGTTTTTTACGTTTTCGTCCGTTTTATACATCTCGCCTATCTTTTATGTCTTCGTACATTTTTTAACGTTTTCGTGCTTTTTTCACTTTATCTCGTTTACACACTTTATTCGTTTTTAACCATTTTCATACGTTTTTAACCATTTTCGTACATTTTTATCCGTTTTCATACATATTATATGTATGAAATGGATAAAAACATAAGAAAAATGGATGAAAACGCGGAATAATCGACGAAAACGAATAAAAATGTGGGAAAACAAATAAAAAAGTGAAAATACATTAAAATGTAAAACATCTGAAACATAAAAACGATCGAAAACGAAAAAAATAGACGAAGATGTAAAAACGGACGAAATGTAAAAAAAAAAGCGAAACGTTAAAAATTGGACGAAACGTAAAAATAACAGAAGCGAAAACGAACGAAAACGTAAAAAAAGCAAAACGTAAATAAACAGATTTAAACGTAAAAACGGAAGAAACGTAAAAACGGACAAAAACCTAAAATAAGCGATGGGAACGTTAAAAATGTATTAAAACGTAAAAACGGATTTAAAACATAAAAAGAACTAACGGGCAAATACGGTTAACCCGGAGGACTAACGGTGTAAATATTTTATATCTCGTTAGAGATAACGGAGAAATAATTTGCACCGTTAGTCCTTATTTTAACCGAGGATGTATATAGGTTAACTTTTACTAACGGAGTGATGTATCTGTTGAAACTTTTGCGATAGGGATGTATGGTGCGAAATAGGTTAAACCACAGGGATGTATTTTGAAGTTTACTCAAAGTTTTTTTATTAAAATTATGCTACAAGATGAATGCATGACATCTTTGTAAATATTTGATTTGACCACATAAAATCAAAACTAGTACCCTTTATAAATTAAGTTATGTGTCATCTAATTAAAATGAACACTTGAAGTTGCAATTTACGTCATGTCAGAACTTGGCGAGATTGTGATGGAGAGGTAAATCTTTATGTAAAGTCGACCTTACATGAACATATTTGCAGTTCTTTAAGTTAGACACTTAAGTTGAGTAGGAAGTGAGACTCGGACTCAAGGCATAAGATGGGATGAAACATGTTTATATTTGCAATAGCGTTGGAAAATATAAATCCCATAATGATCTAGGAATTGGAAATTGTTTGCCAATTATTGTTCGATGATTACCTTATTATATGCTTTCGTTACTTGCGGATCAACCGATGTAATGAACCTATGATAATTTGGATCCTAGTTTTCGAGAAAATTCTATGGTTATATGAATATTACCTGGGTATTTTATTTTTTGAAAAGTATAATTATCGAAAATACTAAAATTGAATTTTGCTAATTCTTTAAATGTATTAATGCAACATTAAACCGTAAACGAAGGTTATTCCTGTATTGGTAAATTGGTCTACACCTGTAAGGGTTTTTGGTAGAGTCAACTTTACTAAAAGAATAAACCTAGTCCTCTTTTCATAAGAAAGAGTGAGATTCAATCTTATTCCTTTTCATGAATGAAGAAATGTATGATAGGACAATTAGAATTTTCTAAATTCTAAATACATAACTCGTAAGCAAATTTAAATAGTTAAGGAAATTGCATATTTTCTGAGTTATTAAATTAGAAGCTAGACTAATTACTGTATAATTGGTAAAAGACAAACTAGCATATTTTATCTAGTTGTTTTGTTTTGACCATCTAAAAGTACTACTTACAATTGTTGGAATAGTAGAACTATTAAGAAAGAAATTGCATGCCCAATTTTTCAAGTTAATAGCATTGATGGATAATTCATCATCTACATAGTAGAATACACTCTTTTAGTACATAAGTAATTGTGATGTATGGACTTTCTCAAAAGTTTAGGGAAGTAAATAGAGCACTATTTTCTTTCACCGTTAATGAAACACTTACAATGTTGTCAAATCCGATTGGGAGTATTGTGTTCTTATTACTGAATAAGGAATTAATGTAATGATCTCTAATTCAGTAGGAGTTACAAGTTTTGTCATCTTGGTAGTAACCCAGATTATCTCTAGATTGTCTTAAGATAATTACTTTTCACTTGTAGACACTTATGTTTTCAAGGATAGTCATATACGTTTCCTTATTAGACAATGAAGTGGTTTTACATCTACTAGTTATGATAATATCAATGACACAATCGTATTAGTCACATAAACAAACATATGTCGTGTTGTTTATCTGCTACATGATGTTGTTCCATGCACAAGTGGGAGAAATCTATGTTGAAAACTCTTAGACCTTGACAGATCTTTAGCATCGTGGATCGTTAGTGTTGCCTATGTAATCATAAGCAAACTAATAGATGCCTCTAACACTCGTGATATATAGCGGAAATTAAATACAAGATGTTATAACTAAGAACACTTAGATCCTCTATGGATCTTTTATTAACCCGAAACTCTATGTTTGATTAGTTATCTATTACAAACTATATGGTTCCTTTTATAGACAAGGAACCCTAATCTATTACAACCCAACGACTAAGCATGCAAGCATGCATTTAATGACTAATACACTAAACTATATTGAGCGGTACAATTATACCCATGCAACCTTGGGCGTTACAAGAATATGGAGAGTTAGCATTTAATTCATATAGCGCATGTCGATCCTAGTCGACTTTTCACCCTTCAAGAAGAACACAAGAACGCTTGTACTCTTCAAGAGAATTACTTCTTCAACAGTAAACCGCTTACTTACAGAAACCTTCTAAGAAGAATGACAAGATAAATCCTACTTATAATTCCAACAATCCTCCCTAAACCGGAATTTGACTAGGTTAAGTTCCGGTTCACCTTGAAAGATCTTTTGAGACTTGATGCTAGAGGATTGTTTTCACATATCGAGTAAAGAACCAATGATTAACTCATCTCTATGATGATCAAACTTTGAGACTCGGTCTTTGAAGCAACAATTAACATAATGTACATCAAAACTTATGAGTTGCATACTATTCTCATCACTTCCGGTGTGTGAACTCCGAGAGAGGTGAATCATTGAAAATAATGGATTTGATGTCTTTACCAATAGCCATTACAACCGGAGTAGCCAAATGTTTAAGTTCGAAAACTATGGTACATCGATAACCATCCGATTTATAGGCAAACCGAAACCATATAAACGGATTTGATGTGTCTTTACCGTAGCCGCTTGCTCGGGACTAGTCAATTCGAGAATTGGTGAATTGATAACCAAATATGGGGATAGTTGCCTTTACCAAGCCATATACTTGTGGGCTTGCCAATTCTTGGATTCCAAAAGGAATAGACCATGGTGAATTGATGACCATACAACACTCGACAATTAAGCATGGGTGGTTGAGCACCTATGATTTTGAGCAAACCATTACTGACTATCAGATTTGACATGTCTTTACCAAAGTGTGCCCTTTGGACTAGTTAACTCTTTGATATACACAAGGTATATCCGTGAGTTAAAACCATCAAAAGTGCAACAAACATTGCAAAAGAAAGTTAGTTAGATTTTTTTTTTTTTTTTTTTTTTTTTTATAACTAAGAACAACAAACCGACAAGAAAAATCCTCCTCGAGGTCTATGCCTCCCTTAAACTCTGCAGCTAAGGGTTAAGCATTCCAATATTGACTACAAGGTGTTGAAACCTTGGTCCATCAAAACTTTTGTTAACAGATCGCCACATTATCATCAAGATGAATTTTCGCCACATTTATCAAATGTTTTTCATATGCATCTCTTATAAAGTGGTGCACGATTTCAATATGTTTGGTTCTACTATGAAAACTGGGTTTTGACAATGCATATGGTACTACGATTATCAATAAAAGAGTTGTGTTCATGAAGTTATACCCATAGTCCAAAGAATTGGTTTTGAATCCAAAGCACTCGTCCACGTAGCTTGCGAGCAACATACCGCTTGATGGTAGAGGTAGCCACAATGGTTTGTTTCTTGCACTGCCAAGAAATTAGTCTCTTTCCAAGGAATTGACATCCTCCAGTTGTGGATCTCCTATCCAAATTTGCACCAGCATAATCACTGTCACTATATGCTTCCAACTTAAAAGGAGACTCTTTTGGGTACCAAAGGCCTAAATGAGGTTGGCCTTTGAGGTACTTAAAGATCTTCTTGACTGCATTGAGGTGGGAAGTAAGAGGAGTGACCTAATGTCGAGAGCACACACTTACAGCAAAGGTAATATCAGGTCTTGAAGTTGTTAGATACATTAATGAACCAATCATTGACCTGTATAAATGAACATTCACGTGTAGATCCGGATCATTGTTGGCTTTTGTTTTTGAGCTTCATAAGGTGTTGTGGCAGTCCGACACCTTCCATACCAATTTCTTCAACATGTCTCTCACATATTTATCCCGACCGATAAATATCCCATTCTTTTCTCACGAACTTGAGACCCAAAAGAAAGTAAGCTCCCCATAGCACTCATCCGAAATTCTCCTTCATCGATCCTCGAATTCCCTACACC
The DNA here is from genome assembly GCA_022545495.1 of Chrysanthemum lavandulifolium. NCBI lineage: Eukaryota > Viridiplantae > Streptophyta > Magnoliopsida > Asterales > Asteraceae > Chrysanthemum > Chrysanthemum lavandulifolium. The sequence continues at coordinate 244,664,779 of CM040244.1, forward strand.
AAGCTTCTTTAGTGGATCCGAAAATGATGTCATCACATACACTTGCACAAGTATGATGTCCGCCGAGTTCTTCTTCGGAAAAGAGTCTTATCTATGGCACCTCTTCCGTAGCCATGCTTGACAGAAATGATGAAAGCCTAGCATACCATGCCCTGGTGCTGATAAAGTCCATAGAGCCTTAACGACTCTGTAGACATGATTAGGATGATCGTGTCTTCAAATCCTTTGGGTTGTGTGACATAAACTTCCTCTTCAATCTCACCATATAGAAAAGCACCTTTAACATCCATCGTCTGACATGAAGCCCATGTATGATGCATAGGCCAAGAAAATTCGAATGGCCTCATCAGAGCAACAGTGCAAACACTTCATCATAATCAATCCTTCTTCTTGCCTGTAACCTTGAGCTACTAATCTTGCTTTGTTTTAATGACCACACCCGTGCATCTCTTTTGTTCTTTAGAATCCATTTAGTTCCAATAGCATATTTGCCATCCGGTAATGGTACCAAGATCCAAACTTGTTGGTTCTCTGGCTGTTGCATTTGTCTTGCATTGCCTCAATCCAACTTGAGTCTTCAAGAGCTTGAGTGACACTGGTTGGCTCTACTTGAGAAAGAAAACACGCAAATGCACAATGCTTGAAGTCGTGTGATTGTCTCTTTCTCGATTTGAGACATAAGAGAGAAAAGCAACCTGTCCAAATTTAGGACTAGAGATAGCTCTTCGAGTTCTAACAGGAGCTAGAATGTCACCAATAATATTGGATTGAGGGTGAGTGATGTTGATTCTTTTGGTAGCAGTGGGGTTGACATCAATGGTAGGTTCAAGATTAGACACAGTTGGTACAAAAGTTGTGTCATAGGAAGGTGATGTGAAAGTTGTGTCATAGGAGGTTACAAACCCTAGCTTACTAGAAAAGCTAACTATTACATATTAGGTCCTCATTGTTTCTTCTTTCTTCATTCTTGCTCGTGGTTTTGTAAACATCAAATCTATAATTCCCAACAATCTATATTGTGTGCAAGGTACAACATATAGGTATATGATTTAACGGATTCTCTTGACTGCAAGGTAAGAGACTAACATTCTAATATAACTTGTACATATCTAATTTAAGAAACACTTGGTGTTGCAATTTACGTCATGTGAGAACTTGGCGAGATTGCAACAACAAAGTAAATCTCCATGTGAAGTCAGACCTTGCATGGATATATTTGCAGTTTCTAAATTAGACAAGTATTTAGAACATGTGTCAAAATGATATATAAGACTACTTAAAATTAAATATTTATGTATTATTAGAATGACATAAAATGAAGTAATCTAATACTACTTCAATTTGTTTATTTATGTATTTTGGAATGACATAAAATGAAAAATAATGTAGTCCTACATTATTGTGAAGTAAATAAATTAACTTGAAATTACTATTGAAACCAAGAGTTGTGTTCATAATTACTTTAGTTAGACATGTTTATGATTAATTGTAGAGACATAAACATAAAGTCTTTTAAGACTTATAATAAAGTAAGACGTTAATTTGTTAGGTTTTTTAATTAAGACATATACAAGAAGTCATTGAGTTGATCAATGATTTATAACGTTAAATAGGATTATAACAATTTATGTTTTCTTGATGAGACATGGATATGAAGTGACTTGGTTAAAAAGTACTTGTGTTATAAAGCATGCAATTGGCTTGAAAAGTCTATTATACCATTAAGTTGACTTAGTTGGTAAATAGGTAAGCCAAAAGGAATATGTTTATCTTATATATTGTTAGATTGTCTTACAATATTAATTCTAATTAATACCACAAGTTGATGGTAGTTCAGTTAGGAGAATCAAACTCTATTTGATTTGTTTGATTCAAGATAACAATAACTTCTTTCTTAAAAAGTAACAAGGTTAGAAAATTGAGTATGGATTGAATATACTCAATGTGACTCCAACCTAGAAGATTAATAAAACACCATTTTATTATGGAATGTGATGAATCACATTAAGTTTTAAAATTGAAGATTCTGAATTTGTTAAACTACTTATGAATAGGTTATTAACAAACTAAAGTCAGGAATTATCAATGTGTATTTGTAATGTCCCAAAAAGAGAACAATGTAGTTTCGCTCTAAATATTAAGTATATATAGATAGTCTATATATTACAAAAGGCTAGTGGGAGTTTTTTTTAGCTTGAAAGATAAAATTACAAGATACATAATCTTCTAAAACACACTAGTAAATATCATGATGAGGTTAGACATGTAAATGATAGACCTCAAGATGATGGAATTTTCATTCATAGATCTGCAAGGATATCTAAGATATTTGATTTATATGTTGAGAAGAACATGAGTTACAGGATTATAGTAAACCTGATAATCATTATGATGAATTACCAAATATTGAATTAGGTAAATTACTCATACTATGAATGTTAAAGATGTTGTCCATAAAGATAATCAATTTTGGAAATTTGGTTTATCTTAATAGTTAGACTAGAGAATGGAAATGAGTTTCTTCAAAGAGATGAAAAACCCTAATAGTTTGAATTTCTATGTAGAAATCATATGGACAAAATTGTACACATATTTAATGCAAGTTTTATGACAAGATTATTAATCATACTTAAGCAATTAATTATGATTGAATATTCTTTCCTAGACACATTAAATATATAAAGATGATAATTATCATACTTGTTTTCATTAATATGAAATATGACAATGGAATATCAAAACTCTTTCTTGAGAAATAATAGAGCGAGAACGGTAAGTAATCGAAAGGTTTTTTGAATTCATATAATATTTGGAAGTGTACGAAGTGCAATAATTCATGAATGGATAAATGCATGCATCTATGAAATTATTCTTATGTTTAATTATTAAATTATAGTTTTGATTTATAATTGAAATAAGATAAATTTTTAAGTATTCCTGAAAGCTAGTGGGAGTATTATGTTAAGGTTTTAAATCTTATATGTTTTATAACATATAGAAAGTAACATTCCTTTTAAGCTAAATGTTAAGTCTTAGATTAGAATGAAACTTCACTTGTAAGATTTAAGAATTAAAACATACAACCTTGGAATATATGTTTATTATTAATAAACATATGCAGTAAAATAAATGATTCTAATAAAACATGATATATCATTTGAGAAATGGATAAATATATTTTGACAAGATAGAACATAAATGAAATCTAAGTTTGACCTGTAGATTCATCATGTATATCATGTAGTGTGTTCAAATTGTTGTATCATTCTTGAATGATAGATGATTTGACAACATTGATATCTAACTAAAAGTTATTAGATAACTTGTGTAATGAATATTCTAATAGAATTACATCCTTAGGAATTGCTCCTAGATTCTCTGGATGAACAATATGTCAATTGTTGTGCAAATTGTCATCAGCTACAAACTTGAAAGTTTGGAAGACATCAAACATTACACAATAAGATATTAAAGTTTACGGAGTTTTAATGAGCATATTGTTGTTTGTATACAATGATGCTGGTTTAATTGAGATGACACTCAATACTAGTCATGGTAGGATTTCATCCTTGTTAATGGCCATGTGAACTAGTTGTGCTAATAAGAGCGCAGTTGCATTATACATTAAAAGAATAAGAATACTTTAAACTTTAAAATGTTTGAAAGTTTAAATTGTCATAAATTGGTGATAGAGGATGTCACACACTTTATAAATTATTATGTGGATTGGTGAATGCACACATACAAGGATTTCACTAATTCAATTCTTGAAATAAGTATTCTCAAAATTACGATAGATCAAGTTGGTTGATTTATGCCTTGTCAACAAGTATGATTATCATTACTTGAGGCATAATTTATCAACTGGAATTTTCATGCATTGATCTATTTAGTATTTGGATAAATGATTTTAAACAATTATTATAATAAATCAAATACTTGGTATGTTTGATTTTATAATATATTGTATCATATATTTGCATGTTTAATCCGTGAATAAATTTATTTATTCTAAATCGTCCGTTGTCAATTAATGATATGGGAGTATCATTAAACTAAGACAAATCTGAGAGATATGATATATACTTGAAATTATATTGATGAGAATGCATACCAATTTCAGATGATATTCAATTAATTGAATATATGACTTATCCCAACTGCATGATTTTACTTTATGAATATTGTTATTAAGTAAATCATGAATAGTTATCCTCAGACTTGAGATACCAGATAAGTGTCATGAATGTAGTGCACTTCTGTGGAACAACTTAACGCTATACATAACTGGTAGTCATAAGGGTTGTTTTCAGAAGTGTTGCAAAATTTATGAGTTATTCTCGTAGTCAAGATATAATTTGTTCCTTCAAATTTATTTTGGAGTTTAATAATGCTGGGCCCCTCATAGGGTTGACAAGATGTTTGCGTGGCCACGCCCAAGATCTCCCCTGAATATGTTCAGAAGATATGGTAATCTTGCTCAATCACTTATAACGAGAAACATAATGGTTGAATAAAGAATGACTTAATTCCATATCTTTATTTAACATGGTATTAGAAACAAAAAGATAATAATAATGAGAAATCATTAAAAGGTTTTCCAGGAGCCTTACTCGAGTTGTACTAGAGGCATCGAAGTGTTGCTAGACGCTAACCGATGTGATCACTCTATTAAGATATGTCCAAGTGGGAGATGTTGGTTTAATGGACAATAAATTAATAGACGTGTGTTAGGATCGAACTCGAGACCACGGGATTGCGCACTTTGCGTATGAGAATTAAAGTTAATAATTAAATATAAATGTTATATTTATTTATTAATTAAACGAAATAATTATAACGGAAGTTAAGTAATTAAGTGTAATGGACTAACTGTCGTTAAATGTACTTAGAAAGGACTAGATGTGAAAATAGAGATCGAGGAGGTTCTAGAAAACCTTGGGGATTACTCCATACGATCGGCTATGGGTTTCCATAACCCAATCCTTAGCTAACTTGGTCACCAAGTTACTTTGGGTATAAATACAAGGCCTAGGGTCTTAGTTTTTGCATCTCTTGTACTCATAACCTAAAATCAAAAAGTGTTTGTGTGTTTTTGTGTTTAAAACCGGTCGACCACCTCCCTATGGTGTCGACACATTGCTTTTCCAAATCAAAGTTGTTTTTTTTTTAATTAAAACTAGCATTCCTTTAATTCGGCATAGTACATGTGTACAAGAAAGTGGTACTAACACATTATTGTTAGTATTCTTGGATTGAATTACAAAATCGGTAAGGGGTAATTCACATAATCCTATAAACCCTAATTATTGTTCGGCTAGAATCAAGAAATGTACGCATACTTTATGCTTTAGTTAATTAATTATTCATTATACGTTCTTTTACTCTTCCGCATATTTCTTTGATATTTTATGTGTTTTATATATGATTGTCATGTTATATAATTCCAACAAGTCCATAGGCCGATCTATTTTAAACTCCATGCGATATTTAAATCACGACAAATAGTTTTAAGTGTCGAATAACTGTCCAAATTACTACTTATTACAAATTTAACTAATCAAAACATTTCTTCGATGGCTCTAAACTCTAAAGATAACAATTTACAAACTAAACTAGAAAAATAGCATGTGCTTGCTTTACCTTATTTCTCCGCTTATGGCTTATTGAATAAGTCAAAAGGCTCAATTGTTTGGGCCGGCTTAAGCTTTTTAGACTTTCCAAATTTCATTACGCAAATAAGCCGAACAAATAAGGTAAGAGCACTTCCATCCGTAACTCAAGTTATAAAATAACACCAGCCACGTCAGCGCCACATCAGCTTTAACATTTCACCTTAACATCTCCAAAAAACACCCACATCAATAACATCCCAAGTTAAACTTTAACATTTCATATTTTCAATTTCAACCCCTAAACTAAAACAAACACTTCATTTATTAAACTAAACATAACATTAAATTTGAAAACATATTACAATACGAAATTAAAAAAATACATCGGAAAAAAAAATTACAACGAAATAAAAAAACACACCGAAAAAAAATAACAAAATATAACAAATACTTATTTATCATCGTCGCTATCTTGTTTTTGTCCATGTCGTTCAAGATTCTTCTGCCAAACATGCTCCATAAGGTCCTGTTGGAGTTGGGTATCGTTGTCGGTCGTGTATTTCTTTTGCCTTACGATTGTGAGTATCACATCTTTCAACCCATCTTCGTTGCCTCAAATTTCTTGACGGATCCACCCACAATTCATTATAGTCACGTAATGCAATGATCTTTTATAATCATGTTATGCAAAATAATGCAAGAATACATGATTCTACGTATCGTGGCAATTTCCCATTAACGCCGGTTGTTGTAGTATACCCAATGACCTTGAAGCACACCAAAAGCACGTTCAATATCCTTTCGGCACTTTCTTGTCTCCTTTTAAAGCACGTATATGTTTTAAATCGGTTGTTGCCTAGAAGGATTTGATGAAAGTTGCCCACTGTGGATAAATTCCATCGACCAAGTAATACCCTGTTCATACCTAGTTCCATTGACCATATAAGGTGCTCTTGGGGCATTGTCATTAAGAATATCGTCGAACAACGAGACCCGGTCTAAAACATTAATATCGTTATTCGCCCGCCATCCCAAAAAATGCATGCCAAATCCATAAATCTTGAGAAGAACAACTTCAAGCATAATTGTTGGGTATTTTTATCACCCCTAGCAAATTGCCCTTGGCAAGCCATTGGACAATTTTTCCATTCCGGTGCATACAATCAATGCTACCAAGCATTCCTTAAAACCATGTTTTTCTTCATGTTGTTGATAAAGTTTTTGAATGTCGGCCCATGTTGGTTTTCTTAAATACTCGCCATAAACAAATCAATAATGCATTTGTTAAAATTATCAAGACATAATTTTGAAGTACTCGCACCCATTTGCAAGTATTCATCAAATGCATCGGTGAGGTGACGTCTGACAATTGGCGTATGGCGGACGACACTTCATTAAAGCACTTAAACTCATTCGACCCGCATAATCGGTGTTTGCCTAAAGTAAGTAAAATGATCCGGAATATTATCGAAGTATAAGATTCAATAACTTCAACTATTTGCGGGAATAGTTTCGGCTCATCTGAAATCTTCTACGAAAATTTCGGTTTGAATACTTACAACCTTCAATGAAATAATCGTTGTGCAGACGTTCTTACGCAATCTCACGTTCACGATATATATGGCTACGAGCACGAGTAGGATGTTGAGATGCTTCTTCTTGTTCCAACCGAAGGTGATACTCGTCGCGGACGTCATAAATTAAGTCATCTTCGTCATCAACATCCCGACCAATGCGGTGGAATTTCACCAAATTGATTCGGATCCATTGTGAACGAACTTGATTCTTGAATTATGGAAGTGTGAGAGGAAGTATATAAACTGTGAATTTGAATTATGGAAGTGTGAAAAAAAAATTGTGTTTTAGTTGGGTATTTATAGTGGTAAAAAAATGTTTTGATTTTTTTTATAAAAAAACTAGCCGTTAGGAGATTTTATGTAATTTTTTTTTAAAAAACTAACGGACACTAGCGGTTGAGGGGGTGTTTTTGAAAAATTTTTGATTTTTTTTTTAATCGCCTTTAACGGGCGTTATGGGCATAACGTGTAGGGACTAACGGTGCAATAACGTATAGGTTCCGACGGCTTAACTCCACTAACGGCGTTATTTTGGCCACTAACGGCGTTATGTCGTTATCAATGTAAATGCTAGCCACTTTGTAAAGATGTACACTATGTTTTTGAGTATCGTTTAAGAAATGAAAAAAAATGCTAAAAATGTTTACTTCATTTTTATTTTTTTTTACTTTTTCATATTACAAAAACTTAGAGAATTGATACCGTAAATTGGGTATTTTGAAGGACCAAAGTTAAATTTGAACAATGTGTTAAAATTGTAACAATCCTAAAACAAAACAAAGACTAGTTTCTGTTTTTAAAGTAGTTTTGAGTCACTCGACTAGTTGTGTCGTGTTTCACCCACCGGCGAACTTAACCGGAAAACCAAAACCATGCCAAAAAGAACAACACACACGTACTCCAGCGAAGACGCTTTACCGGACGGACCAGATTCCGATCTCTTCGTTTATTACTGCAAACATTGTAGCTCACATGTCCTCATTACAGGTGACCCTTTTATCCTTTTTTTTTAATTGTATTATTATATCATACAGTATTATGTATTAAAAAGTTAAATTTTGCCCCAATTTAACTTGTTACTATTGTACAAGATTAGTAGATGATGGGAGCCACAAAGTTATGGTCGAGGGGGCAAACTATGATAAATTTTAGAAACTACACTACAAATTGGTTCGTTAGTGGGGAAAATTACAAAAAAAGGCAGATATTTTTAAAAAATTACACTACAATTCTTTTCGCTAGGTGCCCACCTTGCGCCCCTCCTGTCTCTGCCTCTGATGATGGGGGTGTTTGTTTAAGCTTATATTGCGGCCTTATGACTTATTTGGTTTCCGGCTTATGTTTCATAAGCTCATTTTTTGTGGCTTATTTTGAAACTTCTATGTTTATATAAGCTTATCATGTCATGATAAGCTTATATAAGCCGAAAAGGTGCGATATAAGTCGCTTATGAAACATGAGCCGTAAACCAAATAAGTCATATGGCCTCAATATAAGCTAAAACAAACACCTCCCGATAAGTGGCTATATTTACCTTATTTGTCCGGCTTATTTGCGTATTGAAATTTGGAAAGGCTAGAAGGCTCAAGATGATAAGCCGGACCAAACAATTGAGCTTTTGAACTTCTGAATTTTAATAAGCGATAAGCGGAGAAATAAGGTAAAACAAGCACCTGCTATTTTTCTAGTTTAGTTTGTAAATTGATATCTTTAGAGTCTAGACTATGTTTACCAAGAGTATTGGAATAATTTGTATGTGGGATTATACTGAAAATATTAAAAGGCGCTTTATAGATGGTAGAATTGTGTTACGGATGGAGTATTTGATAATGTGGTTGATGGTTTGCATAATCATGGTATATGGTGAACTAAGCGGTGTTGAACTTTGGATTGATTGACTGTTATGGACTAGCCTTGAAACCAGTTGTGAAGTTGCTGTAGAAATGTTAGGATACAAATCAAAGTTTGTTTTTCATTGATTTGTAATGGGAGGTTTATATCTATCTTGTATGTACAATTTCCGCATGCTAACGTATGATTGTAGATACACAATTGCAGAAGATGCCTAAAAGAAAAACTGACAAAGCCTATGTTTTGGATAAGAAGAAGCATCTTACAAGGTTAAACATAACCGAAGCAGGGAAAATTCTACTAAAACGGTAAGCATTTACACTTAGTTTGTATTCAGAAAAATATTTGCTCGACTGCATTTGACAATCTGAGTACTTTTAGTGGACATGTATGCTTTGTTAAAACAACTGTATCATTTTTTTGTAGGGGTGAAGGGAAGTTAGAGAAGCAGTTTCGCATGAACTGTATTGGTTGTGGGCTCTTTGTTATCTACCGCTCTGAAGAAGACTTGGATTCTGCCTCTTTCCTATATGTTGTTGATGGTGCACTGAGTACGATTGCTGCGGAAACTAACCCTCAGGTACTTTTTACAAACTGTTGTAGTCTCTCATTTATACATGGCTTGTGCAATTTGTGAGACTTGCACTGATTGTGTTGATGTGAATTAGTAACGGAAAATTGTAATACGTGTTTGTTTTGTGGTGATAGAAATTTATTGTTGAGCTCATACGATTGCTGCTATTGCTTTGCTATGGACATCATTTCTTGTTCTTTCATTTTTTTAATGGTTCAAGTTCTCTTTCCGGTTCTGTAAATGATAGCTTTTACGAAAGTTGGGAGTTAATGAAAATCTTAATGAAAGCCTATCCTTATGCATGTGAGAACGGGTATATAAGTTTTGTTTGGGTTAATGCTACAGGACGCTCCTGTACCACCATGTATTTCACAGTTGGAAGGAGGACTTGTCCAAGTAGCGATTGAAGTGGAAGATCGAGCACAGCGTTCAGCGATTACAAGTAATTTTTTTTCAATCTGCTACCTTTGCTCGTCTTTTGTGATGTCTCCGAACTTACACGCATGTTCTAAACTTTTTCAGGAGTAAATGCTGATGACGTTAGAGTCACTGTGGCTGCACCTGCAGCACGTGGGGAAGCTAACAATGAACTTTTAGAATTTATGGGCAAGGTCTGTACTTTCATTTTGTCTCTCATCTTTTCCCTAATTTCCATTCTGTTGGCTGGTGTAGCTAACGTCATTATTTATGACTCCAGGTTTTAGGTCTGAGACTAAGTCAGATGACCCTTCAAAGAGGGTGGAATAGCAAGTCTAAGCTCCTCGTGGTGAGTTGAATGATTTCTGTCACCAACCAAAATCCACAATCTGTTTTCTAGTTTTTTTTCTTTTAGTCTTTTGATGGATGAAGTTATGAACTAGGCTTGTGGTAACAAAATGTCTTTCTGTGAGCACTTCTTGGCTTTGTAGCACACTATTTGTTACAATTTAATTGCGGGCATATAAATCGCTGCAATCTTAACTACCAATTAGTTTAAGATCGAAAATGAAACGAAATTATTTGACATATCTTATTAATTTATTATATGTTTGGTGTTAACAAGGTCTGCAACTTGAAGCCTAATAATGAATGAAAAATGCTATAGAAAGCCAATTGAAATGCGCATACGAGTATGTTAGGACAATGACTTTCTTAAGTTTATTCCTGCATTAATCCTTGGTGGTAATGCCTGATCCTGCAAAACTGTTTAGTCAAAGTTATGAAAATTGTATATTTAATCATTGGCAGTGGATCAACCCATACGTCTTACGCATATTTCAATCCTTAATAAACTAATGTAAACTCTGATATTGTCATGCGTGAGTTTACTTTCAACATCTGAAGTGAATATTTGATGCTGTTGTCCAACAGCCGATCATAATCATAGTAAATTGTTGTCTTCATTAGGTTTTAATCACTATTCTACTTGCCAATACTTCCTTGCTGCAATTTATATTTGAATAAAAGCATCTTTAACTGGAATATCTATTTACTTCATCTCTATATGATTCTGTCAATAAGTGGTTTTAATTGATATGCTTTTGTTGCTATTCGCTTTCTTCAAATATGCTGAAACCATATCTCATTTTATTCAAATATTCTGGAGCAGGTGGAAGATTTGTCCGCCAGACAAGTATACGAGAAACTGCTTGAAGCTGTGCAGCCTTGAATCCCGTCACTTTTTTGTGAACTTCATCTCTATTGCTGCTTCTTAGTAATTGGCTCTGAGCCTTCATCTTAGAGCACTTTTTTCACCATGGTCTCATTTTTCAAGGGAATGGCGAGCAAGGTGCTGCAGTTTCGTATTCTTTGTATCATGTCAAATGTGAATGACATTTTCACTTGTTTTCGGACATGGACTTCTTGATTTTGACTGCTAGAATTTGAATGAATTGAAGTTGAATTTGTAGTCTTACACATTTTGTTTCTCAATAGGAATGCCATAATTATTAGCATGAATTGTTTGGTTGTTACATTATGTTCTTACAGTCTTACACAAGTATTCGTTACATTTACGGTTGTTGCTTTGATTCATATTCGTTACATTTTGTCATCAAAGAACCTGCCATTTTGCTGTCAAGATTAGACTAATAGAGTCAACATAGCAGTCACTTGTTTCATTAACTGAGGTTATCATTTAAGCAAACAAAGCCGAAATAAAGATGCGTTATTGAGCTAAAAGTTAGCTCGATTCAGTAGCTCGACAGATCTAGCATGGGAAAGGTACAACCGTAAATCAAACATTATCCTGTAGTGATTTTTTGATAGATAACCAGTGTTATGAATTTGTTTGCTTTCATATCGGCCAACAACTAAATAAACATATGATGCATTTTAACCCAAACTGTTAACTTGGCAGACTTTGCAAATTCAAGATAAACTTAGCAGACTTTGTAGGCCAACTTCCTTGCCCATTGGAATGATGGTTCTTAGCTTGCGCAGAACGTCCAACACCACGACAAAAACGGGTGAATTGAAGGGCTTGCTTGTAAGCCAAAATATCTTTCGAGTATCTCTTGGCCTTGATCAGTAACTATATCAGCTCACAAATAAACGTATAAATCTTTTAAAACGTGAAAAGCATATTTGCAAGCATGTTGGCAGAGCACATAATAACTTTTATGTATACATGCTAGAAATATACACAATTTAATTACCATGTAAAGTCATATATAACCAATCAAATGCACAAGCAACTTTTAGCTGTCTCAAATATTATATAGATACAGTGTGTTTATCAGCAGAGAATGCGTATTTGACCCTGAACTCATCAAGTTACTCATTCTTCCTTTACCAAAAAAACAAGCAAAGAAGAAAGTAGATAACAAACATCGAAGAAGCCATTATCTACCGATTGAATTGCTTGTTGATACATTAACAAACCTCTTGAATTTATAAAGGCATCACTATTGTTACATTCTACCAATATGGGAAGTAATATTGAATTATACTACAAAGGCAGTCGATAAGAATCAACTTTTTCTATTGCAACAACTTACAAGCTAGCAATGCAAATTGATATAGATTGCAAAAACTTGACGCTTAATGTAACATGATAAGCTGTGAAAGAATGCCATAGAGCTTGTCATTTGGGATACAAGTGTGAAGATGGGAATGATTTGATGACAAATTAGCCTTAAAACCTTACCAGTTCGTTGTCATCAAATTAAATACTTTGTATTCGTAAGCTGTTTTCATTATTATCTGACATGTTCTATTATCGCCCTTGTTTAAAAGATTCGTAAGCTTGGCCCTTTATTTATTTTCCTTATTCCCGCGCCCCGATGAGTGTCCTTGCATAATTAAAAGGTGTAAGACAGCAATTCTTTTGAGGAATGAACAATAAATCTCGAAAATAAAAGCAGGGGCGGACCTAGGGGTTTCCGGGGGTTCACGGTTTGCCGCTTAGTGTAAATTTTCGTTAAATATCCTGATTTCTCCTAAATGAACTTGGTGCCGAAATTTTGTGTCATATAAATATGTGCCTTGTTTAGTTAGTTCACTAATATGTCCAAAAAAATTGTCTTGTTGATGACCCAAGTGTAGGTCCGCACCGCTTAAAAGCATATGTTGCGGGTTAGATTCATTAAAAGCATTTATAGTAATGATGGGGTTTGAATGTGGAGGGGAATATCGATATTGGGAGGTACCGAGGTAAGTAAAGATATTCAAAAGACGGTATTAACTTTTGTGAATCTTTCGGAAGAAAAAAAAAGATGGGAAACGGTCTTAATACTTCCTTTTGGCTAAGATAGGTGGTTTGGAGATGGTGTGGTTCTTAGTGAAAAGTTAGACTATATAGATTAAAAGTTTAACAAAAACATTACAGTTAGTGAAAGAATATTTGGAGGTCTGGATCATCGGCATTGAATTGGGATTGGGTCAGGAGTCTTAGATGCAGTGGGGTAGGCGATTTTGATGAATTGACGGCTTTAACTAATATTTTTGTTCCAAATGTGTTACAAAGCGATTCATGGAGGTGGATACTCGACGACGAAGGGGTGTTCAAGGTTAATAGTCTAAGACAAATTCTTGATGACAGAATTTTAAGTTCTACAAATGTATTTGCTTTTTACACTCTTACACAAGTATTAAGGTTCTTTTGGCAGTCGTCAAAGAACCTCTGATTTTGCTGTCAAGACTAGACTAACATTAAGAGAATGGTTACTTCTGGCATCAACTGTAATGTTTTGTCCTTTACGCGAAATAAAGATGCATTATAATGCTACACATCATAAAACAGATCTAACTTGAGGAAGATACAACCTCAAATCGAACACGACCCAATTCACTGATTTTTTATATATAACCAGTGTTACATGTGTCTATGACCTTGGTATACAACTTTTTTTTGCTTTCATATCAGCCGACAAAGTAGATACAACTTCGGAGAAACTAGCTTACATAACAACCTATTTGGACAGAATATACCTGTTAAAATCAACCTGGGTAATACTTCAACCTTATTATTTAGATTTTAGACATCAGAATCGATGTTCTTTTGGAGGTAACAGTTCACAGATAGCATAAACAAACATATAGACAGACAATCAGCAAAAGATGAACCATATCAGATTCGAGCATTTCAACACTGGATGAAACAAGTTTCGATTAGTATTTAGATTCATAAAGCAAGATCACCTCATAATCGAACACAAGATAAAATCTTTGAAAATGGAAACAGATGGTTTTGAGATAACAAAATGAAAACAAAAACCGATTTTCTTCTACCAACAAACTATAAATCCCACTCATGAAGTGTCTCCAGCTTGAATTAACTTCGCTTCTACTTGGTTCTTGAGGCCAACTGACTCTCAGGCTGCAATTTTCACAAGAGTTTCACCATTAGTAAAATGAACTTGACCAAGAGTGTTTAGTTGTTTACCAATAAGAATTAACATTTACAAAATGAGATGTATAACTGACCTCCTTCTTAACAGGCTCTTCTTTCTCAGACAATGTGAGTTCAATGTGACAGGGAGATGACATGTAAGCTGCAAAAAATACATTTTTATCATTCATCCAACAAACAGATTATAACAACTTAATCTAAACCGGTTGGGGTTAAGACCGGCAAATCAGCCCAAAACAAAAAACTATAGGAGCTAGACTCACGATTGATTCTTCCATGAGCACGGTATGTACGACGTCTCTGTTTCTGTGCTTGGTTCACCTGGATGTGAGAGATGTGTAGAGCATCCACATCCAACCCCTTAACCTACAATTTTCCAAAACGATATATAAGTTGGAGGCTATAATTTGTTTATAAACAGGCTATGTTTAGATATTTTATTGTACTTAGTACTTACTTCTGCGTTACTCTCAGCATTCTTAAGCAAATCCAAGATAAACTTGGCAGACTTGGCAGGCCAACGTCCTTGCCCATTGGAATGACGGTTCTTTGCTTGTGCGGTACGTCCAACTCCACGACAGAAACGAGTGAATGGAATGGCTTGTTTGTGAGCCAAAACATCTTCCAAGTACCTTTTAGCCTTGATCAAAGGCATCTTACGGAGAGCATGGGCGGTTTCACGGGTGTTCTGCAATATGACAGTAAACCAATCAGCACACAGTTTCACATATAAAACCAGGAAAAAAGCTTTTACACAGAACAGAAACATCTTAGCAAGCATATTGGAAGTACATAATATCTTTGATGTATATTCTAAACAGCCACGTTATACAACAAATCAAAACTAGTATATACTCATGGTTCAAATGTATAAAATCTAAGCGCCAACTAAGGTCACATCAACAAGGTGATATACAAGTCCCTTTTAGCTGTCTCAAATGCGACATTAATACAGTTTGTAAAGTACTTACATCAGCACACAAAAAACCAAGTGAAAAAAACTTTAAAACACAAAAAATATATTTACAAACAATTTTACAGTACCTAATATGTTACATATACATTCTAGACACACATAAAACATCAATTTTTTACCGCATTATATCCAAGTTACACATATACACAACCTAAATGACATTTAAAGCCTCATCAACTATGAAATGAACAAGTAACTTTGACCTATCTCGAAAGATTTGTGTTTAACAGCATGTGTAACATATCATCTCAAAACATTATACATTAATTGCTTATAAGTTATCACTTACCACCCTAAATAATTACTACATTCACAAATTTAAACAATATAAAACACTACACTAAGCCTTCAGATGTTACAAGCTCATTAATTGTTCCATACCGACAAACGGACTTCATAATATCTAAACAAACAGTTGGCAACTACATCACAAGCCACAAACACTACTACAGGCTCTACAGCAAACACAATTCATTTTCAACTATCAATGCTTCACATTTACATTTGTATAAACCAACAATAACAGTAACAATAACAACTAACGCTAAGAAAAAATGATTAAAAAAAGAAGCCAATATACCTTGAAATGACACCTGAGATCAGATCCTCTTGCCTTGCAAGCTGATAAAACACACATCATTTACAAAAACTAATTAGTACACCTTATAAACCCTAAATTTAACAAACAAAATAATATAACCTACAACCTAGTAAAAACAAACATATTAATTACTTTTATAAAATTATCCCACTTTAAACACACAAACTAGGAACATTTTAAAGCTAGAAACCTTAAACATCTATACATATTACATAAGTATAAAAAACAAAGCTTACATTTGGTGGGGTTTTCTGGTTCCTTGGAGTATTTCACCTGAGATCATTAGAAAAACAAGAACACATTAATATATACATAAAACATGTTTTTTAATACAACGTTATTGGGTGTGTGAATTTGAAGGTTAAAGGTTACCATTGTTGCAGATACAGATGGTGATGAGAAAGGTGTGTGTGTGTGTGTTCTTCAGAGGCCGCCCCTAACAAATGAAAGGGTTGAATTAGGGTTTCTCAATATAACTGCTCCTTTTGGGTTTTCTTTATTTCTTAGGTTGGGCCTTCTGGCCCGGTTTGTTGTTTCATATTTGGGCTTCCAGTTTCAAGATTGGACCACAACACAAATAACTACCATTATTTGTCTCTTTATATGAGGTGATTTGCGATATATACATATATGTCTCGAATACTACTTTCGTTTCAAAATTATTGTCACAAGACAAAAAAAAATATAAGCTTTGAGAAAAGTGCATTTGTTATAGTTTGAACTTTTGAAAATTTTACAAAAAAATAGTTTTACCATGTAACAATTATCTAATGTTTTCATATAGTATTGTAAATAATAATTTGACTAAGATCAGTATAATAAACTTAGATTACTATTAATGGTGACTACAAACTTGACCAAACAGCCCTGTCATCTCAGTACAATTCAACTAGACCAAATGCATGACCAAATACTCTTAGTAAAGCAACCGCGGTTACAACAAAAAGCATATCTCATAGAAATAAATTAAAAAAACACTTACGCACACAGATCCTTTCAATTCATTTGGTCGACTGGCCGACCCTTTCAATTTTTATATCTTTTTAAGGAGGGGGGGACGCGTTTGGTATGGTTGAGGTAAGGTGGGATGCGGTCAAAGTTGGGGACCGATCGATTATTCGATCATTGCTACGAGTGGTTTTATGCAATTTCAACTACTATATATAGAAGTAGATAATTTATTTGGGACAAACCGAAAACAAAATATAAACAACAAAATTGCGACGGAGGGAGTATTACGTTCTTGAGTTTTAGATTATAAAAGGAATAAGAGAAAAAGAAAGATTAAAAGAAGTACAAAGTGAAAAAAAAAATAGAATTATTTGTGTTTTAGAGTCGAGAGGAAGAGAAAAGAAAGAAATATTAACGGTGTATTTAGTTGTAGAAATAAGTATTTAGTTTTCTAATTTGGTTTCTCTAAATAAATTGCTAGAGTTGAGAATTTAAAAATGTGCTTAAATGATAGTCTTTTAAGAAGTGAAAAAAATGCAAACGAAAATGTTAGAAAAGTATGCATATGTCTTTTCAAACTTATACATAACATTTGGAATAGGGACTTCTCACTTTTTAAGAAATTTTTTTTTAGAGATTTGTAACTAAACAAAAAGTTTTATGTTTTTCACTTTCTTATTACATACTACGTATTTTATAGAAAAGCCTCTTTTTCACCAGCTAGGCGTATCACACGAACTTGTTTCTTTTTGAGTTGTAAATTAAAAACAAATAAATAAAAAAATAAATAAAAAAATAAAAAAAATTGATGTTTTACAATTAAACATATATTTAAATGTTTTAAATTTATAGTTGTAAGATAGTATTGCCATTTGATATGTTACACTTTTGTTTACTATCATTTCCGTTTATTTTTAGGAGGAAAGGTAATAGCAAAAATTTTCCTTTAATTTCTTTCTTTCCTATCTTGTCTTTAGAAAAGAAAAAATGAAGAGCACAAACTCTTTTAGGCTCTCTTTCAAATTTTTTTCTTCTTTCAAAACCTAAACTCGAGAACTCGAAGTTAATAACAATTTTCAAACACGTATATTCATTTTAAATTTCACTTTACCCTTTTAACTTTATCTAACTTTCAAATTTGTATAACTTTAATTTTTCCAAACTTTATCATTTCCCTTCAGATCCGTGCGATCCACATGTCTTGCTTTTTTTTGCTTATGTCTAAAACTAAACTTTTTAGACAAAAATTGATTAGCTTGTCGATTAATGAGCATTGCAAAAACCAATCTACTAAACATGTGAGTCGGTTTTGTTCACTTGTTAAAAGAAATTATAGTTCCTCATAGGTAAAATTGGGGTGTCAAGTTAAGCCGACAAAATTTATTTGATTGTTATATAAAAGCTATATACTAAATCCATATAATCTATAAATAATGACTTAATTCTAATTAGTCACATCAAATATTGTACTACTTGAGAAGATAGTTTCATCATTATAGTTCATTGTTTCATACAATGCTATTCATTTGTTTTTTACTTCAAATAAAATTTTATAAAGCTAGTCACAAACAAATATATAAACATATGAATAACTAATACTCTATAACATGATTATTAGTTACTCCGTATTAAACTTGTAATTGAGATATATTAAGAGATTGAACAATATCTCAAATTATCTAATCTTTGGTATCCTAAATAAGCTTTGTGACAAACAACCTACCGTAATACTTACATTAAAGTCATTGATTGTCATGCTAAAATAACAAAACATAAGTATAACAATCGATACCGATAAACATCTCAAACTCTTTATATGTGGCTCATAGAAGTACTAAGCAAATGACATAATAGAATTATCATAAACTTCAATGATACAATATAGACAAAGAAACATCTACATAACAAAGTTGTCATAATTTTCTTATGCGTCATTGCTTGTGGCTTAGTTGATGAATGGTTTATCTTCATATTCAATATGCGACCATGTTTAAGTGGCAAGAGTTTTTATGTTGTTTTCGTTCGGATTAATATATTGTTGGGCAAATGACACAAAAAGACACTAAACTTATAGTTCGTTTTCAATCTGGGTACTATTTTTTTTTCTTGCATAAAAAGGCGTCCAACAATTTTTTTCAGCTGATTTAGGTTTTTTACTAACTTTCGTTAACCCACTTCGTTAGTAAATTACATGTTTCGTCATTGAATCCGTATAATCATTTCATGCAACATCTACCACCACCACCAACCGCAGCCACAATCACCAACCGCCGCCACCACCACCACCTGCCACCTCTACCACCATCATCCACCACTACCACCAGCTACCACCACCGCCGCCACCAACACCACCAACCGCCGTCACCATCACCCCACCCATCTAAAAAAGAAAATTCTAAAATATCTTTTTTCGAAAATAATTTTTTTTCGAAAATATTTTTTTTGGAAACTTTGTTTACCGAAAATATTTTTTTGAACATTTTTTTTCAATTTTTTTTCTATAACTTTTTTTTCGATCTTTTCTTTCTAAATTTTTTTTGAAAAAATATTTTCTATTGTTTTTTTTGAAAAATAATGTTTTTGAAAAAGAATTTTCAAAATTTTTTTTTGAAAAGAATTTTATTTTTTGAATATTTAAAAAAAATTGATAACTACTTTTATTTTATTTTTTTTCGAATTTTTTTTATTGATTTTTTTTTCACATGTTACGAATTTTTTTTCCACAACTGTTGGTGGTGGGTGGTGGGTGGTGGACGGTGGTGGTGGAGGTGGGTGATGGTGGTGGATGTTGCATAAAATGATTATATATATACTCAAGGACCAAACATATAATTTACTAACGAAATTGGTTAACGAAAGTTAGTAAAAAACCTAATTTGGCTGAAATTTTTTGTTGAGCGCCTTTTTATGCAAAAAAAAAAGAAGAGTAACCTGATTGGAAAATGACCATAAGTTTAGTGTCTTTTTGTGCTATTTATTCGATATTGTTTGACATGTAAACAAAACTATTTATACTAAAAATATGTAGAATGTAACCCTTTATTAAAATACGAATGGTCTATTCTAATTACTTAGTTTTGATCATAGCTACAAATTAAAAAAAGATTTAAGACTAAAATACACCGTTGGTCCCTAAACTTGTATCGGAGGATCGCGATGGGACTAAACCGGCATAATCATCGCCACGGTCCAAACAAGATTAATTAAATGCCGATTGGTCCTCGACCATCGCCATTGTCAACGTTATTTTCTTGAGGGCAAAACCGCTTTTCACCGTAGCGTCTAAATAAAACCGTTCTACGGTGTATGTAGCTAGTATATGTGTGTAACAAGGTTTGATCTACATTTATGAACCATCCCTAAACTATCCTTCAAAACCCGTCCTCTTCAAAACGATAATTGTTTCAAGATGGTACGTTCTTTGGTGTGGTAAGCAAGTTATTATTCGTATCATGGACCTCTCGCCAACCAGGCGTCGATTCTTTGGTTGTCCTGCTCAAGTAAGTGCGTCTTAATATTTCTTGTGTAAGTTTGTAACAATGGTGGTTGTTTAATGACTTGTCATAACCATCATAGTGGTCTTCTTGTCGGTGGATAAGATGGTATGATCCCGAAATCGTGCTCGCTCAAGAATGATCATACCAGACTTTTGAGGGAGAAATGAGCTTGAGGCAAGATTAGTAGTCCGCTCGTGGTGATGTGGAAGTGGAAGATTTACATGGTGCTAAGTTGGATGTTGTTCTTCATTGTTTATGCATTGGGATAACGTTTAACCTTTTATGTAATGAGGCTAGTTGGTTAATGTTGTGTATCTTGAATTGTAGTAACCTTGTTATGAAGTATTCGCTTTTGTTTGTTTCGATTTTCTATGCCTCATGGCTATGCAGATGGTTTCAATGTGTTTAGGGGTTGACTTTTAAATGTCAACATTCTTATGATGTTCTATTTTAGCTTTGGTTACTTTTGACGCAAACTATTCACACATCAAGCTTAGTCAATTTCAAAAATACACAATAATGACATGGTTCCATAGTTAATGCAAATGGATATAATTCCGGATGCATAAAATTGCATACTTTTCAAAGCATGAGCGCTCTGATTTACACACCCACACACGATATGTTTTTAGATTACATAACTTGTCCATAGAAAATAAATAGTAAACTAGATGAAACATTGTCCTAGTCATTCTTCGTAGCAGTGGGTTGAAGCGAAACCGCTTGAACATCACTTGATCGAATCAAAATCGATGGGATTGCTCATGCATGATGGGATCGGCAAATGCTTGACTTGAAGTTCTTTGGGATTGTGATGTGGATGCATCATGTATGATGGGATATTCGGCCTCGGCTCTTGATTTGTAGATTGAACACCACTTCCTTGAATCGCACTAACTTGGCTTTCTAGAACAACACCCGTATCTTGACTTCTTTATCTGCCGCTACCTTTTACATTTAGGATGTCTTTTTTTCCTGCAGCTTTAGTAGGCACCTTTTGACATTTACCTTATTGGCGCTCCATTATGTTGAGCTCCACCATACCCTAGGCATGTTACCCGGTTGTGTCCAAGAATGCCACAAATACTACACGACACTCTTCCAAGCCTCGACGACTTACCATCCTTCACAATCTCTTGCCAGTGCTATCCTAACTCTTTTCTACCTTTATGCAAAGCGGGTTTGTTTCGGATTTTGGTGGAACAATTGTTGTTGGCATAGTTGATTTTTTCCAATGTACATCGCTAGTTATAAGTCGGACATGGTGTTTGTAGGTAGCCTCCCAGTGAGAAGATAGTAACAAGGATGAGCCCATGTTTCTACTGACTCGACTTGTTGGCCATTTAAAGCCATATTCTAATTGGTAGCAACAACATGTTTACATGGTAAACTCGTTATCTCCCACCTTCCGCAAGTACAAGTCTTGTGTACAACATTAACTACACATTGGTCACCCCATGGTCCACTAACTCGAAACTTAGATCCCCATTCCATAACACATTATACTTAACAACCTCTTTCTTAATAGCCTCTAGCATGTGTTGTGCGGTTGGTGTTAATGGCCCATCACTCTTCTCAATCACCATAAGAACATGCATTATCCTCTTCATACAATATTCTCGATGTATTCTAAAGTCGTAATAATAGGTTTGCTTAACCCTCTTTAATTTTCTCATGAAACACTTGACACATGTTATTAAGTAACACATCAAGTAGCTCTCCTAAAGATGACAAGTAATAAACATGTATTAATTGTAATCTGTATATCGTGATTTACGAATACAAAGTAAGTGAAACAGATAGTTCACTTACATGAAAATGTGACCTTGAACAATGGATCGGTGGTATCTTACTTAACCAATCATGGGTCGGTTGATTAAGTTTCTTGAGATCGACCATAGCTTTCGAACTCGTACAACAGCTTGAGGTCATTGCACATATCCATGAGATGGTCTTTATAGGCCCTACCTTTCCATTGCAATTTCATTTCTCATGTATGCTTTTAATACATAACTGTGTTCGCACTTTCAAAACTTCTACTCTGACTCTACTTATATCCCGCACAAAATCAAATATCTTTCTCGTCTCTGTTTCAAAGAGTGAGACTTAAATTCATGAACAGAGTAAGAGAGTACCTTATTCATGTCAAGAATAAAAGTGATGCTTGAAATTGGCCCAAGTGCTAAATCATCGGATAAACAATGAAGAAACCAAGTCCATGATCCTATGTTATCCGAATCAACAAAAGCATAAGCGAAAGGGTATATACCATTGTTGCTATCAATTCCACACCGCCATCAGTTGACCATTGAAAGGACCACGAATTGGAAAAGCACCAAATTTCAACAACGATCTCCCACAATCTTTAAATCCTTGCTTCAAGGCACCTAAACAAACATACACTCTCTTGAATTCTCCGGTTGGAAGAGACTCATCCGAGGTCGCTCCACATTCATCTCCACCGTCAGATTAGGGTTTGTCTTCGAAACTCTTGAACATAATCTCTCAACATGGTAAATTGAAGCTTGAATTGACCCCGATGGCTTTTATAGCTAGGTTTTTGGCCCTTAATACCTTCCGCAGGACACTTGAAGGTCGTATTGGTTGGTAAGTTGATTATGCACCGACCGACAGTGAAGCTCGGATTTGTTTCAACTCAGCCGTAATTTTCTCATGAGATATAGCGAAGGTCAAAAGCTCGACTTCCCTTGATTGCAAACAAGTGTGTTGCTCATTATATGTTCGACCGACCGGACACTGTCTCACCATTCCTGCCGACAAACAATAGCCATGGGCGTAGTATTTCAAGGGTCCTTTTGGCGAAAGCAATGCTCTTATACCCTTCGCTTAATGGACTTCTAGATGGGCCAATATTCACCCAGACCTTCACTTGGGCACGAAACTAGAACACAACCCTACACCGACCCTTATTCTTGTTTTGTCATTCTTCAAAAACAACTCCTCCTAGTTTCTATTGAATGCTCTCTTACTAGCTTTTTACTTCCCTGCAGTAGCAAACTCGACTAGTATAGAAAAAGTGGTATAAACGCCATTAGCAAAGTGTGCGTGTTGAAACTAACATGGTCACCGAAAATACTTCATCAACCATCACGGTAAATCATTTACCAACCGCACATCATCACTTATATAACATGTTGTTCCTTCTTCACCGAATCAAGAGTCCGACCTACTTGTAGCATACCAAGTTGCATCATTCTCTTGACAAGTGTTATCTTGATTTGGTTCAACCGCATTGCCAAATTCACTAGTGTCACTTGCTTGTAACAGATTAAGATCAACAAGGATCCTCTTCCATGTTATCCCGAGTCGATTAAAATAGACTTACATCCACATCGGGCTCCTCAAAGTCGTTATTCACATCAAGTAGTGGTCCACCGCTTTGTGTAAATGCTTGTCCTGTGTCAATTGAAGCAGTTAACCTCAAAATTTTCGGGCTCCTCAAAGGTGTTATTGACATCAACTAGTGTTGTTCCACCGTTGTCAAAGTCCTTCCCCGAATCACTCTAGCAGATTAACCTCAACATTATCGAGCTCCTTTAGAGCATTGTCCTCATCAACAACTACTAAAGCACGCCACTTTTTGAACAGGTTGGCTAGCAAATGAAGCGATCTAAGGTGGAAAAGAGTGGCTCAATGTTTGGCAAATTGCTAGCTTCACCAATATCATTGACGCCCACAGCAATTGTGTAAGTTGGATAAACCGATCTAGGCGGTGTTCATTATCTATATCATATAACACCAACCGTCTACAACATGATTGAATAGCCGCAGAGTAACTTTTCTCCTATCTTCATCCATCTCCCAAAACACGGTCTTAATTGATTGTGGGGACATTTCACAAAATTCTAATATAGTCTTCCTATTTCAACATACACGTCTATCGACTTATGTCAGATGACAACATCTTTCAACAAGTCTAGATTAGCGTGTTCACTAAAG
This sequence comes from Chrysanthemum lavandulifolium, assembly GCA_022545495.1. NCBI lineage: Eukaryota > Viridiplantae > Streptophyta > Magnoliopsida > Asterales > Asteraceae > Chrysanthemum > Chrysanthemum lavandulifolium. Next base: position 244,689,212 of record CM040244.1, read on the forward strand.
AAAACAAACCGTCGTCTAATGTACAACTGAGGCTTAAGAAAGTAGAAATAATTGGTTTGTCCAGACTCATAACCGATTTGGGTCATGAGAGCATCCATTTCATCAACAGACACCTCTTTTATTTCCACAAGATCAACAAGGCATTTCTTGCCTCCTTGATATATCCTACCGGAAAGTATTTGAATGTACCTTCATAATGGAACATCATGCTAAACGATCCGAGTTCACCGTACCGTATAAAAAATCTACAAAAACTTTGTTAAGCTAAAGTTACCTAAAGGGAATAACTTAATCACTGTACTAACATATGATTGTAATAGGCTCTAACCAAAAAGACTTACAATATCTCCGATTGCAGCTCTTTCCTCCGCTTCACGATCATCATATAAAGGATATTCCTTACTCGCCACAGAGTAAATCCAAGGTGGTTGTTTGTTATTTTCTTACCAGATTATTTGATTTTATGATAGACATTGCCTTAGGGTTTTAGGTAGGCTTCAAAACAAGTTTGGGATGAGCAATGAGTACCGGTTTTGTTATATTGTACAATATGGCGGAAATTGGACAAGACGAGTTCTCTGATGTATACCATATAATGACTATTCTACCCCAGCAGCACCATGATTACGGGTTTATTTTGGGTATATGAGCGTTGACAACGCCGTTATTGGTCGCGGACCAATCGGCATTTAATTAGTCTTGTTTGGACCGTGGCGATGATTATGCCCGGTTTCGTCCCATCGCGATCCTCCGATACAAGTTTAGGGACCAACGGTGTATTTTAGTCAAGATTTAATGTATGTGTTCAAATACTTTGATGCATATGTATGCACAAGTTTTTAGAAAATTAATTTATTGTTATAGTTTTGACAAAATATTACAAAACTTATAAAAATTTACATTAATCATTAACACTTAACATTAATTATTGAGACTCAATCTTTATATACATAAGATTTTGATGGACTTATGCTCTTTGATCTATAATTTTGCTCGCAATATTGATTTATTAGCAATTATTTATATTGATTTATTAGCAAGTATTTATTAGTACTAAATTTGTACAGCTCAAAACAAAACGAAAGATGAACTACATAAGATTTTGATGGACTTATGCTCTTTGATCTATAATTTTGCTCACAATATTGATTTATTAGCAAGTATTTATTAGTACTAAATTATTGTACAACTCAAAACAAAACGAAAGATTGATTTATTAGCAAGTATTTTATTAGTACTAAATTATTGTACAGCTCAAAACAAAACGAAAGATGAACTAGTGTCGGTCGCACATTCAACATAGCGTTCGTTCGGACTCATGAAAACCAAAGATGAACGATATAGATAAACTAATAACAAACATTATAGATGTTTTATCTACATATATCATTTGATTGAATATTAAAAAGCCCGTTGAATATATAAAGGCATCACTATTGTTACCTTCTATCAATGTGGGAAGTGATATTAAATTCAACTTGCTATAGCAGTTTGTTGGTGGTTATTCGTCCCAAAGGTGGTAAGATAATCAACTTCAGCAGAATGCTCAACTGCTCAAGAGAAACAAAACTAAGGTCGCAGTAATAGATACCACTTGGTGGTTACCGGATATCACTTGAATCGTGTAATCACTTTCCAAAGTAAACTATTCGACCCTAATGCCCGGTATCACGAATATCTACTGGGATAAGACCAAATGCGCTAGAGAATTAGGCACAATTCTTTAACCCTTTCACTAATAAGTGTTTAGGTTCTTTGTTTGTATTCAAGCTTATTTTTCTCGTGTTTTCATCCGAAAATGATCTCCTATTTATAGGAAATACTCTTGGCTAGTCAATGGAATTATGAGTATTAATCGCCCATTAATAGCCTCATAATTATCCCCATTATAGCCGTTAGTGGTTACATGACCAATTCATCATGGTCATAATGCGCTTTAAACCGCCACTTGAATAGGTCAAAACCGTTACAAGTTGTACCATCATCAAGATTTCATAGTGCCTTGGTGGTTACATCGCTTGGAAACGCCAACGCTTCCGCTTCGTAAACACAACTTCAGTGAGACACCACTTCGGTGGAAACACCACTCGGTGGAAACATCGATTCTGAGTAGGCATCGCCTGGAAACACCGATAATCATGGTAACCACAACAAGACTTTCACCAAGCACTACCAATACAAACCACTACAAGAGTCGTGGTGTTCATGGACCTTATGGGTGTACACTGCACCTCCTAACCCATTACAAGGTGTGAACTTATCCCACAAGTGCACTAAATTTTCCAACAATCCTCCCCAAATTTAGTTCACTTCTTTGCATGAAAACAAACAACAAACAAAACATGTGCATAAATGAAAATGTCCCGAGGATTGAATTTCCATCTTAGTAAATTACACGCTCAAATATTCGAGAATCGTGGTGTTCTAAGAATTGAACCTTCAACCCATTTGAATACCAAGATAAAATACACACAAGTTTTCAAACACTTAAAAGCCTCCCGACACTATACAAGCCATGTGTCCATATCCAAATTCATAAATGTTGTAAAAGCTAAAGTCCAAAGCTTCAAGCGGCAAAACTTCAACATTTACATAGGTGGTTCCTCTTTAGTCATGCTCCCGCCAAGCACTTTTCAAAGAAAATTAACCATTAAGAAGTAAAGACTTCATCCTCCTTTCAAAGCAGTTCCGAGCACAACCTTGGGATGTAAATAAAACATGTGCTCCACCAATCGAATGTTCACTTTCCACATTGAACTCGGCTCCCAAGTTTCCTTAGGAGGAGTGGGTGTCCTAGCATTCAATGACTAAGTTGGACTTAAACCCATCCCTTTAGCAGACTTTATAACCAAGTCTCTAGCCGCACCCTTCGTCAAGTGATCGCCTAAGTTCTGCTGAGATCTCACAAACTCTATAGATACCACCCCATTCATGATAAGCTCACGAATCATGCTATGTCCGACACCTAAGTGTCTAGACTTACCATTGTACATTTGGCTATAAGCCTTAGCCAATGTAGCCGCACTATCACACCGGATAGAAATAGGTGCTATAGGTTTAGCCACAATGGAATCTCAAGAAGCAAGTTTTTCAACCATTCAACTTCTTTACCAAAGAAATGCTAGAGCCACAAATTCAGATTCCATTGTTGAACCGGTGATGCAAGTTTGCTTTTGGATGCCCAAGAAATTGCACCTCCACCAAGTAGGAATACCCACCACCGGTAGACGAATTGTCTTCGCAGTTATCGATCCAACTTGCATCGGTGTAACCTTCCAACACCGATGGGTAACCAAGATATGAGAGACTATAATCCATAGTTCTCTTCAAATACTTCAAGACTCTTCGAATCGCTTCGCGTTGATGAGCACTAGGATTACTAGTATACCGCTCAATTTTCCCACCGCAAAACCAATATCGTGCCTTGTACAAGTCATGGCATACATCAGCACCAATTACCCTAGAATACTCAAGTTGAGATACACCTTGCCATGATTAGGCATCGCCTTCTCACAAGTATCCATAGGTGTACTCATCGAGTACAATCAAAGTAATTGAATTTCTCAAGACCTTCTCAATATAATGAGACCGAGAGATAGAAATTCTATTACTTTCATGTTTAATCCTTATACCAAGGATAACATCGCCTCCCCATGTCTTTCATGGAGAACCTTGATGACAAAATTCCTTTGTCGTCAACTCGATTTTGGTCGCCAAAGATCAACATGTCATCAACATATAGACAAATGATGACTCCTTTACCGATTCATCAAATTTGCTATATACACATTTGTCGCCTTGGTTAAGAACATAACCACTAGACAAAACCACTTCATCAAATTTTGATGCCATTGTTAGGTGCCCGCTAAGTCCATAAAGAGACTTAATCGCCACACACCTTGTTTTCATTGCTGTGCAAGATGAAGCCCCGAGGTTGGTTCATATAAACCTCCTCTTCCAATTCACCATTCAAGAAAGTCGCTTCACATCCATCCGATGAATAACCAGATTGTGAATAGATGCCATAGCAATCGCCAGCCTTATGGTATCGACACGAGCCACGTGGGCATAAGTATCAAAATAGTCTATTCTCGACTTTTGTTTAAAGCCCCGAATGACTAGTCTAGCCTTGAACTTTTCAATAGTTCCATCTACCTTCATTTTCCTTTTGAAAATCCATTTGCAACCCGAGGCTTGCAACCGGTGGTAGATCAACCAACACCCAAGTGTTGTTGCCCATGATGGAATCCATCTCATCATTGATTGCTTTTTCCGTAAAGCAATGTCTCGGGACTTCATTGCTTCTTCAAATGTTTTGGGATCATCCTCAACAATGAAGCAATAGGAGTATTGGTCCGAGACCTCATCCTTGTACCTTCAACTAAGTATAGTTGAAACTCGTGTCCAAATGACTTTGGAGTCCCGACCTTTTGCTCTTCCCGAGCATGTGTTCAAAGTGTTGAACCACAACCTCATCGGGGACCACCGATGGTTCATCATCGGACCTCGATACACCAAAGGTCATGAGTTCCATTAGGAATCCTCGACTTGGTCTAGGACCGATGAGAATCTATTCTCATCAAAGTCTCGCATCCCTTGATTCAATTATTGAGTTAATCGAAACATGTTCATTAGGTTCAATAACATAGAACCTAAAAGCCTTGGAATGCTCAAGATATCCAACAAAGATGCAATCAATGCCTCTTTCACCCAAAGTCTTTGCTTTGGATCGTGGAGTCTTACAACAATTTCTACAACCCCAAACCCCGAGATAGTTCAGTTGGGTTTCCTTTTAGTCCGAGTTCATAAGGGTAACCTTGTTCCTTTTGTTGGGAACCCTATTTAGCAAATAGCAAGTCGTTAACATAGCTTCACCCCGTAACCTTGACTCATTCCCGAATAGGACAACATGGAATTAACCATCTCCTTCAAGACTGCTTTTCCTTTCGTAAATACCATTTTGCCGAGGAGTATAAGGGCGCTGTTTCATGGATTATTCCAACAGATCGAAAGTACCGAGTATCCATGTACTCACCTCCCTATCGCCCTTAATCTTTGATCAAAGACCCAAGTTGTAATTCAACTTCGCTTTAAACACTTTGAATTTATCTAATGCTTCATCCTTGGTATGTAATAGATAGACATAACAAAATCTAGAAGCATCATCAATAAATGTCACAAAGTACTTCTTATTCCCAAAGAAGGAGTGGCATGCAAATCACATGTGTCATCGTGAATAAGCTCCAAGATCTTAGTCTCACGACTAACACCCCGAAAGGGTTTCTTGGTTATCTTGGTCAACATGCAAGTTTTACACTTTTCGTTGTCCATGTCAAAAGGTGGATTAAACCATCCCTAGACATATCTTGCATTCTTTTATAATGAACATGGCCAAGTCTTGCATGCCATAGGCTAGAATCATCGTCATAGTGGTCACAAAAGTCAATTAACATTGTCGTGAGAAATATTAAGCCCGAACATTTGATTACATAAATAACCAAAACCAATAAAACACCATGCTTAGAAAGCACAAATTTATCGACTCAATAACTTGTTTATAACCATGATTATTCAAAATACTACTTGAAACCAAGTTCTTCCTTATATCGTGAACATGAATAACATCAAACAAAGTTACAATCTTTCCGAACTAAACCTAAGATCTACACAACCACGACCATGCACCAAGGTCGTTGACTCATTTCCCATGTGAAGAATAGAACCATCATTCATTGACTCATAAGTCTTGAACCGCCTTCTATCTTTACACACATGAACTGTTGCACCGTAGTCAACCCACCACGCAACATCATCATCCTCGCACATAAAAGATTCAGACATATGTAACATAATAAACCAAAAGACTTATTAAACATATTTCGACCTTTCAAGTGAGTTGGTTGAACCACCACCCCCGAACCATTAGTGCTCGATCCATTGGCTTTACCACCAATTTTAACACCCTTGCGCCCCTTTAATGTGACCGCCTTGCCACATTTCCAACAAGTAGGTGTTGCCTTCTTGTTAGGATCCGCCTTGTGTTGTCATGATACTTTGCATTTGCCTTTGTTGTCATTGTACCGTGGAGTTGTTATGCTCCACCATATTGACAACAGATGGTCCAAGAAGATTGCCACTCTTTGGCTTGTCATTATCCCGCACCTTGAGAGATTCCTCAATGCGCAGATGATCGCCTAACTCAATAAGAGTTAACTCCTCCTTCTTATGTTTCAAGGTATGCTTGAAATCTTTCCATGAAGGAGGAAGTTTGTCAATAACACAAGAGACCAAATAGCCTCATCCATGTGCATATTGTGTTGTGTAAACCTTCCAAGTATTCCAAGAAGTTCATTGTATTGTTCCATAACCGGTCTTGAATCACCATTTTGTAATTTGTGAAATTACTAACAAGGAACTCTTACTTGATGCATCCTCACCATATATTTGGCATCCAAGGAATCCCACAGCTCTTTGAAGATTCAAAGTTCGATAAATATCAAACAAAGAATCGACATACCATTCGTAATAAGACCTCTGTGATATGTAGTCATCATTCTCCCACTTGCTCCTCCTCCCGATCCGCTCCACCGTAGCATCATCACCATCATCGAATTGGAGTAGTCAAGACATACACCACACTCATGCTTGACAAAGAAGAAGTGCATCTTCTTCGCCACCTCCTAAAGTCCACCCTTCAAACTTGTCCAATTTTAGCAAAGTTTGAAGCCATGTGTTTCATTGCAGCAGCTTGCCATTGATTATCACAAAATAGTTTACTTTGATTGTTGGTGGTTATTCGTCCCAAAGGTGGTAAGATAATCAACTTCAGAAAATGCTCAACTGCTCAAGAGAAACAAAACTAAGGTCAGAAGAATAGATACCACTGGTGGTTACCGGATATCACTTGAATCGTGTGATCACTTTCCAAAGTAAACTATTCGACCCTAATGCCCGGGTATCACGAATATCTACTGGGATAAGACCAAATGCGCTAGAGAATTAGGCACAATTCTTTAACCCTTTCACTAATAAGTGTTTAGGTTCTTTGTTTGTATTCAAGCTTATTTTCTCGTGTTTTCATCCGTAAATGATCTCCTATTTATAGGAAATACTCTTGGCTAGTCAATGGAATTATGAGTATTAATCGCCCATTAATAGCCTCATAATTATCCCCATTATAGCCGTTAGTGGTTACATGACCAATTCATCATGGTCATAATGCGCTTTAAACCGCCACTGAATAGGTCAAAACCGCTACAAGTTGTACCATCATCGCATTTCATAGTGTTTTTCTGGTTACACCGCTCGCTGGAAACGCCATCGCTCAAAGTAAACACAACTTCAATGAGACACCACTCTTGGAAACACCATCTGAAACATCGATTCGTAGTGGCATCGCGCTGGAAACACCGATAATCGCTGGTAACCACAACAAGATTTCACCAAGCACTACCAATACAAACCACTACAAGAGTCGTGGTGTTCATGGACCTTACGGGTGTACACCTGCACCTCCTAACCCATTACAAGGTGTGAACTTATCCCACAAGTGCACTAAATTTTCCAACACCCCTCACCGAAAGAGTCACTATCGCCCACGCGACCTTCTGGATGAGGACAAAAGCTTCTCATCTATAAAAGGAGCCAAGCCACAACATTCAAGGTTAACTAATTCTATCCCATTTTTATATATTACATCGACATTTCACCAATACTCATTCTCACGCCGGAGCTTGGTCTAGGATAAACCTCGGGCGAGGCTAACGCGGTTGTCTTTGTGTTCACAGATCCGGGGACCTAATCCGAGGAGCTTAGCCAAGGATTAGCTTGTTCGTAAACATGATTTTACCTTAACAAATTGGCGCCATCCGTGGGACCCGAATTTCAAACTACCAGAGCTAGAAAATGACCGGTCCTACAACCGAAACACCACCAGGTCCCTCCAATGAAAAACCACTCGGAAGCAACCCCCCTAACATAGAAGAACAAATACTAAACCACATATCATCACTAAAGGCCTTGATACAACAGCATAACACCCGAGGAAAAAGCCGTTGCAACCCATACGAATCGACTTCGGAGAGGAAACTGAAGGACCCACCCGAGTAGAAAGAGAAAAAGATCCGAAAGGAAAGCAGGTCGTGGAGGACCTGCATAAACCATACAAGGACGCCCCCAGATGCCCATTCACGCGACGGATAGTAGAGTTCGACGGACTAAGACATGAACTACTTAATAACATAAAACTTTACGACGGATCCTCGGACCCAGAAGATCACGTCACTCGCTTCTCCTGCGCACCAATCATGGCTACCGGCCAATTCCCAGATGGTGCCGATGTTTCAAAGAACTTTGGACGGTCCAATAAGCGGGTGGTTCGAAGCGACACCAATGGTAGTATAGACAATACCGGGAGGAACTTTAGAGAGTTTCCAGAAAGGTTCGCGTCAGAGGAAGTGTCTTAAAGATCCGATGGAACTCACAAAGATCGCGGAAAAGCTCATGAAACCCGCCTAATTCAAGGAAAGATGGACCGACGAGGCTAGCTATATCCCCCGTGTGCGTAATTAATGCAGATATCCTCATTCATTAACCAAGAAAATGCCCGAAATTAGTGCGCTTTGATAGAATTCCCAAGACCGTGACGTAAATGATGAAGAGGGTAGACGATTTTGTACGCTCGGAGGAACCTTACAACACCACGGAACTCCCCAAAGGAGAGTGGAGCCGTAAGTCATACACGGGTAGTCAACCGGACCGAACCTCCAGAATGGCAAATCCCTCCGACAGGCGGAGAGGAGACCGAAGAATAGAGCAAAAATCCCGCGGCCAGCACAACCCCTACTACCCGACAAGGACTGATAGCTACAGAAGTGACCACTGAAACGACTACCGGAGAAACCATTATAGGAGCGACACGCGCCCCATAGATCTGAACCTTCTCTCAAAGGCACCTAAGGAAATCCTAGCGACAGAACTATAGCTAAAACTACCACCACCCCCACCTTTGAGAGGAGCACCAAAGATGGAAAACTTAGATAAGTTCTGCGATTATCATGGTGAGAAGGGCCATCTCACCAACGACTGCTACCAACTCTAGGAGCAACTGAGAGTATCTCTGGAGACGGGCAAATTGGATCATTTGTTAAAGGATGTAAGGCAAAGGGGAAGAAACCCCCTAGAGACAATCAGCCCGGCAGAGGAAGGGTGATAAATATGGTGCGCAGCGAAGGAAAAGACAGAAAAAGGAAGACCAGCAACCGAGAGGAGGACTGGATGAATGTCCCTATAACTTTCCCCCCATACTACCAGGGGACGTTTCTAAAGAACCGCTGATAATTGAAGTAGATGTGGAAGGATACACCGTGAGAAGGGTTTATGTAGATCCAGGGGCAGCAGTGGAAGTAATGTATGAACACTGTTTTCAGAACCTGTGCCCAGAGATCAAGGCGAAGCTAAGAGAAACGAACACACCATTAGTGGGATTTTCGGGCGAAGCAATCAGACCTCTCGGGAAGATAGACCTAAACGTTTGTTTTGGAAACGATGGCCTATATCGCCGAGCGATAATGACATTTGCGAATAAGGTCACCCTCCGATAACATTATTCGGGACGATCAGCATTAGGAATTAAGGGCAATCCTCAACCATCCACTCCATGATAAAATTCCCAACACCTAGGGGAGTGGCAACCCTGGTTACCAGATCAGTTATCATTTCAGAGTGTAGAAGATTAGAAAAGCAGGTCATGACGGAAGGGTCGGGAAGCAAGAGTAAGGAATACCCCGTGGAAGAAGAAAAGCCTTGTAGGAAAACAAAAGAAGTAATGATAAACCCTAAGTTTCCCGAGCAACTGGTCACCATCGGAAGCAACTTTTCCAGAGAGTGCAAAAGGCAATTGGTGGAATTACTGAAAAACAACAAGGACGTATTCGCCTGGCAACCGGCCGACATGACGGGAGTTCCCCGGCGAATCATAGAGCATAAACTCAATGTCAATGTGCACGACAAGCCAATAGCCCAGAAAAAGAGAACCTTCTCATCTGAGAAAAACCATGCAATCAATACCGAAGTAGAAGAGTGGTCGAAAGCGGGATAGTTCGGCAAGAAATACCCCACATGGATTTCCAACCCGCCTCAAAGTAGAAGGCTTGACGGAACATGGAGAATGTGCATGGACTTCAAAAGCATCAACGCTCGCGCCCAAAGGACTACTACCCACCCCGAGATCGACCGAAAATAGAGTCGGTGATGGATACAAGTATAAGTGTTTTCTTGATGCATACAAAGGATACCACCAAGTTCAGATGGCCAAGGAAGACGAAGAAAAGACAGCCTTCTATACGGAGCATGGAACCTTTTGCTACACCAAAATGCCCTTCGGACTAAGAAACGCCGGGGCAACCTATCAAAGGCTGGTAGACTCAAGTTTCAAGAGGCAAATTGGCAGGAATTTAGAGGTATATGTTGACGATATGGTAATCAAGAGCAGAAGTGAAGTAGAATTATTGACGGACATGGCAGAAACGTTCGACAACCTCCGAAGAATCAACATGAAGCTTAACCCCAAAAAGTGCTCTTTCGGAGTTGAAGAAGGAAAGTTCCTTGGATACGTGGTTACGTCCGAAGGAATAAGGGCCAATCCGAAGAAAACAAAAGCGATAGCCGACATGCAATCGCCCCGAACACTCAAGGAGATGCAAAGCCTTAGCGGGAAGCTCGCAGCCATGAATAGATTCCTATCTCGATCGGCTGAAAAAGCTTTGCCCTTTTTCAACACATTAAAGAAGATCACGAAAGACAACCAAAATGAATACCGATGGAGCGAGCAGGCCGAAGAAGCATTCCAAAAGATGAAGAACATGATCCTAGAACTGCCTAATTTAACAGCCCCGGTAGCAGGGGAAGATCTTTTCGTGTACCTAGCGGCAGCCGAGGAAGCCATAAGCGTTGTATTAATGGTAGAAAGGAAGGGTAAACAAATGCCGGTGCACTATGTCAGCAGAACACCTCCACGAAGGCGAACCAAATTATGCCCCTCGAAAATTGGCTTGGCTCTACGACATCTGCTCCAGAGACCAAGATACTTTGAAGCCCACCCCATTAAGGTGATCACGCATCACCCATTCGTGACATTTTGAACAAGCCCGAATCCTCTGGAAGTTGATGAAGTATGCGGTAGAGTTGGAGCATACAAAATTACTTACATCCCAAGGAACGCCGCTGCGGATTGTGTCTTGCGATTTCATAAATGAAATACCGGTCGGCAAAGTAGGAGAGAAGGAAAGAGCAAGGAAGTGTGCAACATCTCAACCGGAGAGGAAGAGTGGACACTATTCACAAACGGAGCGTCTAACAAGAAAGGCTCTGGAGCAGGTTTGGTGTTGATAAGCCCGGATCAAACAGAATACACTTATGCCCTTCGGCTAAATTTCCCCAACATAAATAATGAGGCGGAGTACGAGGCACTGCTAGCCTGTCTAAGGATAGCCAAAGACATGAAGATTCAAGTACTAAGTGCTAAAGTGGACTCCAACCTAGTGGCAAGCCAAATCAACGGAGAGTTCACTACTTACAAGGAAAGCATGGCAAGATACCTGGCTAAAGCAAAGGAGTACATTGGATGTTTTAAGCAGTTCAGAATACAAAACATCCCCAGAGCACAAAATCAGAAGGCCGATGTGTTAAGCAAATTAGCATCTGTTGCATTCGACCATCTGACCAAAGAAATACTTGTAGAAGTGTTGGAAACACCTTCAACGGAGGAAAAGGTGGTTGAGCGATAGTGGAAGAAGAGGAGAAAATCGGATGTCTCCAATCGTCCGGCATTACCAGGGAAAATGGTCGAATGATGAAAACGGCAAGAGCCCTACGGAGTGAAGATACCCCATTATACAATAGAGGACGGTATTGTTCAAAAATCATATTTGGGTCCAATGTTAAGGTGTGTGGGCCCATTGCGCATGTCAATTATGTGATAAGAGAAGTGCACGAGGGGCATGCGGCATGCACTCTGCCCAAGATCCGTGGTGGCAAAACTAATCGCACAAGGATACATCGTCGACAATGCATAAGGATGCCAGAGAAGTCATCCAAAAGTACGAGTCTTGCCAAATACACTCCCCGGTGCCTAAATTGCCTAAGACTCTGATGACTTCTATCATGTCACCTTGGCCTTTCTTCCAATGGGGAATGGATGTATTAGGCGCCCTCCCCGAAGCACCCGGGAAAGTAAAGTATGTCATCGTGGCAATCGACTACTTTACAAAGTGGATGGAGGCCAAACCCCTAGCAAAAACCACAGGAAAGGAAGTCATAAAATTTGTGTAGGAAAATATCGTGTGTCGTTTCGGCTTGCCACATATCATTGTTACTGACAACGGCAGTAACTTCATCCATGACCCTTTCAAGCGTTGGTGTGAGAAGCTTAATGTCAAACAAATAAACACCGCAGTAGCACACCTTAAGCCAACGGCCTGGTGGAACGGGCAAACAAAAGCTTGATGCATGGCTTCAAAACGAAACTAGGCAAAAGCAGATCCGGATGGGTCAACGAGTTACCTAACGTTTTATGGGCTCATCGGACATCGCTGAAGACGAGCAATGGTGAAACGCCATTCAGTTTGACATACGGAAGCGAGGCAGTGATCCCTGCAGAAATCGGCATGCCTACCTTCCGAACAATGATGATGACAGAAGAGGGAAGCAAAGAGGAGATTCGCTTAAACCTAGATTTACTAGAAGAAAGAAGGGACTCAAAGGTCCGTCAAGAGGCAAGGTACAAAAGAAGGTAGAGCAATATTACAACCAAGGGTTAGAGGTGAAAATTCAGAGTAGAGACTTGCTCACCGAAAAATGAAGCTAGCAGCAAGAAAACCAAGGAAAGTTGGGACCAAACCGGGAGGCCTGTACCAAGTCATCGAGGCATATGATAACGGTTCATACAAGCTACAAACGATTGAAGGAAAGGAGGTCCCCCGCACTTGGAACGCGGTGAACCTAAGGAAATGTTTCTTGTAAGATAGGAAAAACTGTGTAACCGTTAATCCCACGAGGCGATTGTTGAAACAAGTTATTAATGAAAAACATAGCTCCCCGGATATCGGAGGAGCAATTTTCCACATGTCTATTGTTTTCTGAAAATAATTATTAAATGATCCCCCCGATAGGCTCGCGACCTCCGGGGAAAAATGGTCAGTGTTCAAAGATGGTTCATATCCAAAAAGGGTTGCCATAAAAATACCGAACGGTTCATACCCAAAAAGGGTTGCCGAGGTAATAAAAGAAATGGTTCATATCCAAAAAGGATTGCCATAAAATACCGGACGGTTCATACCCAAAAAGGGTTGCCGAGGTAATAAAAGAAATGGTTCATATCCAAAAAAGATTGCCATCAAAATACCGAACGGTTCATACCCGAAAAGGGTTGTTGAGGCGACAAAATAAATGGTTCATATCCAAAAAGGATTGCCATAATACCGAACGGTTCATACCAAAAAAGGGTTGCCGAGGTAAAAGTAAAATGGTTCATATCCACAAAGGATTGCCATAAAACTACCGAACGATATATCAAGCGCTAAGACAAAGACAAGTAAGCAAGGCACGCACTTAGAGATATAAAAAGAAAAATAATAAAAAAAAAAATTCATTAAGCAAAGAAAAATGCCCCAAAAGAATTTCCTTAAGCAGTACAAACTTCAATAAATAACCTTGTTCGACAACATTGCCATTACAAAAAAGGAAGCTAAAGAAAAAGACAAGCTTCAATTAGGAGGAATACTAGGCCCCCCGTCTTCACTGTTGTCCTCAACTCTTTCTCGAAGACGCCCGGAGGTGGTCCGCACCAAGGCCAGGATGTCCGCAACCGGACGGTGACAAGCATTTCGGACCTTAGCGACATAAGGATGCTCCTTAACAAAAAGTTCATTGTACATAGCCAGGTACTTGTTAGGAGCATCCAAATCTAAATCCTCATTATCAGCCAAAATCTTTTGCACCTCCGCTTCCGAACGACCAATTGACACACCGTCCAACCACCCACTCAGACTGAAGGGAGCAGCCAAAGAAGCCTTATACTCGTGGCTACCAAGAAGGCGAGCCACAAAAGTAGGAATGAAATCCCTAACAAGATGTGACCGATCGATCTCAAGATTCCCTGCGGCCACGGCTAGTTCTTGGCGTTGTTTCAGAAGGTCAGCATTCTCCTCCTCCTCATTCTTCAAGGCCCCCTTAGTCTCCATCAACTCTTTCTCCAAATTGGATATCTTTTCACTCTGAGCATGGGACAACTTAGACCATTCGGTTTTCTCGCCTTCAGAGCGCGACTGCTTTTTTCAAGACCTCTTCCCGGGCGGAAGTCTCACCAAGCTCATCCTTCGCCATCTTCAACTCCCCCAAGGTCTTATCCAAAAAAGCAAAATTATCCTTGGCAACAACCTCACATCCCCTGTGCTCTTCGGCCAACTCCCTATGCTCGAGATCCAAATTTTCAAACGGACCAAGAATCAACAAAGGCAAGAGAGCCCCCGCCGTAATAGCCCACGATCGTTGGGCGCCGACGTCCGTCAACGTCTCGCATGTACTCTTCTTCGCCAGGAGAGGTAAGAGAACCATCAAATCAGATTTCTCATACCCTTAACCCTCTCATCCTTTTATCGACCACCCCAAGACATACGCTATACTACCGACGAAGTCCCCTCCTCTCCCTCGACACCCTTACCTTCACGACGCAAAGGAGGAGAAGCCACTGTAAAAATATAAGATAAATGATAAGTACATGAAAGGAATAAATAAATAACAACGGGGAGAAAAATAATTAGAAGTGAAAAGAAATCAACTCACCATCCTCCCGAGGAGCAGGCTGTGCAACAATGTGAGAAGCCTCGGCATCATGATCTTTCAGATTTGCGTTTTGATCTTGGGGATCCGCCCCGGCGTTCACATCGACACCGGCATCAACATTCTCCAACTTATTACTAGAATGACCCTCCAGGTTCTCCTTCTCAGTGGTGGGAGGATCATCCGGATGTTGACCTTCCGGAGGAACGGTGTTCAGCGGCGTCAGATCGGTGGTGGAATCCAAATTAACCACTGGCGTAGGACTTTTCCTCCTTCGTTTGGGCTGCCCAGAACCTCTTTCTCCAACCGAGCGCTTGCGCGGCTTATAACCCCCAGCTTTAGCCTCCGCAGCCTTTCTCTTTTTCTCCTTAGCCTCCAAGACTTTAGGATCAGCCACCTCGACCCTTTTCATGGCATCGCCTTAGGCGGAACCGAGTGCCACCACACTTGTAATGGTAACATGCATCGATGAGCCCGCCTCCCCGATATTTATCTCTCGCGTCATAGCAATTTTACGGTAGCTCGGCTTGATAAGATAGTCGACATGGTTAAAGGCGCAAAACACACGAAAAATGTTAAAGTTACAAGAAAACACAAAGTCTTAACTAATTAGATAATACATGTGCCAAGTACCATTCCCTCAAGATCCTTCGAGCCGCCCGATAACCCGGATACTTTTATTTGGCCGATAACCCAACAGCATACAAAAACCCATGAATCTTTATCAAATCGATAACATTAGCAGACAATAAATCCGCATGAGGCATGGAAAACTCCCCGGTAGGAAAAGGATCGGAGACATCTGAATCCGGATGCCTCCACGACATAGAAAAGGGTACGGCCCGGCGATCAATCAAAAAGAACTGTTTTTTCCAACCTTTCAGCGAAGACAAAATCTCTTGAAAGCAAACCTTACGTTGCTTACCATCTCGCTTAGCAAAGGTGAACCAGTGCCCTTGTTTATGTAACTTATAAAAAGCTCGGAACAAGGAAGTCGTGGGAGTAATGTGAAGACTACGGCTATATACTTCAAAAAGTGTGACCCTATGCAAACCTATCGGCACTAACTGAGAAATGTGAACTTTATAATAATGAAGAACATCTAAAAGAAAACTAGAAAACGGACGAAATCCCACCTTCAAGGAAATATTCTAGATACAAGACTATGGCATCATCTCCTAGTTGCCCCATCGAAAATCACCTATGGAAGCCTCGGATGAAGATCGGAGGGTATCCCAAATTCCTTTACGGCCCACTGTAAGGATTTATCACCATAATCGAGGTATATTTATCCAAGTCAAATTTAGGTTTTGGTTGTGACGGACCCTCGGAAACTGGCCCAGAACCACAAGCGGATGAGGAACCGGACGATTCTGACATTTTAGCCGGAAGGGAATGGTTACACCCTAAAATCTAAAGAAGAAGAACTAGAAGAGTACCTGGATAGTAGACGAAGAGCAAACAAAATCGTTCGGCCAAATAACGCAGAGAAGGTGGGTGAGTGAAAAGTTTTACGGTGGTAAAAATGAAAATAACAATGTATTTATAGGCAAAAGGGGGTAGATGAAGCGTCCGTCGTGTCGACGGTGACGCGGCATCATCCTCACCACAAAGACATGTTCATCGCCACGCGCTCGACGCCGATGCATCACATCGCCACGTGTCTTGCCGACGTGTCACAATCGACAAGAATATATATATATATATATATATATATATATATATATATATATATATATATATATATATATATATATATATATATATATATTAGAAAAGAAAGAAGAACGGACGGGGCAATACTCACCGAAGGTCACCACATACTCCCAATATCATATAATGAATACATCCATTAACATGATACTGGGGGGGGGGGACATGTTGGCGTATGTCCCGGCATACAACTCCCCGACACATTAGTAAAACGCCGAAGAGCCTAACTCTCCGGCCCAAAGGCAAAACCGCCCGGTACAAAGCGCAATCTTCCGGATAAAACATACAGGCCAATATAGACCAAACAAACCTAGACCAACATATACCGGAGGGTTAGACATAACCCTTGGCATAACAGAGACCTGACATCACCATGTATAAAAGGAAAGGAATCTTGATCAGAACCACTGACCCTTTCCAGACGGAATCCAAACAAAGTAAAGTCAACTCCCGCCCGAAAGAGTCACTATCGCCCACGTGACCTTCGGATGAGGACAAAAGCTTCTCATCTATAAAAGGAGCCAGGCTACAACATTCAAGATTAACTAATTCCTATCCCATTTTTATATATTACACTGACATTTCACCAATACTCATTCTCACGCCGGAGCTTGGTCTAGGGATAAAACCCTGGGCGAGGCTAACGCGTGTTGTCTTTGTGTTCACAGATCCGAAGGGACCTAATCCGAGGAGCTTAGCCGAAGGATTAGCTTGTTCGGGTAAATACAGATTTTTACCTTAACAATATGCATCGAGACTTTTACTCGTTGTCATCATATTAATTTTTTTGTATTCATAAGCTGTTTTCATTATATGCTGGCATTGAAATAACTTTGATTATCACCCTCGTTTAAAAGTTTTTACTAACGAAACAAATTTTAGATTGTTACGTCTCTAGTCCAAAAAAGCCGCTTTATAACTTGTTGAACATCAAATTAAGCTATGTGCATTATACGAGTTTGTTAAAACGTATTGTCTCAACCTAACATCTTGTTCGTCTTCAAACTATTTTTTGTAGTAAGCTTTGAAACTTCATTTACACCTTCTTTTGAATTCTTCGTCGTCATTTTTCCATTTTTTGAAAATAAGAGATGCAATGCAGGATTCGCATGTGTCTCTTTTCTCATTTTGCGCGTTATCATTGGTGGTGAGAAATGCATATTGATCACAAATAACAATGTCGAAGACATGCCACCTTATTATTAACAAAAGCTGTATTTGTAAGTATCATCTCATTATCGTGTCATGGTATGTCAATAAATTCGGTTTTAAGATATGCGCATGAGACATGGGCAGAATGAACTTATTAGACCAGTCCTGGAAACTGGTTGGGAGCAATAGCCCCCATCATACCCAATCACAACCATTTTATTAGACAATAAAGAAGTCTTTCTATGAACCAGTTGGGACCACCAACCACCCTCATACGCAATTGCCATGACAGGTGAGTAAACCAAGACTAGTCAGTAAGTAGACCAAGATCGGTCCTGGGAACCGGTTTGCACCAACAGACCCGTCAAACCAGTTTTTTGATGCCAAAACAAGTGACTGGCAACCTATTTCATCAATTATAGCAAAACTCGAAGTCTAGGATCTTTGCTCAATCAAGTGAAGACCTCAAACACGCATTTTGCATTCCTTCCTCTTATGGAAAGGCTTCTCTCCCTTAAAAGTACTCAGATTCTCTCTACAGTCAACGCGTTGAGAATTTTAGGTACACGTGATCTGAGTCACCCCCTGCATGATGTGCAAATGTCAATAGATATGATCAAGTAGTAAAATAACATCCTAAACTACAATTAAACATTAATCCTCTATATGCTAACAAGTTTGTTTCTCATTGGATCTGTGAATGAGTTTGGCAAAGCCAATTATTGAAAGAGGTTGGTCTCATCATTTTCATTATTCACAAATGGCCAAAAAATCACATTTACCACATGAACGGGACTCGGCTTGCTGACAAGCTGCTCTCTTTGGAGTAGCTCCACCATCCACGACTCTTTCTGAAGCCCCAAAGAAAGTTATTATGAACAACACAAACAACGATATCAATGGGCAGTGTTTAATCTTCTAAAAAGCAAATGAAAGAAACACATACCGCTTTCTTGAGTCCTCTTTTGTGCCCATGCCTTCTGCAGTTGAATCAGCTTTCTGTTTCTACATAAGCAGTAGATAATAACCAATATTGTCATGTGACATTAGTCCCTCATTACAAGGATACCAAATTCCAATGATGTGATGGAATTACATAATTTAACTCAGCATATCAAGTGACAAAATCAAACTCTGTTATTAGTCTATGTATATTCAAATAATCATTTTACACTTTTGAATTTACTCTTGTTATATAGAAAGTTAAATAATTTCACACTTCAACATTTCCCCTTTAGTTTTGACCAAGTTATACTCTTTGATCTTTAAAATTATAATTTTGCTTATGATATCGATTTACTACTGCTGCAACGCGAAAACGGATTATTGTATGAATCAAGACAAAACTTAAAAAAAATATTGATCATTCTTCTTTAACCAAAAATAAACAAACATTAAAGAACCAAAATAACAAAAATAACCAAACATTAATAAACACAAATAAGCTTTTTATCTGAATTCTTTATATTCGGCTATAATTTAAAAAGAACTCCTTCAACTTATAAAGGCATCACTATTGCTACCTTCTACCAATGTGGGAAGTGATATAGAATTATGCTATTAGCCTATTACGGATGTTGATAAGAATGAACTTTTTTTTTTTTTTTTCCCCCCTCCTGCTACAGCTTTACAAGGAAGGCAAATTGATTTATATTGCAAAACATTGATGGTTAATGTAACACGATAAGCTCTGAAAGATTGCCATAGAGCATACCATTTGGGAAACAACTGTGGAGACGGGAATGATTTTAAAACAAAATTAAGATTACTACTTTAGCCAACCTATATGCTTTGAAACCTTGTTTAAAAGCTTATACTAAAGAAGCACATTTTAGATTATTACATTTCTAGAATTCTAGACCAAAAAAGCTGCTGTATAACTATCAGATACATCAAATTAAGCTGAGGTCATGATATGAGGTTTGTTGACAGGTATTGTCTCAACTTAAATCTTCTTCGTCTTCAAACTACTTTTGTAGTACGTTTAGAAATTCACTGTTGATGACTTGAGCTAATGGATGCTTTAGAAGTTTACTATTTTGTTCCCTTAAAAAAAAGCTGTATTTGAAAGTATGATTTCATTATCATATCATGGCATGTCACTATATTTGGTTTTAAATGAGCATATGAGTATGATACATGGGCAGAATGAACTTATTAGACAATAAAAGAAGTCTTCTAGGAACCTTTTGGGACCACCAACAACCATCATACCCAATCGCCATGACCAGTAAGTAGACTAAGGTCAGTCATGGGAACCGGTTTGGAACAAAAGACCTATCATACCAATATTTCGTTGCAAAAACAAGTGAATCGCCATCCACATACCAAAAAAACCATTTTCA
Source organism: Chrysanthemum lavandulifolium (assembly GCA_022545495.1). Lineage (NCBI taxonomy): Eukaryota > Viridiplantae > Streptophyta > Magnoliopsida > Asterales > Asteraceae > Chrysanthemum > Chrysanthemum lavandulifolium. The sequence goes on from CM040244.1 coordinate 244,709,260, forward strand.
CAAACGAAAGTCGAAAGTAACATATAACATTACAGAGTCACTTGCTGCAGATACCATTTTATTCCTTTACACATTGACAACCTATTTCTTTAAGTATAGCAAAACTCGAAGTCTAGGAGCTTTGTTCAATCAAGTGCAGACCTCAGGCGTGCAATCAGTTCATCCTGCAATGTTACACAAGCCAGAATAATCAGTAAAACAGAACGTTGTTATAGTCATACCAATAACTGTTCAATATGATTATGAAAGTCTTCAAAATTAGTAAAGTCGAGTTACTTGCCTTCCTTCCTCTTATAGAAAGGCCTCTCTCCCTTAAAAGTACTCGGATTCTCTCCACAGTCAACGCGTTGAGATTTTCAGGTACATGTGATCTTGGTCCCTCTACACGATGTGCAAATAATTAGATTATATGCTCAAGCTGTAAATGGGCATTATTAACTATGATAAACCAGTTGTGCTTATACTCATTTTTGAGAATTTCTTTTTTCTACTATGTTGGTCCCATCGTTTTTGTTATTCACAAATGGGACTAAAAATCACATTCAGCACATGAACGGGACTCACCTTGCTGACAAGCTGCTCTCTTTGGAGTAACCCTACCATCCACGACTCTTTCTGGAGCCCTGCAGATAGTTATAAAAACCAAATTTCAGAAAATGTAAGCAATGTCAAGATTCAATTTTCTAAAAATCAAATAGAAGAAATGTATACCGCTTTCTTGAGCCCTCTTTTGCGCGCACACCTTTTGCACTCGAATCAGCTTTCTGTTTCTGCTTAAGCAGGAGGGATCTAATGAGTATGTTCATTTGATCCGTCTTTATTAGCTGGTTTTCTGGATAGACAAAATACAACCAGTCAATGCTTTTAGTCAACATGCTACATATGTTTACAAAATCATACAGACCATATCCTGTGGTCTGAACTATGGGATAGTGAGACATGTGACAATACAAGTGAGCAACTCGTATAAAAATCTCTAAAACTTTCTAAAACATAGAACAAAGCTACTCGTATATTATAACAAGATAATAATGTTTCACCTATAGTGCATTATATTCCCAATAATTTCAAACAGTCATACCCACGTAAACTAGGATAAACTTATATTGATTCATTTGTCCCTCATTACAATTTTACCACACCCCAATGGACAAGGTGTAACAGGATTACATAATTTGCACAACAACATACTTGCCATAGTCATTCAGTGTAATAGGCCATACTTATTCAGACACATTATTTGAGCAATCGGATTACATATCACATCAATGAACCAGCTCAAATCAAAACATACCATTTGGCAACCATGGTTTATAGACAAGACTGCGTGAATTTGGATTGCTTATCAAACTGCTTATATTCTTATTGCATTTTAACTTAAACTTGTTTTCAACCACTAGTTTCAAGTTTCCTATCGAAAACAACTTATTTCACTCACAAGTAATTCGATAAGCAGTCCCAAACACCCTCCAGAATGTAAAATATGAAGCCGTTTTAATAAGCACTCAAAAATATCATTACCATCAAGCAAAATAAAAGCTAAATTACATCCATGACAAAACAATTTAATAGAATAGGTGGCAATTCAATCACACGTTGTAAAAACAAACACTAGGAAAAAGTTACCAGGGGGAGATGTATCATGGTCAGTAACATATACGCGCATTCCACCCTGCATATATCCGTTCGTTCAAATTTACACATGGATAAAAATTATGATGATTTAAATTAAAAAAAAAAGATAATAAAAGCTTAAGGTATATATATTAAATACTGAATTCCCAACTACAAGCACATTTCATCGGTGACTAATCTAAGCACACGCTATTATAACCGCTCAGGCGGCCTAGTGGTAAAAAGGCTTCTGACTATCACACAAAAATGTGAGAGGTCTAAAGTTCAGGGGGTGTTTGTATAAGCTTATATAGCGGGCTTACGGCTTATTTAGTTTTCGGCTTATGTTTCATAAGCTCACTTTTTTAGGCTTATCTTGAAATTTTACAACTTATATAAGCTTATCATGTCACAATAAGGTTATATAAGCCGAAAAGTTTCAAATTAAGCCATAAAAGGTGAGCTTAAATCCTAAAACAATTAACAAACAACATAAGCAATAAGCCCGTTATATAAGCCGAAACAAGACGTAGCCACGCCAACTTTCCTAAAAAGGGGAGGGCGTCTGTGTGGCGGTGGGCCCAAATAACCCCTCTAGATTAGTCGGCCAAAAGATCATAGGTACTAAAAAAAGAATCTATTACATTTCACTGAAATTCTTATTACTAATCCTAAAACAATTAACAAACAACCATTTAAATTATAGTTATCAACATTAAACAAGCAATTAAATGGTTGAAAGAGAATTAATAATACCAAGTTGGATGAAACAACAGATGAAGAGAAAAGGCCATTGGATGGAAGATCAAGTAAGAATTTTGAAGGGTTCTTCTTTGATGGTGATTTTGTTGTTGTATTCATGGTGTTATTAAACAAAAACAAAAAAAGACCCTTTTATTTATACCGAAGAGGAACGAGAGGGCTGAATATTGGATTTGAAAGTCAAAATTTAAAAACAAAAGTCAAACATTGTTAATATTGTGAAGAAAAAAAAAACATAAAAAAGTCAAATTTGTGAAAATAAAAGAAAGTAATTAATAAAATTTAGCTGTTGTTAATACACTACAGCGCTTCCCTACGAGGATTAGTGTAAGCTAACTCTTGGAGAATAGATCTCAGATTAAGTGAAATCTTCGATTCATACCGCTAAGAAAACCAACACCATTAGTCTCACCGCGAACGGGTTCGCGGTCAACCTCCGGCGAGAGTAAGTGATAGTTTTAGAGATGAAGTGAATTCTAGAGAGAGTGTGTATCGCTATCGTTTGAGTAGAGGTGAGACCTCTATTTATATGGTTGACCTTTCGTCGTGTTCTCGAGGTCACGGTCTCGGAGCGACGGTTTGTGACGAAGTCACCGCAGAGCTTGTGCGCTTGTTGTGATGGTGATGTTTTGGGCGGAGTTGTCCCGCTTTCCTTTTGGGACCGCAGTTGCAGACATCCGACCTGGGAAGATTCCTTTCCTTTACGTGGCGGTTGATTGTGTTCTTGTTCAGCGCGTCACGTCCGCTGGAATGGCTTGGTGGCCATTGCCGGGGTATGTATTTGGTCCGCGTCCGAACTATGTGGGTGCCGGGAGTATTACATACTAGTGCTAAGTCCGCGTCTGACCCGTACTGGTGCCGGGGGGTCATACGTGATCAAGTCCCCCCAGTCTAGTTGTGCTTGTTAGTCTCATTGCAAGCACCGCTAGACTAAGTTTTCTCGTGTAACCGCGGTTGGTTGTATCGTAGGAAGACCTAACCACCGCCGATCGTGTGTTTTCACGCGTGGTGGTGTGCGTTCATACCGTCCTCGATTCGCGAACCGCCTCACCGCCAGTATTCTCGACAGATAGGACGTTTACCGCTCCATCTCGCTCGCTGATCCGGGCCGATCCGGGCGTTAGTTACCGGTCTGGCGACGTGGTGTGTTGTTGGCCGTTCGATTGACTCGTCAGTTTTACTTTTGGGAGGGTATAAATACCTCCCTTTTTTACTTTATTGGTTACTGTTGCCATTTCTTCTTCGCAAGTAAAAAAGAAAAACGCTCTCCAAGTTTTGTGTGCTCCTTCCTTCTTTATCAGGTTAGGTTTTTCCTCCTTCCTTGTAGTTCAATGGCTAAGAAACTCCTAAGTGATTTTACCTGTAAGTTGTCCCAAAAAGATTTGAGTGATTTTTGCTCTAGATATCACATTCCTTCGACCGTTCACCCACTTCTTCCTGGTCCTAACAACACCATAAGGGATGCTCCTAAGGGTAAGATAGGAGTGTATACTAGGTTCTTCAAACTCTACAATTTTAGGATACCCCTTTCCGCGTTCCTATGTAGGGTCTTGGAATATTTTCAAATTCATCTATCGCAGTTATCTGTACTGGCCGCCGCTAGGATTAGTCATTTTGAGATCCTTTGCCGTGCTCACGGTGGAACACCCACTGTGCCATTATTTAGGAAGTTTTATTATTCGGGGATGAAGGATGGTTTGATGACACTAGAAAAGCGTAAGGGTCCTAAGTCCTTGGTTGTTCCGGTGTGTTACACCGCTCCTTTGGATTCCGTGAAGAATTGGAAGGAGTTCTTCTTTGGGTTGACGCAACTGTTTTTCCGTTAGCGATCTCATGGAACGAGAAAGTTTCATTGACCGTGATCCACCCCGATCGACGACGGCATTGACACGAGTTATCGCATCGCTTGACACGATGCGTGCTCCTTTAAGAAGTCACGAGCCTTTTCTTTGCAGTTGGTCTTAGCCGTGCTGATGATGCTACAACACGACCTACTTTTAGGTCCGCGGATAATGAGGGTGGGTAAACTTTTTAGGATTTGTCGCTACTCGTTGTCTTCCCTTATGTCTTGTTACTAATTTGTGTATTTTTTGCGATATGTCCGTCTTCGTGTTTATTAACCAACGGGATCCTTTCGAGGTAGTATCCGGGGAAAGAACTCGCGAAGGCGAAAACGTTGCTGGATGAGACCGCCAGCCGGGTTATTGAGCCTTCGGAGAATACTATCACATTAGTCCAGGAGACTATTGTGGACAACGTTGAGGCGGCTAAGGCTAACAAAGCCGTTGGGAAGAAGAGGGTTAGGCTTGCCGTCCCTTCCAAGCAACCGGAGAAAAAGAGGATTACTTCTGTGGCGGCAAATGATGCCGGATCCGCTGCTGGTATGGTATCTGTGCTATGCTGTCGATTTTTCTCGTTTTTTGCTTTCAAAAAATAACTTGTGTTATGATGCAGGGGGCCCGACCGCGGGATCTGCTTTTGAGCTTCGCGACGAATCCGACTCCGGTCCTCGTCTGCAGGAAGTGACCAACTTGTCCTCTGAGGCTACTCCGGAACTGCAAGTCAATCCGGATTCTGCTTCCAAAACATCTACCCCGGCTCATCAAGAGAACCTATATGTGGACATGCCCGGGCCTTCTGAGTCGCCCATTATGCAACAGGAGAGTTCGTTTAGGGCTGAGTCTCCCCTGCAAGATCCTTCTGGTCACCGCCCCGCGGCCTCCGATGATGATTTCTACGAATCCTTATCCGTGGACACGGCGGAGGCGAAAAATATTTATGTCCCCAAGTGGTTGCCAACCAATGAGTTCCGGATGGATGACCCTTGGATCTGTCAGAGTATGCTGGACAACCTTGCAACCCCTGGGTATTTGTCCACTCTGCGCAATATGCCCCATACGGACTTGCTGGAGCGGTACAACATGATGACCGTCCAGCAAGCGTGTATGTCTTCTGAGGTACGTTTGCGGCTGCAGTTTGAGCTAAACCAGACTAATAAGTTGAACAGGAGACTCGAGAGAAAGGACAAGAAGGTTGAGGCTTTGAAAGGGAGAATTCAGGAGCTCGAGGCTGAGGCCGCGGAGGCGAAGGGTCTCCGCGAGCGGGTTGGGTCGCTTGAGTCCGAAGCGGAAGAGCTTAAAAGGTTACGTGAGCGCGTGGCTCAACTGGAAGGTATGATCGCGCCCAAGGATGAACAACTGGCCCTTCTTACTGTTGAGAATGCTGAGCTAAAGGGTAAAGTGGACTCGCACTTACATTTGCGATGGTGAAGGAACAGTGGAAGGCGGATCTTGGAAGAAAAGTTGAAGGAGTGCGAGGAGAGGGTCCGCGGCGAGTATGATGGTCAACTTGCGCAGCTGGATCAGAGGTTGGCGGCACTCAACCAAGACTTTGATGAGGAACTTTTTCCGAGTACTTTGATGGCTATTGAGGGTAAGAGGTAGGTGGTCGGGCATGGTTTTCGCCGGGCTTGGATGGCATTCAAACAATCGGATGAGCTTCAGACGCGGTTGGGGGATTGTATTAGCAAAGCCATCGCTGAAGGGCTAAGGCAAGGTTTGGAAGCTGGGATTGTCCATGGTTCTAAGGGGCGAAAGCTGGAGCAGATCAAAGCATACAATCCGCGGGCCAAGGAGGTTTATCGCGAGGCTGTCATTCGCCTTAGCGATGTTCCCTTTCCCCTTCTTGATTCCTTAGAGGCTTGCAAGGATTCGTCCCTAGAGTTCCTTATGTCGCAACTTGTGCTACAAGAGGACCAACCAAGCGGATCGGGGAGTTTGTCTTTAATGCCCGATGGCGGAAGAGGTTCTCCTTCCCACCCTCTCGCCCAAACCATTACTAGCGCCCGCGCTATTGCAGCGACAAGGAGAAAAAACATCGGGCATATGGTAAGAAATTGATGCGTGGAACCCCGAAATGATCGTTCCGAGGTTGAACACCAAATCACTCGACTCGGGAACCCTATGGTGATTGCCCCCTTTGGCCCGACCCCTTCTGCTGCCATCTGTGGTCCGACCGGGGAAGATGAGAAGGAGGAAGAAGAACAGTCAGCTCATGATGACATGTTCGATACGAGTGTGCTTGATGGTTCCAAGAATGCTTGAGGTAGTCTTTTGTGGGCGGCATTTAGACTATGCCGCCCTTGCCATCTATTGTGAAGCTTTAACTATTTTCGTTAGGGTCGTGATTGCTACGATGCCATTTTTGTAATCCGGGGGTATGCCCCTGTGTACTTGTAAAAGGTTGTGGACTTAATGAAATGTGTTGGTTGATCTCTGCACTTTCATTTTTTTTTTTAGTTGTCGGACTTAGTTATTCCGGGCTTTGGGTTTTTACCCTTGGCCGCACCTTTGGGGTCCGGGGGTATCAAACAATGGACAATGGGTTTGCAATACCACTTACATGCCTGAGTCAATTTTGAGGTTGCTCGTCCTTTATGTGCGACACTGTATGTCGCGGTTGTGAGAATCATGCATAAAGTGTAAAACTTGAAAAATATGATTGCATATGTATTTTGGAAAATTTGTAGAGCGGGCCAGGCATCTACGTTTCATTACTTAGAAAACATTACAATATAGATACGAGATATGAAAAGTTAAAATTCCCCTGTTGTCCGGACCTGATCCGTAATCAACTTACAAAAGACGGGGAAAACCTACTTACGCTTAGATGTAACATTTCTTCAAGTTGCGGATGTTCCATGTCCTCGGGAGTATCTCCCCATCCGCGGCTCTGAGCTTGTATGTTCCATTCCCTATTGCTTCGACCACTTCATACGGCCCTCCCACTGGGACCCGCCTTTCAAAGATCTTCCGCCGATCGGCTTCATTGCTCGATAGACAAATTCTCCGGTTCAATGCTGAGTGCTTACGACCTTGAGCCGTAGTACCCTCCATTCTTGCTTTGCTACGCGCCTCTTCAATGCCCGCGGCTTCCTTTTCTTCCGTGATGTCCAAGTTTAAACGGTCTGCCGGTCGTTGGAGATTTGGTGTCTGGTCAGATCAAGGCTTCGCATTCCAATTTCGACCGGGATAACCGCCGTGCGCGACGTAAGAGAAAATGGGGTTTCCGCTGCTCGTTTGATCATGGTTCTATGCGCCCGAGCACGCGCGGCACTTCCTCCACCCGCCTTGCTTCCTCTTTCCAACCTTGATTTGATGCCTTCCCCGCACTTTTGTTCGCTTTCAACCAACCCATTTGCTCGCGGATGTTTCACCGACGCAAACCGCTTAATGTTGAGCTCGCACCAATCTTTGAATGGGTTGTCGCGGAACTGCTTTCCGTTGTCCGACACTATCTCTCCCGGCAAGCCGAAGCGGCAGACTATGTTATCCCAAACAAACTTCTTCACTTGCCTTCCTGTGATGGAGGCTAAGGGTTTGGCTTCGATCCATTTAGTGAAGTAGTCTATCGCGACAATCATGAATTTGACCTTGCCGGGCCCTTCTGGGAAAGGTCCGCAGATGTCGATACCCCACTTGTAAAAAGGCCACGGGGAGGTGATTGGGGTCAAATTTTGTTGCGGATTCTTGGGTACCGGACGGTGGACTTGGCAATCTTCGCATTTATGAGTAGATCCAGTTCTACTCATAAAAAACAATCATCTAAAAAATGCCGCATAAAAAGTTTATATGGACCATATAGGAAGTAGATTCAGTCCTGCTCATTGGAAACAATCATATAGGAAGTAGATCCAGTTCTGCCCATAAAAAACAATCATCTAAAAAATAACAATTCATCTAAAATGCCAAATAAAAGTTTAATACGGACCATATAGGAAGTAGATCCATTCCCGCTCATAAAAAAATCATCTAAAAAATAACAATTCATCTAAAAATGCCAAATTTTAGTTTTATATGCGCCTATATAAGAGTAGATCCAGTTCGCACATCAAAAACAATCATCTAAAAATGCGAAATAAAAGTTTAATATGGACGATATAGGAAGTAGATCCATCTCCGCCATTAAAAAATCATCTAAAAATAACAATTCATCTAAAAATGCAGATAAAAGTTTATATGGACCATATAGAAAGAGATCCAATTCAAATTTCATCGAAACAATCATCTAAAACAATCATATAGGAAGTAAACCAGGTTCGCTCATAAAAACAATCATCTAAAAATAACAATTCATCTAAAAATGCCAAATAAAAATTTAATACGGATCATATAGTAAGTAGATCCGGTTCGCTCATAAAAACAATCATCTAAAAATAACAATTCATCTAAAATGCCAAATTTTTAGTTTTATATAGCACCATATAGGAGTAGATCCAGGTTCAAATTATAAAAATAATCATCTAAAAATAAGAATTCATCTAAAAATGCCAAATAAAAGTTTAATAAGGACCATATAAGAGATCCATCCCCGCCATCATCTAAAAAATAACAATTCATCTAAAAATGCCGATAAAAAGTTTATATGGACCATAACATGAAGTAGATCTAGTCCGCTCATCGAAAACAATTATTTAAAACAATCATATAGAAAGTAGATCAGGTTCATTTCATAAAAACAATCATTTAAAAATAACAATTCATCCAAAAAAGTCAAATAAAAATTTAATATGAATCATATAGGAAGTAGATCCGCTCGCTCATAAAAATAATCATCTAAAAATAACAATTCATCTAAAATGTCAAATTTTAGTTTTATATGGGACATATAGGAGTAGATCCAATTCTACTCATAAAAACAATCATCTAAAAATAAAAATCATCTAAAAATACCAAATAAAAAGTTTAATATGACCATATAGTAAGTAGATCTATTCCGCTTATAAAAAAAATTATCTAAAAATAACAATTCATCTAAAATTTGCCAAATTTTAGTTTTATATGGGTCATATAAGTAGATCCAGGCTCGTTCATCAAAACGATTATCTAAAAAATAAAAATCATCTAAAAATGACAAATAAAAAGTTTAATATGAACCATAAGTAGATCCCGTCCCCTCATAAAAAATCAACTAAAATATAACAATTCATCTAAAAATGCCGCATAAAACGCTTATATCGACCATAGAAAGTAGATCCATCCTCGCTCATCGAAAACAATCATCTAAAACAATCATATAGGAAGTAGATCCAGGTTATCTTTCATAAAAATAATTATCTAAAAATAACAATTCATCTAAAAATGCCAAATAAAAAATTTAATATAGATCATATAGGAAGTAGATCCAGGTTCTTACTCATCAAAGACAATCATCTAAAAATAACAATTATCTAAAAATGCCAAATTTTAGTTTTATATGGAACCATATAGAAAGAGATCAGGTTTGCTTATAAAAAATAATCATTTAAAAATAAGAATTCATCTAAAAATGCCAAAAAAAAAAAGTTTAATAAGGACCATATAAAGTAGATCTATTCCTGCTCATCATCTAAAAAATAACAATTCTTCTAAAAAATGTCAAATTGTTAGTTTTATATGGGAATATAGAGAGTAGATCGAGCTTTACTCATAAAAACAATCATCTAAAAATAAGAATTCATCAAAAAACGCCAAATAAAAAGTTTAATATGGACCATATAGTAAGTAGATCCAAGATCGCTAATAAAAAATCATCTAAAAAATAACAATTCATCTAAAAATGCCAAATTTTAGTTTTTATATTGACCATATAGAAAGAGATCCAATTCTCTACTCATAAAAACAATCATCTAAAAATGCCGCATAAAAGTTTATATGAACCATATAGAAGTAGATCCATCCTACTTATCTAAAACAATCATATAGCAAGTAGATCCAATTCGCTCATAAGAAGCGTCATCTAAACAATAACAAATCATCTAAAAATGTCAAATAAAAATTTAATATGGATCATATAGGAGTAGATCAGGCTCGCCATAAAAACAAACATCTAAAAATAAATTTATCTAAAATGCCAAATTTTTAGTTTTTATATGGACCATATAGGAGTAGATCAAATTCGCTCATAAAAACAATCATCTAAAAATAAGAATTCATCTAAAAATGCCAAATAAAAAGTTTAATATGGACTATATAGTAAGTAGATCCAGGTCCCGCTTTCATCATCTAAAAAATAACAATTCATCTAAAAATGCCGATAAAAAGTTTATATGGACCTTATAGGAAGTAGATATAGTCATGCTCATCGAAAACAATTATCTAAAACAATCATTTAAAACAATCATATAGGAAGTAGATTCAGTTCTGCTCATCAAAAACAATTATCTAAAAATAACAATTCATCTAAAAAATGCAAAATAAAAATTTAATATGGACCATATAGGAAGTAGATCCAGTTCGTTCATAAAAACAATCATCTAAAAATAACAATTTATCTAAAAAAATGCCAAATTTTTAGTTTTATATGGACCATATAGAAGAGATCCAGTTTGCTATAAAAATAATCATCTAAAAATAAGAATTCATCTAAAAATGCCAAATAAAAAGTTTAATATGGATATATAGGTAGTAGATCCAGGTCCGCTTCATAAAAAAAATCATCTAAAAATAACAATTCATCTAAAAATGCCGCATAAAAAGTTTATATGACTATATATAAGTAGATCCAGGTCTGCATTTATCGAAAACAATCATCTAAAACAATCTTATAGGAAGTAGATCAGGTTCGCTTCATAAAAACAATTATCTAAAAATAACAATTCATCTAAAAATGCCAAATAAAAGTTTAATATGGATTATATATAGAGTAGATCCATCATATTTCATAAAAGAAATCATCTAAAAATAACAATTAATCTAAAAATGCCAAATTTTTAGTTTTATATTCTATATAGAGTAGATACTACTACATATAAAAACAATTATCTAAAAAATAAGAATTCATCTAAAAATGCCAAATAAAAGTTTAATATGGACCATATAGAAAGTAGATCAGGTCCCGCTCATAAAAAATCATCTAAAAATAACAATTCATCTAAAAAGCCGCATAAAAGTTTATATGGACCATATAGGAAGTAGATCCAGGTCCGCTTATCGAAAACAATCATCTAAAACAATCATATAGGAAGTAGATCCAGTTCTGCTCATAAAAAATAATCATCTAAAAAATAACAATTCATCTAAAAAATGCCAAATAAAAATTTAATATGGATCATATAGGTAGTAGTTACAGTTCTGCTCATAAAAAACAATCATTTAGAAAATAACAATTCATCTAAAAAATGTCAAATTTTTAGTTTTGATATAATATTACTTATTTTGAGCAGCATGCATAGTTGGTGAATTGCAACATGGTCAAACAGAAAATTTTTAAATATGTATTCATATACAAAAGTTTATTTAAAATCTAATTTGCAAGTACGCACCTTGAGCATGGTTAATTATTGAATGGATCATAAGCACTTGCACCAACAACTATCATAATAGTCACTAACAACTCAATAATCCAACTTAACAACTAAAGAACACTAAATACTAAGTTAAATAGTGGTTATAGTTTCTGAATATTTGTATGACACAGTATAATAAGTGTCATCCATGCATAAGTCTCAGTAAATATATATGTAGAGTAAATCACAAGAAGTAAGAATGATTAGTCCAACTACAAAATTAAAATATGATCCCGTATTTATGATATGCAAATTTATGATATCGCCATGAGATTTCATTTAGAATGATAAGTTTATTAAAATGAGATTTCACATGATTAAGGTTGATAAGTAACCCAAAAAAAGCTTATCCAACACCCATTTAATTAATGAGAATCTGGCATCCTTTGTATCTATTGCATCCATTAGTATGCTTTGGTAAGAACCTAATAAGAAGAGAATGACTAAAAATAGTTGCCACTTTCTTTCCTATGCATCCCTAAAAACCATATCGCCATGACCCATAAAGAATAAAAGAACACCAACACTACAAAACTGTTGAATGGCATGTTTAAAGTGTTGTACATTTAACACTTTGATATAATATTACTCATTTTGAGCAGCATGCATGAATTGGAACATGGTCAAACAGAAAATTTTAAAATATGTATTCATATACAAAAGTTCATTTAAAATCTAATGCGCCAAAGACTATAAATTGATTCCACTTGTAAAGTATTAATGAGCCACTTACCAAACTTTGCAATGAGAGGTAATACATATTGAGGTGATTATATCAAATATCCATATTCCCAAAATGAGCAGCAAAATCAGCTCTTTTCCAAATGAATATTGAAGTGTACCATGTACCACAACCAAGGGAACATGTGATAAAAGTAAAATGCAGAAGCCAAATCATATAAAAAAAACTTAACAGGTTATTGTCCTGCATCAAATACTTGTAACAGATATTGAACGAAAAAGACGTAGCCACGGTGCGGTCTGTAAAACTGATTTGGTTCATACATGTGCTTCTGTATTGGCTTTGGTATTGCCTTTGTAAGCAAATTTTCCATCTAAGATGACAATGTATTCCATCATCATCCCAACTATATGATATATTTAACAATGCTTATGACAAAGGGTTGCAAAAATCCAAATATTTTGAGGTTTCAATCACACGTAAGAGTGCTATTCTCTACTTGTTAAATATATTAGATAGTTGATTTATTTAGACTAATGTGCCATTTAATATTACAACCACAAGTTAATATTTTCTATACTCATAATTGGTTCTAACATACCTGGAATTTGTAATATTTGTTGTGCAAGAAAATGCCTTATGTCTGCTACTCATTTGGAATAATTGGATTAGGTTAGTATAGAAATAAGGAGTGTTTGGATCAGTTTATAACATGAATGAAAAGTCTATCCAATCTGCATTGTATTCACAAAGTGACCGGTGTTTTCATTCCACCTTAAATGGTCTTTGCATAAGTTAGCAGAACTACATATGAGGGGATATTTCTACAAACTGATAATTATATAAGGGTGTTTGGATTAGCATTTTACAACTAATTATCTCGACACCTAAGTCAGAATAGCCTTCAAATAGAAATATTCAATGTATCAATTCCAAATCTATTAGCCCAAATTGAAAATGTAGTTTAGTTTAATTGACTTACCCCATATAGAATAAGCAGTCATCCCAATTTCAGATTGAACCACCCAAGCGCCTGGATTAGGCTATAGAAAAGGTGACAGTGCTATACATTGTAGCGTCCCAAACAGGAAGCAGAAAAAGACAATGGTTTGTTGATCCGGGTACTCTCTAGCTGTTACTGTCAGTACGAATAAATCAATTAATCAAGTAATTAATTTCCAAATATTAGTCCATGGTTTCCTGTAATATGGAGCCAATGAAGCTCTTACTTGTAAAATATTCCATAAGGAAAGAATGAGTTTATCAGTAGCATGTATTCAAGGTTAAAAGGTGTAACTAGAGTCATTTAATCTAATATTGAAGTATCATTCTTCAATTCTCTCTAACAACCAACATCCTCGCCTTCAGCTGGGTCCTCAAACTTCTGGGACCTGTTACGGTTCATTGATTTCACCAAACTAATTAGATGAAGGCCCACCAACTACAATGTGAAAATTGTTTTTTATGGAATGAAATGTTATTTCACTTACATTAAACGGTCAAATAGATTTTCCAAAGGATTCTTAGTTAGCGAGTAATTGATCTTCTGGCCATCCATGCCCGCTCCTCGCTCCACATACTGTATGTACATCAATATTTATGTTACCCAATCCTAATCTCTTATCAGCAAAAAAAGAACCTGTAACTGCAGACAAGTTTGGGTAATCTTACATTTCATTCTTTGGCGCAGAGGTAAACCCAACAACCTGAGACAAAATAATCGAGTTTAGACATGAATGTCATTCTTGAAATATAAAGGCCTATTTTAAAAACACATTCAATATCAAACCCTATAATACAACCAAGAATTCCAAAGCATAACACTACCATAACATACCTTCTAAAACGGTCTATCATTTGAAGACTTGGCTTGTAAATCCTGCAAAAGAAACTTTCATTGCTATGTTACAATAAAAGATACCGTTCTATTGAATGCCTAACCGGCACTACTAAGGAATCCAAACTGAATATATTTCATACCTATTAAGCATCTTAGTAATAATTGGTTCCTATAATAACATAATAACCATATCAATTGATGCAATCCGACACAACAAACATCTAAGATACATTTTTACCTTGATTTATGCAGAGTCGTAATAGCATGAGCGCACCGTTCACTATCCGGTATGGTGGAATTGAAACACCGATTTTGTTTTCCTAAGAAAGACAAAATTAATGAGTCAAATAATTAATCGGCACAATATTTAATTGAAAAAACTAAAAAAATAAAATAAAAAAAATACCTTAATTTCCTATTGAAACGTAAGATATTTAACCCTATTGAAACGGGTTGTAGGAGTGATTAACTGATTTTGAATAACGGAAAAATGAAAATTACCATCGTGAACTACAAACGGTGTTTAAAAGAGGCAAAAGATAGACAGACTATAACACACGCATGAATGATACTAATTTCAAAACAATGACACACAAAATCCATTTAGACCTGTTTATATCCAAAATCCATTTAATTTATGTGATATCATGCATTCTTGCGCTTAATATCATTAACACTCATTATAATTCATATTTGAAACAGATAAATTAGCAGATAAACATAGAACGCACGTGACGGTGATATGGAAAAAATTTATGCAGCAGAAAATTAGCAAACGTACATTAATAGGCATATTTAGACTGGCCTACACGCGTGTGGAGGCTCGAAGAGCTATTGGCAGGACATCAGTGTGAGCTGTAACAATAATGCCGAAAGATAGGCTTGTATCATAAAGCACGTACACTATTTGTAGCAAAAACATTCTGAAAGTACCACGTTGCAACTGTGACAGATAAATATGAAACTCACATTGCTAAACACTTGTAGATGGGCGTGGCTGCATACTCGTGGCATGACAATGGGAATCAGAGACATTTATTCTAGCTGTAAGAATAGTGCCATCAATTATTTGTTCTAGCTGTAAGAATGCATGATATCACATAAAATAAATGGATTTTGGATAGAAACAGGTCTAAATGGCTTTCCCGTTCGGATTGACCAGCAGGTTGGAAAACAATTAAATCACTCACGTTACAGGTATATGCCAAAAGAATTATACAGAGAAAATTTATCAAACCCACATTCATAAGCGTATGAGAACTGAGCTTCCTGCGAAGTGATACTCAACAGGTTGTTGCTCGGAACATCACTTTTAGCCGTAAAAATTACGGAAAAATGCAAATTACCATCGTGAACTACAACCGGTGTTGGATATCTAAAAATCCAACATAAAGTAAATAAAACAAACTTTTACCATGTTATATCAGCAGACATAACTTCGTCTTTTGCCATCGCCTCAAGAACTAACTAATACAAACCAATCAAATCCACCTTCATACAACACCTACAAAACCACATAATCGTTAAACAAAACCCAAATACTAAATATCAAATACATGTGTCTAAAACGAAATGCTACCTAAGGCCCTTGTATTGGTAAAACGCGTATGGTGATGCAAGAATAGTTTGGCTCGCTTGCTCAAGACTAAATGACCGTGCCGTCAGATGTATATGTGTCTGGCCGAGACCTGAAACAAAATCAATGCACAGCGAATAAGCAACGTAATAAATTAACAATTTTCTTAATATGTGGAGCCGGATGGTAATATTACCTGGTTCTCCGAAGTGGCTACAATTACTACAACTTTCCGAAGAAGCCCTGATTCTATGTGCTGAAGTAAATAAGGAAGAAAAAAAAAAACGGAATGTAAGCGTGTCTAAGTTGAACAATATTTTTAGCCTATAGTTAGCTAAATAAAACATACTTATATCACAACGGCCGTCCATTTAGTACATTCTTGTTTTGACCTGTTATATCACAACGGTGTGTAAAACTGATTTGGTTAAAAAAGATACTAATTATCTGATCCAAATTCTTAAATTATCTGATCTTAATTTTGCCATAAAGAAACACAAAAAGATCCACAACTAATTCATCAAACTGATTTTCCCCAATTGTTCCATAGAAATCACTGGCACATGCAGCGTGTGAAAATGTTTTGTGTAGTGATTTTGAATCGGGCATAGTCACAGAATGAATTGAATTGATAATTGGTGCTTTTGATGTTGAACTAATAATTCGAAACCCTAATATTATAATTAAATCGATACTCACCAATTCTTCTATTGCCCGATTTTTGAATCTGTAGAATCGTTGCCCATTTTTATCTTAGAACCATGGATTGATTTGAGATGAAACCGGTGAGTTTGATTTTTGAATCGTGGTGCGTTTGAAAAACGTATTGAAGAAGAAAACGTGTGATTATCTTGATTGGAATGAAATTGATATGATTTGAATAGGAGCTCAGATTGTAATGCATAATTGAAAATTTTAATGACTTTCCAAACAACAGAAAGAGCGTACCGAAGAAGTTTTAAAACCTCACGGGGTTCTATCACGTGGGTTATGGAGTAAATGGATGCATTCGCGTGTTCTAATTTAGTGCTAAATAAGGTAGTGTTTTTAATAATAAAATTTAATGCAATGCTTTAACGGGGTGGTACAGTATTATCATATATTATATAGTATAGATATGGTCATTCTCTTCAGTTGAAATTTTAAAACTATAATATTAATATTGAAAATTTAGTCTAAATTACATAGCAAGTCTCAGGATGTTACATATCATCTCTATCAACTGCGAAGCTTCCTTCCCAAATTAAAAAGGATTCGCTCATAAAATCGGTATGGATGTTGGTTTACGTTGTTGTTTATCATATGTGATCTCCTTTTTTACTCACATTTCAATTTCCTGGTCATTAAATCATGCATGTTATTCTTTCATCATGTTGGTTATGTGTTTTATTTGGTTAATAACTTGTTTGTTTGAAATCTGCTCATGAAAAATTGACTATTGCGGCTCATTCACATTCATGGTTTTACAATATCACCGACTCACATTGCCTTTCAAAGCAAGGTTTTTTAATGATTGAAGAACGTCATGGTGTAAACTCCTGTCTTATGGTGCATGTCACATGTTTGATAAATGCCAAGCCTATTTTTTTTCTTGAATAATCTTAATTTGATCAACAATGTCTAACGGTCTATGTTCATGTTAACTTGTTTGTTGAATGAGTTAGTTTTAAGTTTTTCTGATATTAATTTAAGATAACATGATATTATACTTGGCCCATTTCTTTCACTTTCTGTGTTATTTGTCGAGTGGCATCGTGAATCAAGATGGAAACCGAGTCTTTATTCTTCTGTTTGTTAATTGTCTATGTCGGTGTAACCTCATATTTTAATATGTAGTAGGAGACA
This sequence comes from Chrysanthemum lavandulifolium, assembly GCA_022545495.1. Classification (NCBI taxonomy): domain Eukaryota; kingdom Viridiplantae; phylum Streptophyta; class Magnoliopsida; order Asterales; family Asteraceae; genus Chrysanthemum; species Chrysanthemum lavandulifolium. The sequence continues at coordinate 244,726,904 of CM040244.1, forward strand.
TGGTGCCAAAGATACCACAATAGTAGATGCAAACATGTTCAGTATGAAGGTTGCAGCTACTACAGGACTAACAAATTAATTTGCAAATTAAACTTCTTGTTGAGTACTTGAGGTTGTTGCATGTTATTACAAGACTAACAAACCACATGAGAGCTAACTTGTACTCACAAGAGGTTCGGATTTTTCTCTTGATGTGGGCGTGGCTTAGATCATTTGTAGAGGGGCTAGCTTGGCTTGAAGCTTTAATAAAATACAAGTTATGTTGTAAATTCAATGTTATTTTTACACGTGTATCAAATCAACTATAGAATTCATGTATCAATTGGGCAAATAATTAATTAGAACATAAAAGTGTTCTAATTTATACCAATTTAATTTAATGTCTTTTACTTTTTCTTCAATTTAAAGATCAACTTTGTTGATTGCACGTAAGACATATCTAATTTCTCGATTATTTTATGATGAAAAATTACATGTTTGTTCCTATGGTTTATCCCAATAACATTGTAGTCCCTATTTCATTTTAATTACGCCAGACGAATGTTTTAAATCATTTTATAGGTTTTCATACGCTTTGTCAATTTTTACACGCTAACTTTTTAAAAGAAATTAAAATTAAAAAAAATTACAATTTAAAAAAATTAAAAATAATTTTTAAAAACAACAAAATTTTAAATTTATTTAAAAAATAATTTTTTAAATAAACTTAAAAGTTTTAAAAAATTAAAATTTAAAAAAAGTTTTTATCCAGATTTTTAAAAAAATAAAATTTCAAAAATTTTAATCTTTTAAAAACATTAATTTTTTTTAAAAAACATATTTTTTTTAAAGTTTAAAACATTTTATATATTTTTTAAAATTTTAATTTTAAAAATTTTCTTTTAAAATTTTAACTTTTTTTTTTTAAAAACTTTATTTTTTTTAAAAATTTCTTTTAAAAAAATTAAAAATTTTATTGTTTTTATAAAGTTTATTTATTAATTTAAAAAATGTATTTTTTAAAATTTTAACGTATAAAATTGACAAAACGATGAAAACGATAAAAGTTTGACTAAAACATTTTTCCCGTAGAACTAAAATGAAATAGGACTACGAATGTTATTGGATAAACCATAGGGACTAAACATGTAATTTTTTCAACATAAGATAACCGAGAAACCGTTATATGTCTTACATTCAATCAAAAATAAACAGACATTAAATGAAGAAAAAAAGTAAAGACATTAAATTTAAATGGCTTATAAGTCACAGACACTTTTACGCATTAATTCCTAAAAAATCAATAAGAATTGTATACCTTTCGTCGCAATTTTGACCAACAAAATTTAATTCACAACACTTTTTGTTAGAAAGAAGGGTTCAACGCTTCCGAAAAAGAAGAACAAATGAGCATAACTCCATTCTCCAAAATTACAATCACCATCACTAAATTAAACCCTAACTTTGAAAAGGTGATACAAATTGAGGAGATACTGAGAAAGTGAGAAGTGATTAATTGAATTAACCCTATGATTCATTAAGGGATGGCGCAGGAAGTTTTATTTAATAAACGGTACCGATTAGGGATGAGACGGTGATCCGATCCCGCATCAATTAGTAGCACCGATTTTTCCTTCCCCGCTTTTTTGAATTTCCCGATTTGGTATCGTTCTGCATCAATTAGTGGTCCCGAATTTTTTTCACCTTATTTCGTAGTCCGGTGATCGCATCGTATTTTAAGACCAGCACTATTTTTGATGCTGCACCGTCAGATTCCGGTTCGGTTCGAAATGCTCATCCCCCTATGATAGAGTAATTGATATTCGTTTGGTATGTTTGTGAATTACTGTATTAGGTTTCTATTTTTTTTCTTCATGTATTCAACTGTATAAGAGTTGTTGAGGTGCCTTTTTTTTTTCTTTCAAAATTTACAATCAAATCCATAACTATTAAAATTGAACCATTAGACACAGTATCTTTGTAGTTTTTCTCTATTGAATTATAAAAACGAAAATCTTTTCAACTTGTGACAAATAAGGAAATATTTAAACTCTTAATTTAAGCATATTTAAAATAAATAAATAATAATTAAAAAAATATTACCTAATAAGGAAATATTCTTTTTTTTTTGAAATATATGAAAGTCCTCAATTGAGATTTTCCTTTATTATATAAATAAAAAAGATGTAAAAAGTTGTACATAAGTGAAAGAAAAAAGAAACGGGTAATCTTGATATACATCATAAATTGTAGCATGATTATATATATAAAAAAGGAGGTGATTGTGACACCACACTTATGAAAAGGACACTCAATTGTCTGAAGGTTGTCAAGATCGGATCCTACCCGGGATCGTTTCGTCTTGCAAGATCGCGATCGAAGATCGGATCGGATCTTAAGATCCTACTCTAATGTTATTCTTAATAGTTTATGTAATTTTATAAAATCTACAAATTCTAATACATTATAACCACAAAATACTATGAATGTTTCATATAAATGTTGTCCTAAATTATGATTATAAAATGTTTAAAAGGATTAACATGTTGTTTTTGAATTCTACAAACAAACAACCCATAAATTTGTAGTTTTTAGTTTGTAATCCGAGAAAAGTAAGATCGGATCGGATTAGATCGAAGATCGATGGTCAAGATCGGGATCCTATAAGATCTTAAGCTTGCAAAGATCCTATGTAGGATCCGGATCGTTTTTGCTTTGCAGTATCGTAAAATCGTAAGATCCTAAGATCAGGATCGAGATCCTAACAACTATACAAGCAGTTAAAACATAATATAAATACTGTACAGTATGTAATAGATGCAATAGAGTGTTCAAATCAAAAATGTAACTGTGCAAATTATTTCCCATAAAATAAGTAATGGTTTATCAAAATTTTATTTTATTTATTACTAATTTAAATAGCTTTCTCTTTTATTCAGTGGTCTTTTTCTTTCAACTACTACACTGAATTCATTTATATATCATAAATAACATATAACAACTTTAGTTAATGCATACACACTACATGATTTACATTTACCAATTTATCCAATAACTTGGGCTCAAAACTTGGCTCGAGATTGAACTAGCTTCAGGCTTATAGCTCGAGCTTGCCTTGCCCTCTAAAACTCGCGCTCGAACTCAATTCAACCTTAACTCAAGTTCGAGAAAGTGGTTAAGTGGTTTGGCCACTTTGTTCATCTCAACGGCTGCCATGATTATAGCGTTTGATGCAACATCGTTCGTTGTGTTTGGACAAAAGAACTTCTTCATTATCATTCTTATAATTGCCTTTACATGGCTATTAATTATGTCTATTGTGACCTTGCAGTTTCCTCTTGTGGCAGATTTGACGAGTATACCAGCATACCGCGAACAGTTGTAGTATTTTTGGTAGGAAAATTAGCATGAATTAAAGTAGAGTAGTAGACCTTTTCTATGTTTGATGTTCATTCTCAAGGCTACATAATTTTGATAATTTGTATTTTGTGTTGCATCATTGCCATTAGGCTTCTTATGACTACAAATTATACTAACATGATTCCTTTTTGTAACAACCTAAAAAAATCAAAAAATTAATGCCAAAGATACCACAATAGTAGATGCAAACATGTTCACTACAGGACTAACAAATTATTTGAAAGTTAAACTCTTGTTGAGGACTTGAGGTTGTTGCATGTAGTAACGTAACGAACCGGACGAACACGAACAGAGCCTTGCTCATGTTCGCTCATTTAATTTAACGGACAAATAAACGAACACGAACGCTTATTCGGACGAATTTTCTTGTTCATGTTTGTTTATTAAAAAATGAGTTGTTCGTATTCGTTTATTAAGACACTAAACGAAGCGGTAAACAGACGAACATAAATGAACATGCAGCACAAACATAAAATTTACTAATCTATGCACGATATATTGTTTTATAAGCGTTGGTTTATTTAAACAAACCAATTTTAAAATTATATTAAAAGATATTATATACGAATATCAAATAAATAAATGAACATAAACGAACGTTAACGAACACATAATCGAACGTTCACGAACATAAATGAACGGACGCGACTTTTGTTCATGTTCGTTCATTTAACTAAACGAACGTAAAATATGGTTCATGTTTGTTCATTTAATAAATAAACGAACATAAACGAACTTTTTACCGAACTGCTCACGAAATGCTCACCGAACGCTCGATTCGTTACTGTTTCTAAGACTTGCATGTTATTACAAGACTAACAAACCACATGAGAGCTAACTTGTACTCGCAAGAGGTTCAGATTTTTCTCTTGATGTGAGCGTGGCTTGGATCATTTGTAGAGGGGCTAGTGTGGCTTGAAGCTTTAATGAATACAAGTTATGTTGTAAATTCAATGTTATTTTACACGTGTATCAAATCAACTATAAAATTCATGTATCAATTGGGCAAATAATTAATTAGAACAATAATAAAAAATGGGTTTTTACTGCATAACAAGAACGCATTTTACAAACGTATCGATCTAAGACGCTGTCTATTTTTGTTCCACTTAATGTAACAAACTTTCAACTTTTGTTCTATTCTACCCATAAGACGACCGCCATTCGGAAAAAGTTTAAAACCGCTATACATCATACCCGACATTTTTATTTAGGGTTTTGGTGTATAATAAAGAACATACTTTTCAAATGTATCGATCTAGACGCTGCACTATTTTTTTGTCCCACTTAATATAACGTACTTTCATTTTCACACGCTTTTATGCGTTTTGCCGTTTCGTCCGTTTTGCTCGTTTCGTCGGTTTGCACATTTCACACGTTTTGCATGTTTTCATCCGCTCTCACGTTTTTGTTCGCTTTTACATTTTCATTCGTTTTACATGTTTCGCCTATTTTGCACATTTTCGTCCATTTTGCACGTTTTCATTCGTTTTGCACGCACGTTCGTTTCGCCGCACGTTTGCGTTTGTTATCGCACATTTTGAACGTTTGTTCGCTTTTTGCATGTTTTACGTCCGTTTCGTCTATTTTGCATGTTTTGCACATGTTTGTCCTTGTGGAAAACGCGAAATGTGCAAAACAGATGAAAACTTGCAAAACAGATAAAACGTGTAAAAGGACTAAAAGCGCAAAATGGATGAAAACGTATAAAACGTTAAAACGTGCTAAAAGCAGACGAAAACGCGAAAATATACAAAATAGACGAAACGGATGAAAATATGCAAAATAGCCGAAAACGTGCAAAGACGCTAAAATGTAAAAAGTAAAACTTGCAAAACGGAAAAACGTGCAAAAATAAAACGCACAAAACGTGCAAAACGGAAAAATGTTCAAAAACGGTGAAAACATGTAAAACGAATGAAAATGCGTAAAACGAACAAAACGCGTAAGAACGGATGAAATCATGCAAAAACGTGTGAAAATGTGCAAAAACCGACGAAAACGGGCAAAAACGGATGAAACATGCAAAAACGGGCAAAAACGTTCAAAAACATGCGAAAACAGACGAAAACGTGCGAAAACGGGCGAAAACGAACGAAAACGTGCAAAAACATGCAAAAACGGATGAAAACGTGTGATGACGTGCAAAAACATTTAAAAACGGACGAAAACGTGTAAAAACGGATAAAAACGTGCAAAACGGACAAAAACGTGCAAAAATGGGCAAAAAATATTTTGGTGTCGGTTAAACAAGTTTGGTGTGGTAGAATGGAACAAAAAATGAAAGACGTTACATTGTGGGACAAAAATAGTTACAGTCTTAGATCGAGACATTTGAGAAAGATCTGCTATCAGTACGCCAAAACCCTAAAAAATCAATAAGAATTGTATACCTTTAGTCGCAATTTTGACCAACAAAATTCAATTCACAACACTTTTTTGTTAGAAAAGAAGGGGTTTTTTCAATGCTTTCCGAAGAAAGAAGAACAAATGAGCATAACTCCATTCTCCGAAATTACAATCAACATCACTAAATTAAACCCTAACTTTGAAAAAGGTGATACAAATTGAGGAGATACTGAGAAGTGATTAATTGAATTAACCCTATGATTCATTAAGGGATGGCGCAGGAAGTTTTATTTAATAGAGTAATTCATATTCATTTGGTATATATATAAAAAAAGGGAGGTGATTGGCTGATTGGGACACTCACACTTTTGATTAGTACACTCAATTGTACAAGCAGTTAAATACATGCAATAGAGTGTTCAAATCAAAAGTGTAAGTGTGCAAATTATTTCTCATAAAAAAAAGTAATGGTTTATCAAAATTTTATTTTATTTATTACTAATTTAAATAGCTTTCTCTTTTATTCAGTGGTCTTTTTCTTTCAACTACTACACTGAATTCATTTATATATCATAAATAACATATAACAACTTTAGTTAATGCATACACACTACATGATTTACATTTACCAATTTATCCAATAACTTGGGCTCAAAACTTGGCTCGAGATTGAACTAGCTTTAGGCTTATAGCTCGAGCTTGACTTGCCCCTCTAAAACTCGCTCTCGAACTCGATTCAACCTTAGCTCAAGTTCGAGAAAGTGGTTAAGTGGTTTGGCCACTTTGTTCATCTCAACGGCTGCCATGATTATAGCGTTTGGTGCAACATCGTTCGTTGTGTTTGGACAAAAGAACTTCTTCATTATCATTCTTATAATTGCCTTTACATGTCTATTAATTATGTCTATTGTGACCTTGCAGTTTCCTCTTGTGGTAGACTTGACGAGTACCGCAAACAGTTGTAGTATTTTTGGTAAGAAAATTAGTATGAATTAAAGTAGAGTAGTAGACCTTTTCTATGTTTGATGTTCACTCTCAAGGCTACATAATTTTGATAATTTGTATCTTGTTTTGCATCATTGCCATTAAGCTTCTTATGACTACAAATTATAGTAACATGATTCCTTTTTGTAACAACCTAAAAAAACAAAAAAGTAACGGTTTATCACTTTATCAAATTTGTATTTTATTTATTTATTATTGAGTTAAATAGCTTTGTCTTTTATTTAGTGGTATTTTTTCTATCTTGAATTATTGGTCTCTTCAACTACTTCTTCACATGGACTCATTTATACCTCATAAATAACCGACAAATTTTGATTATCGCATAGACACGACACGTTTTATATATACCCCAATTCTAGAAACCAAGTAATCATACATCATTAACTTTAAAGTTTAAACATCATTTTATTGATACTCCTATATCGAATCAAATGGAGACTAATAAGCTAAGATTTGAAAATTGATTTTTTTTTTTTTTTTTTGAAAAGTTGACTATTATTCACGAGAAACAACACCGCTTCCTCAAGGAGGAGGAAGACGATGAGGAAAAAACACCTTTACATCATGTTAAACGAGTACCAATCCTTCCACTCTATCGAACTATGACTACTTCTATTTCTATACCAAAGATAGCTAAGTGATTTAATATTTTGGAGAATCCTTATCGGATCTATTTTGCCGTCTTCAAATCTTTTATCATTGCGGGCCTTCCAGATACACCAAGCCGTGGTAAAGACTATCCCTTTTAGGGTCTTCCTGCGTCTCCTGTCCGTCCCAGGAACTTTGTGAAGATGAAAGACGTCCCTAACAGCGAAAAGGAAGATAGGAGGAATCTTGCACCAATTGCCGACTCTATACCAAATTTCCATAGCAACACCACAGTGACTAAAAAGGTGATCCGCTGTTTCTTCTTCCATACCACACAGGCTGCAATCCAAGGAAACGAAAGCACAGTTACGAGCTCTAAGCGTATCCATGGTAGGAATCCTACTCATGGCCAACCTCCACAGAAAGATGTTACATTTCGACGGCACCCACTTCGACCATTTGAAAACAAATCGATTACTAAAATCCTTTCCACTTCTAATAAAATCTTTAACCGCTTTGACACTGAAACCATTATTATTGTTCCCTTGCCAAACCCACCTATTTTTCAAAGAGTCCTCGTGTATTTTGTAAACTTGTTTTAAGAATGGGCTTAAAGTTTAGTGCTTTATTATTGCAAAATTACTAAAAGGACATAATTAAATGAGTTTTTGTATATGTTAGATATTTTGTGGGTAAATAAGAATTTATTGTTCAAAAGAACTTTATTTTAAAGTTCTGTTCCATGTTCTCTCATAAACCCTTCGCCAAACACAGCATATATATTTGATAAATACAATCAAAAGTCAAAAAGTAATAAACATTAGTCTTCCACCTATTTCACCATGCATAAAAGTCTTTAAAAACTTGATGCATTTAATACTTAACACATTTGGTTACTAAAGTTTTTAGAAAAAACATAAAGTCCACTGAGTCTTTTTAAAAAGCTTTACAAAAAGCTTTTAATAAATTGCTAAAAAAATATCTTAAAAAGATTTTTAGATAGTAAAAAGCTTTTACTCATTACACCCATTGTGATGCTCTAAAGTGTACCTTTACTTTCAGTTTTTAAGATATCAAATGCTCAGTTATTTACTTCAACACTCTTCTCATTAATAATCACACAGTAAATTACATATAATAAATATTGTAATATATTTCTCACATGAAAAGATGTAAACAAAAAGCTTTATGACCGTTAAATTTTTAGCACAAAAATATGTACTACCTCCGTCTTATAATTATTGTCCACTTTTATTTTTTTAAGTCTTTTCTATTTAACTTTGACCATAAATATTTTTATTTGTGTAATATAATACTTGAAGAAAAATATATGAATAAATTGGGTTATAAATGTATTTTTATTTGATATAATTTTCATCAAGTATTATATAACACAAATAAAAACATTAATAGTCAAAGTTGAACAAGAAAGATTCAAAAAAGTCAAAGTGGACAATTATTATAAGACGGAAGGAGTATAACATATAAAATACAAAATTGTTTCATATTGTAACACATTCCTGAATAAATATAAAACGATTTCCGCACATGTTTATATGCATCGTTAATTTACTTTGTGAAATCTTCAATTCAACACCAATACTCTTGCAATCTAAGCTTAATTTATGGATAGCACATAAAAATAGCTTAACAATCATTTTAATCAAACGTAACACGTCCTTTGGCAAACCATTTTTTGTATCTGCCAAGTATTAGCAAGTCGCAATCCCTAAAAGTCTTAATGATGTGGAAACAATCATGATATTCAAATCCTAAATATCAATAATATGTAACAATATTGTTAATGCGACATTGCTCACATACCATTGTTTCTCGATCTATTCTTAAGAAAAGCTAGCTAATCATCAACTCATCAAATTCTTTCTTGTAAGATGTATCTCACCATCATCATCTTTATTTTCTTTTCAAGAAAAGCCTGCAATTAAGTAGCACCAAAAGAGATTAAACCAAATTAAAGAAAAAAGCCATCTTATTATAAAGAAGATTTATCACCTCCATCGACTCTCACCATCGCTCCACCATATGCACCAACTTAATGAAATAACAGAGTTAAAAGTTGTCTACAACTGTTCCTTGCAAACCATTTGTTGCTGTAAAAAATAATACGTGATGGTCAATTTATTCAAATATAAAATCTAACTCTAATAAGATAATTCCAATATTAAACGTGGTTTCCAAGGAGCGGAGCTAGAGATAATCAAATTATAAATTTAGGATACCAATTAATGTTTCTATCTTAACAAGGTTCACCATCTTTTTTTTTCAAAGTTGAGTCCAACATAAAATCATTCAAACTTACATTCACGCGAAACAAATAGGTAATGCAACAAAGAAAAAGAATGCATATAAAGGTAAAACTTACATTAAAAGGTGTTGCCAAAGTAGCTTGCACCATCAAAAAGTAGCATGCACCACCAAAATTACTGATTAAACTTGGAAGGAAGATTAAAAAGAGTGGGTGAAGATAAGGGGGTGTAAGGTATTAAGGCATAGAAAAATAAAAAATGACAACTTACTTTTGGGTAAAAGGACTCAACATATCAGCATCTCACTACAAAATACCTAGACAAAATCAAATGTGTGTAGAAAAATACCTAGACACAGAAAAACAAAAAAAGTAAAAACAAGACCGATGAGCAACTTTCGCGAATTCTTGCGACACTGCCGGAGAAGAAAAAACAACAGTGACTAAAGGGGTAGACCAAGAGACTAAGGTGCTTACTACATGATACAAGACGTTCATAAGGGCATCTTCGGTTCACCATCAGAAGATACATGATGGCCGGAATTTTAGTGAAAAGAAAATTTCTAGAAGGGACGAGAAAAGAAAATGGGAAAGTGTAGTAAATGATTTGATGGAGTAGTAAAAGAAAGATGAAACGTTTCAAAAGGTAAACAATGTCTTACTATTTGGGCTGCCGTGGCCTCTTATTGCAGCGCATTTGGTATATTTTGCTTGCTGGAAGATTAGTTTGTAACAAAGAGTGAAATGTTGTTGTTTTTAAGAGTTATGGTTATCAAATTGTAACTGGAAATGTATGTGGTGCAAATTATTGTAACAGACTAACTGGTGGTGATTCTATGGAAAGTTAATTCCTTCAAGTATATTGCTTGCAGGTTACATCTATCATTTGGTACAATAAACGTAAGTGTTAGGTAAAAATTGTATCTTATCAAAACTTTCCAGGTAGCAAAAGTGCACAATTTTTAAAATGTTGCAAGTGCACTTATATATTAAACTTTTAAGCTAAGTATGTCTTAAGCATATAATAATAAGTATCGACATAATGCTCACGCGGCAATGCGAGTGTTTGTAAGGAAAACCTCGACATGTTCAAATATTTAGTGCGTTAAAGGTGAAGATAGATGTTAAAAGCGCTTAACTAGGCTTAAGTTTAAAGCTCACTACAAAAATCAATATTATTACCGCAAGATAGTTGCACTTTCGCTGCATACAATACGATCGTCTACAGACGTTCCACGACAATGTGTAGGTTAAAATCCTCGTTATTATAATAACTAGAAAAGTGGCTCACATTCCAACACTCTTTATGGTTTGGAATTTGTCTTCCCTTCTCAAAAGCTTATAGTGAAATTATATATTCATAAATGTAAAAACATGCATATAAGTGAAAGAAAATAATACGGTAAATCTTGATCTATTAATATCTTAAGCATGATTATATACAAAAAGATGATTATATACAAAAAGATATATCATTTTCGTTTATTTATTATGGAGTTAAATAGCTTTGTCTTTTATTTAGTGGTCTTTTTCTATCTTGAATGATTGGTCTCTTCAACTACTTCTTCACATGGACTCATTTATACCTAAAAAATAACCTACAACTACTTATAATTATTGCATATACACGACACGTTTTATATATATCTCAATTCTAAAACCCAAGTAATCATAATGATGTAATCTTGCTGAGGCAAGCAATTTTCACATGGCATGTGTCAGCCCAAATAAATAGACTAGATCTTCTGTATATATAGGTAAGAAGATAGAAGGAGAATTATATCAAGTAAAACTTAGAGAAAAAAAATGAACAAGAATTTACTAAATATGAAAGGCCCAAGTTCCAAATCGGGAGTTAGAGAAAAATACCCATACCCATCACAAATAAGTACCCCAAGTCTTGTTAGTGTGAAGTTGAGTGACAGGGACAACTACAACGTGTGGAAAACACAAATGATTTATTTCTTGACGAGTCATAATATGCTTGGTTTCATCAATGGTAAGTTTGTGAGACCAAAGAGGAATTGGAAGGCAAAGATGGAAGACAAGGAGGCATGGAAACGATCGGATGCGTTAGTCGTAAGTTGGATTCTTGGTACCCTCTCTCAAGAAGTAACAACGTATGTTGTGAAACGTCTCACATCGAAGAAACCAAATGTAGATTTCACTGCAAAAGAGGTGTGGGCTGAAATAGAATGTATTTATGGTCCTGCAATTCATCAACAAGCAATAGGTACATTTTCTTATGAATCAAACTGTATTTTTTTCACTTATATATTATGTGAGTTATAATCAAATCAGAAATAAAATTAAAATGAAAAGGGTGAAAATTGATGCGTTTCTTTAAATTTCTTTCTATTATTTAAAATGTGTGCTATAAAAAATTTATACTCGTTCTCATTATAATTTTTCTTTTTAATAAACCCCGTAAAGAATAAATTTTTATTTTGTGTCTTTTATTTGAAAAGGACAACTTTTTCACACTATTGTAACACTTGTCTCATACTACCTCCGTCCCATATTAATTGTCTCCTTTTGACTTTTTTAAGATTTTTTCTTAACTTTGACCTTAAATATTTTTATTTGTGTTATATAATATTTAATAAAATTTTACTAATAAAAATACATTTAAAACTCAATCTATTCATATATTTCAGATCAAGATTATATAACACAATTAAAAATATTTAAAGTCAAAGTTAAACGAAAAAAGGTTGTAAAATTCAAAGTGAACCAATCAATATGGGACGGAGGGAGTAATATATTTCATAAAATTTTCTGAAAAAACTTGAACCCACACTCTTTTGTTGGTGGCCAACTCACATAACACCTAGACCAAAATCCTTGGTTATAAGGGTCATTAACATTTGGTTTAGGGTCAATAATAGTGTAACCCTCGAACTATTAAACTACTGGAATTACTAAAGTTAAAGAGATTTCATCTTGGTCGATTAAATCAAGCATGTAATATTTTTATAGCATTTTCGTTTTATCCTTCCTCGTAAATGATTTTAACATATATGTTAGTGGTCTATAACTCATTCTTCTGCGCTATAGTATTTTATCTCTTCGTAACAAAAAAATATATTTATGCAAAATCAGAAGACAAGTCAAACGAAGAAGAAGAACCCGACCATCGTAATTTAACCCTCTTTGAGAACCGTTGGATGAAACAGAAATCAGACAAAATAGAGGCTCGCAAAAAGCTCTATGAGTGTATTGTAAAACGAGATATGGATTTGGTGAATGAAGTTTTGGTAACAGAAGAAGTTACTGTCACAGACAAAATCTTCAATAATGGTAACACAGCACTCCATGTAGCAGTGGAAACTTCCAAGGATTTAGAATTCTTTAAGATGATGTTGGAAAAGACACCAAAAAGCATACGACTACCGGATTTGAAGAATTCGGATGGAAGTACACTGCTTCATATGGCTGGCACTGTTGGCAACATTGATGCTGCCGAAATCTTGATGGAAAACTACCCTGCCATGTTGTACAAAACTGACAAAGAGGGTCAAACACCGCTTATCATAGCTCTTTCTAATACTCATTCCATGTTTTATTGGAGCTTGATAAATGTGTTAAAGAAAAAACCGTTTATAGATAATGGTACTCTGTTTACTGACGAGGTTCTACAAGTTACTATTTCTTACAAAGAATTTTGTAAGTGGTCATCTCTTCACTTCAGATTCAAGATACGGTATAAAAATCTTAATTACTAAACTGAGATAGACTAATTTTACAATATATGCAGACTTGGCAAGGAATATGATCTGGTGGAGATGCAGAAAGTTGAACAGTGATGATGTGTTAATGGCTATAGCTCAAAACTACCCAAGCGAGCTCAGTTTTTGGGAAAGTATAGCCGCAGGTTTTTTTTTTTTTTTCCTTGAACCTACCTGCATCACTACATGTTTTTTAAATTACCTTTTCAATTTATTATAAGGCATCTCAAACCAATTTCATGTACACCAATTTTTTTTAATCTTGTAGAGTTTCGATATACACCAATTCTTAATAAAACAATATATCCATTCGTTGGAGGAAGAGTTGGAGAGCGTGATGTAGCTTTCGAAGTATTAAAGGCTGCATGTAAACTTATAAAACTTTACATTAGCTCCAGCCGTCACAAGGCCTATTACACCAATCCGGTTCTCGAGGCTACAAGATTAAATGCATTGGAAGTTGTTAAAGTACTTGTGTATCATTTTCCAGATGCATTTTGGAGTGCAGGTGAAGATGGTCACAACGTTATTCAACATGCTGTGATAAATCGTTCGGAAAAGATTTACAACCTACTATATCAAATGAGCGAACACAAAAACGTTTATCAAACAATCAAAGACTCATTTGGTAATAACCTCTTGCATTTGGCTGCAAGATTGGCACCTGCCGAAAAACTGAATCTTATATCAGGAGCGGCTTTACAAATACAATATGAGCTACAATGGTATAAGGTAGGAATCTTTGATGACTTAATTGTTACAATTCTGTTAAGACTTAAAAATGGTTCTAAAATGCATTTTTTATACGAGTATAATAACATACATATATTGTAATATTTACAGGAAGTTGAAAGATTTGTGTGTCCATTAAACATAACGGAAAAGAACTCATTTGAAGAAACACCTCAAATGGTATTTACAAGAACACACAAAGCATTGGTGTCCGACGGTGAAAATTGGATGAAGTCTACCGCAGAGTCATATACCATAACTGCTGCTCTAATCACGACCATTGTATTTGCAGCGGCTATTACAGTTCCCGGAGGCAGCAATCAGGACACAGGGGTACCCATTTTTACTGACAACCCTGCCTTCACAATATTCGCTGTATCAGACGCTATATCATTATTCACAGCTGTTATGTCATTGTTGATGTTCTTGTCGATACTCACCGCACGTTTTGCTGAAGAAGACTTTCTGATCAAGTTGCCTAGGAAGTTGATAATTGGCTTGGTCACATTGTTCATCTCAACAACAACCATGATCATAGCTTTTGGTGCTGCATTGTTCATTGTGTTTGGACAGAAGAATGCATTGCTTCTTATCCCAATCGGGGTATTGACAAGCCTAACAATTGCTTTTTTTGTAGCCTTGCAGTATCCTCTTGTCGTAGACTTGATGAGGTCCACATATGGTAGCAGTATTTTTGGTAGGAGAAATGCTACATTCAAAAATCGTTTACAAAATTACATCCACAAAATGACTCGGCAACCAACTGTGGAGGATAACAAAGAAGAAAGAGAGGTTACAATGGAAATTGATTGGAACTATAATCATGTCAAGTCATTTTGTGCTGATGATATGCCTTTTAATATCTAGCAGTCATTCCCAATGAATGTGAAACTGGAGACTGAAGTTTTGAATAATTGTATCATTTTGGTTACTTGTATTTTGTTTAGATCCATTCCAGACATCCCATCAAGCAACAGCCACTTACTAGTACAACAAAACATGCATGGTTCATTTTATTAACGACTTGTTTTAGAATGTGTGTATCAAAATTATGACTTGTTTTCAATCGAAGTAACCAAATATCAGCAGCGATGTATTCAATCATTAAGATTATATAAATCAACTTAACTCAATATAAACAATTATTTTGTATTCTTTTACCGTAAGACTCGGCCCCCATTTTTGAGGTCTACTAATTGATAACATCACTGAAGATCTGCGGATGGCGGCAGGTTCAGAACTTGAGGGGTGGTGGTCACGGATGGTGAGACGGTATGGGAGATGTCCAGTTGAGTTGAAAAAGTGTCAAATTAGGCTTAGAAACAACTAAACGAGTGGGACTTTTGGTATAAGCTAGCGGATTTTTGAAAAGGAAAATTAAATCTACAGTTGTAACTTTTTGTCGAAAATCTTAAAACAAGTTTCAGTTATTCATTTGTCATGTTAACCTGCACGTAACGACTTAAAGTCATGTCCATATGTTAATAACCACAAATGTTAGCATCCATTCGGACAACCTTAATTAACTCGTTTATTTGGTTTTAGTTTTCGTGTTTATGTTACAGCAACTACAAACAAGGAAAAAAAATTATCATTGTCCGGATTAGCCTACATGTCCCTAAGGTTTTTCTAACAATAGAATTACTCATCAATTACGATGCGTCAAGCGAATAGCTCGTACAACATCTTTGACTTACATCCTTTCACAAATCCAGCAACGGTCCAGATTAAACATACAAAAAAATCACAAACATTGTATCTAAAAATAACTAACCCATTTGAGACTAGAATCATTTGTGCGCCAAAAATAACCGATTTGCAAACAAAGAACTGCAAAGAGCGAAAATATTAATGGAAAATGATGGCTGAAGAAGGAAGTAGTCCGAATAGTCCAGAGGCAAAGCTCGGGTTGGAAGTTGAGGATCTATGGGATATTCAAGAGCCACAACTATCGCCACCGAGAAGCTTAATGCTTGTTTTGAAAGCATTCCTGTTTCCGAATTTCCTCATGCTTCGTCTACCCAAGGTATTTGATACGCTTTTAGATAAATGAAATTCCGTAGGTGTTGTAATAACATTCACAAAATATGTAATAGAATTGTGAGAGGGTGCAGTGATACTGATAACGGATCTTAGAAGATGCTAATATCAGTTATATGCAAATCCTGTATTCAGATGATTATGATATTTTATATACGCTATCGATCATATGATATAAACTGGACGTGATAATGCAGAATTTGTGATGTTATCAGAAATAGAGAGAATGTCATTACAATCACAAATGTGCATCAACTAATATGACATTCAAAAGTGATCTAGGTATTGAAATGTCGTGTTGATCATATGCTCTTGATCGAGACTGATATCCTAGAATCTGTTGTGATTCAGAACGCACGAACATGTTCCAACCACAAATGCCCTTCGACTAGCAAGCAATTTAGAGGAATACGAATAACCAATCAAGCATTTTTGTTGTTTAAATTATTAACGGGTGATTTTAGTATGTTATATTTGTGTGATGTATCCCTGTATATATTTGAAAACTGTATGGATTGTTAACTTTCTGATTCGCCCATCAAGCATGTTGGCGCCTTTAAGTTTTGTGCTGATATCATATACAATATACATATGAATCTATAATACGGTTACCACGTATGGTTAGAAGTTGAAAAATTGAAACTAAAATCTCCTCTTATGTATAAATCCGTTTTTCAGTAATTGAGATCAGATCCGATGCGAGTCTGGGCGAAGCCGTTCAGTTTCTATTCCAAAATAAACTTCTAAGCGCACCTGTTGTGGAGGATAATGCGCCGGAAGATGCTAGTTGGATTGACAAATATCTTGGTATAGCAGAGTTTGTTGTAATTATATAACATGACTAATAATAAATATAAACAATAAACATCAAAGTAAGTGCAGGGCAGAGCAAGAACATATAATGAATAATTAATTAACTAAAGAATAAAGATGCGACATTTCTTGATTCTAGCTTAATAAGAATCAAATCCACAAAACTAGAATTGGATGAACCCTAATTAGGGTTTATAGGATCATAAAATTACCCTCACTGCTTTGTAATTCAATACAAGAATAATAACAAAAGTATGTTATTACCACGTTATTGTACACACGCATTAAAACAAATTAAAGTAATGCTAGTTTTAATTAAACAAAATAATTATGTTTTGAAAGATGGTGATCGACACCCATAAGGGTTGTACGATCGGTTTCAAACACAAAACACACAAACACCTTTGGTTTTAGGTTATGAGACAAGAGATGCAAAACACAAGACCCTACCAGATATATACTTAGCAAAACTTGGAGAACAAGTTGAGTTGGATATGGGTTGGGTTTCCTTGTGGCCGATCGGATGGAGTATCCCACAAGGTATTCAAACCTTCCAAATATTGATTTGCATTCTAGTCCTTTCCAATTACATTTAACGATCGTTAGTCCATTACAACTAATTACTTAACGTCCGTTATAATTATTTCATTTAATTAATAAATAAATATAACTATTATATTTAATTATTAACTTTAATTCTCATACGTAAAGTGTGCAATCCCGTGGTCTCAAGTTCGATCCTAACACACGCCTATTAATTTATTGTCCATAAAACCAACAACTCCCACTGGACATATCTTAATAGAGTGATCACATCGGTTAGCGTCTAGCAACACTGACGCCTCTAGTACAACTCGAGCAAGGCCCTGGAAAACCTTTTAATGATTTCTTATTATTATTATCCTTTGTTTCTAATACCATGTTAAATAAAGATATGGAATTAAGTCATTCTTTATTCAACCATTCTGCTTTCTCGTTGTTAGTGATCGAGCAAGATTACCAAATCTTCCGAACATATTCGTGGGAGAACTTTGGGCATGGCCATGCAAACATCTTGTCAACCCTACGAGAGCCCCAAAGAAGATTAAACTCAAAATAAATTGAAGGAACAAATTCTATCTTGACTACAAGAATAACCCACAAACTTTGCAACACTTCAGAAACAACCCTTATGACTACCAACACGTATAGCGTTAAGTTGTTCCAGAAGTGCACTACATTCATGACACTTATCCGGTATCTCAAGTCCGAGGATAACTATTCATAATTTACTTATAACAATATCCACAAAGTAAATTATGTAGTTGGATAAGTCCTATATTCAATTCATTGAATATCATCCAAATTGGTATGCATTCTCATCAATATACTTTCAAGTATATTCTACCATATCTCTCGATTTGTCTTAGTTTAATGATACTCCCATATCATTAATTGACAACGGACGATTTAGAATAAATAAATTTATTCACGGATTAAACATGCAAATATAGGATACAATATATTATAAAATCAAACATACCAAGTATTTGATTTATATTATAACAATTGTTTAACATCCCTTATCCAAATACCAAATAGATCAATGCATGAAAACCCAGTTGATGAATTATGCCTTAAGTAATGACAATCATACTTGTTGACAATGCATAAATCAACCAACTTGATCTATCGTAATTTTGAGAATACTTATTTCAAGAATTCAATTAATGAAGTCCTTGTATGTGTGCATTCACCAATCCACATAATAATTCATAAAGTGTGTGACATCCTCTTTCACCAATTTATGACAATTTAAACTTTCAAACATTTTAAAGTTTAAAGTATTCTTATTTGCAATTGTGCTTTTAGTAGCACAACTAGTTCACATGGCTATTAACAAGGATGAAATCCCACCATTACTAGTATTGAGTGTCATCTCAATTAAATCAAGATCATTGTATACAAACAATAATATGCTTATTAAAACTCCGTAAACTTTAATATCTTATTGTGTAATGTTTGATGTCTTCCAAACTTTCAAGTTTGAAGCTGATGACAATTTGCACAACAATTGACATATTGTTCATCCATAGTATCTAGGAGCAATTCCAGGTTGAGGATGTAATTCTATTAGAATATTCATTACACAAGTTATCTAATAACTTTTAGTTAGATATCAATGTTGTCAAATCACTTCTTATGCAAGAATGATACAACAATTTTAATATACACAACATGATGTACATGATGAATCTACAGTCAAACTTAGACTTCATTCATGTTCTATCTTGTCAAAAGATATTTATCAATTTCCCAAATGATATATCATGTTTTATTAGAATCATTTATTTTATCGCACATGTTTATTAATAATAAACATATATTCCAAGGTTGTATGTTTCAATTTTAAATCTTACAAGTGAAGTATTATTCCAAACTAAGACTTAACATTTAGCTTACAATGAATGTTACTTCCTATATGTTATACAACATATAAGATTTAAAACCTTAACATAATACTCCCACTAGCTTTTAGGAATACTTAAAATTTATCTTATTTAAATTATAAATCAAAACTAGGATTTAATAATTAAACATAAGAATAATTTCATAGATGCATGCATTTATCCATTCATGAATTATTTGCACTTCGTACACTTTCAAAGATTATATGAATTCAAAAAACCTTTCAATTACTTACCGTCCTCGTTCAAGTAATTTTTCAAGAAAAAGTTTTGATATTCTATTGTCATATTTCATATTAATGAAAACAAGTATGACAATTATCATATTTATATATTTAATGTGTCTAGAAAAGAATATTCAATCATAATTAATTGCTTAAGTGTGATCAATAATCTTGTCATGAAACATGCATTAAATATGTGTACAATATTGTCCATATGATTTCTACATAAAAATTCAAACCACTAGGGTTTTTCATCTCTTTGAAGAAACTCATTTCCATTCTCTAGTCTAACTATTAAGATAAACCAAATTTCCAAAATTGATTATCTTTATGGACAACATCTTTAACATTCATAGTATGAGTAATTTTCCCAATTCAATATTTGGTAATCCATCATAATGATTATCGTGTTTACTATAATCCTCAGAACTCATATTTCTCAAGATATAAGTCAAATATCCGATATATCCTTGCAGATCTATGAATGAAAATTCCATCATCATGAGGTCTATCAATTACATGTCTAACCTCATCATGATATTTACTAGTGTGTTTTAGAAATTATGTATCTTGTAATTTTATCTTTCAAGATAAAAAAACTCCCACTTTCCTTTTGTAATATATAGACTATCTATATATACTTAGCAATTAGAGCAAAACTACATTGTTCTCTTTTGGGACATTACAAATACACATTGATAATTCCTGACTTAAGTTTGTTAATAACCTATTCATAAGTAGTTTAACAAATTCAGAATCTTCAACTTTAAAACTTAATGTGATTCATCACATTCCATAATGAAATGGTGTTTTATTAATCTTCTATGTTGGAGTCATATTGAGTATATTCAATTCATACTCAATATTCTAACCTTGTTACTTTTTAAGAAAGAAGTTATGGTTATCATGAATCAAACAAATCAAATAGAGTTTGATTCTCCTAACTGAACATACCATCAACTTGTGGTATTCATTAGAATTTAATATTGTAAGACAATCTAACAATATATAAGATAAACATATTCCTTTTGGCTTACCTATTTACCAACTAAGTCAACTTTATAGTATAATAGACTTTTCAAGCCAATTGCATGCTTTATAACACAAGTACTTTTAACCAAGTCACTTCATATCCATGTCTCATCAAGAAAACATAAATTGTTATAATCCCATTATACGTTATAAACCATTGATCAACTCAATGACTTCTTGTATATGTCTTAATTAAAAAACATAACAAGTTAACGTCTTACTTTATTATAAGTCTTAAAAGACTTTATGTTTACGTCTTTACAATGAATCATAAACATGTTTAACTAAAGTAATTATGAACACAACTCTTGGTTTCAATAGTAATTTCAAGTTAATTTGCTTACTTCACAATAATGTAGGACTACATTATTCTTCATTTATGTCATTCCAAAATACATAAATAAACAAATTGAAGTAGGATTAGATTACTTCATATAGCAAGTAGATCCATATAGGAACCATATAGGAAGTAGATCCAGTCCTACTTATCTAAAACAATCATATAGCAAGTAGATCCAATTCTGCTCATAAGAAACTGTCATCTAAAAAATAACAAATCATCTAAAAAATGTCAAATAAAAAATTTAATATGGATCATATAGGATGTAGATCCAGTTCTGCTCATAAAAAACAAACATCTAAAAAATAACAATTTATTTAAAAAAATGCCAAATTTTTAGTTTTTATATGGACCATATAGGAGTAGATCAAATTCGCTCATAAAAACAATCATCTAAAAATAAGAATTCATCTAAAATGCCAAATAAAAGTTTAATATGGACCATATAGGAAGTAGATCCATTCCGCCATCATCTAAAAATAACAATTCATCTAAAAATGCCGCATAAAAGTTTATATGGACCATATAGGAAGTAGATATAGTCATGCTCATCGAAACAATTATCTAAAACAATCATTTAAAACAATCATATAGGAAGTAGATTCGCTCGCCATCAAAACAATTATCTAAAAATAACAATTCATCTAAAAATGCAAAATAAAAATTTAATATGGACCATATAGTAAGTAGATCCAGCTCGTTCATAAAAACAATCATCTAAAAATAACAATTTATCTAAAAATGCCAAATTTTTAGTTTTTATATGGACCATATAGAGTAGATCCGTTTGCTCATAAAAATAATCATCTAAAAATAAGAATTCATCTAAAAATGCCAAATAAAAGTTTAATATGACCATATAGTAGTAGATCCAATCCGCTCATAAAAAAATCATCTAAAAATAACAATTCATCTAAAAATGCCGATAAAAGTTTATATGGACTATATAGAAGTAGATCCATCTGCTTATCGAAAACAATCATCTAAAACAATCTTATAGGAAGTAGATCAGGTCGCTCATAAAAACAATTATCTAAAAATAACAATTCATCTAAAAATGCCAAATAAAAGTTTAATATGGACCATATATGAAGTAGATCCAATCGCTCATAAAAGAAATCATCTAAAAATAACAATTAATCTAAAATGCCAAATTTTTAGTTTTATATTCGCCATATAGGAGTAGATACGTTCTACTCATAAAAAACAATTATCTAAAAATAAGAATTCATCTAAAAATGCCAAATAAAAGTTTAATATGACCATATGAAAGTAGATCCATTCCGCCATAAAAAAAATCATCTAAAAATAACAATTCATCTAAAAATGCCGATAAAAAGTTTATATGGACCATATAGGAAGTAGATCCAATCCGCTTATCGAAAACAATCATCTAAAACAATCATATAGGAAGTAGATCCAGCTCGCTTCATAAAAATAATCATCTAAAAATAACAATTCATCTAAAAATGCCAAATAAAATTTAATATGGATCATATAGGAAGTAGCTATGAGTTCGCTCATAAAAACAATCATTTAAAATAACAATTCATCTAAAAATGTCAAATTTTAGTTTTGATATAATATTACTTATTTTGAGCAAGATGCATAGTTGGTGAATTGCAACATGGTCAAACAGAAAATTTTTAAATATGTATTCATATACAAAAGTTTATTTAAAATCTAATTTGCAAGTACGCACCTTGAGCATGGTTAATTATTGAATGGATCATAAGCACTTGCACCAACAACTATCATAATAGTCACTAACAACTCAATAATCCAACTTAACAACTAAAGAACACTAAAATCTAAGTTAAATAGTGGTTATAGTTTCTGAATATTTGTATGACACAGTATAATAAGTGTCATCCATGCATAAGTCTCAGTAAATATATATGTAGAGTAAATCACAAGAAGTAAGAATGATTAGTCCAACTACAAAATTAAAATATGATCCCGTATTTATGATATGCAAATTTATGATATCGCCATGAGATTTCATTTAGAATGATAAGTTTATTAAAATGAGATTTCACATGATTAAGGTTGATAAGTAACCCAAAAAGCTTATCCAACACCCATTTAATTAATGAGAATCGCATCCTTTGTATCTATTGCATCCATTAGTATGCTTTGGTAAGAACCTAATAAGAAGAGAATGACTAAAAATAGTTGCCACTTTCTTTCCTATGCATCCCTAAAAACCATATCGCCATGACCCATAAAGAATAAAAGAACACCAACACTACAAAACTGTTGAATGGCATGTTTAAAGTGTTGTACATTTAACACTTTGATATAATATTACTCATTTTGAGCAGCATGCATGAATTGGAACATGGTCAAACAGAAAATTTTAAAATATGTATTCATATACAAAAGTTCATTTAAAATCTAATGCGCCAAAGATTATAAATTGATTCCACTTGTAAAGTATTAATGAGCCACTTACCAAACTTTGCAATGAGAGGTAATACATATTGAGGTGATTATATCAAATATCCATATTCCCAAAATGAGCAGCAAAATCACTCTTTTCCAAATGAATATTGAAGTGTACCATGTACCACAACCAAGGGAACATGTGATAAAAGTAAAATGCGTAAGCCAAATCATATAAAAAAACTTAATGTGTTATTGTCCCGCATCAAATACTTGTAATGATATTGAACGAAAAAGACGAGCTACTGGTGCGGTCTCAGAAACCGATTGGTTCATACATGTGCTTCAGATTGCTTTGGTATTGCCTTTGTAAGCAAATTTTCCATCTAAGATGACAATGTATTCCATCATCATCCCAACTATATGATATATTTAACAATGCTTATGACAAAGGGTTGCAAAAATCCAAATATTTTGAGGTTTCAATCACACGTAAGAGTGCTATTCTCTACTTGTTAAATATATTAGATAGTTGATTTATTTAGACCAATGTGCCATTTAATATTACAACCACAAGTTAATATTTTCTATACTCATAATTGGTTCTAACATACCTGGAATTTGTAATATTTGTTGTGCAAGAAAATGCCTTATGTCTGCTACTCATTTGGAATAATTGGATTAGGTTAGTATAGAAATAAGGAGTGTTTGGATCAGTTTATAACATGAATGAAAAGTCTATCCAATCTGCATTGTATTCACAAAGTGACCGGTGTTTTCATTCCACCTTAAATGGTCTTTGCATAAGTTAGCAGAACTACATATGAGGGGATATTTCTACAAACTGATAATTATATAAGGGTGTTTGGATTAGCATTTTACAACTAATTATCTCGACACCTAAGTCAGAATAGCCTTCAAAAAGAAATATTCAATGTATCAATTCCAAATCTAATAGCCCAAATTGAAAATGTAGTTTAGTTTAATTGACTTACCCCATATAGAATAAGCGGTCATCCCAATTTCGATTGAACCACCCAAGCGCTCGGATTAGGCTATAGAAAAGGTGTGATGTTATACATTGTAGCCCCAAACAGAAGCGTAAAAAGACAATGGTTTGTTGATCCGGTACTCTAGTCATATCGTCAAGACGAATAAATCAATTAATCAAGTAATTAATTTCAAATATTAGTCCATGGTTTCTCGTAATATGGAGCCAATGAAGCTCTTACTTGTAAAATATTCCATAAGGAAAGAATGAGTTTATCAAGAGTATGTATTCAAGGTTAAAGGTGTAACTAGAGTCATTTAATCTAATATTGAAGTATCTCGTCTTCAATTCTCTCTAACAACCAACATCCTCGCCTTCAGCTGGGTCCTCAAACTTCTGGGACCTGTTACGGTTCATTGATTTCACCAAACTAATTAGATGAAGGCCCACCAACTACAATGTGAAAATTGTTTTTTATGGAATGAAATGTTATTTCACTTACATTAAACGGTCAAATAGATTTTCCAAAGGATTCTTAGTCACGAGTAATTGATCTTCCGCCATCCATGCCCCTCCTCGCTCCACATACTGTATGTACATCAGTATTTATGTTACCCAATCCTAATCTCTTATCAGCAAAAAAAGTACCTGTAACTGCAGACAAGTTTGGGTAATCTTACATTTCATTCTTTGGCGCAGAGGTAAACCCAACAACCTGAGACAAAATAATCGAGTTTAGACATGAATGTCATTCTTGAAATATAAAGGCCTATTTTAAAAACACATTCAATATCAAACCCTATAATACAACCAAGAATTCCAAAGCATAACACTACCATAACATACCTTCTAAAACGGTCTATCATTTGAAGACTTGGCTTGTAAATCCTGCAAAAGAAACTTTCATTGCTATGTTACAATAAAAGATACCGTTTCTATTGAATGCCTAACCCAAGCACTACTAAGAATCCAAACCGAATATATTTCATACCTATTAAGCATCTTAGTAATAATTGGTTCCTATAATAACATAATAACCATATCAATTGATGCAATCCGACACAACAAACATCTAAGATACATTTTTACCTTGATTTATGCAGAGTCGTAATAGCATGAGCGCACCGTTCACTATCCGGTATGGTGGAATTGAAACACCGATTTTGTTTTCCTAAGAAAGACAAAATTAATGAGTCAAATAATTAATCGGCACAATATTTAATTGAAAAAACTAAAAATAAAATAAAAAATACCTTAATTTCCTATTGAAACGAAGATATTTAACCCTATTGAAACGGGTTGTAGGAGTGATTAATCGATTTTGAATAACGGAAAATGAAAATTACCATCGTGAACTACAAACGGTGTTTAAAAGAGGCAAAAGATAGACTGACTATAACACACGCATGAATGATACTAATTTCAAAACAATGACGCACAAAATCCATTTAGACCTGTTTATATCCAAAATCCATTTAATTTATGTGATATCATGCATTCTTGCGCTTAATATCGTTAACACTCATTATAATTCATATTTGAAACAGATAAATTAGCAGATAAACATAGAACGCACGTGACGGTGATATGGAAAAAATTTATGCAGCAGAAAATTAGCAAACGTACATTAATAGGCATATTTAGACCGCCTACACGCGTGTGGAGGCTCAAGAGCTATTGGCGGGACATCGCGCGAAGTGTAACAATAATGCCGAAGATAGGCTTGTATCATAAAGCACGACACTATTTGTAGCAAAAACATTCGAAAGTACCACGCTGCAACCGTGATGATAAATATGAAACTCACATTGCTAAACACTTGTAGATGGGCGTGGTCGCATACCGTGGCATGACAATGGGAATCGAGACATTTATTCTAGTCAGAAGAATAGTGCCATCAATTATTTGTTCTAGTAAGAATGCATGATATCACATAAAATAAATGGATTTTGGATAGAAACAGGTCTAAATGGCTTTCCCGTTCGGATTGACCAGCAGGTTGGAAAACAATTAAATCACTCACGTTACAGGTATATGCCAAAAGAATTATACAGAGAAAATTTATCAAACCCACATTCATAAGCGTATGAGAACTGAGCTTCCTGCGCAGTGATACTCAACAGGTTGTTGCTCGGAACATCACTTTTAGCTGTAAAAATTACGGAAAAATGCAAATTACCATCGTGAACTACAACCGGTGTTGGATATCTAAAAATCCAACATAAAGTAAATAAAAACAAACTTTTTACCATGTTATATCAAAGCAGATTACAACTTCGTCTTTTGCCATCGCCTCCAGTAACCAACTAATACAAACCAATCAAATCCACCTTCATACAACACCTACAAAAACCACATAATCGTTAAACAAAACCCAAATACTAAATATCAAATACATGTGTCTAAAACGAAATGCTACCTAAGGCCCTTGTATTGGTAAACGCGATGGTGATGCAAGAATAGTTTGGCTCGCTTGCTCAAGACTAAATGACCGTAAGCCGTCAGATGTATATGTGTCTCGGCCGAGACCGAAACAAAATCAATGCACAATAATAAGCAACGAATAAATTAACAATTTTCTTAATATGGAGCCGGATGGTAATATTACCGGTTCTCGAAGTGGCTACAATTACTACAACTTTCCGAAGCCCCGATTCTATGTGTCAAGTAAATAAGGAAAAAAAAAAAAATGTAAGCGTGTCTAAGTTGAACAATATTTTTAGCCTATAGTTAGCTAAATAAAACATACTTATATCACAACGTCATTCCATTTAGTACATTCTTGTTTTGACTGTTATATCACAACGGTGTGTAAACCGATTTGGTTAAAAAGATACTAATTATCCGATCCAAATTTTAAATTATCTCGATCTTAATTTTGCCATAAAGAAACACAAAAGATCCACAACTAATTCATCAAACTGATTTTCCCCAATTGTTCCATAGAAATCACTGGCACATGCAGCGTGTGAAAATGTTTTGTGTAGTGATTTTGAATCGGGCATAGTCACAGAATGAATTGAATTGATAATTGGTGCTTTTGATGTTGAACTAATAATTCGAAACCCTAATATTATAATTAAATCGATACTCACCAATTCTTCTATTGCCCGATTTTTGAATCTGTAGAATCGTTGCCCATTTTTATCTTAGAACCATGGATTGATTTGAGATGAAACCGTGAGTTTGATTTTTGAATCGTGGTGCGTTTGAAAACGTATTGAAGAAGAAAAGCGGTGATTATCTTGATTGGAATGAAATTGATATGATTTGAATAGGAGCTCGATTGTAATGCATAATTGAAAATTTTAATGACTTTCCAAACAATGTAAAGAGCGCATCAAGAAGTTTTAAAACCTCACGGGTTCTATCACGTGGGTTATGGAGTAAATGGATGCATTCGTGTTCTAATTTAGTGCTAAATAAGGTAGTGTTTTAATAATAAAATTTAATGCAATGCTTTAACGGGTGATACAAGATATCATATATTATATAGTATAGATATGGTCATTCTCTTCAGTTGAAATTTTAAAACTATAATATTAATATTGAAAATTTAGTCTAAATTACATAGCAAGTCTCAGGATGTTACATATCATCTCTATCAACTGTAAGCTTCCTTCCCAAATTAAAAGGATTCGCTCATAAAATCGGTATGGATGTTGGTTTACGTTGTTGTTTATCATATGTGATCTCCTTTTTACTCACATTTCAATTTCCTGGTCATTAAATCATGCATGTTATTCTTTCATCATGTTGGTTATGTGTTTTATTTGGTTAATAACTTGTTTGTTTGAAATCTGCTCATGAAAATTGACTATTGCGGCTCATTCACATTCATGGTTTTACAATATCACCGACTCACATTGCCTTTCAAAGCAAGGTTTTTAATGATTGAAGAACGTCATGGTGTAAACTCCTGTCTTATGGTGCATGTCACATGTTTGATAAATGCCAAGCCTATTTTTTCTTGAATAATCTTAATTTGATCAACAATGTCTAACGGTCTATGTTCATGTTAACTTGTTTGTTGAATGAGTTAGTTTTAAGTTTTTCTGATATTAATTTAAGATAACATGATATTATACTTGGCCCATTTCTTTCACTTTCTGTGTTATTTGTCGAGTGGCATCGTGAATCAAGATGGAAACCGAGTCTTTATTCTTCTGTTTGTTAATTGTCTATGTCGGTGTAACCTCATATTTTAATATGTAGTATGAGACATGGTGCCAAACATACCACAATAGTAGATGCAAACATGTTCACTGTGAAGGTTGCAGCTACTACAGGGCTAACAAATTATTCGAAAGTTAAACTTATTGTTGAGGACTTGAGGTTGTTGCATGCATGTTATTACAAGACTAACAAACAACATGAGAGCTAACTTGTACTCGCAAGAAGTTCGGATTTTTCTCTCGATGTGGGCGTGGCTTAGATCATTTGTAGAGGGGCTAGCTTGGCTTGAAGCTTTAATGAATACAAGTTATGTTGTAAATTCAATGTTATTTTTACACGTGTATCAAATCAACTATAAAATTCATGTATCAATTGGGCAAATAATTAATTAGAACAATAATAAAAAAATCAATAAGAATTGTGTACCTTTCGTCGCAATTTTGACCAACAAAATTCAATTCACAACACTTTTTTGTTAGAAAAGAAGGGGTTTTTCAATGCTTTCCGAAGAAAGAAGAACAAATGAGCATAACTCCATTCTCCAAAATTACAATCACCATCACTAAATTAAACCCTAACTTTGAAAAAGGTGATACAAATTGAGGAGATACTGAGAAGTGATTAATTGAATTAACCCTATGATTCATTAAGGGATGGCGTAGGAAGTTTTATTTAATAGAGTAATTGATATTCGTTTGGTATATTCGTGAATTACTGTATTAGGTTTCTATTTTGTTTCTTCATGTATTCATTCAACTGTATAAGAGTTCTTGAGGTGCCTTTTTTTTTTTTTTCTTTCAAAATTTACAATCGACAAAGTTCATTATAAACCATATTTCATGTAACCAATCAACCAATCATACCACTCATTTCTTTTTATTAAAATATATTCACTCTTTTTGAAAATTAAATATCTCACAAACCGTTAATCGTTACGTCAAAAAATTATACCATCTCGCGAATTAAATTATCTTCTATGATATGCATTGTTATATACTTTCGACCTAACCTTTTTTTTTTTTAATTTCGTCCAAAAATCACACGCGATTTGAAAATCACACGCGATTTGTAAGAATCACATGTGATTTCTTAAAATCATATGTGATTTGATTTTACGAATCACATGTGATTTTTAAAATCACACGTGATTTTTACAAATCACATGTGATTCTGGACGAACTTTTAAAAAAAGTCAGTCGAAAGATATAACAACGCATATCTATGAAAAGATAATTTAATTCTCGCCACGATGGTGTATTTTTAGAACAAGATTTACCGTCTTTAAGATATGTTGTTTTAAAAAACGAAAATAAAAATGGATGAACGTGACATTAATCAGATTCACGATAAATTCAGCCTATACTGGATCTCAACTCACAATCGATCAATAACTATTAAAACTGAACCATTAGACACATGTGTGTCTTTGTAGTTTTCTCTATTGAATTATAAAAACGAAAATCTTTTCAACTTGTGACAAATAAGGAAATACTTAAACTCTTAATTTAAGCATATTTAAAATAAATAAATAATAATTAAAAAATATTACCTAATAAGGAAATATATATATATTTTTTGAAATATATGAAAGTCCTCAATTGAGATTTTCCTTTATCTTATAAATAAAAAAGATGTAAAAAGTTGTACATAAGTGAAAGAAAAAAGAAACGGGTAATCTTGATATACATCATAATTTGTAGCATGATTATATAATAAAAAAGGGAGGTGATTGGGACAGTCAATTCTACAAGCAGTTAAAACATAATATAAGTACTGTATAGTATGTAATACATGCAGTAATACATACAGTAAAGTACTGAAATCAAAAGTATGAGTGTGCAAATCATTTTTCATAAAAAAATGTAATGGTTTATAAAAATTTTATTTTATGTATTACTAATTTAAATAGCTTTCTCTTTTATTTAGTGGTCTTTTTCTTTCAACTACTACACCGATCTCATTTATATATCATAAATAACATATAACAACTTTAGTTAATGCATACACACTACATGATTTACATTTACCAATTTATCCAATAACTTGGGCTCAAAACTTAGGCTCGAGATTGAACTAGCTTTAGGCTTATAGCTCGAGCTTGACTTGCCCTCTAAAACTCGCGCTCGAACTCAATTCAACCTTAGCTCAAGTTCGAGAAAGTGGTTAAGTGGTTTGGCCACTTTGTTCATCTCAATGGCTGCCATGATTATAGCGTTTGGTGCAACATCGTTCGTTGGGTTCGGACAAAAGAACTTCTTCATTATCATTCTTATAATTGCCTTTACATGGCTATTGATTATGTCTATTGTGACCTTGCAGTTTCCTCTTGTGGCAGACTTGACGAGTACCGCGAATAGTTGTAGTATTTTTGGTAGGAACATGAGCAGGAATTAAAGTAGAGTAGTAGACCTTTTCTATGTTTGATGTTCATTCTCAAGGCTACATAATTTTGATAATTTGTATCTCGTTTTGCATCATTGCCGTTAGGCTTCTTGTGACTACAAATTATCCTAACATGGTTCATTTTTGTAACAACCTAAAAAAATACCAAAAATTTCTATCAAATTTGTATTTTATTTATTTATTATTGAGTTAAATAGCTTTGTCTTTTATTTAGTGGTCTTTTTCTAGCTTGAATTATTGGTCTCTTCAACTACTTCTTCACATGGACTCATTTATACCTCATAAATAACCGACAAATTTTGATTATCGCATAGACACGACACGTTTTATATATACCCCAATTCTAGAAACCAAGTAATCATAATAATGTCATGAGGGCTGAGGCAAGCAATTTTCTCATGGCATATGTCAGCACAAATAAATAGACTAGATCTTCTGTATATATATGCAGGAAGATAGAAGGGGAATTATATCAAGTAAAACTAAGGGCCCGTTTGGTTGTGGGTTTTTTGATGGGTTTGGACTCAATCATGGCTAAAACCTTTGTTTGTTTCAAAAATATCCACTGTTGGGATTAGGATAGATTTAAAAATGTCCACTGTTTGAAATGTATAGGGAGGGGGTGGGGATTGTGTGGGGATTGCTATTTGTGTGGGCCCTATGTTAATTTTATTTGTCTTGTTATGTTAAAAAAATGTTTATATATTTTTTTAATG
The DNA here is from genome assembly GCA_022545495.1 of Chrysanthemum lavandulifolium. Lineage (NCBI taxonomy): Eukaryota > Viridiplantae > Streptophyta > Magnoliopsida > Asterales > Asteraceae > Chrysanthemum > Chrysanthemum lavandulifolium. The sequence goes on from CM040244.1 coordinate 244,758,538, forward strand.
ATTTTTAATTAACATATACATTAATTATTATTTATTAAATAATATATTTTCTCACTTTCATTTATTTTAATATTTTTTCTCTTTCTACATCAAATCCAAATCCAAATCCTAATCCAAATTTAAATCCAAATCCAAATCCTAATCCAAAACCCATCTACGAACCAAACTACCTAAGAAAACAAAAGGAGAAAAAATTAATAATAATGGCAGCCTCAAGTTCAAATCCAAGCTTCATATATAGTCGAAATTGGTGAAGAGTACCCAAGCCCATCACATGTTTGTACCCCAATCCTTGTTACGGTGAAACTGAGTGGTAACGACACATACAATGTATGGAAAACCCAAACATTGTGTCTTCTGACTAGTCATAATATGCTTGGTTTCATCAATGGTAAGGTTGTGAGACCTTATAAGGGGAACGTGCAGAAGATTGAGGCGTGGATGCGATCAGATTCGATCGTCAAAAGTTGGATTCTTGGTACCCTCTCTCAAAAAGTAACAATGAATGTTGTGAATGGTCTCACATCCAATGACCCAAATGCAGATTTCACAGCAAAAGATCTGTGGGTTGAACTAGAACGTATTTATGGTCCTGAAATTCTTCAACAACCAATAGGTACATTTTCTTATGAATCATATATACTGTATCTTTTTCAGTTATATTTTATATGAGTTAGGATCACATTAAAAATAAAATTAAAAAATGAGATGGGTGAGAAATAAGCACAAAAGAACATTTTATATGCAAGTCAAAAGATAAAGAAACCAACGAAGACGAGAGAGAAAAGTGTTGAGTTTATGATATATAAAATACAATAAAACATAAAGACATCAAGAGTACACAACGAAAGACTTAAAGATCATAACAAATAAATTAATTAACTGAAAGTATGCGTAACGTACCTCTTGCGAATGTCAGATCCTTTGAGCAAAACAAAGAAATGGTTTGAAGAGTTGTCAAAGCTCTACAACTCAAACCAATATGGTGTAAGAATAATGTCTTACTACCACGTTCTTGTACACAATTAACCAAGCGAATCAGCGATTGCTAGATCTAACACAAGTCCTCGTTTAAGACAAACGAAACCAAACTCCCTTACTTAAGGGGTGTTCGGCGAATTGGGACAAGAGAGAGAGGAGGAGATCTAGGGTTAATTCAATGCACAAGTGATGAAACCCTAGAACCTAGCCTTGTTTATATACTAGATGGTAAACTTTGGGAACAAGTTAGGGATTGGGTTGAGGACCCATACCTTGGCCGCCATGTAGACAAGCCCAAAGAGAAACCCATAACTTTTCCTTTCAAAATTTTCCATTATTAGTCCTTCTCTTTTCATTTAACGGTCGTTAGTCATTTTCCGTTAAATACTTAACGATCGTTAACGGACTTAATGTGCAATAATTAATCGTAAACATAAACATTAATTATTAACTTTAATTCTCATTCGCTAATGTGTGCAATCCGTGGTCACGAGTTCGAATCCGGACATACGCATGTTTATAAATATATACATATTCCAACACCCCACTGGATATGTTTACAAAGCGTGAAATGACATTGGTTAGCGTCTAGCAACACGCCAATGCCCGGTACAACTCGTGTATGGTTTTCGGAGAAAACCAAGTTTGATGATTCATCATCATATTCATCCTTTGTTTCTAATACCATGTTAATAAGAATATGGATCTCACTCATTTCTTAATTAACTATTTGCATTTCTCGCTTTATGTGATTGATTAAGATTACCAATTCTTCCGAACATATTCCGGAAGACCTGGGCATGGCCATGCAAACATCTTAACAACCCTACTAGGAGCCCGGTAGTATTATACTTCAAAATAAATTTGAAGGAAACAAATCCCATTTTGACTACAAGCGTAATTCATAGATTTCGCAACACTTCGAAAACAACCCTTATAACTACCGCCACGTATAGCGTTAGATTGTTTCACAAAATTACACTACATCCATGACATATCTCTTGTATCTCAAGTCGAGGATAAATATTCATGATATACTTAATGACTAAGATCCATAAAGTATCATCATGTGGGTGGGATAAATCCTATACTCAATTCATTGAATATCATCCGAAATTAGTCATGCTACGCATCAATATACTTTCAAGTATATTCTAACTAATACTCGATTTGTCTTAATTCAATATCATTCCCATGTTATTGATCGACAACGGACTATTTAGAATAACTTAAGTTATTCAAGGATTTAAACATGCAAATACATGACACAATATTATAAATGAAATTAAACGTAATAAAATACTTTAATTCATTATAAATAATAATTGTTTAACATCCTTTATCCAAATACTAAATAGATCAATGCATGATAATACTAGTTAATGAATTTTGCCACAAGTCATGAAAATCATACTTGTTGACAAGGCATAATTTCAATTAACTTTGATCTATAGGAATTTTGAGAATACTTATTTCAAGAATTCAATAAGTGAATTTCTTGTATATGACAATATCACACATATCTTGATATTGTCATATCATTCCATAAGGTGCGTGATAACCGAACCACCCTTTTATGACAATTATCTTTCAAAACTATAAAGTTTTAAAGTATTCTTTATTCTTTAATGTATAATGCAACTATGCTCTTAGTTGAGCATAACTAGTCAACATGGTCATCACCAACGATACCATGACTAGAATTGAGTGTCATCTCAATTATACTAGCATCATTGTGTACAACAATATGCTCTTTAAACATCCGTAAACTTTGAATATTTATAGTGTAATGTTTGTCCTACCAAAACTCAAGTTTGTTGACAATGACAATTATGAAACACTTGTCATATTTTCATCCATAGAATCTAGGAGCATCTCCGGTGTGGAAATGATTCTAAATCCAAACATATTTATTTTAAAATATTTATTACACTAACAACTAATCAATATTGTCAAATCATCTTATAATCAACATGACACATGATGAATCTTACAACATGATGTACATGATGAATCTTCAAGTTAGACTTTAAGATCTCAGATATATATCCATCATGTTTTATTAGACTCATTTATTTACCGCATATGTTTATAACAATAAACATATATATTCAAGGTTATATATCTTATTTCCAAATCTTACAAACTAAGTTTCATTCTCAACTAAAACTTAATTTAGATGGAATGTAGTTGCCCATACAACATATAAGATTTAAGAAAATAAATAATACTCCCACTAGCTTTCGGGAATACTTATGAGCAATCTTATTTTAATTATTAAATCAAACATGGATTTAATATTAAACATAAGAATCATCTCCTAGATGCATGCATATATCCATTCATGGATTCTTGCGGTTGTACATATTCAAAGATTATTTGAATTTATAAAACTACTTTGTATTACTCATCGCCCTCGCAAAAGTAATTCCACAACAAAGAGTTTTGATATTCATTGTCAAAATTTCATATTAATGAAACTAAGTATGACAATTATAATCTTTATACTTTTATTTAATGTATCTAAAGAATATTCAATCATAGTTAATTGCTTAAATATGATGAATGATTATTATCATTTTAGACATGCATTAAATATGTGTACAATATTGTCCATATGATATCTACACAAAGATTTAAACCATTAGGGTTTTCATCATTTGAAGAAAATCATCTTCATTAAGATAAACCAAGTATCTAAAGTTGATTATCTTTATGGAGAGCATCTCAACATTCATAGTATGATTGATTTACCACAATTTAACATTTGTAAATTATCATTATGATTAAGCTTACCATGAGTAACTCATAATCCTTAGCATATTAAATATCCGAGATATCCTTACGGATCTATGAATCCAATTCCATCATATTGAGGTCTATCATTTACATGTTTAGCCTCATCATGATATTTGCTAGTGCATTTTAGAAGATTATGTATTTTGTAATTCAATCTTTCAAGATCTAAACAAAACTCCCACTTGCCTTTAACAATTTAAAGATTACCTTTAAATAGTTTAGCAAGTAGAGCAACAAAACATTGTTCTCTTTTGGGATATTACAAAAACATTGACAGCTTCCTAACATTAGTTTGTTACAACTACTATAAGTAGTTTAACAAATTCACACATAAATTGTAACTACAAGTGTTTCTTAAATATTGAATGACATAAATATTGAAAATAAAGTAGTCTTTGTTATCATCTTGACACATGTTCTTAATAGGGCAATCATACATATTTAAATGTATATTTCCTATTAGAACGTTATTCTCTTACTTTGCGTCAAGAGAATTCATTTAAATCATATTAATATGTGTTGTACCTTGCACACAATAAAGATTTCTCCCACTTGTGCACGGAACAACATCATGTAGCGATAAACAACACGATACACATTCGCTTATTTGATTAATATGATTTGTGTCGAGATATAACAAGTAGATGTAGGACTATATTGATTAGTAAGGAAACGCACATGACTCTCCTTAAAAACATAAGTTCCTACAATTGGAAAGTAATTATCTTTGAAGATAATATGGGTTACTACACGTAAAACAAAGCTTGTAGCCCCATCTGAATTAGAAATCATTATAACAACTTCTTATTCAGAAATACAACACAAATGCTCCCACTGAATTTGACAACATTGTAAGTGTTTCATAACCAGGGAAAACAACTTGCTTGCTTTTTACTTTCCTACACCTTTAAAGAACCATACGTAATCATTACTAAGGTACTAAAAAGGTGTATTCTACTCTATGAATGATGGGTCATCCACCAATGTTATTAACTTGAAAAATTGTGTATGCAATTTCTTCCTTAACAGGTCTACCATCCCCATACTGGCATGTAGCACCTTTAAAGGTTAAAGCAAAACAACTAGATAAAATATGTTAGTTTTCCTTTTACCAATTTTTGCGGTAATTTGTCTAGCTTCTAATCTTGTAATTCATATACATGTTTTCCAGTTAACCAACATTCATGTTGTTACAAAAGGATTCATTCACCAAATGAGGGTAATGAAATCTTTATGGAAAATAAGATGTGCAATTCATTGCTATGAGTTACATTAAGAATTTAGACAATTCAAATGTTCCTATTATACCTTTCTCATTCATGAAAAGGAATAGGATTGAGTCTCATGCTTCTCCCATGGAAAAGAGACTTCGTTTGTCTTTTCGGTAAATTATTCTCGATCAAACATTTGTTTGAAAGCGAATGGATCAATTTATCGATCAAAGACTTAACCTCGTTACGGTTAAATGTTACATTTATACATTCAAAAGAATTACAAAATTCAATTTTAGTATTTTCGATAATTTTCCTTTTCAATAAACAATTAAATACCCAAGGTTCATATTCATATAACCAATTAATATTTATTGAAAACTAGGATCCAAATTGTCATAATCTCATCACATCAGTTGATCTGCTAGTAATGAACCTTATACAAAGTGGTAGAGCTTTTGCTCAATTGCCAATTTCAATTGCAATTCCTAGATTTATGGGATTTACATATAGCCAATTTCAATTGCCATGTAAACATGTTTTATCCCATCTTATGCCTTGAGTTGCAGTTCTCACTACAAAGGTCAATTAAGTTATCCAACTTAAGAAACCGCAAAATCATCCATGCCCGTTCTCACGACACGTGGATATTTTACCCTTTGATTAAGATCTAAGTCACGATCTCACGCAAATAAAAGGTAATCTTAGGTGTTTCCGTTTCGTTAGATGGCATATAACTTAAATTAAAGGGTAATAATTTTGATGTCAAATCTCCACACTATATAATAGAGGAGACCATGACACATCATTATTGCCACGTCAATGATGACTCAACGATGACATGGCATTCGATAAAGACTTACATAAAAAAGAGTGCTTGGCAAGGTTCGAACCTGAGTTGTTGAGAATGCTACTAAACATTCTACCACAACGCCATGTATACCGGTTGTGATAAACTTTGAAAAAACAATACTACTAAACAAAATATACAAAAACACAATAAAGGCGGTTGATTTGATACCTTTGCAAATCAAAACAACCAAATATTCACACAAATCAAATCAATTCACACAACTCAAATAAAGCAATTGGCTTTTTTTTTTTTTTTTGCTACAAATCGGGGATACACGGGTTTGCACAATATTTTCTTCATCAATCTTTGATTTTGATTTTGATTTTCAAACTTTCTGTATTCTCATCTTTTATTCAAGGAATCTATATCAAATTAGTCTAAGAATCACTACTGATTTACAGCTATGATGAAGCACGAAAATGAGGGGATTTTAGTTTTTTTTTTACCTAATTTGATTAGACATCACAATCACAATTCACCACTCAAATTTGCTAAATTCTACGAGAACATATTTGCTAATCTATTAGCAATTGATTCTAAAGTAAGTTACTTATTTGTTTGAAATTTTTTGTTGTGTGTGGTTTCATGATTCTAAACGTGCTTTATATTTTGTGCATAAGACAGCTCCAAAGGTGGTAGAATCGATGATCATTGACAGCAAGGCATAATGAGTATAAGGTTCTCAGGATCTTCATGTAAGTGTCTGTTTGAATACAAGGCTGTCGTGATTGTTGCACATAAGCATAATGTCTTTGATTTTCTTTTACAGTGTGGATATACTAATTTAAATTAATGTTAACGGAGATATCAATGTTAATATTAATAGAGGTGGCAAGATGTCTTGCTAGGTATGTACGTCAATGGATCATAATAGGTTTTGATTGAACATATGAATAGGTAAATGAGGATGATTGATGACATATCTTTGTTCTTAGGTTTTTGATGTCTATTACAAGAAATTGACAAATGAACACGAAGTTTTGATTTATTTTATAAAATTAATTAATATATGATTGGGTTATATCAAGAAATTGACTTATATAGTGCCTAAGAAATCTCGGTAAGACTAACTAGAACTTATTTAAGGGAACCGTGTATACCGAGCTAAAAGTGGTATTATGTTATTGATCTGCAAGCAACTCTTGAAGAAGGTATTGTTATGGGTGGTGGATGCACTCTGTTGAGGCTAGCCTCTAAATTGATGTTATCAACAAGACCCTTGCTAACGATGCAGAAAAGGTATCTTTATTTGATAAATTTCGTGGAAATCTTAACATTCTTTTATCATTTGAATAATTCTTCTCACTCAACGTGGGCATGACGCTTGAAATTTTTTGCAAGTTGGAGCCAATAAGCGTTATCCTATAAAGTTGATTGCAAAGAATGCAGGTGTCATTGGCAGCGTTGTTAGCAAAAGGGTATGCTCTATTGCTCTATGATTTGTATTTCACTTTTCTAAAAGATGTAATTACATCACACTTGGATCATGTGATTGATTGTTCTTTCTATCTCTTCTGTCTCTTTCATAGGTTTTGGCGAATGACAACCCCATATTTGGATATAATGTTGCAACTGATAAATACAAAGATTTAATGCTAGCTGGAATCATTGATCCAACAAAGGTGAGTTACTACAACACAAGTACCTTAGAAACATTTTTTCATTTGCGAAAAGATTATATATACAACTGTTTTCCTATTGTGGTTCATGTGTTTGGTTATTTTTTAGGTGGTGAGATGTTGTTTGGAGCATGCTTCATCAGTGGCAAAGTCATTCTTGATGTCAGGTTGTGTGGTTGTAGACATTAAGGAACTTGAACCCACAGTTGCTGGAAGCCACAGTTTCACCTGGTATTTAACCATTTTAATTTTTATACACATTTAACAACGAGGGTTTTCGATTTGCGTAATGCTTATAGTGTGAGGTATTATGTATGTTTGTTCAAAGTATGGATACTAAGGTGGCCTAGGAATGTGTATTGGATCATTAATAAAGAGATTGGATTTTGAAAATTTACATGTAGGAAGGAGGTAATATCCTCAGTATTAGATTAGCTATACAATTTATAAACACTCATCAAGTAACTAAAACCAAAATACCTTAATAATGTATAAACAAATCTAGAAGTAGCCATCCATGAAACTCAACTTTACTTTTTCGCAACTTCAGATACTTCTACTTCCTTTAAGATTAAAACCATATAGGCTTATTGTTTTAGAAATGTGATCCTTTCTAAGTTAAATCTTATTTATCCATTTTTAATGATATAATGCTTTGTTAATCTAATAGATGTTTAATATGCTTAATTCAATGTGTGATTTTGTTATGACTGAAATGTATATTAAGTTTGCAGGTCTTTTATGTAGGGTGTATTGGTACAACTATGTTGTGGGCCTCTATACCAAGCCTTCATGTATAGTCAAAACAAAACTTTGGGCAAAAAGGTATGAATCTGCATTTCTTACAAATAAAAATTTTACTACGCATTTTGTTCAGAGAAACTTTGTTATGTACGATCGTTTATCATTTGGTTGTTAGCTAATTTCTATTCATAATCTATATCTCTAATTTTAGCATTTATGTCAATGAGGCTCACAAGTTGCTATTATGAAGTCATTAAATATTTAGCTGACCAGTGTGCTTCGTTTAACTCATGAGAAAGGTTCAATCTTTTTTAACAACCCTTGTCCCTTACTTTGTTAATAGAAGCTATTTGTTTACCATCAAAAAAATTTCTCCTTACTATAGTATCACTTCAAATGCAATGTGCAACCTATGCAAGACCTGATGGGTGGAATTGTAGGAATAGATCTTCTAGAGTGGTCATACACATTATGAACCAAGGTAATATGTTTATTTATTTTTTTTGTTTTTAAATTTAGTAATTCAATGCTTAGGTTTAGGTGCTCAGAAAGTGTAGCTTGCTTTGTCATTAATAAATATGACGATAATAACACATTGATCAAAAGCATATTGTAGCCAATATATGTTAGATAACTGATATGGTGTTAGGGTGTATAAATTCCAAAAATTGCCTCAAAACAATAGTTGGCGATCTATAAAAGTGCCATCCTGGCTATGCTCGAGCAAGTGTTTTTTTACTTATATTAAAGTAATGTCGATTTGGGACTAAGTATTAACACAGGGCATGCTTTCTAATGATGGTTTAAGTTATTAAACAAAATATACAGTAAGTTATTAGCCCATAATTTTCTTTTTGAAAAGGTCATATGCTTTTGAAACGAACACATGTTTATCACAATAATGAAGAGGTGAAATTTTGCTTAAAGGTAACTCCAATAAACTTTTTAATAAGTTCTCATAAAGATAATCAGTGACAGGTGATTTGTTGCTTAGAGGTGATCCGTTTTGATTGAATTATTTTTAATGAATTTGGTTCATAAGTTTCTCAATTAAGTTTTTCACCGGTATTGTCTTTCTTGAAGGAACAATGTAGGTACTAAATGATATATGCGTATCTCACGGAGTACAAATCATGATATTAGAATAATAAACACAATGCCTTTTTTCTCAATATTTTGAAGGCTTATTTGGACTACTTATAGAGGCTGTTTGGCTTACTTATTTAAACTATTTGTAGAGGCTGTTTGAAGTGCTTACTTAAACTACTTATAGGGTCTATTTTGGAGTGCTTATTTAAGCTATAGAGGTTGAATTAATGTTATAGGGGTTGTTTGAACATCCGCCCCTTTCTATTAACTGTAGAACATGTACATTTTATATATTTATAAATAGTAAGTTCTTAATCAGGTTACAATTTAGGTGTGAGTTAAACTATCTTTTTGATTTCAAACTATATCAATAATAATTTACAATACCAATTGAACTACATATACTAGCTTGATCTTGTCACGAGAAAAGTTATCTATCTAAACAAGAGTTTTTACGGCTCTTTGAAGCAGGTCATTCAATCAATACAATGACGTGTTTGTAATCTTATTGGTTGTTGAGTTTGAAAGAGACAACATCTATTTCATTCCTAAACATATACAACACAAAACTTCTTGAGTACGACTAATTGATTTATATATCGATTTGGTGTTTTTAGGAAAAACATTATCTGACATCTTACTTGACATCGGAGCATAAAAGGAAGCTAACAACAAAATATGGTTAGTATTCATCCAAATGCTTCTCTCTATTTGAAAGACTAATATTATGAAAGTCATTTCTTTGTTTTGTTTTTTCATAAGTTTCTATACACGTGATGTGTGATGAGATTAAACCTTTTAGGGGTGGAACCTTGGACATTTGACCAAAACCATATAAGGTGGCCGGACACCCTTGATTGTTGTTTCTCGCTAGACACAACCAGATTTATACATACTATGTGATGCGATGGAATAATATATACGGGTCAAAATGGATGTGGGTCAAAACATGTCGGTCTGGCTGATATGACCAACATTATGATTACAATTATTAATTATGATTACAAGATAATATTATTACAACAGTAGTCTAAATATTTGAATGTTATGATTTAGGATGTGGTATGCAATGCTAGAAATACCAACCCAAACACAATAAAAACATGCCAGTTGATTTCATATAACTATTTAGGCAGGGTGTCGTTGCTGATAAGAGTAGTGGCGATGAAGATAATATCTTAAAGATTGATTAGGTGATGCAAAAGAGGGGGCCAGAAAGGCAAAAACAGATCTGAAGCCATTGAAAACAAAGATAACCAAAGTGAAAAGTAGTTCAAAGAAAATTTGTATTATCAAAGACGTTAGATGGCGTTGTTGTAGAAAAGGAGTTGGAAATCAGATATAAAGATGTACAATATTTAAAAGGCTTTGAATTCTCTCATCATATAAGGAAAGACATATGGGAAGTATTCAAAAGATGCATTTTTCTGTTTTTAAGAGTGTAATCATGTTTAACTCTATTTGGATATTACTGAAATGTATACTATATAGATACAAAATGTAAACTTCTTTATCGACTCTTATATGCATTTTTTATTTTTATGTATGCAATACATGAAAGTAGCCACCCATCGGACGCAACAACAATCTTCAAGCTTTAATTTATAAAATGTTTGCTTTGTTTAAAGTGTAAACCTCACAGATGTGTACATGATAGATATTCAGATGTGAAAATTATGAAACTAGCCCGCCCATCGGGCGGGTTAACCAACTAGTCAAATATGTACAAAGATGCCATGCATTCATCTTCGTAACATAGGTTTTATTAAAACATTTATAACTTGTTTTAATGTATAAGCTTTTCATCATCAAACTTTAATTGAGGTATTGGATTCACCAATCAAGGAATTTAGTGTTAATTATCATCCATTATACCGTACTTTTGCATAATTGTAAACACTTAGTGTTTCGGATAATTACCACCGTGTGGCGCATGGAATTAAAACCACCGCCCTTAAGATGAGCTTGCACATTTAGTGGCTTACTAGGTAGCTCCATTCGAACTTACAAGCGGAGGACTGTAAGCTCAAGCATAACCTTAGACATCCTTTCAGCGCGACTGCATGCACTTCTTTAATAACCCCTTTATAGTTCATTCTCATGGGTGAGCCGTTCAGTCATTTGTACCAAAGTCATCAATCAATTAAACGATTATGATTACTATTCTTAAAAATACATGTTTCACCATTGTTTAGGTCAGTTTATTTTTCTTGTAAAAATACCCTTGTTACACATAACAAACAAGCAAGTATTTGTAAAAATAAACAAATAAACAATGAATGCATAACAAAAAATAAGTCATGCATATCAAATAGCCACATGCAAACGTTTTTGATAAATCCTATTAATAACCAATTCTAGATCTGTCAATATGCATATATTTAATTAAGACTTTCACCCGTTTTCACCTATGTACAAGGTGAGCCACATGCATCGATTCATCGATTGCGTAAGTCAAAATTAAATATATACCACATAGCACATAATTGATTAAATTAATAATGATTGAGGTCTTCCCCAATTTTAGATCTATCATAATTTAGTGTATATCACTTAAACAAGAAAGACATACAATAAAAAAGAGATCCATGATAAAACATGCAGATAATTATCATGGACATAAAATTACACTTAACAATTAATGCAATTAAACGAGTTAACATATACACATAAAGTTGCATGCATCTTAGGATTTCTAATCCAATTAAAACTTTAGTTTACAAAACCCTAATTAGGGCACCAAAAACGCCCCTAAAATTAGGGTTTAGGTTTTGCAAACCCTAGATCTACGATACAAATAATAACACAACATGTTTATTTTATTTATGTGTTTGATAATTAATTACTTGTTATACAAGGCTCGTGATGCCACCGTTGAGTTTATGATATATAAAATACAATAAAACATAAAGACATCAAGAGTACACAATGAAGACTTAAAGATCATAACAAATAAATTAATTAATCGAAGTATGCGTAACGCACCTCTTGCGAATGTCGATCCTTTGAGCAAAACAAAGAAGTGGTTTGAAGAGTTGTCCTCACCGCTCTACAACTCAAACCAATATGGTGTAAGAATAGTGTCTTACTACCACGCTCTTGTACACACGAATTAACCAACGAATCAAGCGATTACTAGATCTAACACAAGTCCTCGCTTAAGAAAAACGAAACCAAACTCTCTTACAAGGGTGTTCGGCGAATAGGGACAGAGAGAGGAGAGAGAGATCAGGTTAATTCAATACACAAGTGATGAAAACCCTAGAACCTAGCCTTGTTTATATAGTAGATGGAAAACTTTGGTAACAAGTTAGGGCTTGGGTTGAGGACCCATACCTTGGCCGGCCATGTAGACAAGCCCAAGAGAAACCCATAACTTTTCCTTTCAAGATTTTCCATTACTAGTCCTTCTCTTTCATTTAACGGTCGTTGGTCATTTTCTGTTAAATACTTAACGATCGTTAATGTGATTCAATGTGCAATAATTAATCGTAAACATAAACATTAATTATTAACTTTAATTCTCATTCGCTAATGTGTGCAATCCCGTGGTCACGAGTTCGAATCCGGACATAGGCGTTTTATAAATATATACATATTCCAACAAAAAGATAGAAAGAAAAACACGGGCTTACAAACAGCTCTATACGTATATTGTAAAACAACGGGTGAGGAGCGTGAATGGTGTTTTGGAATCAGGAGAAGTTTCTGTCACAGCCAAAATCACAAATAATGGTAACACAGCACTCCATGTAGCAGTGGGTACTTCCAAGGATTCAGAAATTTTTGAGAAATTGTTAGAATACGCACCAGAGAACATACCACTAACTGAATTGAAGAATTCAGATGGAAGTACATTGCTTCATATTGCTACTATTGTTGGCAACACTCCAGCTGCTAAGATCTTGGTGAAAACATACCCTGACATGTTGATTCAAAAGGACAATGAGGGTCAAACACCGCTTGCCCTAGCTCTTTCTAATATGCATACCGAGATGGCTGAGTGTTTATTGGATAACATCGAAACGGACGACATACGTAAGGATACTCAGTTTTCTGGCACAAGTGGTGACGAGCTTCTAGTTCTTGCTATTTCTTCCAAAGATTTTAGTAAGTGGTCATCTGTTCACTTCAGATTCAAGATATGAAAACTTAATTACTAAACTGAGATAAACTAATTATACAATATACGCAGAATTGGCATTGCGTTTGCTGCAAAAATATTACAGCAAGTTGGATAGTGATGTTGTGTTGATGGCTATAGCTCAAAATTTCCCACGCGAGCTCACTTTTTGGGAAAGAAGAGTCGCAGGTTAGATTTTTTTCTTTCTTGAACCTACCTGCATAACTACAGGTTTCTTAAATTACCTTGCCAATTTATTATAAGGCATCTCAAACCAATTTCATGTACACCAATTTTTTATCTTGTAGAGTTTGAAGTTACACCAATTGATAATGTCTTTATAGAATTGCCATTCATTAAAAGAATAGTTCAAACCCGTGGTCATGCTGTCAGGTTATTAACCGACGTATGTTTATTGATACGACGTTCCATTAGCTCCGGCCATCACAAGAACTACTACACCAATCCTATTCTCGAGGCCACAAGACTAAATGCATTGGATGTTGTTAAAATGCTCGTGCGTCATTTTCCCAATGCATTTTGGAGTGCAAGTGAAGATGGTCACAACATTATTCAATATGCTGTGATAAATCGTTCGGAAAAGATTTACAACCTACTATATCATATGAGCGAACACAGAAATGTCTATAAAACAATCAAAGACGCCTCCAGGAATAATCTCTTGCATTTGGCTGCAAGATCAGCACCCAGTGAAAAACTGAATCTTATATCAAGGGCGGCTTTACGAATACACTATGAGCTACAATGGTATAAGGTAGGGATCTCTAATGACTTAAATGTTACAATTCTGTTAAAACTTAAAAATGTTTCCAAAATGCATTTTTAACACGAGAATAATAACATAAAAATACTGTGATATTTACAGGAAGTTGAAAGATTTGTATGTCAATTAAACATAACGCAAAAGAACTCATTTGGAGAAACACCTCAAATGGTATTTACAAGAACACACAAAGAGTTGGTGATCGAGGGTGAAAAATGGATGAAGTCTACTGCAGAGTCATATACCATTAGTGCTGCTCTAATCACAACTATTGTGTTTGCAGCAGCAATTACAGTGCCCGGAGGCAACAATCAGGACATAGGGGTACCAATATTTGCTAACTACCCCGCTTTCACTATATTTGCAGTAGCAGACGCTATATCATTATTCACGGCTGTTATGTCATTGTTGATGTTCTTGTCGATACTCACCGCACGTTTTGCTGAAGAAGACTTTCTCTACAGGTTGCCCAGAAAGTTGATATTTGGCTTGGTTACACTGTTCATCTCAACAACAACCATGATCATAGCTTTTGGTGCAGCATTGTTCATTATGTTTGGACAAAAGAATGCATCATTTCTTATCTCAATTGGGGCATTGACAGGCCTAATGATTACTTTTTTTGTGGCCTTCCAGTTTCCTCTTGTCTTAGACTTAATGAGGGCCACATATGGTCGTGGTATTTTTGGTAGGAATACTGATGGGTTCTCTTTTAATATCTAGAAGTCATTCCTAATGAATGCGCAACAGGAGACTGGAGTATTGAATTAATTGTATCATTTTGTTTACTTGTATTTTGAATTGATCCACTCCCGACATCCCATCAAGCAACAGCCTCTCACTAGTACAACAAAACATGCACATGCATGGTTCATTTTATTAGCGGCTTGTTTTAAAATGTGTGCATCACGTAATAAACTAATATCAGCAACTAATATAAATTTAAGATCAAAATTATGTTGGTGGTTATTCGTCCCAAAGCAGGTGAAGATAATCAATAAGCTCGTTAGTAAACAAACAACAAGATCGGCGCGATGAGATACCACTAGGTGGTTACCGGATATCACTTGGAATCGTGTGATCACTTTCCAAAGTAAACTATTCGACCCTAATGCCCGGGTATCACGAATATCTACTTGGGATAAGACCAAATGCAGTTAGAAATTAGGCACAATTTATAACCCTTTCACTAATAAGTGTTTATTGTTTTACGTGTGTCTTTCATGCATGATCGGATCTCCTATTTATAGGAGGTTACTCTTGAGCTATTCCAATGGAATTATGAGTATTAATCGCCCATTAATAGCCTCATAATTATCCCCATTATAGTCGTTAGTGGTTACATGACCAATTAAAGCGTGGTCATAAAGTTGTAATCGCCATTTAGCAAGATTTTCCATAAGCGATACTTTCCACTAGCAAGATTTCACTTGCAAATGGAAGTACAAATATCGATGGAAAACACCGCTATCAAGATTTCATAGCACTATCATGGATACACCACTTGGAAACACCGCCTATCGGTGGAAACACTACTTATCGCTGGAAACCACAAGCGATTTTCCACAAGCAAGATTTTCACCAAGTAGTACTTTCACCAAGACTACCAATACAAACCACTATAAGAGTCGGTGTTCATGAACCTTATGGGTGTACACCGTACCTCTAACCCATTACAATGTGTGAACTAATCCCACAAGTGCACTAAATTTTCCAACAATCCTCCCCAAATTTAGTTCACTTCCTTTGCATGAAAAATAAACATCAATCAAAACATGTGCATAAACGAAAATGTCCAGAGGATTGAATTTCCATCTTAGTAAATTACACGCTCAAATATTCGAGAATCGTGGTGTTCTAAGAATTGAACCTTCAACCCATTTGAATACACCAAGATAAAATACACACAAGTTTTCAAACACTTAAAAGCTCCCGACACTATACAAGCCATGTGTCCATATCCAAATTCATAAATGTTGTAAAAGCTAAAAGTCCAAAGCTTCTCAAGAGGCAAAACTTCAACATTTACATAGGTGGTTCCTCTTTAGTCATGCTCCCGCCAAGCACTTTTTCAAAGAAAATTAACCATTAAGTAAAGACTTCATCCTCCTTTCTGTTGAGTTCTCGAGCACAACCTTAGGATGTAAATAAAACATGCTCCAGTCCACCGAATGTTCGCCTTTCCACATTGAACTCGCCTCCCAAGTTTCCTTAGGAGGAGTTGGGTGTCCTAGCATTCAAGGACTAAGTTGGACTTAAACCCATCCCTTTAGCGACTTTATAACCAAGTCTCAGCCGCACCCTTCGCCAAGTGATCGCCTAAGTTCCTGAGATCTCACAAACTCTATAGATACCACCCCATTCATGATAAGCTCACTAATCATGCTATGTCGACACCTAAGTGTCTAGACTTACCATTGTACATCCGGCTATAAGCCTTAGCCAATGTAATGACTATCACACCGGATAGAAATAGGTGCTATAGGTTTAGCCACAATGGAATCTCAAGAAGGTGTTTTTCAACCATTCGTTTTTTACCGAAATGCTAGAGCCACAAATTCGATTCCATTGTTGAACCGGTGATGCAAGTTTGCTTCTTGACGCCCAAGAAATTGCACCTCCACCAAGTAGGAATACCCAACCACTAGTAGCGAGTTGTCTTGAGTGTTATCGTTTCAACTTGCATCGGTGTAACCTTCAACACCGATGGGTAACCAGATATGAGAGACTATAATCCATAGTTCTCTTCAAATACTTCATACCTTTTGAACTCGCTGCCGTTGATGAGCACTAGGATTACTAGTATACCGCTCAATTTTCCCACCGCAAAACCAATATCGGGTCTTGTACAAGTCATGGCATACATCAGCAGCCTAATTACCCTAGAATACTCAAGTTGAGATACGCCTTGCCATGATTAGCATCGACTTCTCACAGTATCCATAGGTGTACTCATCGGAGTACAATCAAAGTAATTGAATTTCCTCGACTTTCTCAATATAATGAGACCGAGAGATAGAAATTTATTACTTTCATGTTTAATCCTTATACCAAGGATAACATTAGCCTCCCCATGTCTTTCATGGAGAACCTTGATGACAAAAATTCCTTTGTCGTCAACCTCGATTTTGGTCAGTGCAAAGATCAACATGTCATCAACATATAGACAAATGATGACTCCTTTACCGTATTCATCAAATTTGCTATATACACATTTGTCGTACTTGGTTAAGAACATAACCACTAGACAAAACCACTTCATCAAACTTTTGATGCCATTGTTAGGTGCCTGCTTAAGTCCATAAAGAGACTTAATCGGCCACACACCTTGTTTTCATTGCTCGGCATGATGAAGCCCCGAGGTTGGTTCATATAAACCTCCTCTTCCAATTCACCATTCAAGAAAGTCTTTTCACATCCATCCGATGAATAACCGATTGTGAATAGATGCCATAGCAATCGCCAGCCTTATGGTAATCGACACGAGCCATGGGGCATAAGTATCAAAATAGTCTATTCCCGACTTTTGTTTAAAGCCCCGAATGACTAGTCTAGCCTTGAACTTTTCAATAGTTCCATCTACCTTCATTTTCCTTTTGAAAATCCATTTGCAACCCGTAGGTTTGCAACTGTGAGGTAGATCAACCAACACCAAGTGTTGTTGCCCATGATGGAATCCATCTCATCATTGATTGCTTCTTTCCGTAAAGCAATGTCCCGGGACTTCATTGCTTCTTCAAATGTTTTGGGGTCATCCTCAACAATAAAGCAATAGGAGTATTGGTCCGAGACCTCATCCCTAGTACCTTCAACTAAGCATAGTTGAAACTCGTGTCCAAATGACTTTGAGTCCTCGACCTTTTGCTCTTCCCGAGCACGTGTTCGTGTTGTCGAACCACAACCTCATCGTGGACCACCGATGGTTCATCATCGTGACCTCTCGATACACCAGTTGTCATGAGTTCCATTAGAATCCTCGACTTGGTCTAGGATCGATGAGAATCTATTCTCATCAAAGTCTCGCATCCCTTGATTCAATTATCGAGTTAATCGAACATGTTCATTAGGTTCAATAACATAGAACCTAAAAGCCTTGAATGCTCAAGATATCCAACAAAGATGCAACTAATGCCTCTTTCACCCAAAGTCTTTTGCTTTGGATCGTGAGTCTTACAACAAATTTCTACAACCCCAAACCTTGAGATAATTCAGTTTGGTTTCTTTTAGTCCAGAGTTCATAAGGGTAACCTTGTTCCTTTGTTTGGAACCCTATTTAATAAATAGCAAGTCATAACATAGCTTCACCCCGTAACCCTTGACTCACCCCCGAATAGACAACATGGAATTAACCATCTCCTTCAAGACTGCTTTTCCTTTCGTAAATACCATTTTGCCGAGGAGTATAAGGGCGCTTGTTTCATGGATTATTCCAACAGATCGAAAGCACCGAGTATCCATGTACTCACCTCCCTATCAGCCCTTAATCTTTTGATCAAAGACCCAAGTTGTAATTCAACTTCGCTTTTAAACACTTTGAATTTATCTAATGCTTCATCCTTGGTATGTAACAGATAGACATAACAAAATCTAGAAGCATCATCAATAAATGTCACAAAGTACTTCTTATTCCCAAAGAAGGAGTGGCATGCAAATCACACAGTCATCGTGAATAAGCTCCAAGATCTTAGTCTCACGACTAACACCCCGAAAGGGTTTCTTGGTTATCTTGGTCAACATGCAAGTTTTACACTTTTCAAAGGTCCATGTCAAAAGGTGGATTAAACCATCCCTAGACATATCTTGCATTCTCTTATAATGTACATGACCAAGTCTAGCATGCCAAAGGGTAGAGTCATCCCGGTCATATGAGGTCACAAAAGTCAAATAATACAACTGGTAATATTAAGCCCGAACATTTGATTACATAAATAACCAAACCAATAAAACACCATGCTTAGAAAGCACAAATTTATCGTACTCAATAACTTGTTTATATCCATGATTATTCAAAACACTACTTGAAACCAAGTTTTTCCTTATATCGTGAACATGAATAACATTAAAAAAGTTACAATCTTTCCAACTAAACCTAAGATCTACACAACCACCACCATGCACCAAGGTCGTTGACTCATTTCCCATGTGAAGAATAGAACCATCATTCGACTCATAAGTCTTGAAATGCCTTCTATCTTACACACATGAACTGTTGCACCGTGAGTCAACCCACCACTAAACATCATCATCCCGCACATAAAAGATTCGAGACATATGTAACATAATAAATCGAAAAGACTTATTAAACATATTTCGACCTTTCGTGAGTTGGTCGAACCACCACCCCCGAACCATTAGTGCTCGATCCATTGGCTTTACCACCAATTTTAACACCTTTGCATCCCTTTAATGCGACCGGCCTTGTTACATTTCCAACAAGTAGTGTAGCCTTCTTGTTAGGATCTCGCCTTGTGTTGTCATGATATTTCATTTGCCTTTGTTGTCATTGTACCGGTAGAGTTGTTATGCTCTACCATATTGACAACAGCTGGTCCAAGAAGATTGCTACTCTTTGGCTTGTCATTATCCCGCACCTCGAGAGATTCCTCAATGCGATGACCGCCTAACTCAATAAGAGTTAACTCCTCCTTCATATGTTTCAAGGTATGCTTGAAATCTTCCATGAAGGAGGAGTTTGTCAATGACACAAGAGACTTTGATAGCCTCATCCATGTTCATTGGTGTTGTGTAAACCTTCCAAGTATTCCAAGAAGTTCATTGTATTGTTCCATAACCGGTCTTGAATCACCATTTTGTAATTTGTGAAATTACTAACAAGGAACTTCTTACTTGATGCATCCTCACCATATATTTGGCATCCAAGGAATCCCACGCTTTGAAGATTCAAAGTTCGATAAATATCAAACAGAGAATCGTACATACCATTGAGAATAAGACCTCGTGATATGTAGTCATCATTCTCCCACTTGCTCCTCCTCCCGATTTGATCCACGTAGCATCATCACCATCATCGTGAATTGGAGTAGTCAAGACATAGACCACACTCATACTTGATGCTGAAGAAGTGCATCTTCTTCGCCACCTCCTAAAGTCCACCCTTCAAACTTGTCCACTTTAGCAAAGTTTGAAGCCATGTGTTTCATTGCAAAGAATTGCCATTGATTATCACTAAATAGTTTACTTTGATTGTTGGTGGTTATTCGTCCCAAAGTGGTGAAGATAATCAATAACCTGCTCAAACAGAAACAAACAACAAGATCAAGAAGAATGATACCACTAGGTGGTTATCTGACATCACTGAATCGCAGGATCACTTTCCAAAGTAAACTATTCACCCTAATGCCTCGGGTATCACGAATATCTACTGGGATAAGACCAAATGCGCTAGAGAATTAGGCACAATTTATAACCCTTTCACTAATAAGTGTTTATTGTTTTCGTGTGTCTTCATGCATGATCGATCTCCTATTTATAGAAGGTTACTCTTGAGCTATTCCAATGGAATTATGAGTATTAATCGCCCATTAATAGCCCTCATAATTATCCCATTATAGCCTGTTAGTGGTTACATGACCAATTAAACGTGGTCATAAAGAAGTTGTAATCGCCATTTAGCAAGATTTTCCATAAGCAAGATTTCCACTAGCGATTTCACTTGCGCGGAAGTACACCATCGATGGAAACACCGCTTATCAAGATTTACATAGCACTATCGCTGGATACACCACTTGGAAACACCGCCTATCGCTGAAACACTACTTATCGCTGAAAACCAGCAAGACTTTCCACAAGCAAGATTTTCACCAAGCAAGATTTCACCAAGACTACCAATACAAACCACTATAAGAGTCGTGGTGTTCACGACCTTATGGGTGTACATCTGCACTCCTAACCCATTACAAGGTGTGAACTAATCCCACAAGTGCACTAAATTTTCCAACAAATTATGACCGCTTCAGATCTAAGTAACCAAAACTCAGCCGCGTTGTATTCAATCGTTAAGGTTATATTAATCAACTTAACTCGATATAAACAATTATTTTGTACTCTTTTACCGTAAGACTCAGCCCCCATTTTTGAGGTCAACTAATTGAAAACGTCACTGAAGATTTGCGGATGGCGCAGGTTCAGAACTTGAGGCGTGGTGGTCACGGGTGGTGAGCCGGTATGGGAGATGTCCAGTTGAGTTGAAAAAGTGTCAAATTAGGCTTAGAAACAACTAAACGAGTGGGACTTTTGGTACAAGCTAGCGGATTTTGAAAAGGAAAATTAAATCTACAGTTGTAACTTTTGTCGAAAATCCTAAAACAAGTTTCATGTTAACCTGCACGTAACGACTTAAAGTCATGTCCATATGTTAATAACCACAACGTTAGCATCCATTCGGACAACCTTAATTAACTCGTTTATTTGGTTTTTAGTTTTCTTGTTTTTGTTACAGCAAATACAAATAAGAAGAAAAAAATTATCATTGTCCGGATTAGCCTGTCCCTAAAAGGTTTTTCTAACAATAGAATTACAGATGATGATCCGTCAAGCGAATAGCTCGTAAAACATTATCTTTGACTTACATCCTTTCACAAATCCAGCAATGGTCCAGATTAAACATAAAAAAAAAAATCACAAACGTTGTTTCTAAAAATAACTAACCCATTTGAGACTAAAATCATCTGTGTGCCAAAAATAACCGATTTGCAAAACAAAGAGTGAAAATAATAACGGGAAAATGATGGCTGAAGAAGGAAGTAGTCCGAAAAGTCAGGAGGCGAAGCTCGGGTTGGAAGTTGAGGATCTATGGGATATTCAGGAGCCACAACTATCGCCTACCGAGAAGCTTAATGCTTGTTTTGAAAGTATTCCTGTTTCCGAATTTCCTCATGCTTCATCTACCCAAGGTATTTGATGTGTTTTTAGATAAATGAAATTCCGTAGGTGTTGTGATAACATTCGTCAAAATATGTAAAAGGATTGTGAGAGGATGAAGGGTGATACTGAAAAAGGATCTTATACACGGATATTTTATATACGCTATCGATATGCAGATAAAATGGACGTGGATATGCAGATATTGTGATGTTTTCAGCAATCGAGAGAATGTCATTACAATCACAAATGTGCATAAACTAATACGACATTCAAACATGATCTAGGTATTGAAAGGCCGTGTTGATCATATGCTCTTGATCGGACCTGATATCATAGAATCTGTGGTGATTCAGAAATCACGAACATGTTTCAACAACATATGCCCTTCGACTAGTAAGCAATTTAGAGGAATACGAATAACCAATCAAGCATTTTTGTTGTTTTGATTAGTAACGGGTGATTTCAGTATGTTATAATTGTGTGATGTATCCCTGTATATATTTGAAAACTGTATGGATTGTTAACTTTCTGATTCGCCCATCAAGCATGTTGGCGCCTTTAAGTTTTGTGCAGATATCATATACAATATACATATGAATCTATTAGAAGGGCACCATGAATGCGGCGGCGGACCGACGATTATTTTCAGAGCGAACAAATGTTTTGAGGTGGTGATGTGATGAGACGTGGTGACAATGGCGGCGATAAGATAGTTATATGTGTTTACTTACCGCTTAGTGAATTCGTTTCACAACACTTCAATGATATGTGTTAGTTGTAAGTGTTTGTTTGCATTCAGAATCTCTACGCCGACATCATTATTCCCGTGATATAAAATACCTCAGAATCTCTTACGCACAAACACTCCCCCAAAAGTATATGATTTTGACGAATCAAGATTATATTGATTGGAATAAATGAAATAAAGGTTAAAGTTGTAAAAATTGAATTAAAATAAAATAAACCCACTAAAAATATAAAAACTAAAAACTCATAAAATATATTAAAATGGATGTTGAATTAAAGAAGATAAAATTTTAAAATATAGTGAAATTAAATTATAATATAAATAAGTAGATAAAAAGTTATTTTAATTAAAATAAAGATTAATTTTAAATGGTGGTGACACATTTCATTTTATAATCGGAGCCCTTATCTTAATTTTTGCCAGGAAGTTAGCCGAGTTTGTAAGTTAGGTTTGAAATATAAGAAGTGACACATACGTCATCTCACGACGGAGCTCCTTATCTTAATTTTACATGCATTATAATATCTTTCCATAATAAGTAAAAAAAGTCGAATTTTTAAGTTTTCTAATTTTGAGGCCTAAACGCATTATAAAGAGATAGATAATACGGTTACCACGTATGGTTAGAAGTTGATAAATTGAAACTAAAATCTCCTCTTATGTATATATCCGCTTTTCAAGAATTGAGATCAGATCCGATGCGAAGTCCGGGTGAAGTCGCTCACACGACACCAAAATCGAGGTTGGGGACGAGAAAAATTTTGGTCGACAATGTCGCGCCAAATTGCATGTAGGACCCACAAGTTTTCAACAAAGTAGCAACAACCAAATGTTTTTAGACGACGAAAAGGCATGACAACGTCGCTTTTGTAATTATTTGTTTTTTATAATTTAAAACTTTTTAATAAATCGAAAGTTAATAAATACATCCCTACCATTTTTTTATCTCGCTAAACACTTTGGGAAGACATTGTCGTCCCAAATCAGAATCTATTTTTTTTTTTAACTTTATAAACCGCTTTTAATTAAATTATTTAATTTTAAAAATTATTTTATTTAATTT
Organism: Chrysanthemum lavandulifolium; assembly: GCA_022545495.1. Lineage (NCBI taxonomy): Eukaryota > Viridiplantae > Streptophyta > Magnoliopsida > Asterales > Asteraceae > Chrysanthemum > Chrysanthemum lavandulifolium. The sequence goes on from CM040244.1 coordinate 244,782,436, forward strand.
AGATAATTTTATTTAATATAGAATTAAAATTAAATAGTTTATATTTATAATTAAATACTTTAATTTAAAATTAAATACATTTATAGAATTAAAAAAAAAAATATTAACGCCAATAGTTTCCCGCCATTATTTTTCCCGCAAAGTTTTCTTATAACCCAATTGTCAATTCCCACAAAACACACGTAATAATAAATGGCCGATTACACGCCGAAAAAGAGTGGTCACTGGTTTTATCGTCGATATATCTCTTTACTCGAGTTCTTGATACGTATGGGTCGAAATTTATGATGAATATGGTTCTTATAAGAACATAGACCCGTTGATGAGAGACCGCATTATGGAATGGTTAAGGAAAGTAGAGCCATTCTACTGTGGTGTATTTGAACCGTGAAGCTAATGGTGTTGGAAGAGAAAACACTGAAGTCAAGCAATGTGGGAGCAGTTTGTCAAGCAAAGGAAGGAAAAAGATGAAGTCGAAAAAGCCCGCTCGACACACATTTGATGATGCGGAAATAGGGTAACAAATCTTGAAACATTGTTTGAACAGTTCGTCAAGCAAAAGAAGGGAAAAGATGGTGCAAGTTCTAGCAGAGCGGGAAGTAGCAGGGAAAATAATTGAATGGGCGATGTTTGTTTTGTTTCGTTTGCTTTCTGAGTTGTTTCGTTTGCTTGCCGAGTTGTTTCGTTTGATCTGTTTCGTTTTGTAACAAATTTAATTAATTTTAAAATTATTTAAAAAATTTATAACAAATTCAATTTATTTAGTATTATTTAAATATTCTAAATACTTTTTAATATACATAAGATAAAGAAAAAAAACAAACAAAAAGTTTCCCGCCATTATTTTTCTCGCAAAGTTTTCCTTATATATCCCGTCAAAACATAAATAACCTAATTGTCAATTCCCACAAAACACACGTAACAATAAAATGGCCGAGTACACTGAAAAGAGTGGTCACCGGTTTTATCGTCCATATATCTCTTTACTCGAGTTCTTGATACGTATGGGTCGAATTTATGATGAATATGGGTCTTATAAGAACATAGACCCGCTGATGAGAGACCGTGATTCGGAATGGTTAAGGAAATAGCGATTCTATTGTGGTGTATTTGGACCGTGAAGTCGATTGTGTTGGAGGAGAAACACACCGAAGTCAAGCAATGGGGGAGCGTCAAGCAAAGGAAGGAAAAGATGAAGTGAAAAAAGCCCGCTCGACACACATTTGATGATGCGGAAATAGGGTAACAAATCTTGAAGCATTGTTTGAACAGGTTACAAGCAAAGGAAGGAAAAGATGGTGCGTGTTCTAGCAGAGCGGAAGTAGCAGGAAAATAATTGAATGGGCGAGTTGTTTCGTTTGATCTGCTTCGCTTTGTTGTCAAGTTGTTTTGTTTGAGTTGTTTCGTATGTCGTGTGTAGCATATGGTCTATGTCGTGTGTATCATATCGTTTGAGTTGTTTCGCTTGATCCGCTTTCGCTTTGTTGTCAAGTTGTTTCTTTATTCATGTGTAATTTAGTATTGGAAAAGGGTGTTTGGAAACCATAACCGTTAACTAAGAACATGACCGACTTTACAACCAAAGATGTGCTTTGATTTATAAAAATACTTGACAGATACATACTACAAGAACAACAACAACAACATCAACAACAACAACAACAACAACTACCGTAACAACAACTACATCAACAACAACAACTAAAAGAACAACAACTACTACTACAACTACAAGAACAACAACTACTACTACATACGAAGATTTTCCATGTCACCTAACAAATTACCACGAAGTAATGCATCCGACCGACATGCGTGGTCATCGTGAATCCTTGCTATTTCAAGTCTTGCCTCCAAAGAACCTTACTCTTGTCTCTAGCACATGTTTTGTGATTCCAACAAGTTTATCCTAAGATCTTTTCATGGCAAATCGAGCACTCTGCAGTGTGCATCCGTAACCTCGGAAGAGATTGTTCTTAAATACTGCCAAATGCATCATTCCACATAAAATATCCGCACCCATTATCTTTTCTCGGGTCTGTTACATAATAAGAAAATTATAAGAGATTACAACCCAATTATTTGTATATTTACATAAATAAGAAATGTATGATTGTTCACCTTTGACAGAGGACATGAATAATATTGTCGCCCGTATGAATATTCTCTATGCGATGTTCTTAATTTTATATTTCCGCCCACAAGAACACATAAAAGGATTAAATGGCTCCATCTCGTGTTTTGAAATTTGTGTGAAGATAAGAGGTTGTGAGGTTGAGTGGTTTTAAGGATAAGATCCGTGGCTTTGGTGGGATAAGATCTCAAGTTTTCTTTATGTGATATATAGAGCAGATCCGTAGATTTTGGTGGGAAGTTTTGCCAAGATTTTTGAGGAAGTTTGGTGCCATTATTTTGGAGGAAGTTTTGGCCCCAGATTTTGGAGGGAAGTTTTGGTTGGATGTTTTGATGAGATAAAGAGTTATAGACTACCCAGTTTTGATGATATCACCTTGACTTGTTAGTATAACGATATTATCTTTACTCGTTCGTTTAACATTGTCATGTATAACGATACCACCTAGACTTGTTAGTGTTACATATCATGATATCATGTATCACGATACTATCTCGATTCATCCGTTTTAACATGTCATGTATAACGACATCATCTTGACTCGTTCGTTTAACATTTCATCCGTTTTAATTGATATAAAAAATTTATAATTAATTTTAAATCATTTTCAATCAATTTAAATATTTTTTAACTAACTTAAATTATTTTTAAATTATTTAAATTTCTTATAACTAATTTAAATTATTTTTAAATTATATAAATTTTTATTACTAATTTAAATTATTTTTAATTTATTTAAACTTTTATAACTAATTTAATTAATTTTAAAATTATTAAAATTTTTATAATAAATTTAATTTATTTAGTATTTGTTAGGAATTAGAAAATTCCTTAGTGAAGAGTCGGTCACCCCAAATGTTATCTAGCTTAAGTTAGCTCGTAGACTTGTCGTTATTTACGTTATTAAGTTGTTTATTAGTTAGTTTGTAGCGTAGTTTAGTTTAGAGCAACACCGTGGAGGAAGGACGGGTCTTACTCATCAGATACCGATCCACAAAGTCGACAGGAGGTCGTGTAGTTTGTAGAGTAATAACCTTCCATCCATGGAAGGGTGGTGCTTCTTATTCAATCTAACCTTTCCTTTGTGTAAACCTCTAGCAAGAACACCCTCTCTCTCTACTTTCTCTCTAAAATGGTAAACATGTATTTTGATCATCCAAGACCACCCGAATCATCAACACAATAAATATATCGATCCTACAATTGGTACCAGAGCCAAGGTTGTATTGTTTTGTTGATTCGAATGGTTTTTATGTGGTTTGTTAGACTTTGTGATACGGTTTGATTCGTCTTGATGATGGTCGATGCTATGTCTTGAATATGGTGTTAATGTTTTGATTTGATTTGTACCCCAACTGTTTTTCAAAACGTGCGTGATGACTTGTATCCTTTTTAACTGGTTTCATCATTTTTTATTAAGCTTTTGTCATAATATGTTTTCAAAGCGATGTCATAATATGATTGAAGTTTAGTATCCGTGATTAATCGCTTTCTCACTTTTGGGTTAAGATGTTTTTGAGGTCTAAACTAGTCTAAAGATAGCAACCGTATGCGCTTTTGAGACAGTAAGATGTTTTTAAGGTCCAAACAATGGGTCAAAATGGGTAATATGTATCTCCTTTCAAGTTTTTTTTGGGTTTACAATCTGGTCGAGTTCTGGTGGTCTAAAAGGGTATAATGAAGTGTCTTTATGATGTTTTTCTGGGTTTGAAAGTGGCCATATTCTTGCTAGCGAGTTGTCCCTATATGATGTCCTGATTCGATGAATATACCTAGCGACTTGTTACTTTCACCGGTGGCGACTTGTCTTTACAAGTCGTCTATATTCATTGTATAGAAGTAGCAGTTATGCTAGCGAGTTGTATTTACAGCTAGCGACTAGAATAAAATGGGGTAGCGACTTGAGGTAGCGAGTTGGGCTAGCAACTTGTTTTTTAACAAGTTAGCGACTTATGTTTTAAGGTTAGCGACTTAAAAGGAGAACTAGCGACTTGACTGAAAGAAGTAGAAGATTAAAATGACTGCTTCTTTTTTACCACAAGTATCAAGACCTTAAACCAGACTCAAAACATATTCAAACATCAATATCAAATCAAACAATCAAGACTTTATTACCACTTATCTAGATCTCAGATTTATTGTGTGGAATATTTGATCTATAAACAATCATCCACACAATGTAAATCCTTCATCGATCCATCATTGACTCGACTCTATCAAACATTGTCCTCATCAATCTCAATCATTATTCGGACCTTTCAAAAATTGATATAAAAATGCATGATAATGATCTCAGTCCTCTCGTTCCAATATCTACCATATCTTAAATGGTTTATCATTTGAACTAGAAATCATCACTGATCTTATCTATTGAAAATATCCGAAATCCAATAAAGCAGAAACCATAACAAAACTATTAAGATCTCTTTCTTTCTTTCGATTGGTTCGTTGGTAAAAAGGAACTAAAGCTTAACAAAAAAATTAAAACCTACCTTCGATCAAATGTAAAGAAACATCTTGCTTCTTGGTCCCGGAATCAATACCTACCTTTAACCATCCCTGTGGCTAAGTCAAATCACGTACCCCATGCCATCCCTGTGCCGAAGGTATTGTGAGAAGGGTATTTTGATGATGCTCTTGTTATCAAAGGTTTTAATGGGAGGCAGATTGTTTTGTTATTATGATTCAGGGCTAGAGGATTATTAGGGTTTGATGATAAGTGTGTTTGATGGAGGCGACTGAGTTTGAGTATAGGGTTTGAGATGTTATTTTGAGTACAGGAGAGTGGCATATGTTTTGTGGTGAGATAAATTAGGGTATGGTGAGTTATTAGAGTGGTTTATATACCCTGAAAATTAGGGTAAACCTAATATTGGATCGTTTGGGCTTTTCTAGTATTGGACGGCTACGTGGGCTGGATTTTTGTTATATGAACCGTGTGTTATGATGAGCTGAGCTTGAGTTTCATGTATGGGCTGCATGGATTGGATCTGATGGACACGTCTTTATTTCATGGAATTATTAGCATGGTATATAACATTGGTTATTGAATCACTTATGCAAGCATTGAGAAACATGATCATATTTCTTTTAATTTGGTATGAGCATACGAATTTTCATGAGACGGGCTTGATGGTGAGAATGGAAATGGGCCGGGATAGAGATTATTGATGTTATTTCTATTAATATTTTGGACCTAATTGTTGGTACTTTGAGGTCTACATTTTCACGAAGGTTATTTTGTCTCGGCTTGAATTTATGATTGATCAAAGTTGACTACGGGGTTGTTGTTCAGTATTTAATTGGGATTTGAAGGAAGGTTTTCCGAGCGCATTTACTTATTTCGTCTTCTTTCTTTCTACCATTCCGCGAAGATGACTTGTTTGGGCTTTTATAGAGGGTGATAAAGACTTGGCTATTTAGTTAAGGTTGTGATTCTTTCTCGCTTAACCCACAACGTAACTATCACTTCGGTGTCTCACTCAGTTGAGAATGTCAAGAGGTTTTGTACATTGGGTACACCGCTTTTTCACGAGGATTAGTACAAGTTTAAGTAACAACTGGGAATTTTACTTCATTCTCAAGTTTGGCATATCAGTTTAATTCTCCATCCGTCACTACAATAGCCGATGTAATGCTTGAATGATGTGTTTACCAAAGTGTTTACCGGACGGGTGATGATGTTGTTGATGATGTTGGATAATGAACCGTGATGAACCGCCGATGTTCTCCTAAAACAGATATTCACCGAAACCAAAGTTGTCATAACACGCTCAAGTCGACATTGTTTACGGTTTTGTCTTGATTTTGTAAAACTCGCCGAAGAACCTATTTCTCTCGTGACAACTCGCAATTTCGTGTCATTTCTCAAATTTACTATTCATCTCGGAATTTACTATTCACCGGTTACTATTCAAAATTTTACTATTCACCGCTTTCAAGTCAAGTAATATTTTGAGAACGATTTCAAAAATTACTATTCACGAAACACTATTCATTCCTCGGAAAAACACTATTCAAGTTTCACTATTTCATCATTTATCGAAACTAGGTTTACGAGTATCAAATTCACAGAACCTTAATGGTTTAATGCGAATTCATGAACCATCATTCAAGGACATTTCATATAGACTAGGTTTAGTCTACATATCATTAGCATCATTATCATCATATTAGTTCATGCATGGTTTTGCATTTCACATTAAATGTATAATTTTTATTAAATAAACGCTATCGCGTATTTAATTATTTTGAACATTTGATCCGATACCTCCAAAATTATCCCGATATATTTTTATACTCATATTAAGATTATAAAATATTATTATTAGTTTACCGGTGTTTTAAATTTATTTCGTATATAAATTGTTAAATTTATATAATTATGACGGTTTTAGTAAATACTACACGATAATTATTATTTCACTCAATTTTTGTAAGGAATGTATTTTTATAATTTTTATGACTTCAATACATTTTATTTTATCATGTTAAAATTTACTTTTAGCTAATGCTACCCTAAATTTCGTAATTATGTACACAAGTTACTAACTATCTTTACAAAATTTTATATTTACTTACACTTATACCTTTAAATACAATATAATTAAAAAAAAAAAAAGATATTAGTATATACTCATACCCCTTGTCAACACAAGGGGTGAGTCACTCTCAAAATTCACCAAATATCTAATTTCATATACATACATTTACATACATATCAATGTATCATTTACACATACACTTACAAAAATAAAAACACACAACTCTTTCTCTCTTCATCACAAAACCGGCCACCCTTATGATCAAGAAGGAGGTTGCTAAAAAATTTCAAGACAAGTTTTTAACAATCTAGACACACTCTTAGTTAAGGTTTTGAAATAAAAACCTAGGGTGTTTAGGATTAAACCTTTGTTCATTAACCTCATCAAGTTAACTAGTAAGCATCTCATATTCATTTTTATCTTTCATATTTATTATGTGTTCATTTTATCATATTTAAGAGAAATATGCAAGTTATATGGATGTCTATACCACTTTTAATTGTTTTTATATATATATATATATATATATATATATATATATATATATATATATATATATATATATATATATATATATATATATATATATATATATCATCCTATAATTACTCCTTGAAATATATCACTTTTGGTGATGTCTAGGAACCCATGACACCCTAAGAAGGTGTATGCTAGGATTAGAATAGCTTCGGAGTTGTTTTGAATTGGTTAGAATAGGTTTGGCGCGAGAAAAACTCATTTCGACAAGTTTACTTAAGGGTCTGTCCATATTTTTAAATCTGGAATTTTCGACAGTAGATAAAACTTTTTGGCCTAGATATTTAGTAAATATACTTTAAAACGAAAACGTACGCGCTTGAACGGATTAAAACGGAGCTATAACGAAGAAGATATGAATTTTTCAAGTTAGACAACTAAAACTATAAAATCTCGAAATTTCAAAGATGTTACGTCCAACTTGTACGAGTCAAAATGAGGCTTAGGCGTTATGAAATGTGTCGAATTATCAAAAATATATTAGTATACTTTGATACGGTTAAGGATATATAAAACGAGAAAACGGATTTGTAACGATTAAATTACACGTGTTTACATATAGTTGCCGTAACTATATTATATAAGAAAACTAATATATTTCTATTAGACAAATATTACGCCACGAAGGACCATGTTGAGGGTCGTTTTAACATTGATGTAGTACTTTTTATAACATGATGTCTTCTAGTAAAAGTAAGTTCGCCTAGCATATTTTCCAAAATGTCCAACCGTTCGTCAAGCGGAGTTGTAACAAATAAAATACGGTCACTTAAACTTTGCCGAAAACCACCCTTAAACGATATTTTGGACACAAGTACCATACTTTACCTATATTTTTCTCCATGATCGAGACCTCTAGGATGAAAACTTGAATGCTAAAACTTTGAGATAATGATACAAGCTTCCCAAAACCGTTGAGTTTGTTTCCTAACACTCGACGTGCACCATTTTACGACTAGCTTTTCGAGGCCGTTTATTCACTTTCATGAAATTGTCAAATGACATTATTTTACGACGAAAAGTTATAATTTCATAATAAATCACAAAACGACTATCGAATGATGTTGATTCAACGTAAATACTTGTAAAGTATTTTATAATATGACGAGATGTCATAAACATACATTTCGACGTTAAACATTATTTTCAAATGTACAAGTGGTATAGATATCATACGAATTGCATGCATAACATTACATCATAACTTATTATATATCATATCATTCATAATAGGTCAAGTTTAGAGATTCACGCTACATTTCGGTGTACTCACTTTTGCCATCGCATCATTGTCCAAGTGAGTTCCATAGCCCCATTTTCAATTGTTTTAATGCTTTTATTCAACTCTTTGGGGGAGATACATGCTCAACAACTTTTATGACAATCATGATTATTTGCAAACTATGTGTTTATCTGAACTGAATGTTTAGTCATACGAAGTAACAGTTTTGCCATACTTAGAATTTCTATATCATAAATCATTGAACTAATGGTCTTGGTAGAATCATGGAACTAATGGTCTTGGTAGAATCATTGAACTAATGGTCTTGGTAGAATCATGGAACTAATGGTCTTGGTATAATCATTGAACTAATGGTCTTGGTAGAATCATGGAACTAATGGTCTTGGTATAATCATTGAACTAATGGTCTTGGTATAATCATGAACTAATGGTCTTGGAACGATTTGAAACAACACTCATATGTGTTATATCAAGTAACTATTGAATATTGATACATTAAGTTATGCACTATTTTGTGAATTCATTTGACGATGTGTGTTTGAACATAAATTATACACATTTTGGCAGTGGGTTGTGAACACACAGGTTGCAAGTTTTGTATGGGCGGAACTTGGAACTGAGTGAATTTTCAATGCCTTTGCTGCATAAACGATTTTGGAAGGTTTTACATTTCAACGCAAACTCTATGAACTCACTCAACCTTTGTGTTGACACTTTTAGCATGTTTTATCTCAGGTATCTAAGGCTTTCACTTCATGGCATGCATGTGGACATATCATAGAGTCGCGGTGACGACGCGTCTCACATGGGATTTATACACTTTAAAAACGTCGTTTGACTGTGCTAAACTTATTTTCCGCACAAGTTGATTTCATTTGGGACTTATACTTTGTAAACTCTGATTGTTTTATTAAATCAAACGATGTGTTTTCCAAACGACACTTTAGGTCGCTCAATATAACGTGATTGTGATGCTATGACAACAACCCCTGTGAATTCCATTCCGCCGCAAAAAATGTAATTGGGGTGTGACATATTGGCATCGAGCTTCAGATTATAGAGAACTAGGTTGCATCATTGACCCTAGACTATAACTACATCATCATAGCATCTCATCATTTCATCATAAGTGCATGTTCACTTTACATGCGGTTTATACGTACATTTTTTTGAGTTATTTACTTTCATTTCACATCGATTGTCACATGGATGCCTTTAAGTACCCATTCCATTATCATTTCCTCATACTCTAATGTGGAGAATGCTTTGTCATTTCCTATCGCAATTTTAATATCAGCTGATTCATCACCGATAACGTCGAATGCCGAGATAAACCTTTAAGTAGGGCAAAGTCACTCTCACTCCTTTGTTTCATCACTAACATGTCGAGTTACACGCTATACACACACTAAGTCACTAAACCGTCACTCATTTTGAAAAGTAACCTCAAACTTATCACCTCACATCACATCGCTTTAGAGCACTTATTCTTAACATAGGACTTTGCTACGTCTCACCTTTCCTCTTATTTTGAAGAGTTATATACCAAGAAAGCCGCACTGAAATGACACCACCGCTATCCAAAAGTATATAGAGGATAGTATAGCCGAGGCACTAAGAAAAGAACGAGCAACGGTAGCCGCCGCCAAGTCGCTAGATTTGCTATCGCCATGTGAGTGCAGGAGGATCTGGAGTTCAAATTGTACATACAAGGACTTTAAGAACTGTGATCCCACAAAGTTCAAAGGCACGAAGGAGCCACCGCTATGGTTCGATGGTTTGAGAAGATGGAGTCGTGTTTCTTCTATGCAATTGCCCGATGACTACAAGGTGAAGTTTGCCACCGTACACTCTTAGATGGCGCAATGTCATGGTGGAATTCGTGCATGACCTATTGGTATCGAAAATGCTTACAAGCTCACGGGGTGAATTCAAGAGGTCTGTAACAAAGAAGTATTGTCCACGCACGGAGGTGAAGAAATTAGAAACGGAATTTTATGAGTTAGTGATGTTGGTTATGACATCGAGACCTACATCGAGGTTTCAAGAATTGGTTGCACTATGTCCATCAATGGTTTGGACAATGAGAAACCATCGTAAAATTTCATTGGAGGACTTCCACAATGTATTCAAAGAGATGTAACTTCTTCCGATCCACAAACAATTAAAGAAACTATCAGGATAACTCAAAAACTCATGGCTCAAGTTATGAAAGGGGAAAACATTATCAACAATAACCGTAACAACAACAACAACAACCAAACTAGCAACAACAAAAGGAAATGGGAAAATGACCAGGGAGGTTATGATAACGACAACCAAAACCGTAACACTAACCATCATCAACAACAGAATAGAGGACAAGGAGCCGCAATGGTTTATGTTGCTGCACCAATAGAATGCAGAGGTTATGCTGGAACCTACCCACTATGTAGTCGATGTAAGTATCATCACTCAGGTTTTTGCCCTACTAAGTGCTACAAGTGTCAAAAACTGGGACACCTTGTCAGGAATTGTAAAGGCAAGGCCATAGTTACATGTTACGAATGCGGGGAGCAAGGACACTATCGAAACCAATGTCCCCAAAACCAAGGTCAACAAGTTGAAGGTGCTCATGGGAATGCATACATGTTAGAAGGAGGAGAAGCTCGCCATGGTCTCAACAATGCGGAAGACTGAAGAAGTTTAGAAATTAACAGTCTTATTTCCCTATACACTATGTTGTACTAAGTTTATGTCTTCCATTGTATCCGGATCTTTATGACTTAAGATGTATTACTTTTTGATAAACCACTTGTTGTAAAATATTCTCATCTATCGTACTTTCTTTTCCTTCTGATTCGTTATCACTTACAAGGTTTAGATCTCTGTAAACATTGAGAGTTATAACAACTAAACCGAACGTCACATTATCGTTCCTTAATTATACATAGCCTAGCTAACTATGTCTAATTCTGGAGGGATCATGTTATGTTGGGAGCAGTGATTTATAAATCTTAGTGCAAGCAAAATTTTCACATATTCCAAAGTCAAAGTGATGCTCATTGGAGATATTCATCCAATATTTTCTCTACTATGATGTTTTGTACACTCTAAATCATCGATAACCGTAACGACACCTCTTCATGTCTTCTCTGCTCGTTATTCATCACAAACTCACAAATTCACAAATTCGATAGACCAACACGAATCGAATTCGTGGATGAATTTTTTGGTGGGCGAATGTGACAACTCGAATTTCGTGTCATTTTACAAATTTACTATTCATCTCGGAATTTACTATTCACCGTTATTATTCAAAATTTTACTATTCACCATTTTCAAGTCAAGTAATATTTCGAGAACGTATTTCAAAAATTACTATTCACGAAACACTATTCATTCACGGAGAAAACACTATTCAAGTTTCACTATTTTATCATTTATCGTAAACTAGGTTTACGAGTATCAAATTCACAGAACCTTAATGGTTTAGCCGCGAATTCATGAACCATCATTCAAGGACATTTCATATAGACTAGGTTTAGTCTACATATCATTAGCATCATTATCATCATATTAGTTCATGCATGGTTTTGCATTTCACATTAAACGATAATTTTATTAAATCAACGCTATCGCAGATTTAATTATTTTGAACATTTGATCCGATACCTCCAAAATTATCCCGATATATTTTTATACTCATATTAAGATTATAAAATATTATTATTAGTTTACCCGTGTTTTAAATTTATTTCAGTATATAAATTGTTAAATTTATATAATTACTACGGTTTTCGTAAATACTACACGATAATTATTATTTCACTCAATTTTTGTAAGGAATGTATTTTTATAATTTTTATGACTTCAATACATTTTATTTTGTCTTGTTAAAATTTACTTTTAGCTAACGCTACCCTAAATTTCGTAATTATGTACACAAGTTACTAACTATCTTTACTAAATTTTACATTTACTTACACTTATACCTTTAAATACAATATAATTAAAAAAAAAAGATATTAGTATATACTCATACCCCTTGTCGACACAAGGGGTGAGTCACCTCAAAATTCACCAAATATCTAATTTCATATACATACATTTACATACATATCAATGTATCACACACACATACACTTACAAAATAAAACACACAACTCTTTCTCTCTTCATCACAAAACCGCCACCCTTATGATCAAGAAGGAGGTTGCTAAAATTTTTCAAGACAAGTTTTTAACAATCTAGACACACTCTTAGTTAAGGTTTTGAAATAAAAACCTATGGTGTTTAGGATTAAACCTTTGTTCATTAACCTCATCAAGTTAACTAGTAAGCATCTCATATTCATTTTCATCTTTCATATTTATTATGTGTTCATTTTATCATATTTAAGAGAAATATGCAAGTTATGTGGATGTCTATACCACTTTTAATTGTTTTTAAGAGTTTTATATATATATATATATATATATATATATATATATATATATATATATATATATATATATATATATATATCTCATCCTATAATTATTCCTTGAAATATATCACTTTTGGTGATGTCTAGGAACCCATGACACCCTAAGAAGGTGTATGGTATGATTAGAATAGCTTCGAGTTGTTTTGAATTGGTTAGAATAGGTTTGGCGCGAGAAAAACTCATTTCAACAAGTTTACTTAAGGGTCTGTCCATATTTTTGAAATCTGGAATTTTCGACAGTAGATAAAAAAATTTGGTCTAGATATTTAGAAAATATACTTTAAAACGAAAACGTGGCCGCTTGAACGGATTAAAACGGAGCTATAACGAAGAAGATATGAATTTTTCAAGTTAGACAACGAAAACTATAAAATCCTGAAATTTCAGCATGTTACGTCCAATTTGTACGAGTCAAAAATGAGGCTTAGGCGTTGTGAAATGTTTCGACTTATCAAAAATATATTAGTATACTTTGATACGAAGCTAAGGATATATAAAACGTAGAAAACGGATTTGTAACGATTAAATTACACGCGTTTACATATAGTTGCCGTAACTATATTATATAAGAAAAACTAATATATTTCTATTAGACAAATATTACGGCCACGAAGGACCATGTTGAGGGTCGTTTTTAACATTGATGTAGTACTTTTTATAACATGATGTCTTCTAGTAAAAGTAAGTTCGCCTAGCATATTTTCCAAAATGTCCAACCGTTCGTCAAGCGGAGTTGTAACAAATAAAATACGGTCACTTAAATTTTGCCGAAAACCACCCTTAAACGATATTTTGGACACAAGTACCATACTTTACCTATATTTTTCTCCATGATCGAGACCTCTAGGATGAAAACTTGAATGCTAAAACTTTGAGATAATGATACAAGCTTCTCAAAACCGTTGAGTTTGTTTCCTAACACTCGACGTGCACCATTTTACTACTAGCTTTTCGAGGCCGTTTATTCACTTTCATGAAATTGTCAAATGACATTATTTTACGACGAAAAGTTATAATTTCATAATAAATCACAAAACGACTATCGAAGGATGTTGATTCAACGTAAATACTTGTAAAGTGTTTTATAATATGACGAGATGTCATAAACATACATTTCGACCTTAAACATTATTTTCAAATGTACAAGTGGTATAGATATCATACGAATTGCATGCATAACATTACATCATAACTTATTATATATCATATCATTCATAATAGGTCAAGTTTAGAGATTCACGCTACATTTCATTTCGGTGTACTCACTTTGCCATCGCATCATTGTCCAAGTGAGTTCCATAGCCCCATTTTCAATTGTTTTAATGCTTTTATTCAACTCTTTGGGGGAGATACATGCTCAACAACTTTTATGACAATCATGATTATTTGCAAACTATGTGTTTATCTGAACTGAATGTTTAGTCATACGAAGTAACAGTTTTGCCATACTTAGAATTTCTATATCATAAATCATTGAACTAATGGTCTTGGTAGAATCATGGAACTAATGGTCTTGGTAGAATCATTGAACTAATGGTCTTGGTAGAATCATGGAACTAATGGTCTTGGTATAATCATTGAACTAATGGTCTTGGTAGAATCATGGAACTAATGGTCTTGGTATAATCATTGAACTAATGGTCTTGGTATAATCATGAACTAATGGTCTTGGAACGATTTGAAACAACACTCATATGTGTTATATCAAGTAACTATTGATACATTAAGTTATGCACTATTTTGTGAATTCATTTGACGATGTGTGTTTGAACATAAATTATACACATTTTGGCAGTGGGTTGTGAACACACAGGTTGCAAGTTTTGTATGGGTGGAACTTGGAACTGAGTGGATTTACAATGCCTTTGTTGCATAAACGATTTTGAAAGGCTTTACATTTCAACGCAAACTTTATGAACTCACTCAACCTTTGTGTTGACACTTTTAGCATGTTTTATCTCAGGTATCTAAGGCTTTCACTTCATGGCATGCATGTGGACATATCATAGAGTCGCGGTGACGACGCGTCTCACATGGGATTTATACACTTTAAAACATCGTTTGACTTGTACTAAACTTATTTTCCGCATGTTGATTTCATTTGGGACCTATACTTTGTAAACTCGATTGTTTTATTAAATCAAACGATGTGTTTTCCAAACGACACTTTAGGTCGCTCAATATAACTGTGATTGTGATGCTATGACAAGTCAACCCCGTGAATTCCATTCCACCGCAAAACAAGTAATTTGGGGTGTGACATTCTCGGCTTAAATCATAGACTTGTAAAATCCGTAACAATGGAAACATCCCGATAATAGTAAAGTGCATTCGGATCTATCTTACGGTTTATTCTTAGTTTTGTAAAATCCCGCGAAAGAAACTATTTCTGGTTTAAACTATAGAATTGTAAAATCCGTGATGATGGAACCATCTTGGAGAATGGAAAGCGTATCTCGGGTCTTCGATCTTCGGTGTTACGGGTTCATTTCTAAGAGGATGTCGGTGCGAAAAGGTGTACTTCATAAATTGGATGTGTGTTTGGATATTCGTCATGACAGTTTGG
This sequence comes from Chrysanthemum lavandulifolium, assembly GCA_022545495.1. Classification (NCBI taxonomy): domain Eukaryota; kingdom Viridiplantae; phylum Streptophyta; class Magnoliopsida; order Asterales; family Asteraceae; genus Chrysanthemum; species Chrysanthemum lavandulifolium. Next base: position 244,797,928 of record CM040244.1, read on the forward strand.
TTATTACTTGGTTTTACTGGGGTTATGTGCTTTTACCATGGTCGGATGAAACCATTATCATAGTTCGCTTAAAACGTCAATAGAGGCTAGATTTGAGCTTTTATCCATAAGATGTGACAACGGCGTTAATTCAAGATTATTTATTTGAGGTTGAAGTGAATTATCACGGGCGAGTGTACTTAGTATCGAAGGTATCGGGATGGATGGATGAAGATACTTCAAGATCCTTGCTCAAGCTTATTATCAAAACGAAGACTTGGAAATCTAGTTATTGTTGGGTGTCTTTTACCTTTCTTTTACCACTTGGGGAATTGGGCTCATACCACTACAAAATAACTATCACTTTAAGGAGTTACGTTGTAGTGCTCAAAGGTCACATTCAATTGTGGATTTTCAAGAGGTAATGTACGCCTTATACTTGATGGTTGGTTGGTTGAAGAGTATAGAGTACATAGAGAGTACTTAGAGATGCTAATGGAAATCGGCACCGCTCTTTGTTACATATGTGCAAGTTTAAGTCACGAGTTCGGGTAGTTTACTTCAGGTCAAATTCATCAAAATTGGGATTTCTCCATCGCTTGTCATGACAAAGAGCCTGCTGAATGATAATGGGGTTGATTACAAGTTTTGCCAAGAGAGTCGAAAAGAGAGAGATTATGACGTCTGCTCACATCGATTCTCAGCCTCGTGACTTTAAAGAAAAGAAAAGTGTACGCCTCAAGGCGCTTTATCTTTGAAAGAAGAGAAATCTTCTTATGACGCTTGAATACTTGATTCAAGCCTAGTTCTAAAGAAAAGGAAAGTGTACGCTTCAAGGCGCTTTATCTTCTCAAGAGAAATCTTCTTATTATGACCATTCTCATCAACATGCTTCATACTTTTTCCATGCGTCACCATCAAGTGAACCGGCTATCATCGATTGTTTTCTCATTCCACTTGCTCGATTATAATGAAGATGGCGACATCATGTGCCGATTTTGCGGGAGAAGTGTGAATAGAACATTCGGATGACTTTCACTTATTTAATCAAGAATGGCAACCCGTATGCAATTCTTGAGGGAGAAGAAGTGTGAAATTATCGCATGGTTGATTGATTTGAGAATAATGGTCAAACGGCTCCAAACTCATGTAAGAACCGATCTTCTTATCGGGTCATCGCCACATGGAGTTTCTTCTATGAGCCGTTAGTTGACATCTTCATAAGTCGATATGAGTTTATTGACAAAGTGCTTCCGGTTAATGCTTCACGCACATCAACATGATGATTCGAACAACCTTCTCGTTCTTGTTTGATGAGATTGTTTGCTTGGTATTACCATTTCGTGTGTTCGCTATGCTCGATTGTCGATTTCCTTGATGAACATCTTCTCGTTCTTGTTTGATTGGGAGGATTTTAGTTAAGGGATTTGCAAGATGTGTTGATTGGGATGCTTTTTGGTGATGTTCTTGTTTTGGTGAGTTGAAGATGTTAACTTTCTATTCCCCAACCGGACAATCTTGAAAAGGTCGAGTCTACAATGGTTCTACATATTCTACATGTTAGAAGACTAAAGACGAGTTACATTTAACGATCTAAAGACTTCTTCTTAATTCATGGCATTTATCAAGCAGATTGTTGGTTTAGGGAGAGCACTAATTGGGGAGAGTGATATGTCGAATTTAATCCCCAATTAGACTTGCTCATATTCTTCAAAGAAGTTGATTCTCACAAAGACTTCTAAGGTTCTTCTCAACAAATTTCTTGTATTTGGGCTTTCAAAGTGTTGTTGATTCAAGTGTCAAACCAAAGAAGGGGAAGGAGACACGATCAAACGCGAGTAAACTTGATGAACTTAATACTTCTAAGTAATTGAAGATATCCCGGAAGACAAATGTTATTACCGCAGAGAAACTCAAGGTTTGACTCATGGCGAGTAAACTTGATGGACTTAATACTTCTAAGTGATTGAAGTTATCCCGGAAAACAAATGTCATGACCGTAGAGAAACTCAAGGTTTTACTCATCAAGGCGTTTAGTGTTCTTATTCCAACCATGTGGGAGAAGAGATGGAAGAGTTAGTTTCAAGATGAAAGTGGTACACAAGTGTGTGATGATTTTGATGTTATCACAATCATCGGGAGAGAGATTGTGTACATTGGCGATGCTCGCTTGTTTTACTTGAGGGCTTAATCGGTGATTCGTAGATATCATCACTTATTCCGGAGTTGAAGATCCGCAGATATAGTCCTCCGCAGATAATCGTGATTGGCCCGCTTCTTCAATGTTATCGGTTATTCTCTTTGGGCATTCGGCACTTGGTTCTTGAGCTTCATACACTTTCTTCGTGGGGAGAGAAAAGTATACATCGGGGTTATTCTTTGGCTATAAGACTTAACTGCTACTCGATGGTATAAGTTTCTTTGTCTTCGGTATGTGTATTCGGGTTCGTGAGCTCTAGTCTAAGAGACCGACCGCATCAATTCGCCTACTGGGGAAGTGGTTTCTTGACAACTTGTGGTATGGATTGCTTAAGACTTCAGTGGATATGGAATCTGAGAAGATTATTTTATGTGTGGGATGATACGTTGCTGTTGTTATTGGATGATATAACCTCGAACGAAGAATCACGGACTTATTCTTAAAAGGAGCAATGGATCGATGATAATGGTGTGCTTCTTTGTGCACCGCTAATGGAAGCTTGAAAGAAAGCTTTGAATCGCTCATCTTATGGATTTTCGGTTTGGGGAAGTCGCCAAAGTCTCACTTTCGGATGGTTCAATTTCTTTCTTCTATGCAAGAGCCTCTAAGCTTTGGTGGTGAATGTTTAAGGATGATGACTTTATCTTCTACAACGGGCTGCTCGATATCCTTATCTTGGTACTGATCATCATCTTCTTTAACTATATCATCTATTCTATCTTTGTAAATATTTATCGAAAACAAAATACAAAAATATAAAACCAACAAAATCAAAATAGAAAATTATAAAACCAACAAAAAGCCATAAAAATCGGAAAATTTGAAAAGACCAAAATGTTGTTTTTCTAAGACATGTCTTCTGTATCGATAGCATCTACGGTCTTAGAAATGTCATTCAATAATGGCACGGATTTTAGATGAAGTTCGAAAGGGAGGTGTAAATATTTCTTTCTAAACATGTCACAAACTATGGCTTGCAGCTACTTCGACCGTGACCAGACTTAAACTATGGTTTGCTATTATTTCGATAGCAACCCGCTCTTAAAGGAAGGAAAGTGCTACGCTAAACCAATTTTCAAATATTTCGAGCACTTATCCTAAAAACAAAATAAGGAAAGTATGTCAAGGATCATTGTTTACTCAAATATTTTTCCGTCTAAAATTCTTGTAAAAATATTTGGTGTTTTCTAAAATGGTGGTAAATGAGTTGCTATTAAAACAATCGATTCGTAGTTTTGTGTAATTGAAAACTCAATCAATGACTTCAGCTTTTAAACGCTTCATAAAATGAGTCATGGATTGAGGGGATAATGTTTTTTCAAGTCTACATCATCTAACGGGCTTTCTTAATTATCCTAATATGCTTAATTAAAAATAATGTTAACCTATGTTGAAGGACTAGGTGCCTAGGATATGATTGCTAGGATTAGATGATTAGAGTTTGATGAACACATTATTCCTATACATTTATATGATCCGATTGTTATGTTGAATTGACTTTAATTAGTCGATTCTTTGTTATGGGTGATGTCGACCACCATATATCAGTATGTGTGTTCACTAACGATGCGGTATATTGGTTATAAGAATGTTCCCGATTCGGATCCCACAATTGAAGATGATTGGATGCCGAAGGAAAGGGTAACTATATCTTGGGTTGACAAATGAAGAAACGGAGCTTAATTGACTTCAATGGAGAGTTGGCATAAATGCAACGAAGAGGTGTCACCGTCAAACAGATGGTTTTCTTCTAAGAGATTGAAGAAACGAGCTTAATTTTGACCTCGATTGGCATTAAAATGCAACGTAAGAAGTCTCACCGCATTTGCAGACGGTTTTTCTTCCAACCTCAAAGAACAATAACAAAAGCTTCTCAACCACTAATGTATCTTTGTGCAGGATACCATTTTTAAACAATTTTTGATAAATTTGAATAAAATTGTTTTGAAAATGGAAAATATTGTTTTTGAAAATTAATTGGACTAAATTTTGAAAATCACCGGACTTTTTTTTTCAAAACCTAAGTCACTCAATTATCGACTTGGTCATTGATTGAGGGGAGAGTGATTTAATATAAATTATTTTCAAACAATATTTCTTCATAAAAGTCCGGATTGTACAATAATAAGTGGTGATCTAAAGATTTAATGTTATGTCATGGTATGATTTTCTTTAAAACTCAAAGATCCGTCAAAATGAAATTTTTCTCATTCTTGTTTGATTGTGAAATTATTTTATTTTACTTAAAGATCTCTTAAAACAATCATACCGACACTAACAATCTTTAACGCCTTAAATTGATTCTCATCACCTATTTCAAAATTAAATCTTGCCACGCCTTTCCCCAAAACTTTTATAAATGATTTAATCGGATGGGATCACAAATCTCAAATGGTTTGATATTTTTGATCGGGGAGATCGTGATTTAAATCTCAAACGGTTTTAAAATGGTGATTGTTTCTAAAGCACTCTTTCCTTCATGTGTCAAACGATTTCATATACATGTCGCATATGATTGTGGAGGAGCATTTAACCAAAACCGTAAGAGTATTTTAAATCGTGCACATATTCTCCGTGTTTTCTAAACCTAATTAAATCACTTGGGATCCAAAATCTCAAAGGGTTTGATATTTTGATCGGGGAGAATTTGTGATTTAATAATGAAATTTGATAAAAGGTGATCGCTTTGATTTAATTGTGCGCCGCTTCTCTCATATGTGCTAAACGCTTTCGAATCTTGAAGCACATATTGAGGGGGAGCATAACTATCGAGGTACAAAAGTTTTTAAAGAGATTTTTAAAGTACCTTGATTGAGTTTTCAAATGGTTTTATTAATGGATTTTGTGATCGTGGATGTGCTTCAAAAGAACTCTTTCCTCTATGTGATAAAATGATTTCACTTATCCTATGCACATATTGAGGGGGAGAATTTTACCATGAAAATCAAATGGCTTTTTCGTATGAAAATTGTGATCAAAGAAAATATTTCAAAGTCCTCTTGCCTCCTTGTGCTAAACAATTTCTAAATCATACGCACATGTTGAGGGGGAGGTTTTCTAAATGATCAAAACTATTAAGGTACAAAATGCTTTGATCTCGTATCACAAGTACCTTGATTGGTTTTCCAAATGATTTTTCAATTGGTTTCGAGAAGGAATGAACAATACCAAAAGACCGACCAAATTTACTTTATGCATGGTGTTATAAGGATGGTTAGGTTAGGTATTTGTTCCCACGATCCGCCGAACCGGAGGGATCTACCTAGGACAATCCACTAGATAGTGTGTAGTCCTTAGGTATATTGAAAAAGGAGAAAATGAGAATATGGGAAGAGTGCGGATTGAGACAGAGCTAGTAATCGAATAAACCCAACACGGTTCTAGTAATGAAGTCTCGTAATAATCAAGGGTTGAAGAATGAAAAGAATTGAATGTAAAAGGGTGAAATGAAATAGCCTCCATCAATTCAACCTTAGGGCGTAAACCGGGTTCAATACATATGCTCTTGGTGGTTACTAAGGTAACGCCGGTATTGAAGACAAGACGTCATGGACCCAAAGGACGACTCGCACCTAAACTTCCCAAGCTACTCAAGTTCCTCTTAAAAGGGCTTGTTTCATTCTCACGGGAACCTACATAATCTATCCACTTCTCTTAGAGATTGTTGATATTGAAGAAGGAGACCTCTCCCTAGTCTCCGACACAGAACCAAATGTGCACTATTGAGTCTAGAGCCAAGAGATCATCCACAATATCTCATTAGGACACAAAATTAATGAAAACTTGTTGTTTCACACAATGTGGAAAGTAAGAATATATTAAGAGTCCCACGCATTATCCTTGTGGTTTTGCGGACATCCGAGTGGTATGTAACAAGATTCACGATGAAGATGGAAATCCTTCTAGAGCCAACATCAAACAAGCTCTTGGTAGGTGACATGTGAGATCTTTTCTAAAGATCAAACTTGTGACAACCGGATAGAACGATGGACTTATTCACTCGTGAATCAACCTTGGTCCAGAAATGAATTGACGAATACTTTTGGAAAACCGCTCGATGTGCAAATCTTCTTTTCTAGCGCATCGAATGTGTATTCATATTTCATATTCAAAAGTATCTCTCGATTGAAAAAATACTTTTGAAAACCGCTCGATGTGCGAATCTCATCTTTTATCTAGCACATCGAATGTGTACTCTTTTCAAATACAAAAGTATTTTGATTGAAAATTGATCTTTATCATAAAACCTTCGCCGATTGCAAAACTCTTTCTTCTAAGCAATACGCGATTGTTTTTCAAATCATTTTTCATCAATCGCTGAATCTCAATTCACCGTTCACTCACTCCGTGTTGTCTTCTTTGAGACGTTCGGTTTGAGAACAACTAGAACAAATTGTGAAACCCTATCAAGGAGATTCTTAGGAATCCCACCGATCACAGCAAGTTATCTTGATCAACGGGAACCGTGGGCCGTGTACTCAATTCAACGAAGTGATCAAAGACACTTTCGTGTTTTTATGCTAACTATTGTTTGCGGTACATTTGACGGTTGTACCGATCGTAATTGAGGAGTCAATCCAAAGCCGCATGCTCACAAGATCCACACTTAATTGAAGAAATCATGACCGTGCATAATCTACATAACCCGGTTTCGATATTTCATACTATGCTTCGTCGCCGCAAATATCATGAACCAAAGAAGGCTTCCGCTACTCGATGGAAAGATGTCATGATTCAAAAGTGTGAGCATGTCATCCAAAAGTCACAACTTCACATGAAGGCAACACAATAAAGGGTGATCCAGATTTATCGTGGTTGATGATCTCAATGAAAGCTCAAGATCATTAAATATGTGGATCGCTTAATGGCCTCCACTAAAAGTACAAAATATGCGGACTATGAAGTGTCACCGCTAGCACAAATATTGTGGAATTGAAGAATTGAAGTCACGAGCTCAAGAACAAAGTCAAGAATAGAATGCTAGGATTCGAAATGTAAACATGGGGTGACCTCCTTAGGTGGAGATTGTTAGAATTAGAAAATTCCTTAGTGAAGAGTCGGTCACCCCAAATGTTATCTAGCTTAAGTTAGCTCGTAGACTTGTCGTTATTTACGTTATTAAGTTGTTTATTAGTTAGTTTGTAGCGTAGTTTAGTTTAGAGCAACACCGTGGAGGAAGGACGGGTCTTTACCCACTGTATACCTGATCCACAGGCCGATAGGAGGTCGTGTAGTTTGTAAGTATAAATATCCCTTCCATCCATGGAAGGGGTGGTGCTTCTTATTCAATCTAACCTTTCCTTTGTGTAAACCTCTAGCAAGAACACCCTCTCTCTCTCTCTACTTTCTCTCTCTAAAATGGTAAACATGTATTTTGATCATCCAAGAACACCCGAATCATCAACACAATAAATATATCGATCCTACAGTATTAATTAAATATTCTAAACACATTTTAATATACAAAAGATAAAGAAAAAAAACAAAAACAAAAAGGGACGACATTTGTCGTACACTTTTTTTTACCAAAATTTTCCCTGAAAAATCAAACAACGCGCCAAACATTTGGCAAAAAAAGAACAAAAAGGTACGACTTTGTCGTCCCTTTTTGGTCGTCCCATTTTTATCTCAATAATTAACACAGATCTGCTTCTCTTCTCTCTCAACAATTAGTAAAAAAAACCCACCAAAACTGCTCGTTAAAACATCAAAAAAATCAATAAAATTCCAAAAAAAACGCTATTTTCTTCAATTCGACACCACCAAAACACTACTATCACTCGTAACCATCAATTACACACGCACCACTGTGCACAATTTGTATAATTTTTGTTATTTTGTAACATTTAAATGTTTTTTTTTTGTAAAATTTGGTTCGTTAATTTAATTTCTTTAATTATGGTTTGATTAACTATGGTTTTATGTTGTGTTTGTGTTGGTTAGATGGTCCACCGCAGCAGCTCACCACCATGAACCACCTCCGCAGCTCCACCACCACCACCTTTTGTGTTGGTAAGTGACTTTTTTTTTATTTTGTTAATGTGTTTTGGTACGACAATGTCGTCGTAAAAAAATTTTATTAATTAATTTGGTACGACAATGTGTTTTGGGACGACAATAGTTTGTTTAACTATGGTTTTATGTGTAGTGTTTGGGACAGCCGGGACCGTCGGGGTGTTTGGGACAGCCGGGACCGTCGGGTGTTTTGACAACAATAATGACCACCTCTTTTTCTCTTTCTCTTTTCTTCACTTCGTGTATTTCAGCCGCGAAATAGGTATATATATATATACTTTTATTACATCGCAGATAATGTATATACTTTTATTACTTTGTCGATAATGAAAATGATATGTGATATCGGAAAAAATGTCATGTGATATGTTATTAATTGCTACTTATAAACTTAAAATGACCGTGTTAAAATGAAAATGATATGTGATATCGGAAAAAATGTCATGTGATATGTTATTAATTGTTACTTATAAACTTAAAGTGACCGTGTTAAAATGAAAATGATATGTGATATCTGAAAAAATGTCATGTGATATGTTATTAATTGTTACTTATAACGTCGTGAACCCCATATGTTGTTGCTGAAAAAGATGTTGATTTTGTTACTAATGAAGATAACGTCGTTGCTCATGTCTTTAATGATGATGATGTTGACGTGTCTGATGATGATGAAGTGAACCCCACTATTGTTGTTGAAGAAGTTTTATCTAGTGATGATTCTGATTATGACAATTAATTGTTTTGAATTGTAATTTGATTATGACAATTATTGTTTTTAAATTGTAATTTGAATGAAATTGTTACTATATGTTTATATGAATGTGTATATTTATATGAATGTGTATATTAGTATTAATTGGTCCACGAAATTATGTGTTCTTTTACTTGTACTTTTACAGATGGCGCAGGTACAGCCTAGATCACACGAAGGGATGTTGGCGGTGATCCACCAAGACGGCCCTCATTTACTTTGCCCCTTATTGCGTAAGTAACAAATTGTGATTTTTTTATTATTATTTTTTTTTATATAATTTTATTGATAAACCGAATTTTTTTACATGTATTTTCACAACTCAATAACTTATATTTGTAGGTTCAATGATCATCGGTGAGACGGTAAATAGGGCCTTAAGGAAGGCTTTTAGGAGAATAACGACAATCGTTGCCTATAAGCTTTGATACCGATGATCAAGGCATCTTCTCGGTTGGCACTTATGCGTGTAGCTTAAATAGTCTTATTGGGGAACAAGTGAGGCCACTTCCCTTGATTGCGATTGGGAAGAAATTTTGATTCTTATAAGGTGCATATAATGCCCAGACTACAAAGTTATATTTATTGTTTATTTTATTTCTATTCTTATTGTTATTGACCGCTTAGATATGCTTGTTATATTTAAATTGTGTGTTTGTTTAAATGCGATACTTTTTGAGCACCTATTTCAACCTGGCGCCTTGGTTGAATAATGAGAATGATTCGTGTTGGAGATAATCTTTATACGGTGGGGAAAGGGTAGGACTTGGGCTATGGTTAGAAGCAGAGGATGCTATACCGAAAATACAAACACAGTGCTCAAGTCTAAATACTTTGATATCCACGAGACTCGCAGCAGAAGGCACATCCGCCACCCCGAAAGCTCTGGCCGAACATAACCCAACAGAATGGGAGATGTTGGTTGAGTGGTGGTTAGACCCAAACGGATGGCAAGATCGCCAAAAATGCGTAAAATTGATCTAAAACAAGATTTTAACTCACCAAGGTCGACAATCGTTCGCTCAAGGACGCAACCATCATGTAAGACTCGTTATAATTTTTGGTGATTTTAAAGGTTTTTATATTGTTTATATTTACGTCGTTATCAATTTATTTTATATTGTATGTATAGAGGTCAACAATAACAATCAAAATAAAGACACGATTGAAACTTGGAGGAAGGGCCATTCAAAAAGATTGCACATTTAAGACGAGAGAGAACGAGACGGCTTACGTAAGTAGTTTATCTCTTAACATGCGCCATTATATTAAGTTACTTCTCATTTATTATTTTTTCCTAACTTATTTTTTTTTTTTTTTTTTTTTTGAAATTACACGTAATGAGACGAGGGCCTATCGGGAGCAAGTCGAGCCGGTGTCATCCCGTACATGAGCAAGATAGAAATATTGGAGCTTGTAGTTCGAGTAACAACCGCCGAACATGGCGTGCAAAGGTGGAGGTTACCGATGGTGGCTCAACCTCGCAGTTCACACGTGGGCATGTTGCTCAAGATTACGCTACTATGGAGCATATAATGAGGCGATGAGGGAAACCAAGGTGCGAAGAACGGGCTCGTCAGCCGAGGCGTGAGCCGCCGGCTAGGCAAGAGTCTCCGCGGCTAAGGAACAAAGCCGCGCCCAAGCAAAGCAGATTGGGACATTCGGATCTTACCTTCGCAGCTTTTTCACCCACTACAACTCACAAGGTAACCCATTTTCACCTCCCTTTCCCTCGGTACCCATTCCCGGCCCTTTTCCCCTCCCGCCCTTATGGTTTCCAAGCTTCCAATAATGCTTTTACGGTTGTTATCGCCCACCTTTCCCAACTATATCACGTGCCGGGTACTAGTTCGAACTATGCAATGCCGCCACCGGACCTTAACCGTACAACTCACAAAATAATCCTCATTTGGGCCAAAATGATCATGTTGATAATAATGATTTGAATAATAATGATGATAATAGTGGGGATAATAATGAGGCGGCGGTAGTGGGCAAATGATTCTAAGCGGCGTAGTTCTTTGATGAGTAGGCGGGAAGTTAGTTTGTGAATTTTAGACTTATTAATATTATGGAATAGTATTGTATTTGTCGAATGTTATCGTGGATTTATGTTAACTTTATAACTTTTAGACATGTTAGCTTTATAAGCTTGTGACTTAGGAAATTTCGCCTTGTTAGTTTGAGACATGTTATTTAGGAAATTTGCCTTGTATAGTTTAAGAGTAGTTTACTTTGTATCGTATTTGTTGAATGGTATCGTGGAATTGTGGAATGTTATTCGATCCGCTTAGAAATTTGGTATTGTATCATATTGTCGAATTGGTATTGTGGATTGTGATTGATTACTGAGTTGTATTTGTTTTGTAGATTTTTTCCGAAAAATTATGGAAAACCGCATTTGTCGATTTTTTGCCCACCCAGAAAAATTAGGGACGACATTGTCGTCCCTAAATTCTACACATGGTGTCGTCCCATTTTTAACCACAGGCCACGTGTATCGTCCCATTTTGAAGCCCAGGCCACGTGGATTTATGATTCGCACGACATTGTCGTGCTTTTCAGATTTAAAATACCTTTATTATTATTTTAAAAATGTAAATAAAAAGAATTATAGCTTTGTACGACATTGTCGTGCCTTTCTATATTTAAAATTCGCTTTATTTTATTTAAAAAAAGATAAATAAAAAAATAAAAGAAAATTGGTACGACAATGTCATACCATTTTGCAATAATCTGTCGTGCCAACCGTTTTTTCAGGTTGAATTCCTTTTGGGGCCCACGTTTGTGTCGTGCCAAATATTCAATAGATGTGTCGTGCCAAATTTTTTTGGGTCAACTGAAATGGGTCTACCAAAAAGGCACGACATGTCGTGCCTTTTTTTCTTTGGGTAGACTCTTTTTGGATTTTGGGCACGAGAAAGTCGTGCCAAAATTCACTTTTTTGTAGTGTCGTTGCTATCCCAAAATAAATTTCTAAGTGCACCTGTTATGGACGTTGATGCACCGAGGATGCTAGTTGGATTGATGATATCTTGGTATAGTCGAGTTTCTTTGGCATTGTCGTTTGGATTCTCGTGATCGGTGACACACTTAATTCCCAAATATTGGAAAGCTTAGCCTTTTGGTTACCTAATTAATTAGTTATAAATTCTTATTTGGTATCTGCAGACCATAAAAGAAAGAAGGAATCGATGCACGATGTATTTGCTCGAGCATTACAGATTCCACAGACTGCATTGCTGCAAGACCAGGTGGGATGTCGCCCCAAGATACGTAAGCTCACACCGGATCTCCTAAAACTGCAGCAACTTTTTGAACTGTTGACTTCTTCCGATTTCTACAAAACACAAAGGTTTGATTCTCGAGTTATCTCTGACCACTCGACTTTTTGAATTTTAGTTCTTCTCATGTATTTACAAATATAGGTTAAAGATATCTCGTGAACGTTTCGGTGGGCTCCATTTCGCACCGCAACCGTCGAACTCATTTCTTACGATGCTTTACCGCTATCAAAGTACGTAATGAAGAGTATCCAAAGAGTTGATTTAGGTGGCGTGAAAATAGACAACATTATCACCCAATCTGCAGATTCCATATGTTGGAAGAATGTGCCGATCTTGATGGTTCAAAAGTCGGGATCTAAGAAACTACACGAACTCGGTCTTCCTCTTATGAAACACAATCGGATTATTAAGGTATGCTAATGTTTTATTGTTCATTTGCAATATTGTGAGTTAACTAGTTAAGTGAATTCTTATCTTTTAAGTTTGTTAATAGGTAGACGAGGATGAACCGGTTTTGCAAGCGTTTAGAACCATGAAAGAGAAAGGTGTCGGTGGGCTCCCGGTGGTCGCCATCGAGGTAACAAGGCGTTGGTAATATAAGCATCCGAGATATTCGGGCCTCCTAATCGCCCGAGATTTATAAGGATTATGTAGGTCATAGACACTTCACCGACTTCCCTTATAAAAGGTGCGAGAGTAGGTAAGGTTATATGATTTTGGCTTTTTACCGCAGATCCATCACAGCTAAGAACTTTATAACAGCGGTTAAAAACTACTTGGAGGAGAACAAAAAGGATTCCCCTTTGATGAGTGGAATGATTACTTGCAAAAAAGATGATACACTTAAAGATGTGATCATGAAACTTGATTCCATGAAGGTTCATCGTATCTATGTGGTTGATGATGAAGGGAGTCTAGAAGGGTTGATAACGCTGAGAGATATAATTTCGAGCTTAACTTAATTCATATTCTATCCGTGACACTGTCATATTGTCTATACAAACAAACGAGCGTTGTGTTTTTTTGTTATACATGCATGATGTTGTGCTATGCACAAGTAGGATAATCTTATTGTGTGCAAGGTGCAACACTTAACAAAATGACTAGTGGTTTTTCTTGACCGCAAAGTGAGAAAAACTAGTATTCTACTAGGACTTCTACACATAAAATGTATGTTGCCATATTTAAAACAAATGTTAATATATAATGAAAGGTATGGGGTAATATTTTAAATAATTATATGGCTAGAAATACGTGAGCATATCAGGTCACACACATATACACCGATGTATCATCAATAATAATTCTTAAATGTATTTATAGTGAATATGTTATTTATATTAGTTAATTCCACAAAAAAAGGTGTAGATTGGCGGGAACACCCTGACCCCGGGTGCCTTTTGGTACCAGCCATTGTCCACCCCACAAGGAATAGCTCCGGCAACTCTCTTGGCCTAGTGGGGCTCCAACTGGAGTGAGCACGAGCCAAGACTCGGACCCCTTAGCTCTTATTCCACAAAGTCTCTCCAGTGTACCCATAGGTTTTGCGGAGATGGGTACTATATGAAGCAAATGCCAAGGATGGGACTTGAACTTGGGTCTATTGACTCAAGTAAAAGTGCTCCAACCATTGGACTAATGTTCCATTGGTATTTATATTAGTTAATAATTCACGAATCGTTTAACGATTGTTAATTAATCCATTAGACGCATTAACATAGTTTGCAATGCGTTTGGTGTATTTTTGCTTGCTGGAAGATTAGTTTGTAACAAAGTGAAATGTTGTTGTTTTTTAAGACTTATGGTTACCAAATTATACGTAGCAAGTTGTAACTGGAATTGTAGGTGGTGCAAATCTTAATTACATCATTTTAGAGTGATTTTGTCAATTCATTCTTATTGAAAAAAAAATTGGGCCAATAGGAGAGCTCAAATTTGCCACGTAAGCAAAATTGTGATATGTGATTGGTTAATAAAAGTCAAAATTAAATTGATTTTGGTCAACCTTTAATAAATTTGGTGGAGAAATTTGGCTGAGAAAAAAAAACACATAAAAATATAGGTGTCAAATTTGTGAAAATAAAAACTTAAAAAAAGAGGAGGTAATTAATAAAACTTTAGTGGTTAAATTTTTAAAAATTATATAAAATTAAGTGTAATATTATAAGTTTTCATGTTTTACAATAACTTTAGAAATTAAACAAATTCCCCCTTATACTTTATACCCCTATACTTTATATATTAAAAATACAATATATATGTTGTTTTAATTACAACATATAAATATGCATAGGATTATAAATATCAAAATATTTCTTTTACTATATAAATTCAATAAGTACTCATTTATTTTATTTTGAAAGTATGACTTATGTGGACAAGAATTTGAATATTATAAATTTTTGAAAAACCAAATATAATTATCAAATTGTAAGTACGAGTACTGTAATATGAAAAAAATATATACATGATTGTACTTATAACAACAACTCATGTAATTCTTATTTATTTATATAAGGATATGTAGAAAAACATTTTTTTTTAAACTTTAAGGATATATTTTAACTTTATCGACGCTAATAATGTGCTACTAAACTCGCATCTTGTGTAAAACATAATATTAATAGTGAAATTTAAATAGCAACATCAACATATATGTCAGCTAAATATAGTTAAATCTTGAGTTATCTAAGAGAAATTTTTATAAATTTTATTTTACCAAATTCTAATGGATTTTAATGTATAATTAAAAACTCGTGCATAAGTATATAATTATATGTAATTACCTTTAAACACACAATATTTAATATTAATACAGAATAATTTTTTTTGTCAAAACCCCGTGCGTGCACGGGTATTATAACTAGTTATTGTAAAAGGACTAATAGGTGGTGATTCTATGGAAAGTTAATTCCTTAAGTTATATTGTTTGCAGGTTACATCTATGATCTGCTACAATAAACTTAAGCGTTAGGCTAAAATTGTATCTTATCAAAACTTTTCAGGTAGCAAAAGTGCACATTTTTATAAAATGTTGCAAGTGCACTTATATATTAAAGTTTTAAGCTAAGTATGTCTTAAGCATACAATAATAAACATCTACACAATGCTCATGCGGCAACGCTCCAACACGAGTGTTTGTAAGGAAAACCTTGACATGTTCACATATTTAGTCCTGTTAAATTTTGGGGTATTAATCTGGCAAACATGTCATTCTATCAATTACTAATGATTTTCAAGTTATGTTCAAGGTGCTTATTATTGTGGGTTAATCATGGACAAAGCATAAATGGTTTAAAGTTCCAAGAAGTTCATTTCTGTCAAGCATTTTCATTCTGCTGATGATTCTTTTATAGCCGTTAGAGGGGTCTTTGTGTATCTTTATCTCCTATTTAATAAGTCCCTTAATCTAGGGTTAGATACAACTGTGTGTGCAGTCATTGTCTCACATTCTCTTCTTTCTGATCATTACATTGATCATGTCTCTTCTTTGTATCTGTATGGTTATTGTCTCAATGACATTAATCTAACCTTGTAACACTTTGGATACTATTGTTGATTTAATCTAAGCCGACTATTGAGGCTTAGGTTTGAATAAAACTTCTATTGTTTATCTATTGTTGCTGATACCTTCGTACATGGTATCGAGCTCGTGCTCATAATCATTATTGATTCACCATCCAAGGGTTTCTTCATAGAAACTGGGGACATCTCTTCAAAGAACAAGTTGGTGGTTTGGGTTATTGCTATTGGCATAATCACCGGTTATTTCTATTGTGATTTGTTCTTCCACGTGATATTGCTCTGTAAGTCTAAGTCTAATCTCTTCAAACAAACAAGACTTAAGTCTTTGTGGGTGCAAACGGGTAGACTAACATCTTGATCCGCCACCCGAGTGGTATGAATACCGCTCTGGTTTACCCCCGTCCACGTGCTTGGTGCTTGTTGTTTCTTAATTACAAAGTCTTATTTATTTCTTTATCTGTCTATCGCTTTGTTGTTATCTCTCGTCTGTGTTATTTGTATGCATCTTATTGTTTGCATTATGGCTATGGTGATGATAATCTTGGTGGTGGTGGTGGTTCTTCATCGAGAAAAGCTTATCCTTTGGTGATGCTTTGTATTTACACCCCAATAATACCAATGGTACTCCCATTATTTCTATTAAACTCACTGGAACTGAAAATTTTAAAATATGGAATATGGCCATGACCTTTGCCTTAAGGAATCATAACAAGTTAGGGTTTATTGATGGTACTTGCATAAGAGATGACTCAAACCCTAGTCTGCTAATCAATGGGATACTTGTAACTCGTTGTGGTTACCGGATTCTTAACTCTCTCATCCCGAACTATTTCTTTGGTGCTATCTATGCTAAAACCGCTATGAAATGTGGAATGATCTTAAAGATACTTATGATAAGGTTGATGGTTCACTATTTTTAATTTGCATAAAAATATAAACTCTCTTAGTCAAAATGGGTCTTCTTGCCGATTATTACAACAACCTCAACTCTTTATGGAAACAATTTGATTGTATGATTAGCTTGCCTCCCCGCACTTGTGAGGTCGCAAAACATTTTGAAAACACAATCGCCTAATCAAATTAATGCAATTTCTTATGGGTCTTGATGACACTTATGTTCCTATCGAGTAATATTCTAACCGAGATCCATTGCCTAATGTCAAAACCGCTTTCTCTGTTGTCTCCGAAAAGAATCTCACGAATGTGTCATTTGGGAATAGCTCTGCTAAACCCAATGCCACTGCTTTTGCTGCAAAAACTTTTGATAGTGGAAAATATTTTGATAACAAAAAAGGATCAATCAACAACAATTTCAATAAAGGGTCTGGTTTTAATGTTGGTAACAGCTCTAATAACAGAGGACCAAACATGAATCTCAAATGTACTAACTGCAAAAAACCCGTCACACCGTTGATAGATGTTTTGATCTTGTTGGTTATCCTATTTGGATATGTTAAAAAGAACTTTAATGCTAAACCTTTCAAAGAAGAATAATGTTTCCACCGATACTAATCATATCACCGATAATAGAGCTAGCAAGTCTCCTCTCTCTTTATCTAATGAGCGACTCTCCGGACTTATGAGTCTTCTTAATGACAACAATGTGTCTTCGCTAATGCCAACATGGCGGTGTAAAATTTTTCGTGAACCTTCTTTAATGGCAGTATCAAGTTTAACATAAACTTCAACAAAGTTTTTAACAACAACACAAAAACCTTATCTGGAAACATAAGTCTTGGTTGGATTGTTGATTTTGGTGCAAATCAGCACATGACTGTATCTGCCAAATTTTTAATTAATGTTGTTGACATTTCAAATCTTGGTCTAACTGTTGGACATCCCAATGGTACTCAGGCCCTAATTACTAAAATTTGTGACTTAAAGGTCAATAATGACCTAACTCTTTTGATGTTCTCGTTGTTCACAGTACAATGTCGGTCTCATTGTCTGCTCATAAGATTGCTAGAGACAATAAGATGTTTGTTGGGTTTAATGAATCTAATTGCTATATATGTGATTTACATCAAAAAGGATTCGGGATTGGTAAACAATGCAATGGGTTATATATGTTTGATATTGATTCTACATGTAAGATTACTTTAATAACCGCATTGCTTGTCATGTTTCTAGAAATCTACGGCATCAAAGACTTGGTCATCCCTCGACCATGTCCTACATATACTTAAATCCACTCTTAAACTTGATAGTTCATCCGAATCGACCATCTTTGTGATACTTGCAACAAAGCTAAACAAACCAGGAACCATTCCTCTAAGTGAACATAAATCAACTAAAATTGGTCAACTTGTTCATCTAGATGTATGGGGACCATATAAAGTCACTAGCAGAGATGGTTACAAATATTTTTTAACTATTGTTGATGACTATTCTAGGGCAGTGTGGGTTTATATGCTTAAGGGAAAAGATAATGTTTATGTTTCCATTGTTAACTTTACGCATATGCTATCAAATCAATTTGAACACAATGTTAAGATTTTTAGACGTGATAATGGGACAGAATTTGTCAATAATAAACTTCAACACTTCTTTCATGAAAAAGGAATTTTACATCAAACCTCTTTTGTTTATACACCACAACAAAATGGTATTGCATAAAGGAAACATAGGCATCTCCTTAATGTGGCTAGATCCCTTATGTTTCGTGGGGAATTACCTCTATATCTTTGGCCCGAATGTGTTCTAACTGCTATGCGTATGTCATAAGCAGGTTACCTCTCTGCTCTGTCTGCAAGTCCCCTTCTCCTCGTGTATGGGCATGACCCTTCACTCTCTCCTTAGAGTCTTTGGTGCTTATGCTATGCCACTATTCTCAACATCTCGATAAATTTGCTACTAGGTATGAGAAAAGTGTCTTTATTGGTTATTCAAATGAGAAAAAGGTTATAAACTTTTGAGCTTAGAAACAAAAAATATCTTTTATTCCGTAGATGTCAAATTTATGAAACTGTTTTTCCTTCAAAATGAAAAATACTTTGTCAAAACCTTTTGTTGAAACTTATGCGCCTAAAGATTTAAATCACAAAAATTTCTTTGACTCACAAATAAGTCCCAATGATGAAGCGGAGAGTGACATCCTATGATGATGGCACAAAGGTGTTGAGTCATCCTACTAGGATGATGAACCCGTTGTAACGCCTATAGATGATAATACACACCCGAGGGCACCATATCACATGAATCACATCCCCACGATGCATCTTCCGATTCTGGCGATACATCATCCGATTCAAATCGAACTCGAACACAAGGAGGCTTGCCACCACTCATCGCTAGAAGGTCAACCGAGTTTCTAAGTTGCCCAAGAATCTTAATGACTTTATTGTAGAAGGAAAGTCAAATATGGTGTTGAAAAGGTTGTTAATTACTCTAACCTTAACAAAGATAATTATCGCTTTGCTTCTAGTCTTAATAAAAGTATTGAACCCACTACATGAAGAAGCTATCCTTGATAGTAATTGGGTTGATGCTATGAACTCGAAATTGAGGCCTTAAATGAAAATCATGCTTGGGATATAACTGATCTCCCACCTAATGTAACTCCCATTGGTTACAAATGGATCTTTAAAATCAAATATAAAGCCAATGGTGAAGTTGATAGATACAAGGCTAGATTAGTTGTTAAAGGTTACAACCAAAGGGAAGGAATAGACTATGATGAAACGTTTTCCCTATTGTGAAAATGTCTCATCGTTAGATGTCTTATTGCCTTAGCTGTGAAAAACAAATGGCCTCTTTTCCAACTTGATGTTAACAATGCTTTTTGTATGGAGACCTTGATGAGGATGTCTATATGACCATCCCTAAGGGTTCTCAGAATGAGAATAATAAGAATAAAGTTTGTAAACTTGTCAAGTCTCTATATGGCCTCAAACAAGCTCCCTGTGAAATGGAATGAAAACTTGTTAGTGTTTTAAAGGAAAATAACTTTGTTCAATCATCAATGATCATTCTTTGTTCACCAAAGCAGAGAATAACAAGTTTATTGCTCGCTTGTTTATGTGGATGATATTGTCCTTATCGGAAACCGTATTGATGAGATAAACCTATTCAAAGAGTTTCTAAAATCAAAATTTCATATCAAAGACTTGGGAAACTTAAAATATTTTCTTGGCATTGAGGTTTTAAAAATTGGGAATGACATATGTCTCACCCAAGGAAAATACTGTCTTGAACTCCTCAAAGAATTTGGTCTTCTTGGGTGCAAACTTGTGTCCACTCCTATGGAACTCAACTATGTTCTTCCATACATTCCCACCGCCGATGATCCCTTACTTGTCAACATCATCGGTTATCGGGTTACTGGGAAACTTATCTATCTCACCCATACAAGACCGACATCTCATACTCGTTCATTGTCCGGCACAATATATGCATTCTCCTTTGAAATCTCATCTAGAATGTGCCTCAATGTTCGAGATATCTAAAAGGAGCTCCGTGAAAGGTCTAAGGTACAATTTCAAGAACTCGAAAATCATTTTGAAGGATATAGTGATGCATCGGCTAAATGCAAGAAAACCGTGAAATCTGCACGTGTTATTGTGTTTTCTTTAATGACTGCTTGATCTCATGGAAAAGTAAAAACAAAACACTCTTTCAAAATCTTCCACGTAGGCGAGTATAGATCTATGTCTCGCTGCGTGTGAAATTATTTGGATTCAAAAATCTTAAAAGATCTAAAAGTTGATATCAATCTCTCGTTAATCTTTTTGTGATAACAAATTTGCTTTACAACTTGTTGTCAATCCTGCTTTCCATGAAAGATCAAAACACTTTGAAATTGATGTTCACTTCATCGGGAAAAAATTGCAAGAGGTGTTATAAGTGCCAAAAGATTGGCTCTTCAAACCAAACTGCAGACATACTTACTAAAACCTCCCCGCTTATCGAAGATAAATTCTTGTGTGAAAATTGATATTGTTTGATATGTTTGCCCATCGATTAAGGGGAATGTTAAATTTTGGGGTATTAATCTGTGGCAAACATGTCATTCTATCAATTGCTAATGGTTTTCAAGCTATGTTCAGTCGAGCTTATTATTGTGGGTTAATCATGAACAAAGCATAAATGGTTTAAAGTTCCAAGAAGTTCATTTCACCAAGATTTCTCATTCTGCGATGATTCTTTTATAGCCGTTAGAGGGTCTTTGTGTATCTTTATCTCCTATTTAATAAGTCTCTTAATCTAGGGTTAGATACTGTTGTGTGTGCATCATTGTCTCACATTCTCTTCTTTCGATCATTACATTGATCATGTCTCTTCTTTGTATCGTATGGTTATTGTCTAAATGACATTAATCTAACCTCAGAACACTTTGGATACTATTGTTGATTTAATCTAAGTTCGACTATCGGCGCCAGGTTTGAATAAAACTTCTATTGTTTATCTATTGTTCACGATACCTTCGCACAAGTCTGTTAAAAGTCAAAATAGATGTTAAAAGTGGTTAACTAGGCTTAAATTTAAAGGTCACTACAAGAATCAATATTATTACCGCAAGATACTTGCACTTTTGTTGCATACACTACGATCGTCTATAAGCTCCGCAACAATGCACAAGTTAAAATCCTCGTTATTCTAATAACTAGAAAAGTGGCTCACATTCCAGCACACTCTATCATTTGGAATTTAATTTGTCCTCCCTTATCAAAAGCTAATAATGAAATTATATAATGTTTTCATAAATGTAAAAAAAATGCGTGTAAGTGAAAGAAAAAATAAGGTTAATCTTGATATATTAATATTTAAAGCATGATTATACAGAAAATAATTAATGCATTTATGGAAAAAAGTAATGGTCTATCAAATTTGTATTTTTTTATGAGTAATCTTACATTCTTCTATAATGTTTTTCAACTATCATCTTACCTACACCAAATATGTGTAATGCTCTAATTCTTTTCTTTAATTTTTGTTAAACACAACCCAATATGTTATGTATAAGCATTTTATAAATACATAATTAACATTTAATGAACACTCAATAAACTCTAAACATTTCATAATTGACATCACTTACCTCATTTAGGCCAGACAGAGTGGAGCTCGGGTACACAATCGAGCTCGTGAACCCGCTCGGGTACACCGTCCCGTGTACCTTGGGTATGAAAATCGGGTAAGGAATTCGAGCTGGGAACCCGCTTTGTTAACGTTGAAAATGTGTACGTTGGGAGAGATTTTGGACGTTAAACAACGGCTATTTAGCCCAAAAAAAAAAAAAAAAAAAAAAAAAAAATCTTCCTATTTAACACCTACACTCATCTCTCAAAAAATAATTACCCTTACATTTAAAAAAAACACACACTAATCTCTCCAAAAAATGTCACCGATTCTTCCGACACGTTGTTCTTCTTCGTCCGACGACGGTGTGGTAGCATATAATGGATCGCCCGGCCCACCGGTGTTCGACTGACAGTGTGGTAGCGGAGTTACTAGGACAATTCTCCATGACCGTCTTCGATATGATCTCACTGAAAGACGAAGACGTGAATACTTGCCGATCTCGATGATTAAT
The DNA here is from genome assembly GCA_022545495.1 of Chrysanthemum lavandulifolium. Lineage (NCBI taxonomy): Eukaryota > Viridiplantae > Streptophyta > Magnoliopsida > Asterales > Asteraceae > Chrysanthemum > Chrysanthemum lavandulifolium. The sequence continues at coordinate 244,820,217 of CM040244.1, forward strand.
GGGTTTTTATTTTAATCTAGTTATTTTAAGTATTATGTTATGTTAATTTTTTTAAGTATTATGTAATGTTTTTTATTTTAATGAAATGGTATGTTTTATTTTAAATATTGTATGTGATTTTATGTATTTAAAAAAAAAATGAATCTAAGATTAGGCACTCACTCCCACTAGTTAGGGTAGTGTTAGCAGGTAGACGGGTAGTTTTGAACAGAAGGTTTTTATTGGACAGAGGTGATGCAAGCACCCCTGCAGACAGCAGATTACAGAACCACTCCTCCCTCTCTTATAATGATTAAAACTATATAATTATAGAATATAGAGTTCATTAATTGTCATTTTCTTAAATTTGGAATGCTTACACACAACTCATAGGGTTGTGTTTAACAAAACCCTTTTAATTCATTAATTAATTCACTTGACATGATACACAAATAGAAAGATATATAGTCTATAGTTGTCGGGATCCCAATCCTCGTTTGTGATCTTACGATTTTACGACACCGCAGCGAAAACGATCCGGATCCTACATGTGATCATTCTGTTTAAGATCTTATATGATCCCGTCTTTACCATACGATCTTAAGATTTAAACCGATCCGATCTATTTTCTCGGATTACAAACTAAAAACTACAAATTTATGGATTATTTTTTGTAAAATTCAAAAAACAAAATGTTAATCTTTTTAAACATTTTATAATCATAAATTAAGACAATATTTATATGAAATATTCATAGTATTTTGTTGTTATAATGAATTAAAATTTATAGATTTGTATAAAGTTACATAAACTATTAAGAATTAACATTAGAGTAGAATCTTAAGATCCTGATCTAATTTTATGATCACGATTTTACAAAGACGAAAACGATCTTATGTAAAATCTCGATCTTATGTAAAATCCCGATCTTGACAACCTTTATCAACTAAGAAGATACATCACTTTCGTTTTATTTATTATTGAGTTAAATAGCTTTGTCTTTTATTTAGTTGGCTTTTTCTATCTTGAATTATTGGTCTCTTCAACTACTACATGGACTCATTTAATATCCGACAAACTTTAATTATTCGCATAGACACGACACGTTTTATATAAGAGGTGATTTGAATACTCCTAAAAATAATTAAGACATTTAAATTTTTAATATTTAGATATTTTTACTCTACAAGATAAACACAACTAAAAATAATGTGATAATATAAATGTCTAAACACTTAAAATGTAAGTGACTCAATTATTTTTAAGATTGTGCAAATTACTTCTCTTTTATATACCTCAAATTATTGAAAGGAATGTGATTTGCACACTTTCTATATTGATTAGGACACTTTAACTTAAAGTGTTTTGACATATATACGAAGGAAAATGATAAATGGACCTGGCCAAAAGAGCTTAGCGAATTTAACGATAACGAATCAGACAAGAATGTGATCTGCACAATACATTTACGATTGCGCCTCCTTTGCGCCTCTTTATAGGCCCACGATCAAAGTTCTCATATACAAAATATGTAAAAAGTAATATGAGGATATAAATGTCCAAACATTTTAATTTAAAATGTCTCGATGAATTTAGAGAGCTTACATATCACCACTCTTCTTGAAACCAAGTAATCATAATGATGTAATCTTCATGAGGGCTGAGGCAAGCAATTTTCACATGGCTTATGTCAGCACAAATAAATAGACTAGATCTTCTGTATATATAGGTAAGAAGATAGGAGGAGAATTACATCAAGTAAAAACTTAGAGAAAAAAGAATAAGAATTTACTAAATATGGAAGGCTCAAGTTCCAATTCAAGTTCCAAATCGGAAATTAGAGAAGAATACTCGTACCCATACCCATCACATATAAGTAATCCAAGTCTTAGTGTGAAATTGAGTGACCGGGGCAAGTACAACTTGTGGAAAACACAAATGATTTATTTCTTGACGGGCCATGGTATGCTTGGTTTCATCGATGGTAAGTTTGCGAGTCCGAAGGGGAATGAGATGGCACAAATGGAAGTCATGGAGGCATGGATACGATCGGATGCGCTAGTTGTAAGTTGGATTCTTGGTACCCTCTCTGAAGAAGTATCGATGTATGTTGTGAATCGTCTCACATCCATGAACCCAAATGTAAATTTCACTGCAAAAGGTGTGTGGGATGAACTAAAACGTGTTTATGGTCCTAAAATTCTTCAACCAGGTACATTTTTTTTGTCAATTGCATATATACTCAAAACATATACTCAAAACATGCTTAAAATGCATTGTAAATCATGCAATAAAAATTTGTATTATGGAGAAATATGCAAATTTTTAAGTTTTAGTGGGTATATATGCAATTCTCCCCATTTTTTTTATGAATCATACTGTATTTTTTGGGTAGGGATCCTCTCTCATTACTTGAATCAAGTTGAGAGTTTTTCAACCATTGAATTGAATTCAATGGTAAAGATTAAAAGAGAGTCTTTTAATCTCAACCATTGGATTTAATCCAATGGTTGAAAAACACCCAACTTGACTCAAGTTGGTGAGATAACTTGAGAGGATTTGAACCCGTATTTTTTTCACTTACATATTATGTGAGTTATAATCAAATCAGAAATAAAATTAAAATACTTAAGGTGAAAAGTAATCACAAATGCATTTTTCACAATTATAAAAATTGATGCATCTCTTTTAATTTTCTTTCTCCTATTTAAAATGTGTGCTATAAATCATTTACACTTTTCACATTAGATCTTTTGAAGAATAATATTTTATTTTGTGTCTTTTTTTTTTTTTCTTAAAAGGCAACTTTTTCACACTTTGTAACACGTGTCTCATAATATTTTTCATAAATGTTGTTTTTCAAAAAAAAAATATGTTTCATAAAGTTTTCTAACGAAACTTGAACCCACGCTCTTTTATTAGTGGCCGACCACATAACACCTAGACCAAAATCCGGGTCATTAACATTTGGTTTAGGTCAATAATAGTAAAACCCTCGAACTATTAAACTATTAGAAAAAATAAGGGTGAAAGCTAAAGATACGCAATATAATTTTTTCAAAAAGACGATGACGAATGAACTTTGAAAATTACCATCAGACGCAAAGATACTTTCAAATTTGGAACGATGACGTAATACGACCTAAACTAATAGGTTAATATTTGAGAAAGTTTGAAAATTGGCAGAATGGTCCATGTGGCTGCGTTGACTCACCGGTCATCCTTAACCTTTTTCGTTAAAAGTTACTGATAATGGTCCTATGGTTATTGACTTTCGATTTAGTCTGCTTTTATACTTTTCACCCGTTCTCACGTTTTGTCCGCTTTTCACGCTTTGTCTATGTTTCTTACGTTTTATTGGTTTCATCCGCTTTTCTTAACTTTTCTTTAGATTTTTATCTGTTTTTACCCATTTTTCTTACGTTTTGTCTATTTTTATTCGTTTCTGCCCGTTTTCATCCGTTTTTTGTCCATTTTTTTTACATTTTTGTCCGTTTTTCTTACGTTTTTGTACTATTTCAACATATTGAAAAACTTTAAAAAAATTGAAAAAAAAATTTCCAAAAAATTGGAATTTTTTCACAAATTTGAAAAAAAAAATTGGAAAAAAAATTTCCGAAAAACAATTTTGAAAAAAAAAAGCAAATACTTTTTCAAAAAAAAAGAAATTGGAAACTTTTTTTTATTCTAAATTGTTTTTTCAAAATTCTTTTTGCAAAAATAATTTTTTCGAAATTTGGACATATTGAAAAAAAAAATTGAAACAAAAAAAGTATTTCGACATATTAAAAAATTTTGAAAACAAATTTCAAAATTTTTTTTAAAGAGTTAAAAAAAATATATTTTGAATAATATTTTTTTTATGAATTTTTTTATTCAAATTTTTTTTTCGAAAAAAACAATTTTGAAAAAAAAAATCCAATTTCTTTTTTTTCTTTTTTTGAAAAAAAAGTATTTACTTAATTTTTTTGAATTTATTTTCAATTTTTTTCGGAAATCTTGAAATAGTAAAAAACAAACAAAACGTAAGAAAACGACAAAATGTAAGAAAACAGACAAAATGTAAAAAATAGGATGAAAACGGGCAAAACGAATCAAAATAGACAAACGTGAAGAAAATGGATAAAACGTCACAAAACGGATGAAACCGATTAAAACGTAAGAAACGGACAAAACGTGAAGAAAAACGAACAAAACGGATTAAAACGTAAGAGAATCGGGTGAAAAAGTATAAAAGCGGACTAAACTCGAAGTCAATAACCATAAGGACCATTATCAGAACTTTTTAACTTAAAAAGGTTAAGGATGACCGATGAAAGTCAACGCAGTTCACGTGGATCATTTCGCCAATTTCAAACTTTGTGACCCCAGAACCCACTAGTTCCCTACCATATTACGACATCGCTCCAAATTGAAAGATTTTATGACAATGGTAATTTCAAAGTTCATCACAGACATCGTCTGTTTAAAAACTACGTGATCTTTAACTTTCACCCAAAAATAAAGTTAGGGATTGTTTGGTTTCGCTAAGAATCACACCCAGATCGATTTGGTATGGGGATAATGATAATAGATATGAAAAAGTGATCATTACAATTGTTTATGTTTGGATGAGAAAATATGGTATCAAAAGTCAGATAGTTATTCAATTTCAGAGTGGAAAAACGTCGCCCACTAATAGATTTCATAGACATCAAATTTTATTTTTTTATTTATTTTTATTTTTTTTTAGAAAGGCACAATATAATAGAAACCCAAACAAGGGAACAACATACAAACTAAATGGCATTCCACCTCAAATAATCAAGCCAATTAAAAAGAGGATGGAACCCAAAAAAAAAAACAAGAACTTACCCAATGAAAGGACTCGACACTTACTAAACCTTACACTTGAGACATATGACCATGGAACCAAATGAAACAATCTAACCCACTGTCACATGATACCAAACATGGACCCATCACAGACTAAGAAAAAATGCACAGTGACCCATGAGAACATGATACCCCACGCCTACAAGATAAATTGAAAAGCCCCATAGACCTGTACCACCAAAGTTCCAAATGCAGCCACTGAGAAAAAACTATATACCAAATTATATTGCTTTATTGCCTGAACTTGTAGAAACTTGAAGAGATGACAGCCACAGATACACAGACATCCACCACATACTTGCAGCCAAAGAGCAACCAAAATTTTTAAAGGCATTCTTCACAGACCCACTTCTAAACTGACACGATCCCAAATTGATGAATAATAAGTCTATAACTATCCAAACACCATTAATCAGTAGAAACCCATACCCATACCCATATGCCCATACCAAACCAAACGCACCCTTAAAGAGATTTCATCTTGGTCGATTAAATCAAGCATATAATATTTTTTTAAAGCATTTTCGTTTTATTCTTCCTCGTAAACGATTTTAATATATATATTTTAGTGGTCTAGCTCATTCTTCTGAGCTTTAATTAGTATTTTTATCTCTTCGTAACCAAAGAAAATATATATACTAAGAAGAAAGAGAATTATTATCAATGGCCGCAGGAGAGATAGAAATAATAACAGAAGACAAAACAAATGCTAAGAAAGAGCTCTATGAGTGTATTGTCAACCGATCGATGTCTAGCGTGAATGATGTTTTGCGTTCAAGAGTTTCTCTCACAGAAAAAATCACCAATAATGGTGACACAGCACTCCATGTAGCAGTGGGTACTTCCAATGACTCAGAATTCTTTGAGGAATTGTTGAAAAAGACAGCAAAGACGGACAAAGAACTAACGGATCTACAAAATTCACATGGAAGTACACTGCTTCATATTGCTGCTACTGTTGGCAACATTGAAGCTGCTGAATTCTTGATGGACAAATACCCTGACATGTTGTACAAAACGAACAATGAGGGTCAAACACCGCTTGTCGTAGCTCTTTCTAATATGCATTCCAATTTTATTGAGAGTTTGTTGCATAACAAAAAAAGTACATACATGAGGATATGTTTTCAGGCAAAAGTACTGACGAGCTTCTAGTTCTTGCTATTTCTTATAAAGATTTTTGTAAGTGGTCATCTGGTCACTTCAGATTCAAGATATAGTATAAAAAACTTACTTACTAAAGTGAGATAGACTAACTTTACAATATATGCAGACTTGGCAAGGAATTTGATCCGGTGGAGATGCAAAAAGTTGAATAGTGACGCTGTGTTAATGGCTATAGCTCAAAACTACCCAAGCGAGTTCAGTTTTTGGGAAAGAAGAGCCGAAGGTTAGATTTTTTTTCTTTTCTTGAACCTACCTACATGCATGGCTGCATCACTACATGTTTCTTAAATTACCTTTTCAAGTTATTATAAGGCATCTCAAACCAATTTCATGTACACCAATTTTTTATCTTGTCGAGTATGAAGAAACACCAATTGTTAATGTTACAGTACTATTGCCATTTTTTTATTTTTTATTTAGAAAATTAAAAAGAAAAAATGAAACGGCAACTAACTATCATACACACTACAGAATATCTCCCACAACCACTAGATTGGGGAGCTTCTCACACAACAAGGGATACCATTGTGACACAAGCCATTTGGTTACTATTGCCATTCGTTAAAAAAACAGTTGAAAATCGTGCTACTGCTTTCGAAGTATTAAGGCGTGCATGTGAAAAGATAGAACGATCCAGCAATCACAAAAAATATTACACCAATCCGGTTCTCGAGGCCACAAGAAGAAATGCATTGGATGTTGTTAAAAGGATTGTGTTTTATTTCCCAAATGCATTTTGGAGTGAAACCGAAGATGGTCACAACGTTATTCAGTATGCTGTGATAAATCGTTCAGAAAAGATTTACAACCTACTGTATCAAATGAGCGTACACAAAAATGTTTATAAAACAATCAAAGACTCCTCTGAGAATAACCTCTTGCATTTGGCTGCAAGATTGGCACCTGCAGAAAAACTGAATGTTATATCAGGGGAGGCTTTACAAATACAATATGAGCTACAATGGTATAAGGTAGGAATCCCCTAATGAATCAAAATTTATGATTGAGTTAATAATGCATACTAAATATACATGTTTTAGACGAGAATAGCTAACACATATATTGTTATCTTTATAGGAAGTTGAAAGATTTGTATGTTCATTAAACATCACACAAAAGAACTCATTTGGAGAAACACCTCGAATGGTATTTACAAGAACACACAAAGAGTTGGTGACCAATGGTGAAAAATGGATGAAGTCTACTGCAGAGTCATATACCATTACTGCTGCTCTAATCACAACCATTGTGTTTGCAGCTGCTATTACAGTTCCCGGAGGCAACACTCAAGACACAGGAGAACCCATTTTTACTAACAACCCTGCCTTCACAATATTTGCGGTATCAGACGCTATATCATTATTCACAGCTGTGATGTCATTGTTGATGTTCTTGTCGATACTCACCGCACGTTTTGCTGAAGAAGACTTTCTCTACAAGTTGCCCAAAAAGTTGATAATTGGCTTGGTCATGTTGTTCATCTCAACAACAACCATGATCATAGCTTTTGGTGCAGCATTGTTCATTGTATTTGGACAAAATAACGGGTCGCTTCTTATCCCAATCGGGGCATTGACAGGGCTAACAATTACTTTTTTTGTGGCCTTGCAGTTTCCTCTTGTCATAGACTTGATGAGGGCCACATATGGTCGCAGTATTTTTGGTAGGAATGCAGTAACTAGATATGATATACCTTTTAATATCTAGAAGTCATTCCCAATGAATGGGAAACAGGAGACTGAAAGTATTGAATTAATTGTATCATTTTGTTATACTTGTATTTTGTTTTGATCCACTGTGATGCACTTTCATATGGGAGCTGTACTCTTTTTCCCTTTCCAAGGTTTTCCCGCAGGGTATTTCTTGGAGAGGTATTCTTAAGGAGGCAGTCCCTGTGGATGGTGTGCTTCTGCTGTTTGGAGATTGGCTGATGATCTGAAGTTGCCGGAATTTTGTGCTGGGAAGTTTATTTTGGGCTGTCAATTTGCCCCCCTTGTATTTTTAGTCACAGTCTAGTTTGTTAAGTATTGTATTTGCCACGGTTTGGTCTTGTAATATCTTTTGATTCTAATATATTTTCCCTTTACCAAAAAAATAAATAAATGTGTGCATCACGTAATAAACTAATCTCAGCAACTAATATAAATATATGATAAAAATCATGACTTGTTTTCAATCAAAGTAGCTGAAAATCAACTGCAATGTATCAATCAGTAAGATTATATAAATCAACTTAACTCAATATACACTTTCTTTGTACTTTTGTTTCACTTTAAAACTAAGCCCCCATTTTTTAGATCAACTAACTGTTAACCAACATAACTTTTTTTATGAAAACATCATTGGCAATTAGCAAATGGCAAGTTCAGAACTCGTGGGTGGTGGTCGCGGATGTACGGTGAGAGGGTATGGGAGATGTACAATTGACAAAGTGTCAAATTAGGCTTAGAGACGACTAAACGAGTGGGACTTTTGGTACAAGCTAGCGGATTTTTGAAAAGGAAAATTAAATCTACAGTTGTAACTTTTTGTTGAAAATCTTAAAACAAGTTTCAGTTATTAATTTGTCATGTTAACCTGCACGTAACGACTTAAAGTCATGTCACCACAAATGTTAGCATCCATTAGGACAACCTTAATTAACTCGTTTATTTGGTTTTTAGTTTTCGTGTTTATGTTACAACAACAAACAAGGAAAAAAATTATCATTGTCCGGATCCTACACGCATGTCCCTAAAACTAAGTTTTTCTAACAATAGAATTACAGATGATGGTCCGTCAAGCGAATAGCTCGTAAAACATCTTTGACTTACATCCTTTCACAAATCCAGCAACGGTCCAGATTAAACATACAAAAAAATCACAAACGTTGTATCTAAAAATAACTAACCCATTTGAAACTAGAATCATTTGTGCGCCAAAAATAACTGATTTGCAAACAAAGAACTGCAAAGAGCGAAAATAATAACGGAAAACTGATGGCTGAAGAAGGAAGTAGTCCGAAAAGTCCAGAGGCGAAGCTCGGGTTGGAAGTTGAGGATCTATGGGATATTCAAGAGCCACAACTATCGCCTACCGAGAAGCTTAATGCTTGTTTCGAAAGTATTCCTGTTTCCGAGTTTCCTCATGCTTCGTCTACCCAAGGTATCTGATACCTTTTTAGATAAATGAAATTCCGTAGGTGTTGTGATAACATTCGTCAAAATATTTTATATACGCTATCGATCATATGATATAAAATGGACGTGGATATGCAGATATTGTTATGTTTTCAGCAATCGAGAGAATGTCATTACGGTCACAAATGTGCATAAATTAATACGACATTCAAACATGATCTAGGTATTGAAAGGTCGTGTTGATCATATGCTCTTGATCGGACCTGATATCATAGAATCCGTTATGATTCAGAAAGCAGGAACGTGTTGCAACCACAAATGTGCTTCGACTAATAAGAAATCTAGAGCAATACTAATAAGCAATTCAAGCATGTGATTTTATATATCCCTGTATAAATTTGAAAACTGTATGAATTGCTAACTTTCTGATTAGCCCATCGAGCATGTTGGCGCCTTTAAGTTTTGTGTAGACATCGTATACAATATACATATGCATCTATAATATGGTTACCAGTTACCATGTATAGTTAGAAGTTGATAAACTGAAAACTAAAATCTTCTCTTATGTATATATCCATTGTTCAGTAATCGAGATCAGATCGAATGCAAGTCTGGGCGAAGCTGTTCAGTTGCTATCCCAAAATAAACTTCTAAGTGCACCTGTTGTGGATGTTGATGCATCAGAAGATTCTAGTTGGATTGACAGATACCTTGGCATAGTCGAATTTGCTGGCATTGTCGTTTGGATTCTGCATCAGGTGACACACTTAATTCCCAAATATTGGAAAGCTTAGCCTTTTGGTTACCAAATTAACAAGTTATAAATTCTTATTTGGTATGCTGCAGTCAGAAAAGAAAGAAGGAATTGATGCAGCCGATGTATTTGCTCGAGCATTACAGGATTCCACAGGACCTGCTGTTGCAGCAGCAGCCAGTGGGATGTCGTCCCCAAGATACAGAAGCTCACAGCCCGGATCTCCTAAAACTGCTGGCAACTTTTTTGAACTGTTGACTTCTTCTGATTTCTACAAAAACACAAAGGTTTGATTCTGAGTTATCTACAGCCACTCGACTTTTTGAATTGTTGAGTTCTTCTCATGCATGTGCAAATATAGGTTAAAGATATCTCAGGAACGCTTCGGTGGGCTCCATTTCTGGCATTGCAACCATCGAACTCATTTTCACGATGCTTTTACTGCTATCAAAGTACAGAATGAAGAGTATCCCAGTAGTCGATTTAGGTGACAGGAAAATTGACAATATTATCACCCAATCTGCAGTATTCCATATGTTGGAAGAATGTGCTGATCTTCAGTGGTTCAAAAGGTGGGGATCTAAGAAACTACACGAACTCGGTCTTCCTCTTATCCTCTGATGAAACACAATCGGATTATTAAGGTATGCTAGCTCTTTTATATGATATAAATTGTGAATTTGTGAGTTAAGTGCATTCTTATCCTTTAAATTTGTTAATAGGTAGACGAGGATGAACCGGTTTTGCAAGCTTTTAGAACCATGCAGGAGAAGGGTGTCGGTGGGCTCCCAGTGGTCGCTAGTGGAGGTAACAAGGCAGTTGGCAATATAAGCATCCGAGATATTCAATTCCTCCTAATCGCCCCTGAGATTTATAAGGATTACAGGTAGGTCATAGACACTTCACCAACTTCCCATATAAAAGGTGCAGTAGTAGGTAAGGTTATACGGAGTAATGGTTGTGGCTGTTTTACTGCAGATCCATCACAGCTAAGAACTTTATAACAGCGGTTAAAACTACTTGGAGGAGAACAAAAGGAATCCCCTTCGATGAGTGGAATGATTACTTGCAAAAAAGATGATACGCTTAAAGATGTGATCATGAAACTTGATTCCATGAAGGTTCATCGTATCTATGTGGTTGATGATCAAGGGAGTCTAGAAGGGTTGATAACGCTGAGAGATATAATTTCGAGGCTAGTACATGAGCCTAGAGGGTACTTTGGTGATTTCTTTGACGGTATTTTGCCCATACCTCAAACCTCTCGGGTTTAAATATCTCAACTCAACCTTTTGCGTTTTTTAGTACAAACTCTGCCCCTTAGTGATAAGGGTGTTTCTGTAAGGAAGAGTCTATTGTTAATTTGTAAGTTTTCTGTTTGCTTCTGGTTTTTATTTTGCTGATGTGCATATTTGAATGAACAAATATTAACTTGGTAAAGATGATGCCTCGAATATATACAAGGGCTATATTGTAGACTATTTGATATTGAATTTGAGGTATACTTGACATATAGAAAGTGAAAATTGATCTCTAAACATGGCAAGGAAAACCAAGAAACAAGCAAGTTCTCCTATGGCAGTTACAGCAAGACAGAAAGAAAGAATGACAATAAAAGTAAATCCAATATATTTATAAGGTCTATATCAAAGGCGAGTTCATAGAAGTCTACAAATTACAAAAGCTTATACAGCTTCAAGACATGATGCGGATACTAGGGATTCCCAAAATCTAGCAGGAACCCATACAGAGCATCAAATTCATGCCCTAGAAAACAGTAAATCTCTAATATAAATAAAGAACTAACCAGGTTAAATGTGCAGGGGAAGGATCACGGTAACATATATTTCCAGTTGAAGGTGTAAAGATAACAAAAAACAAGTAACTCGCACCTAAAAGTGGTAGTACTTGTAGATTGAGCTCATTTCACAAAGCTGCTAGAAAACCATATCAGACAACAACCATCAAGTAGACCGTCAAATATATGAATACCCAATTTTAGCGCAACAGCTGATGCATTTGTGACAATCAAAACGTGGACCGTGAGATAAGTTACAATAGAGCAGGATCTAACAAACATGTACAGAATTATTACAGTATATCAAGGCGGGCAAACCACTACGTTTAACCCAAACCCTGCTGACACAAACAACAAATACAAAGACCAAACCATCATGCTGGATTCAATATAGAACCAGAAAAACAACCATTCATGACGGAAGCAAGATATATACCTGCTAAGGGTCTTGCGTGATCACACACTACCTTTTCTTTTAATATTGTTTAAAACCGCAGGTTTCCTTGAATAAATCCGAAGGTAATTTTCCAAATCATCAGGAGTGTATTTCACGTACTTCCAGCATGTCTTCCACTTTCTAACTGACTCCCAAACCTCCCCACAAATGCACGATAAGTCGGAAGTACTTTTCAGATATTGATATTCGAAGTTCTTCACGCAGTTGATCATCAGGAACCTTCCAAGACGATTGTATCCTGTAAATATCTTCAAAACATGCATTAAAGTTCTTGAATCGTTCTTTAAGTACTAACTTTGATGCACTACTTGATCCACCACTAAACCCGTCATCCTTCAAATACAATATTGCTTTTCCCCATGCGGCTCTGAGATAACTTGTATGCCATTGACGAATCTGACCACGATGTTTCCGAATCCATCGGTCACCCAAAAGGTTTCTAAGATCAGAGTCTTTTACTTTTTGAACAATATAAAGGATGTTGTTCATCAAGAATATGTATCTTAGCGCGCTATCATCGTACAATCTAGATTTCTCCTCAAGATTAGCTTCTAAAGAAGTGATTAACGACAACAATCGACATGAAATAGGAGACATAGTATCACCACTGTCGATATCATCAAGTTCTTTAGAAAGATCGTTTTCTTGACTGTTTGGCAATAGGGTATTCAGCGAGTCGCTATAATCAACCAATAGCTTAAGATAATTCATAACATAACGAGTCAACGGATGAATCTCACCTCCTAGTAAAGCCCTTCTCGAATTCTCACCTTTCACCGCATTCTCAAACTCGACAAACGTCCCAATAGCAGCTTCACCTAATCCACTCAAAACAACCTTCACTTCATTACAAACCAACTCACCCGACTCGTCACCAAACAACATCTCGAAATCAACCATAACGTCATCAACAACATCATACATATCAAGTATCCGAAACAGCTTCTCCGACGACCTTTGCCCAATCGCAACCGCCTCACCAAAATTCAACAACTGCATCACACACCCTTTCGTCGTCTCAACAAAACTAATCTCCTTAATCAACTCACTCTCACTAAAAACCTGCTCACACAACCGCTTCTCACCATACAAAAGCACCTTAACCACCACCTTCACCGCTTGAACCCACTTCTTCATCTTCTCATCCAAAACCTTCCACTCAATCCTCTGCACCTCCTCAATACTCAACCTCTCAACTCCCAAAATCGCTAAACACTCATCCAACACATCACGCCTCACATTACTATAAACCTGGCAACACTCCTTCTCATACCCGGCCCTAATCATCCTATCCGCAATCGCCTTCAGCTCCTTAATCGCATCACTATTAATCAAATCAACGCACACATCACCACCTAAACTCAACCCCCTCTCATGACAAAACCCGCTCCCACTCCCGTCAAACTCCTCCCTATAGCTCTCGAAATCCTCCTCAATTCCAATCTCACTACCCCCAAACGAAACAGACCCTCTACGTATAGACCCGTAAACCTGATCCATATCTAAAGGGACAGTATTACTAACCAAAAGATGCAAAAACTCATCCTCTAGCTTAGCCATACCTAACTGGAGGGCGTTTTCAGCTCGATCAACGATATCGCTACTATTTCGACTATCCTGACTACTACAGGGAGGATCTAAGCTAAGGGATTCAGTGAACTTAGTAATGATATCAATAGCATTGAAATATTCATCATAGGATTGGATACTGTTGTTACCAGATGATGAAGAGGAGTCCAGGATGATGGTTTCGGCTGCTTCGAAAGTCTTTTCGCTTGTTTCGATTAAATCGGTTATGTTGGATAAGCGGTTGTCGAAGGAGGATAAGATTAGGAGCATGTCTTCGGTTGCTTTGGTGTTGATGTTGAGGCTTTTGACTATTTGTTGGGCTGTTGCTAGGACTCTGTCTTGTCCTTCTATTGTTGTTGTTGCTGCCATGGTTTTGTTTGATTTGATTTATTGATTTAAGGTTGGTTTGTGTTTTTTTGTTTTTTTTATTTAAGGTTGGGTGGGTGTGGGTGGTCGGAAAAGGTTGGTTATGTGAATGTGAAATGCATATTTTGGGAAAGGGAAAGTGGGGTTTGAGTTTTATAATTTTTGGGGGTGGAATGAAATGAAGTGAGATGAAATGGAATGGGATGGAATCTATCATATGGGGTTGGTCAATGAGGTTTTGTTTTTTATTTATGTTGGCTTAGAGCACCCGGTGTCCTCTCGTCGTCCCTTTTCGTCGTGCCTCGTTTTGACACCGGGGTCCTTCGTCGTTGTTCGCCGTTGTTGAACTCATCGTGGTGACGACGAGAGAAAAAGACTGACACAAAGCATATTAAACGTATATATATTCGTTATTAAACGGATATATATAACGTATAATTTTTTTTTAAACCCACCACCCTATATAAATCATCTTCATCTTCACCATTTACACACATCTTCAAACCCAAAATCTTCCATTCTTACTTAACCCAATGAAAAAATATCTCACAATGTCTCAAACCCAAACGACGGAGGATACTTCACAAACCTACTTAACTCAAACCCACTATAACACGGGTTCTTCAAACCCGTCTACCCTCCTCGACCAATTCCAACTGTCTCCACAAGAAATAATGCTTAACCAACAATATCGGTTTCAACAAGGTTTTCAAATTACCCCGCCGATTTCCATCACCGATTAACCCGTCACGGCCTCACGGTTTTTAACCCGTCACAGCCTCCACAGTTGGCCCAAATGGAATCACAACCGTCCGGTTCACAATTCAAAGTTCCAAAAGCACGTGAACCGGCAAAAGGCAGGGGCAAAAAGACGAAGGCAAAAAAAGTTGCTGTAGATTTGGACGCAGACGACGACGAAGATGTTGAAGTTACAAGATAAGGCAGAGGAGGAAGTGGACCAAGTCTCAGAAATGTTACTTGCAAGGTGTTGGATAGAAATTTCCCAAGATAGAGATATGGGAAATGACCGTCCCGAGGAGTACTTTTGGAACGACATTCTCGACATGTTCAATTCTAAGACCACCGATAACCGCCGTGGCAAGAATATGATAACCGGTAAATGGACAAGGATTAACGGTGATTGCCGAAGTTCAACGTTGTTTACAAACATCTTGACGTCGAAATGGTGAAATGAGCAAGATCATGTCGAGAATGTCAAAGTTAACTTTATGCGCGCGTTTTGGTGGGAGGAGTTTGCGTATGAAAAATGTTGGGGTGTTTTGAAAAATTATCCCAGTGAGATGCGAAGATCCTATTGACATTACATGTCTCGAGGATATATTCGGTCGGACAGACGACCTCGGCCTAAAGAGATGGATGCAAACGAGCAAGAAAAGCAGTCGACTTCAACGTCAAGCGCCGCAAGCTCGGTGAAGTCAATCGAGTAGTTTTCGGGACATATATCCAAATATATGCTCAAAAGCCGATGCTCGGAGGGCTTGTTACGAGGCGAGGCGGAGAAGGAAAAACTCTCAAGAGAAGATCGAGATGGATTTTCTCATGATAGATCCGAGTACCAATCGACCCGGTAAAAGCGTAAATCATCCCAGAAGAAGCAGGAACGTCTAGTCAAGAAATATAATCAAATCCTCGACTAGGTTACGTATTATTAGTATGTGTTGTATTTTATTTTTTACCCGTGTCTTTTTTTTTCGTATCGTTTTTATTAGTAAGTGTTGTTTTTTTATTATTGTGTTATGTATTGTATTTTTAATTTGAATGAAATAAATTTATTTAGTTTATTAGGAAATGAAAATTGAATAAAAAAAAATAAAGTGGTAGTGGTGGGCCCCAAATGAAGAGGTTGAGGTTTGTTATGAGTGAGGGGTTTGTTGTGGTTAGTTGTGAAAAATGGGATCTTGATGTGGTGGTGAGCACGACGACTACGAACCTAGTGCTCGTTTGACACCTAGTGCTCTTATAAGTTTACTTGAGTTAGTGTCACATTACATTTTTCTCTTTTCACATTTTTTACTTTTCATCATACCACTTCACCTTTAACCTATTTTTTTGATTATTAAAATAACTACTTTTATAAAAACATACTTCATTAAATACTTCACTTACACACGCAAGCTAAAAGAATAATAAAATATAAAAAGGCCTCACAAATGCACGAAATCATATGTGGTGAGTTGCTCACCCTTCGTCCATGCCGTTGCACTTTGCCACCGGAACAAAAGTGATCCCAGCCCTATGCCACTTCTTGACATCTCTCACTAGCACCAGCCTAAACCTTACTAGATATTTTATCCTGTCTAAAAATAATAAAAATATGTAGTTTAAAAAAAATATACAACTATTATTGATCTTTTTCACTTTTTGCCAAATAACAATTTTATCATTAACTTATTAATTATTAGTCTTTTGAAAGTTTGTAATAACATTTTCAAGTAACGGTAATATAGTATTCTCGAAACCTTCCTATCAATTTTTAGTAGTGGACAATTAATTTAAAACAAACTGAAAAGGAAACCTGGACAATTATTTTGAGACGTAAGGAATATATATAAGGGATAATAACAAAGAAAATGTAACTAACTTGTCAAATTTTATTGTTTTGTGTAGCATTTTTTTCTTGCTATTAAAACACATACTTTTTAAATTTCGACCTTAAGTTGTGTGTATATTGTTTAAGTACAATGACCATTTTACCTTTCGATGTTAACAGAGCGGTTAAACAACTTAAGAGTAGAATGATAACAAAATACACACAAATGTCAAAATTTGCAAGTTTTGTGTTCTATTGACAATAAAAATACTACACTTAATAACAAAAAATATACTACACTGAACAATAAAAATGAACAAATTAAATATATTTTTTTTATTTTTTCCTTATATTTAATTATATTTAATAAGAAAAGTTAGAATGGTCATGAAGATAGTTTAACTAGATCGCGTATATTTAAGTTAAAAATTTATTTTCCCCGATTAACTTAAACTTTATTTGCCTACAATATAAGGGTTGGTTATCCCCATGCCACCCCTAAATCGATATTGGCACCCCCCCCCCCCCCCTCCTTCTTTATTTTTATTATTTTGTTAATATTGTAAAATTACATAACTAAAAGTGTGAAACTAAAATATAAAGTTCGAAAAGTCAAAGGTGATAATGAGACATAATATATGAAATAAAAAGCGATTAAAAAGAACTATTTTTCCCGATCTACGAGTGGACAAAATGAGTAAAATTAGTTTAAGGAGGTGTCACTAAAATTTAGAGGGTACTTGTAACTAGGGTCAGAATCGCCCAATCTTTATCAAACAACTCGAAAATTTCGAGCTCGAACTGACTCGATCGTCAAAGCTTTTATCAAGCTCAAGCCTAAGCTCAATCCCAATAAATTGGCTCGAAAACATATAAAGCCAAGCTCAAGCTTTTGATAACTTGGCTCGAGCTTTTATCAAGCCTTAGTATATATATTTTTAAATTAAATTCATATAAGTAACTAAGGGCTATTTGAATATTATTTTAATTATAAGGATTTACTTAATAAATAATTATTTAATATACTCTTGAATGACTTTTATATGGTAAATAAAGTCGTAATTATTTGTAATAACGATATTTTAGACCAGGTGATGTTAACTTACTTGCTTTTTTATATGTAAGTGAATCTGAGTTTCTAATTATGAATCGTGAATATTAATAGACCAAAATATATATTACTATTAGATAAGTTTAGCTTTTGTTTATAATTAGTATATCGATGACAACATTAATTAGTAATTTAGTTTATGTTTCATTCTAATGTTGGATTTAGTACAAAATGTTATTGTTGGTTTTATTATCGTTAATTTAATTTAATTTGGTTTTCAAATGTGGTTTTAGTTTGTATTACTTTATAAATATATAGATTTTGATGACTTTGTTTATTAAATACAATATTTTGTTTACATTCGCTTTTGCAAGTTTCAAACTTTCTTGAAACATATTCAATCAGTTTCACTTGGATGATTAAAACGACAAGTTATCGCTCAAACTCAAACCTACTATTTTTGTTTCAAGCCAAACTCAAGCCTTATCGAACTCAAGCTCGATTTGACTCGATTACACCCCTACCTCTAAGTCTCTAACAACACTCGAGAGGTTAGAAAGTGTACGAAGTAGTGTTCAAAGTTTTTTCTCTTAAACCTTGGTGATGAATTAAAAATGTTAGATAAAATGAAATAAGGGTCAACATCTTTTTTACCGACAAAAGTTATAAACAAGGTAACAGAATACGTTATTGGAAAGATGAGTAGATGTGAGTCATATGACAAGAGAGATTGTCTCAAAGTTTGTATCCAAGTAGTTACTTGAATTTTGTTAGGGGTGAGTTATTAGGACGGTAACTAGTTTTTTATTAGGACCTTTTTAGTTTTTTTTTTTTTTTTTTATTTTTTATTTTTTTATTTTATAATTTTGTTTATATCAAAAACTATAAACCCGAAAACGCGGAATCAGAATATAAAGTTTAATGCCAAACGCTTAAAACCGCGTAAATACTGAACAGAACCCGACAAAACTGCGTTGTCTTGAAAAATAGGGGACAAGGGAATATTCCTATGAATGCGACTCCATAGGGAGGCTTCAATAGTGTATCCCTTTTGTTATGGCGGTGTTCTCGAATTTATGAGTTTTACACTTTTACTAATATGTGTTCACACGCACATGATAAATGTCAGTGTTAGAAAAAAAATTACAAGATCGATTAATTTTTATTTTGACGTTACTTTGCCACCAACCTTTTTGATTTGTGCAAATCAATCAAATAAATCGGTCAGTATTAGTCAATGGCCGTCAACGACTGTCGATGATGGTCAAACTTGCCGAAAACTTGCAAATCATGTTGGAAATACTCAAACTCACCGTAAACTTGCAAATCTATTACAAGATGTCTTTAAAAGAAAATCTTGTCAAGAATACCAAAACTCATTGAAAATGCTCAAAACTTGCCGAAAATTCCAATCCGATCAATCACCGATTAATCCCCAGACCGATTCTAAAAGGGTTGACCACCCAATTCTGGATTCACGATTTTTGCAAGATAAATATAAAAATATATTTATGCTTATGTAAACTGTAATTAATCAAACTTAAGTGAAACTTATAATTATTGTAATTAGATATATTTGTTGATTTAGTTAACTCAAACTCTTTTTAATAAACGATAACATGCATGAAGTCTCAAAAATTTTAGCATAAAGAATTAAAGATGCTTATTTCGACTGAAGTTTGTGTTGACTCATTAATCATCTTACACTATTTGAACCAAGACATCAAAGACCATGATTAAGAGGTATGAAAATGAAGATATCAATCATGGTTTTCTTATTAAAATGGTGTTTCTCCATTCGGTTACATAATTGCATTACATATGCGTAACTCTTGGGATCTTGACTAAAGATTTGTTAAATATATAAATGAAAAACTTGTGGTGTTCGACATTAGTGGCAGTTTTTTTGCTCTTTAAGAAAAACGCTAGATCCACAAAAAGTTTACTGAATACGAATAGGTATATCTTATTATGCTTTGCTCTCTTTTTTAATGAGTCAAATGATGAAGAAACAATTGGGTATTAGTAATAAGTATCTTATGCTTAGCTAAAATACAAGTAGTTACACTCAACTTTAAATGTAATATAATAAGTAGTTTTTTTTACGATGACATCACATGAATAAACAAATTCTTGGATTCTAATATTTTTTGTCGTTTTGACCCAACTGAAGATAATGCTTAACAAGATCTTAAAAAGAAACTTATCGTGCTCGATCACAAGGAATGGCTAGAAATATAGATTCTTTTGAAATGTACCATTCACGCATATTCTCCAACATATGAAATGCGTTATTTAATTACATTATTCTTGTGATATCCACTTATAAATGTGTGACTATATTTCACGCTATCGTTTTAACATATGCTTGATAAGGTTAGCTTATTGTATAAGACCCTCATATCTTGATTTAAAAGCATCTTATGAGTTGGCTTATCCAAATTCCGATTTGTTTTTGTTTAATTCAAGTGAACAATGTTTTTTCCATAAACTAACTAGTATGACTTTATGCTAATAGTCGTTTAACTGCTCAAGTTGAGAAATTGATAAGCAAGGGTTGCCGAACAGGGACGGACCTACATGAGTGTCAGGTATGGCGGTGTGACTACACGGCTACATCCTATTGTAAAAATTTCAAAGTGTAGAAAAATGCAATACCGATAAATTACTTTTACTACTACGACTTTAGTTATTAAACAATTCTTTTGACAACGCTTTTTCAAAATCCTTCGAGTGCCCCGTTGTTCGAACTTAAGGGAAGTCGCAAATCAGATCTTGGGGGTTCAAACTGTCTATATGATTATCTTTTAGAAATATATATGAGAGGAATTTTCATTTCTTACCATTAGGGTGATAATCATGTAGATAAACCCAAGGGTCTTTTCTTTAATTCACGTTTTTTTTTTAATTCAGACAGGTAAGTAAGAGAGTCAGATCTACTTGTTTTGAGTCAATTTTCATACATATTCATCCATTTTCCCACGTGTACGACGTTTTGTTCATTATTTATACTGCGAAAAGTAGTCAACATCAACTAGTTAATCAAAAGCTCATCAAGAAAAAGATTCATTGGATGCATTATGTGACATGAGATACAAGCTTACAAAATAGTGATGTTATATGACAACAATCACGGAATCAAAATTCTGTCGAAAACACATTTGATAGATTTGTGGTGTATATAAGTATATAACGTTAGATAATTTTCTTTTAGAAATATATAACAATCAATATTGTTATGAAATGATTTTGATTAAACAGTAATAAATCTTTTGAACCTTTCTTACAACCAAACCATTAGCTTTTTTTTACTGCTGTAAGAAATATGATACTAGATTTTTACAATACTATATTGAAGACTATGTTATCCGAAGAGATGGGCACACACGTTAAGAATGGGTTTAACGCTGTTGTATCTGGAGAAGGTTATTTTGTCATAAATCATAAATGTGAAAGGTCTTCTATGACTTTTTCATTGAAAGACACAAAACCTTTTGACCTTTTGGAAATTCCATTTCCCACTTCAAAAGTCAAAGCCACCGTTTTTTGACCTTTTTGAGATCAACCTCACCATTTTATAGTTTTTTATATCATCATGATCCATGAACACTTAAATTACTAAAACTTGATCTAGTAATATATGATCCACTAGTAACAAATTGCATGCCCAATACACCCTCATAGTCATGGTCAATACACAATAATCTAGATTTAATAACAAAAAGCTTGCGACAGAACATAGTTTCCATGACCATGGTTGAAAAGTGGCCAACTCTTGAGGCATTTTGTGATGTCCAGCTCTGCTTATAACATTCTGAGATACGAGCATACAATCTGTCTGCAGCAAAACAATTTTTGGTGAAAACGACGACTACTTGATAAACACAGTAAAACTGAGTGGTAGTACATAACATGACATTAGATTTTAAGTTTTTAACTCTAAGTGAAACCAGAAAGCAGAATTTGGCGTAAGCCACATCTCATGTTCTTCCATTAGAGTCGCATAAAAGTCATGATGGTCCAATTTCCTACCAAACAAAGGGGTCTTGTGCTATTATGGGAACTTTGGGCATTAGACTTTTCATGATAATGAGGTCCCACAGAGCATGTTCTAACATAAACTATAATCAAACTGTTCCATGACTTGAGAAGAACATATTACATATGCTTTTTTGAAGGATCTGTTAACATTTACCTATTTATTCTTGATCATAATTACAAAAGTCTCCCTACGATCCAATTATGGTCTTTCCTAAATAGTACAAGAGGTAGTTAGCTGACTTAAATATAACATACTTCGCATTTTGAATGTGATGGAGGAAGTATTAAATTGCTAAGGCCGACTATAGGTGTTTGTTAGTAATTAAAATAATGCGACAACTGTCCATTTACGATATTAAATCATCTCTAAACTCATTTATTAGCAAATAGGATTAACACCACACACACCACCAAACCATCATCATAACCGAAAATATTTATTTAATATTTTAGAAGGCGTATTCTTGTTTAATTCTGTCCTTAAAATATGTCGGCATCAGGATAAGGTTCCTAAACAGACTATAACCTTGATGTTAAGTGTTAACAAACTGATACTAAATTGGTCCACACAAGTGTTGCATCACAAAATAAAACAAAAACTGGTTTAGGTAGGAAATTAAAGAATTCAAGGTTGACAATGAAAGTGAAATCATGTACCTTTATAGTTTGGGAAATGCTAAAGTTTATATTTCTTCTCTGACATGTCATGTTGATGCCTCGCCCTATAAAGCCACATCATAATGCAGATTTGAATACAGAAAAATGGGAAATTATGTCGTAGGAGAAGCAATATACTCTAATATAAGGCAAATCTAGAAAAAGAACTTACAGTAATGGACAGCTGATCTCTTTGCATAGACTTTAGCATTGTCTCTAGTCTATCTTTAGCCAACGGGAAGTTCACATCCATTGCTTCTGAATTTGGCCTTGTGTTGCTTTGAATCTGAAAGTAAACAATAGATATTTGGAATTAAGTATCGATTTTGAAGGTGTGTCAGTAACTTAGGAGGTACACTATGCTCTAACAAAATATCAAGTTATACATCGAGTTCATAGCAACCGTAGGAGATCTTAAAGGGGTTTATATAAACACAAGGGATTTGAATTAACTAGCCTATATATGACTATGACTTATGAATTTATGATTATAGGGGTTTGAATAAACGCAAGGCCTGTAATCTTGCCGATCCAGTAGAGGTGTCAGAACATGTACTTTTCATGTTTTATACGGGTCAAAACATGTCATTTTTATGCGGATCAATATGGAACACTTATTATCCAACTTTCTGAACTTTATGATCAATTTTAGTTAGGTAGCATGCCTTTCATTTCATATTTTCAAAATCTAGTAAGTGCTATAAGGGGTGGGGATTCAGACCGATGAGGGACGTAGGAATTGCCTTAACTGTCCGGAAGGCTGAAATTCTTTCGGGAGCCTCTGGGAGGTCGGGGTATTCAATCCCAAGATACTCAAGGAGCATGGCGTCGTATCCCAGGGTTCTACTAATACATCGTATAGTGGGTCCAGTTATACCAAAAATAGAATGGAACAGTCATTCGAAAATGAGAAAAGATAATAAGGGTGTCAAGACATCTATATGACCAAGATGGCCATCTCACGAGTTGGATTCGAACTAATATCAAGCGACTTTCCTTTAGTAGATCTGTCATCCCCCTCATTATAGTCCTCCTAGAATCAATAGCATTTCGTCGGAATACATCTTGTCTTTTCACCTTAGTAGTCCTATACATAATTACCAATTTGACCCATAATAATCTGAATCGCATGTTTTATAAGCAAATGAGTCGAAAGAATCTCACCAATAACATCAAATGAGACTTGAATCAGCACATACCTGATCTTTCGATATATCTTCTCTCCACTCCCTATGGAATTTCTGGAGAAGAAGTGTCAATAATCTTTGTATCTCAGGTGAAACTTCAGCTGGTATCAGCTTCTGTATATCATCCCTATTCGCATTCTCACACACACATTTACGAATCAACATTCGAAGACATACCAAAAGCTGCATAAACAAAAGTTTAACGTCATCACTACTATCTATTAACAATTAAACCAAACATTTATCGTTATTCCGCCTTCTAACTAATACACACTACTACGACAAGTATGCACATTGAATGCACCGATCAGTCACCCCTACAAAGTTTGTTCAAGACTGTAGTATTCGAGAGATCAATAAAAGATATACAGCAGTAAACATTCTATAAGAAAATACAACTGGAGCTAATTAAGTTAGTCACTGAACTTAGAGGGTGTTTGGGATTGCATTCTGGAGGAGATGATTTGATTATCATGTTTGCGAAGAAACAGTGTTTGGCAAACCATTTGATAAAAAAGCAAGTTTAGACTTTAGACTAATGCAATCCCAAACACCCCCTTAGTGATATCGTTCCATTTCCGTCACTTTAATTGTCATAAAATTTGATGCCTCACATTAGGCACACTACACTTTTCATCAAAAATGTGACAGAAAACATACCATTTTTCCAAAAAACTAGTTTAGTACCATAATAAATTGCACAATGTTTAATATGAAATGCCTAAATAATAACGAATCAACGATAATCTCTATCACATTAACCCATATCAGTAACAAACATAATAATAATCCTGAAACTAAAGTAAGGACTAAAATGAGCTTATCAGAAAAGTAAATTTAAGAGTGGTAATTTACAGGATCGGGATAGGAATCATTATCGAGCAGAAGTATATCCGAATAATATCACGATCAGACGAAACAAGAATAGTTTTACGAATTTTCCACAGGGTTCAACTTTCAAATATGTACTCTACCAATTCCTTTGAATAAAATTCAGATCCAACTATTCATATAATGCGAGTTTGTAACTAGTACAGGGCTACAACAAGTATGCACAGTTTATGCACCGCTCAACCACACATATAGAGTTCGTTCAAGTAGGCACGTTTAACAAAATGCACAACAGTAAAAGATTAGTCTTAAAAGCACAATGTTAAAAATGTTCCCGACAATATACAAAAACAGTAAACACTCATTCAATTGGCGTCAATTACTCAAACAAAACTTAGTAATAGTGTTCCGCTTTCGTGATTTCAATAATCATCATTTTTTCACTAACTGATTCACACTAGTCACTTTATTCACTTAGCACAACCCTAAATGACTACTTTGCTAAACAGGGAAATATTAATGAATTACAGATACACATTACGACATTAACTCGTAGCAGTAACAATGTCAATCCTAAAACTATAGCAAATAATGAAATGAAAGAAAATTAAATACAAAAAAAGGTTATTTACAGGATCGAGATCGGAATCATTCTGGAGCTGAAGCGTATCACGAATAACATCACGATCAGCTGATTCAAGTCCAACTTTACGAGTTTTCCATAGGGTTTCGAGTATATTCTCCACTGATTCCTTTGAATTAGCTCTAATTAAAAAAGGTAAATTCGCCCATAACGAATGCTCCATTTACACACACACACTATCTGAGTTTTTTGCTGAATCTTTAAAAATATAATTAAACCCTATAAATTGCCAGAACATTGAAGGTCTTTATTACACTTTAGTACCTTCAACTAGTAATTTTTTACACTTTACACCTCAGTTACTTAAATCTTTATCTGTCATAAACTCATAACACTTTCCAGTATTCAAGAGTAACTAAAAAATTGAAAATAAAACATTGACAGTTAAATTAGCTTAACAAATAGGGGTGTTTGTTTCGGCTTATATAGCGAGCTTAAGGCTTATTTAGCTTTCAGCTTTTGTTTCATAAGCTCATTTTAGTGGTCTTTTTTGAAACTTTTCAGCTTATATAAGCTTATCATGTCAAAATAAGCTTGGGGGTGTTTGTTTAAGCTTATATGGGGCTTATTAGCTTATAATATAAGCCACAATTTTGTAGCTTATTTTGACACTTATGGGCTTATATAACAAAATAACCTACAAAAATTGTGACTTATGTTATATAAACCAAACACATAAGCTAATAAGTCATATATAAGCTTAAACAAACACCCCTTATATACACTAAAAGTTTCAAAATAAGCTGCAAAAATGGACAAACAAAACATAACCCAAAAGCCAAATAAACCATAAACCCGCTATATAAAATTAAACAAACACCCCTAGATTTACAAATCCAAACAGTCCATGTTATAGCAAAACTTTGATTTATTTTAATCAAAATGTTTCAACAAGCACAATATACCAACAGTTAATCATTAGAAAAATAATAGTAAAAAAAACACAATAAAAACAGTAAGCACATTATACCAAAACAACTTGATAATTTCATTAAACATAACATCAAATTACAAGCCCTAACACATCTAACATCATAAACAAAACACTAATCTCGTCATAATTCATTAACCACAGACAAACATTTCCTCAATCACTTAAGCCCTCTCGCCACGAATCCTCCTCGCAAGCTGCATATCTTTCGGCATAATCGTAACCCTCTTAGCATGAATAGCACACAAATTAGTATCCTCAAACAACCCCACCAAATACGCTTCACTCGCCTCCTGCAACGCAGCCACAGCCGAACTCTGAAACCTCAAATCCGTCTTGAAATCCTGCGCAATCTCCCTCACCAGCCTCTGGAACGGCAGCTTCCTGATCAGCAACTCAGTGCTCTTCTGATACTTCCTGATCTCACGCAATGCCACTGTTCCTGGCCTGAACCTGTGCGGCTTCTTCACTCCTCCTGTCGCTGGGGCTGACTTTCGAGCTGCTTTCGTTGCGAGCTGCTTCCTTGGGGCTTTTCCTCCGGTTGATTTACGGGCGGTTTGCTTGGTACGAGCCATTGTGTGTTAATGGATTGGGAGTGTTTGGATATTGGAATTGGTTAATTGATTGTTTGTGTTGATTACAGGATTGGAGTGGGTATTTATAGGGGTTTGTTGTTTGGGTGGGATGTTTTTGAATTTGGGTGAAATGAAAAGCGGGAGGGGATGTGGGCCGTTTGATTTAGTGGAGTTTAATTGGGGGGTGAATGGACGGGTGAGATTGTGTGTTGGGGGAGAGGGCGGATTGTGATCCGTGTGCTTTTGTTTCCTCCAATGAGATAATTTTGAGGGTTTTTATTTAATATTTAATTAAAGCCTATTATTGAAATGTATATGAGATGGGATAATTGTTTCTCTCGTTTGGTTCGTAGATGGGTTTAGGATTGAAATTTGGATTTAAATTTGGATTAGGAGAGAGAAAAGTATTAAATAATAATAATAACTTATTTGTTTTATAAATTAATTAAATTAAAATATTATTATTTAAAAATAAAACTTGAGAAAGAGACAAAAAAGTTTGAAATAACTGAAAAGTTTACATACGTATGAAACTAATTTTTCTTTTTGCATGATTTGTCAAAAGCCACCTTCTCAGTAGGGGTTGAGTTTGTGGGATCAATCTCATGTGTCATAACAAAATAATGGTACCAAATATTTGATTGATGATTGCTTTGAGCTTAAACCCGTGAAAACCCATAAACCAAACTACGCCTTAATAGAATTACCAAAACCTTCTCATTTCAAATCAATTATCAAAACCTGACACTATCTCCTCCTACTACACCTTAATAGAGTTGGGTTAGGGTCTTAATTATTTCGTTGACCCGATAAACTATTTTGACCCATTAAAAATTCTATAATTTTTGAACTAAATATCTTTTGTCTAATTTATAAGTCATATTTTATAATTACTAAACTTGCTTTTTTTCATAAAATATGTTTTGAAATACTAAACTTGCTTTCTTTCGTAAAATAAGATAAAGTGCTTAGTTATGAGGGTGGAGGGTGCACTTCTAGGGAAAGTTAAGGGAAAGCCATTTTCTTGAAAGAAGCCCACTTCAAAGGTCACGGGAAAGTGTAGCAAAAGAAGAAAAATTATTTTGAGCGGGACTATAGTCTTGAAGAAAGACAAATAATATTTTATTTCTTTGTGTGTATTGTCAAGTGGGTATGTGTGTATTAGGGGAGTGGTAATGGCTTCGGTTTGAAGTCGGTATGGGCTGATGTCGAGCGGCAACATCGCCGCTTCGGTTGCGGCATGGCAAGGCATGGAGGTGGAGCGGGATTAATTGCCGAATTGGCATGAAGAAGGGATGCAAAATACTAGTCGTTGCAACGGCTATATTTCACCAGATTAGACACATTTTCAAAAAAAAAAAAAAAAAAAAAAAAAAAAAATCCTCTATAAATATACACTTTAATCACCATTTTCAAATCACATTTTATTCACTTCATCTACTTACAACTCTCATTTTTTTTAAAAGATGGATGCAAAGAAATAAAAAGGTGTTTCAACCTCATCCAAAGGTCGTGGACGAAACTCTCGATCACAACCCGTTCGTCCGCAAGTTCAATCACAACCACCTCCGTACTATCCCCAAATGAGTCCTCAACCCGCTCACTATTATCCCCAACCTCCACCGGTGAATCTACCATCACATCAACGCCAATATTATCCCCAACCTCCACCGATGAATCCAAGCCAATACATGATGTCAATGACTAGTGATTTCGACCCATTCAATGACTACCGTGAAGGTCCTTCACGGCGTGAAACAAGTGTCGAACGAGAACTACCGCTATATGATTACGAGGATGATGAAATTGAGTATGTTCCCGAAACGCAACAACAAAATCCAATCGGTATACTTGTTTTTTTTATGTATTCGTTATAATTTATTTGTTATATTATTATTTGCTAAACTTGTTATAATTGTACTTGTTATAATTTTATTCGGTATCGGTCTTCTTGCCTTTTCTTTTCCGTGTAGGAGTTGTGTCGTCATTCAGATCCGGAATAATAATATAACAAATAATAATATAACAATCGACTAAAAATTATAACAAATAATAATACTTGTTTTTTTTATGTATTAGGCGAAGCTCAAAATGATGAAGATGTTCAAGAAGTCCGAAAAAAACAATCGACTAAAGTAGCTCTGACATCAGATGGTTTACCAAAACGATTACTAAAGTGACAAAGGAATTCACTTTTAACATCAGATGACTTGTCCTTCCAAACTCCATCGACCATGACCCCCCGTATACCCTGTTGATGACGTTTTCTATTTAACATCCCATGAAAAAACCGAGAATTCTCATCCCCTTCCACAACCCATTTGATCTTCGCCTTTTGAGCGACGTCCATATCATTAAATTTATCCAAATTTTGCAACTCATTAAGAACCTCCAACCTTTTATTCACCACTGCTTCCGTTCCATTCCCATTATCAATCTCGACATCTAATGTACTGATCTCCTTTTTATATTTCTCGCATTTCCCCTTACGGTCATTCATGTTCCTTCTAATCCACTCGCGAATCTTGACTTTAACAAATTTCATCTTACCCATAAAACTGATCATACCATTATTCACATCACCCGGAGCTATTTTCCACATATCAATAACATATTTATCGAATCCTTCCAATTCAATCCACTGGTGAAAGAAACGAAAAGGAATAGGCCCATAATTGTAAACATTCTCACGAAGCAGAATCGGACGGTGATCCGAAAGATACCGATCCAATGTAACAGCCGTAATATTAGGGAGCAAATTAAATAGATTTTCGGAGATAAAAAACCTATCTAACTTACTCATCTTCGTAGCCGACTTATGACACCAAGTAAACTTACTACCCCCTAACGGAATCTCCTCAAGACCCGCGTTTGCAATAAAAGCATTAAATTCAATGGCCCCATTAATATTAAACACCGAACCGAATCTATCAGTTTTATATCGAACCTCATTGAAATCGCCCATGACAATCACCTCCCCGCCCCACTGATTGAACGTATGAGCCAGATAATCCCACATAATACGTTTATCTCTAGGATCATGAGGACCATACACCACAACAATAAGAAGATTAACCCACTCTTAAGCCACAATCCCCGAATAATAACAAAAAAATCCGAAATCGTATACGATTTTTTTTTAAAAGAATTAGGATCCCACACACAAAGAATGCCTCCCGAATTACCAACATAATTGCCATGAATATGATCAGACCCATAGTTACCCCAACAACTCCTCACACAAGGAATATCCATAGACTCCATTTTGGTTTCTTGAATCGCCAAAAAATTCACTTTATTAGAGATACACAAGTCCCGGACCCAATCTTTTTTGGCCTTTTGGGCAAGGCCTTAAATATTTAGGGATAAAAAATTCATCGATTAACCAACGACTCTCCATGTGATTCAATGATCTCGGACAAGTTATTAACACACCCCTCCATATTATACCCCATCGTTTGACCAACTTTGACAACTTCTCGAGCCTCCGACATCTTGATTCTCCCATTACTACCAGATTGAGACCCAATGTCCTTTGAGTCCTTATTATCTCTGTTTACATCGTACCCTTCGTGAACTTCATTCTTACCACTTCCGACATCCTCCTCAAAATTTGGCGTAAATCCTGGAGGATACTTCAAACTTTGCTCGTTATTAGAACTAACTGCATTGAAATCCTTATATTTCTTATTAAGTAATGAGTAAATTCCAAATGGATCTTCTGAATTTTTGTCTTTAGGCCCAATCGAGTCATCAAATATTATTTCTGGAACTTTAGCCGAATCGCTATTTTCATCCATACTACCAGACTCCTGATTCTTATTATCCCCTTCCATATACCCATCGTCAGCATCATCTTCATCGTCGGACTCCTCCAATAAATCAGGAACCCATCCTGGAACCTCCTTAGCCCTAACCCAAAACACCTTGCCTCGGAATATCACCTTAAAGTTATCAAAGATATTCTTATGAAACTTAGTATAAATACACAATCTTTTCGAATGCAAACAACTTTCATCCTTATGATCGACATCCATTAAGTCCCCCCATTTGTCAGCGACTTTTTTGAATGTATTTCCGGACCAAAATTTGAACGGTATTCCTTCGATCTCCACCCAAACAATTCTGCCATTAGGGATGAATTCAATATCTGCTTGTTTAATCTCAAAAAACCACGAATTTACCCCAACATTATCTCGAAACGAGTCTTTAGACTTAGAAGAATCGAATTCCAACATCACCCATAATTCCCCCATGTACCGAATTCTAATGTCCACAAAACCTTCATTGGTTAAGGCCGTCTTGAGATTAGTAAGAGACGCAAATTCCTTCACCCTTCCCAACAAATTATAACTTAAATCTTTTGTATTCAAACACTCATCATCCAATACAATCGCAGGAACATCAAAACTTTCCCCCGAGTCGGCCTTATCATTAGACGTAACCACATCAACAAACGATTTTCTACCACCTGGTCCCCCTTTATCCTTACTATAATTCATAAAGGTATTATTGGTGGGAGGTGAGGCATAAGAGAGGCATTGGATCATGACTGCCACCACCATTAGAAGTATTTTTAAATAGGAGAGGCATCAGATCATTTTGATAGCTATAGAAACGTGTTATATAGTTATTCAAATTTCTTATATGTTTCAAAGATTTCAAAACCGAATAAGGGTAATGAAGCCTACTTGAAAGAATAAGATGCACAACCATACTTAACCGTTTGACTTTTTTAAGACAAAAAATGATTTCTTGAGTAAGTTTGCTATAAGTTTGATTAGAATTAGAACAATTCAAGAGTTGCTATTATAGCTTTCTCGAACACATAAAAAGATAGGAATGGGTCTTTTTTTTCTTACAAGGAAATGAGACTTGTTTTGTCTTTTTCAAGAAAATAGTAAATTATAGTTTACGGTTTATGTTACAATAATATCATTTAAAGAATTTACAAAGTTCACTTTTTAGTATTTTGATAATTATC
The DNA here is from genome assembly GCA_022545495.1 of Chrysanthemum lavandulifolium. Taxonomy (NCBI): domain Eukaryota; kingdom Viridiplantae; phylum Streptophyta; class Magnoliopsida; order Asterales; family Asteraceae; genus Chrysanthemum; species Chrysanthemum lavandulifolium. The sequence goes on from CM040244.1 coordinate 244,851,752, forward strand.
CTTTTATAAATTAACTACCCAAGTTTTATAATTAAACCATTATTTTATGAAGGCTAAGGTCCCACTTAAGCTTTCACCATCACATTAGTTGATCTGCTAGCAATGGTGTATTTAATAGGTAAGCGACGAGCGACAATTTCATTACAAGTACAACTATTAGAACCTTACAGGACTCATGGCATTAGAGAACAATCAATTAGTGTCATGTTGCATGTTTTGTCCCATCGTTGCCTCGGGTTAAGGATCTCACATGCTTAACTCGATTAATTCGTCCAATTTGAGAACATGTGAAAATCACACTAGGTCCCGCGCATAGAGGATAGTCATCGTGGGTTGCAATTCACCTACGTCTCACGCAGAGTAAAAGGCAATTGCAAGTATCCTCAAAATTGGATGGCAAGACTTAAATTTTAAAGGTATATTTAATTTTGATAAAATATGTAAATAAAAAAAGTGTACAAAGAAGCATGCATTCATTCATCATATCACAAGTTAAAAAACCAGTTTCTAAATTTAAGTCCACTTTGTTTTAAATATTTATGTGTTACGGTGTCCAATTTGTTCTAATATGCAACATAAGTGGATATCATGTGAAATAAGGATAATACATAAATAATACGCATTACACCTTACCTTTTAAGCGTTTACTAAATAAAGTAGATGCACGTTTTATCGCAGAAAAAAATTAAAGATAAATCCAAACGATGGATCGACACCCACAAAGGTTGTACACCCAAGTCTTTCGATCATTGATTAATTATTGATAAAAGTTTTTTAAACCAATGTCATTGCAGGTTTTCTCACGGGAGAAAATTACTGTATAGGCCAAACCCTTGATCAAACATATAATACATTAATTTATTAAGTTTCATATCTTATATAAACTAGTTTCAATTTATTTCCAAAATATTTTACAATTTAAACATGTCACAACAAGATATAAAAGGGCAAATAATTGAAAAAAAGTATCATACTTGTCACAATTTGCTTTTGTGAGTAGCGAACAAATTTTTTTGCTTTTGTGGATACTTTTTTTCAAATTCATCATTTTTAGAGTACTATGTGACATTTTTGCCATTCAGAAAAAAAATATATATATTAGCTAAGAGGGGCTAAAATGTTCAAATTTTTTGCAAAATACCCTAAAAAGGATGAACTTGAAAGAAAATTACCCAAAAAAGCAAAAAAATTTGTTCGCTACCCACAAAAGCAAATGGTGGCAAGTATGATACTTTTTTCAATCATTTGCCCTATATAAAAAGCAAAAATTAAATGAAACACAACATATTCAACATGAAAATCTCAACCGATGTAATCATGTGCTCGGGTTCACGAGTCATCATGAAACCCGAGAGGTCAATATAAAGGACAAGCCACAAACCAAATATTGGGCTCCCACTGGATTTTAGACATATTCCAAAGCAAGTAGAACCCAGTTTAAACCCATATTTTAGCATGTTGTTTGAACAGATCCATTGAATTGTGAGCCCTATAAGTTCAGGAAAGAGTCCTCCCCAGCCGAATGTCCAAAATGGGGTTGAGCAAAGGTCCAAAACTGAACTAACACAAGTCACCCGACAAAAAAGAACCGAACCGAGAACCATTTTTGCGAAAAACATGAACCGAAATTGAACCGAATATGGTATGCTCGGTTCGGTTTTATGTCAGTTCGGTTCGGATTGTATGGTTTATGTGTGTTTTTTGTCGGTTTTGGGTCGAACCGAACCAAAAATGAAAACTGTTAGGATATAGAAACAAAATTGAACGAAACATGGTCGGTTTGGTTCGATTCGGTCTGGTTTGTATGGTGTTCCCGTTCGGTTTGGTTTACGGTCCGATATGCTCAACCCTAGTCTAAACTATAAATTTGTAGCCTCTGAGTCGTGTAACTGTCAATAAAATTTTAGCTCCTAACTCCCAACCAAACTTTGAGAATTGATTTTTTACTAAATGTACCTCTAACAATTCCAGTTTTGCAATAACACCTTTAATCTTGACGTCATTCCATATCGAGCAACAGTTAAAATTTAATGACGACAAATAAACCTTCACAACACATAAAATCACAAACGTTAGCAAAAAAACCAAGCCGGTTCTTAATTGAACATGGCGTGTTGGTGATGCGCCAGAGCGCCAACAGCGCGCCAACCTTCAGTTAAGAATTGCTTGATTTTTATTTTTGGCTTTCCCCGTACCTGACAAATGTGGTTCTTCCATTACAGGTATGAATATGATAATTGAATTATTAGGAATACTCAAAACGAGTCTTAGACTTAGAGGGTTGCCAAATCAAGATCTCTCGTTTTTACAAAAAGCCGACTCAAAATGATTTTAAAAAATTTCCTCTAGCCAATGCCAAAACTAGTTTGCCAAACCTATGATGTAACACCCCTAAAATAGGGTCCAGCGGAAGCATACAAACCATGGGGTGCTACCATATTGGTATCACAACATAAGGTACAAAGAATGGTTTTTATTTCATTCATTTGGAATAAAACCCATTATCAAATACATTAAGTTTTCAATATATGAAAATATTGCGGAAATAGGCCCATAAAGAAGTTTAAAGCGGTCCCGATTATTCATCAGAGTCACCTATGACCATGCCCCTTGCCAAGCGTCTTCCAATAGTGAGCTACCGCCTTGAACCTGAGAACACATGCTAAAAAGGGTCAACTTACGCTGGTGAGTTCATAGAGTTTAATCAAAAAATTTAGTAGTGGACCCGATAGAGTTTACTTGCTATGTGCAACTAAGACAGATGTACAATAAACATTCCAACAACAACAATCCAATAAAACAATCGAGATCTCAGCAGGACCTCAGGCGACTCTAGCCAGGCACCATAGCTATAGCAAAGCCTAGAACAATGCTACCCTGGTCTAGGTCGGATACAGATGTCTATTCTTAGCTAGGTATCGCGTTATAGTAAGGGATTGCTACCCTAGTCCAAGTCAACATATTTCACATATCTAACCTTACCTAGTCAACACATTAGCAATTCAAAAGAGTAGTGGCAGGTCCAAGAAATAGTTTGCAACACGCATTTACTTCAAGTAAACACATAAAGCTTTAAATCACCAATCCACATATTCCAATCAACAATCATACTCAAATAACATTTCACATATCCAATTATGTTCAGTTAAAACCAGCATGTATTCTCTCCCAAAGTAGTTATAAAAACCATTGAAAATAAGGGCTATGAACTCACCTTAGCCACAGCAATGCACTATTCACTACTAACACGACTGGCATCTAGGGCTAATCTCCACGGCATCAAGAAAAAGGTACGACGAGTATGATAGAACATAAACGACGCAACCTAATGCGTATATGGTTATCTCATAATACGACTCATATGATGACGAAGTCGATAAAAGATAATGTGTCGTAGTTTTCGTGGATTTATTCGTGTCATTACTTTCAAAAGTCCATTATCAATCTCTAAAAAGTTTAGTATTAACATTTCGTGTGGTGGTAAGAAACATAGACTTGACATACAACTCACGCGAAAGAGGAGGAGATGTCGACATAGTCGAGACATACTGACTGTATCTCACGCCGAAAAGGAAAAGACATCGACAAAGTCAAGAAATACTGACAATACTTAAGCTAATCAAAGAAGACTGGAAAAATAACAACAACTATCTATGAAATAGAAATAGGTCAATTGGTAAGTTTCGGTAATTTCCCCATAATCCCAAATGTACATGTTTATAATAAAAGGACTAAAATACACGGTTGGTCCCTAAACTTGGAAATCCGCTTCGCGTTGGGACAGAACTTGACATTATCATCGCCGGAGGTCCAACACATGGCCATTATATGCCAAACTCGTCCCTTGACAAATAACGGCGTTGTCAACGTCATTTTTCTGTTAGTTAGTGGAGGGTATTATAGTCCATACACATTTATACCTCACCTTAGTTAATTCTAGCTCAAGAACTATTCCACCAACACATAAAGGGGTTATTGTTTGAACAAATTATACCAGTGTACCTGACCACTTAAGTATGACTTTATAAAAGTCAACTGGTAAAGAAATCGAGCTCGCGAATTTTACCAAGGATAAACAAACAAATTTATACATTATCAACTACTTAGCTAGTTGACTTATAACATTCAACTATATTCAGTGTTTGATGAAACTAGAACATAAGCGATACTACTGGTCATTATACGATACATGGTAATTCTGACATTTTACAAAATGTAAAAGATGAATTTGGGCCCAACTTCAAAACGTTCAACTGCTGAACCTTCAAATGATCTACACATCTTTGATCGATATCCATAAGCTGTTGAACTGACAAAACATGAAACCTAAATTGATGATGCTCTCGCTACCTTATGCGCAAAAACAAGTATACAAACAACAAACATATAAGTTAGGTATTGTCTTGTTACAACAATGGAATTAAACACATGACATGGTATTCATCTTTGAAACATCACCTAGGGTCTCCTTTGGGTGACGAGGTGCTAGGGCGCAGTTTGTAATCTTTTCTTTGATCCTAAAGGGTGTCTTAACACCGCTTGAAACATCGGACAACACCACCAACCCTTTCACCTTCCCTCCCCATCAAAACCGGGCAAGTTCTCAACATCAAACCCCGCAAACTCAACCATTTTGGCCTTCCCTTCCCATCTAAACCTCGCTTAAATTCTTGAACAACTTCTTTCCACTTTTTATGGGCAAAACATCCTCTTCAACAACCAGCTTTCCTTTTCCTTTAATTTTCTCCCTTTTTTAGCTACAATCCCTTCTTCCTCTTTGATTACAACACCACCTTTCACTGTTGGTGTCTTGGTTCCACTCCCCTGCATTTTTTTCTTATCTAACCCTTGCCATTGACGTCTAGTCCTAAAAGGTGTTTGACTAAGCATTTTAAAGTTAGCATCCTGCTCTACCCAACCCACAACTTCAAAACTGGTTTTTTAAAGTAAAAATTGTGCTAACTTTTGGGGCTTGTGGGCAACGAATATATCAACTGACTCATTTGTTTCAGCCATTCCAAACAAAGTATGAACATCAACATCAATATGAATCAAATGCAAACCATTTTCTAGGGATTCTTTAGGATCACTATAAAAACAATGCCTATTTTTGTTCATTAATCTCTGATAACACATTATCAAGGCTTGACCTATCACTGGTAAAGGCACAAAGATTAATTAATGAACCTCCTTCATACCGAGTGGGCTATAATCAAAACCTCATTATAGTGGATTACGAGCAGGACCTCGCCTTCTTCTTCTTCCTTCACATCCTTAAAGTTGAGGCGAATATGTACATCGCTTCATTGTTATTTTTTTTACGAATGGGTTTGACTAGATGTGTGTTTCAATACGTGAGTGTGGATGTATGTTAGGTTTGGTTTTGATTGGTTTTTGTAAATTGGGTCGGGTTATTATGATAGCGTTTATTATTTCGGATCTTGTTAGTTGGGTTGTTTTGGTGATTCCCAACACATTAATTGTGTATAAAGCGTATCAAAGGAGGCAAAAGGTCAAGTTGCGAGGTATGAGTTTAAAATGTCACACTTGGTCCATGAATTTGGTCGATTAGCCGTTTTGCACTTAAAATTCCAGCGTATTTTTCTAACACAAACTTGACTATTTCTCGTTTACTAACTTCACAATTAGTCCACGAATTTGGAGCGTCCGGTTGGTTTTGGTATTTATGGGTTAATAACCTATACCATTTGCATACCAACAATAAAAAACATATCCTAACAAAATCTCAACAACCTCCCGATGGTGACTTCCCACTTCTTGAAGAACTCGCCAAAGCTTGATCGACTACATGTTTGACTCGATTTCTATTTTATCGGAGAAAAATGATAAGGACATCAAAATTGCTAATGGACTCCATAACACTTTGGTGACTTGATTCTTGGTATGAAGGAAACCCAAGAATACATCTCTGAGCTCGAAGGCTTTCGAACTATGGTGATGAACTACAAGGTTCTTGAGGATCTTCGCAACAAGCAAAAGGCTAATGTCTTGAAGGCGTTGGAGATAAGGAGGATGATCTGTCAAATACACTCACAGGTGTGTCACAGGAACAACTTCCTTGATGATCTTAGGAAGTGTTGAGAAGGAAATGATGTGGTTATGTTTTCCTTTTTTTTCCGAAAAATATGTGCTGAATATTTAATGTTTAATATGAAATTAATGAATCTATATGTTATGTTCTAGTGTTTTAATTTGTTAATTTTGTTGTTAAATGTTGTATTCGTCAAAGAGAGTTGCTATATCGGTTTTGATTGTATTGGGTGTTGGTAGAACTATGGTCCTTGCTCAAACTGTTTAAGAGTATAGGGAACTAAGGTTTTAGTCCCTATCCTGTCCTCACATTTGCATTAACTTATAGCAAGCACTTTATTCTCACATTTTACCACAAATTTGAATTCATAAACATAAAGCCAACCCTTTCAGTGAAATTGCATCACAATGGGTAAATCTAGAGCTTGTAAACAGTTAAATGCTTGATTGTCAAACTGTTGGACATAATAAGTCTAGTCATCACAGGATCAGTACCAAAACCAACAAAGGAAACTAAGGTTCGAGGTAGAAAGAGGCATTGTGATGGCAGAAGGCAACATGTATTCATATAATTGTCATTTGCATAAGGATTGTTCTTGTGTGTTTACATTCTACATGATATGCAAATGTATTACTTTTGCAGTGGATGGATGAAGACGATATAAGGAAGACTATGGAACAAGAGTTTCTTGAAGCTCTTAATGAGCAAGAAGAAGAACACACAATTTTGGAGGAAGATGAGGAGCAGTCAAGGTTGGATGAAGAAGCATTCAAGCTGTTTTTGGAAGAGGAGAGAATGTACAAAAGAATTGATGAGGAATGGGAGAGGAGAAATTAGCTTAAAGATGCAGAGTCTGAGGCAGCTTACTATGGAGTGTCTGTGGAAGAGTTATATCCAAGACATCCATATGTGCTAGATAAAATTAACGCTCTGAATGGCACAAATTCTAGTAGTTTTCGAAGGTTGTAGGCTTCTACTCTTCTAGCCATTTGTTATTTCGACAATATCATGTTTGAACATGTTTTTGTTTTTTTTGACTTTATAAGTTGACTAGTTTGTAAGAATTTATGTTGTCTTTACTCCTATCTAATTGTTCAACAACCACAACTCCCATCTACTTATATAATACATCTTAAGTCATCAATTGTTTATCACACCAACATATTATCACCATGGATGTATAAAATGGTTGTCAAATGGTATGCATTGACTTTTGGGTTGAAAGTGAAAACAGGGCTGGATTGACCTTTTTTGTAAGGCGTCCACTTTATAGAGATTTCATGTGGTATGTTTGTCCAGTGTGCCTTGAGAAAAGGGGAAACACATCTTATACTGGTAGAGATGGTGTTACAAGGGAAAACACAACCACAGAAGATAGTGGTGCATATGTGATGGGTCTACATATTTGTGCACCTACTAGTGTTGGTGCATCCTTGGCGATGATGAAGAAGAAAGTGAACCACCTACAAGCTGAAATAGCAAGTGGAGGCGTGAGCCAAACACTACTTGAAGCACTGCAATCGAAAGACCAAATGGAGAGCGCCAAGACAAACACCACTTGAACCAAGCTGTTGGCGGACCAAATGGATCACCTACTAGTCATTTAAAGCGGTGAATTCCTAGCAAGATGTTAGGAATTAGAAATTCAGATATTAAAGAGTCGGTCACCTCAAGTATATGTAATCGTTAGAAAGCTCGTAGTCGTAGTTCTTTTAAGTTAAGTAGTATTTAGTTAAGTAACACCGTGGAGGACAGACGGGTCTTTACCCATCTGATGCCCGATCCACAACCCGATGTGTGGCGATTTATGTAAGACTATAAATACTCTACCTCCCAAGGTAGAGAGTTGGAGCTCATAATAATATCTTTCACTTTCTCTCACTAAGTTCCCTAAACCTCTAACTTCTCTCTTTAGAACCTCATTCATACGCCACTTTGTATTATGGTTTGATGTGTATGTGATAACTAATATCCAACAATTGGTATCAAGAGCCATGGTTAGATCATATCTTGCACATCTTTGGATTTCTAGTGGTTTTAGGTGGTTTTGAGTTTGAAAAAGTTTAGTGGTTTTGCATCATTGGTTGACTTCTTGTGTTAAAGCTTGGATTTTGTTAGTACTTTTATGTTTAGAATCATCACAAGTGTTTAGGTTTTCATTTGGTAAGCTTGAATCATCTTGGTTGGGTTGTTTTGGATTGAAAAGTGATGTTTATGAGTTTTTCTTGCTAGCGACTTAACACACGGAATTCTTTCTTCTTAGCGACTTGCTTTACAAATTTGTAGCGAGTTACAATTTTGGACCTAGCGACTTAGAACTAGCGACTTACAAGACAAGTAGTGGACTTTCCACCACAGTAGCGACTTGGAGGTAGCGACTTGGTGCAGAGCGAGTTGCTATTTAGCGACTTGTATCTTTAGCGACTTGAGTGGCAATTCTCGCCAAAATTTTGCTAGCGACTTGAGGCTTAGCGAGTTACTACTAGCGACTTGCATTTGTCTAGCGACTTGGGACTCTAGCGACTTGGGAGTGTAGCGAATTAGGTGTTAGCGATTTGATGCGCATTTCTTCAGCGACTTGGGTGATTGTTTACGGTTTTCTCTTGATTTAGTAAAATCCGTGAAAGAATCTATTTCCGGTTTAATCATAGAGTTATAAAATCCCGTACAACTGTTAACATGTCTACCAACGCCCCTACTATCATCTCCACATTGTCGAGGATGTTCAAGCGGTGGCTCGGATACTCGCCCACCCATGCTTGCGAGAATCGACTACGATTCTTGGGCTCAACGAATCGATTGTATTGTCTTGGAAAGGAAAATGGTGTCAACATTCTCAAATCAATTGATGAAGGACCGTATCGAGTTGAGACGACTAGAGATATACTTGACACTAATGAAGATGGAACTCCTATTTACGGAATGGACGGACCTAAAATGTATGATGAGCTTGATGATAAAGATAAAAGAGATTCGATGCGAGATATCGTGGCTTAACATTGTTCTTCAAGGTCTTCCTAAAGACATCTACAAGATGATCAATCACAACACAAGCAAAGGCGGTATGGGATAATGTCAAGATGCTTCTCTCGGAGTTCGTAATTAACTATGGAAGACAGAGAATCACAACTCTATGACAAATTTGAACACTTCAAGATGAAACCGGATGAAAGTGTCTATGAGTACTATGTGAGATTTCATAAGTTGGTGAATGACATGAGAAACATCGGGATGACTATGCCTAACATTCGGTGAACTCAAAATTTGTGAACAACATGAATCCGAATGGCACAAGTTTGTCACCTACGTGAAGCTCACTAAAGGATTGAAGAATACAAACTATGAGCAACTCTATGCCTTCCTCCTTCGAATGAGAGACATGCTATGTTTGAAAAATTGGTTCTCAATCGGTTCAAAACCAACCGAGGGAGAGACAAGCTCGCCCAATGACTCAACTTCCTTCTACTCAAACATCGAAATCACAACCAAAGCTTCACAATTCATACCCTTGGGTAATGGTAATCACAAACTCATTCCCGATCCCATGTTCAAACAAGTTGATCTTCGATGCACGCTGGTAACTTCATTAATCAACTAGCTCTTACGATTAGTCAAAACATGAACTCTCTCCCACAAACCAACAACAACCTCGAACAACTTCTAACCCACACAATCAAGCTCTTGTTAAAGATGGAAGGATCGTGGTGCAACGATTCGGGAAAGACAGTATGATCGGGGAAGAGGCGGAGTGGTAGAGGTTATGTTGGTAACCGTAATCTAGGAAGGAATGGTAACCAAGGTCAAGCTAAGCCGATCAAATGTTATAAGCGTGGTGGTGAGGGACACATTGCAAGGAACCGCACATCTCCAAAGCGTCCACATAATGCCGATTACTTTAGAGATAAGATCTTTGCTTGTACAAGCTCGGGACAATGGTGTCGCTGATGAAGAGGAATTGTTTCTTTTGAGGGCAATGCCAAGACCTATGATGCGATGTGGATGAGCGGCCTATTCAGGAGATAGGTCACAATCATCGAATGCCTTTCAAGTCACCGATTGTGATGCATACGACTGATGTGGATGATGGACCCATCGCACACACAATTTTCATGGCTAGCATTTCTCCAATGGTTTCTCCCAAGGTCTCTTCTTCACCACAAGTGGCCCATCCAAGGACAAACTCATCTAAGAGGTATTAAAACTATACGATGATGTCGATGTGCAACAGATGCATGACAAAGTACAATCAACTGAAACTATTGAATCAAATATTGAAAATATGGGTAGTATCGATATTGTCCCATATGATCAATACGTGAAACAAAGTGAAAGTGAAGTTGTACCAAGTGATGCATCTTCTGCAATCAACAATGACTATGTTTTTGATGAATACACCGCATGTGCCCCGATGATTCCGTAATTTCGAACTAAATGCCTATAAAGAACGTGTTGCTATTTATGAACAACGTGCTAAATTTGAGTTGACCACTCGTGAGCGTGAAATGGATGACCAAGTGCGTACAAGAATTAGAAAAAGTAATTTTAGAGAAGAAGTATTGAAACAAGAATTAAATTCCTTGCAAGAAAAACTTTCTAAAACATTAAGCAAAACAAGAACTTCAAGAAAATGTGAAAATGCTTAAGCAAGAATTTAATGCAAAGGAATCAAAACTCTTGAGAGACTTTTCTAATCGAAAACTTTGAAAAACAAACTTGAAAACAAGTTGTACATACAAGGAAACACCATTCGTGATCGCTCACATGGTCACTAAACATAGAGTTCTAAGCGATAAGTGATAACGCTACACGCGTCGTTCGGGTCAAGGAAACTTCCTTTTCTTCGAGCAAGTTTTATAACACCCTAGGCGGTGAACCTAATCGTTGTAGTGTAGTAATTAGGGTAAGCCACGGGTATTGATATCGTTCTCTGGGGAATAGGAATGCTAGTGAGAAGTTACTACGCTAAGGTTGAGGTTGAGGAAGATTATTTTTATCTTTTTATGTTTTTAGAAATTGAAAAGGTACGAATCTCGGGTATTGGATTTGGGGGTTGGTATTGCTACCGATTACTCTACTATTATCTAATTATCTAAGCTAAGGTTGTGATAGTCTATGTCTAATTGATGTGTACTCGTATGATAGTTTAAAGATGTGTTTACTTAGGTTTTACTACTCCTTAATTATCTCCTATTGATGGTTGATTTGTCACGTCCTTATTCCTAGTTGCGTTGTGATTCTAAGGCTATAGGCGTGCTTGTTTCCTAACTCTTTGAAATTACCAAAGGGTCTTGTTTACAAATCCTCTAGTGATTTATAGGCGCCTACTCTACGGTTGTCCTTGAATACTTTATCCTACAATTACCTAGATAATTATATTCTAAAGTTCACAAAGAAAAGTCAAGCATTAAGTACACAACGAATAATCTAGCGCACTCTAGATCATTAGTCAACTAAGATAAGTATCAACCAATCAATATTCAATAATTAAGTTTCATATTCCTAAGCAAACACACAAATAAATTAGCGGGACATGGAGAACATGCAAGCATACACACAAATAATCAAAGACATAATTAAATTAATGAAGTAAATACTTATCTTGATGTATAATAGGGTTTAGAACCCTAAAATACTACACAAGAAAGCCTTGGTTCGGTTTTAGGTTTTACTCCAAAAGACTACACACAAAACCGAAAAATTCGGATTCTATATATAAGATTACATCTGCGACGGCGTCACCTTATGTTTCGTGACGCCGTCGTGTCGCCATCATTAGGGTTTCGTCTTGGCCACGTAAACCTTGCGACGGCGTCACCTTATATTTGTGACGCCGTCCCTTGACTCGACGCCGTCTTGGCGCATCTAGGCCGTCTCGAGTAGCGACGGCCTATTCTTTAGAACCCGACGTCGTCCCTTGAAAACATGCAATTTCGCCTCGACCGTCGCAAAATGCCTTTCCGACGGCGTCGCAGATATCTGATGCCGCCGTCGCCTTATGTTTCAATGACTTTGAGTGTCTCGATTCGACTTTGGCCATTTTCTTCGTATATTCGCGCCTTTTCGTCCAAATAAGCATCATTCCAACATTTTGCCTTCAAGAGACCTAAAAGTGAAAAGGAACGATATTAAGCAATAACGGATACAAAGTGATCGAATAAGGGCTTAAATGACCCTCAAAAGGTACCTTTTAAAACCTTATCAAATATCCCTACACTTGGTATTTGCTTGTCCTCAAACAAATGTGCTTTTAGCCAATTAATTTATAAGTTAGGGGTCATGAAGCATCCATTCAAAGCGGTCCACAACACATATAAGCCCATAAAAGTCATAACAAGCACGGAAATTACATACTAGCACCTCACATGGGGTGTTTGGATACTCACATCTCTCGGTGTATATATGAAATATAACAAATCGGAAATGGAAGATAAACACTCATTAACCGGTCCTAGTACATAGATTACCATAGGCTTGAGAATAGATCAAACCTCCGTCGCTTTGGCGTAAGCACCTAGGAAAGACTATCAAAGAGGTCTTTTAAAGGGTTGTAACGTTAGGCTTACGGTAGGAAATGAAGGGTTTGGTGGGATAGGCTATTTAGTGGTGGATAGTCAAAATCTCTATGTTGCAAGTATACGAAGAATGGCGTTGCTAAGCCAAGACTCGACACTCTAAAACTCTAGGCAACGAAAATAAACAAACATAATTTAAAAGATAGATGTAGGATGGTAGCCCGTATGGTTTTTTTTTTTTTTTTTTTTTTTTTTTTTTTTTTTTTTTTTTTTTTTTTTTTTTTTTTTTTTTTAATCATACACTTTTACTCTACCATCCTCTACGGTACATCAAAATGATAGGGATTTATAGACACATCCCTACACTTGAGTTTTATTACTCTAACACTAATTTGACCCGAATTGAAAAGATCAAAACACTTGGAGTACATTATTATGCAAACAAAGGGAATTTGAGTTTAACGTTCTCTTCCCTATATTTCATAAACTTTAACTTTTCCCATGAATCCCAATCATCCCAAAGCGTATACAAAGGATATGACTCGACTTAGCAACTCATGCAAGCAACGGATAATTGAACTAAGGGTTTTAGGTGATAACATAAATTTGCACTAAAAGTGAGTGCAATAAAGGGTAGGCTAAAGCGATTTGGGTGTATATTTGGGGTGGGGTGTAAACAATGCTCTTCATTGATATTCGGAAAACCGAAACATCACGAGAACCGCGAAAAGGATAGGCTCGAGGGTTAACTAGGGTATCGTGTACTAAAGATGAGTACAACGCAAAGGGTGTGGGGAATTACTCAACCGAGGTGGAAGAAGTAATTATATTACGGTATCAAACAAGGGTTATCCTAATGCCTCTTATCATTTAGTTATTCCTAACTACACAAGTGTAGTCTCACTAGCGATCTCGGAATGCATCACAAAACAAGTTCTAGAATCTAATATACTACCGGTTCACACTCTAAGCATTAAAGATGAATGCTTTAATTCCTACTAATCTAAGGCGATCCTCACATTTTGGGTGGAATTTAGGTGGTAAAGGGTTTTGTGCTAGTCATGCAACTTCCTATCCATGAGGCGCTTTTGTTAAGACTAATGGCCCACTCCTATCGTCATGAAAAATTTTAAATTTGGCTAAAATTACCCTAACCTACATTTTCTCATGGTTTATTACACAAATACACTTGGACAAAGCAAATAGTCAAGGATAAGCATAGTTTCAAAGTTCCGTTTATTTTCCCTCCTACATTTAAACCGAACATTGTCCCCAATGTTCCCGAAGTATCAAAGTTATGATAATAGAAGGTAATTAAAAGCGAAAGAAACTAATACTCCCCGATTAGCTCGGTAGGATCCGTGAAAAGTGGTGGTTAAATCTTTTCCAAGAAGAGTTTTTTGCGTGAAAGGCTCCTTCCAAACTTGTGTAACTTCTTCTTGACAAACTAAACACGCACACTAGAAGAAAACAAACGAAACCTTCGCGTAAAATCGGCGGTAATAATATACATAAGACTCGATTTAAACTAGGATATAATGCTTGTGGAATGGATGTTTACAATTTGTTTTGAAAGTTAAGATCTGGAAAATTCCAAAATTTTACAAGTAGCTCGAAAACGAGAAAAAGTAAGTCGATGTTTTATTCCTTCACGGCGCCGTCAGTTGCAATCTGACGCCGTCAAAGTTATCCCGACAAAAGCGGTCTGCGATTTTCGGAAAAATTCGGAAAATTTACATCTTTAGAATCGGAAAAATTTCGCAAAACATCCATTATGACTCGATACAAGCATTTGACTCGAACAAACAAACATATATATCTTTTAATTAATTGTTATTCTCATGTTCACGTTTCTTTTGAAAGCGTGTGTAATCCTCCTACACTTATCCCTTATGTAAAATACCTTTATATGTAATTAAGACGAGGTTAAAGACAAAATAAAGCATTTTACAAATTCAAACATGAGAATAAACAATTAATAAAAGATATCGACACACAAATGAAAATGAAAACAAATACACATGGGTTGCCTCCCAAGAAGCGCTTGTTTTGTTCGAGTCACGAGCGACTCTACCCTTATTTAACGAGATAAAGGGAAGTTTTTCCTACACTTAAGTTTAAGTGCGGGTGATAGTAGCAATACACACCCTTAGGGTGGAAATTTGCTACGTGAGGAGAGGGTGATGGGTGATTTATATGCTCAAATGAGTGTGCTCCATTCATTATAACCTTACCTAAGTCTATTGGTGTAGCGGGTGAATCAAATCTCCTCCTAAAATGGATCATCTTCTATCAACTTCAAAAGATTCTTAGTTAAGGATCCATCTTGACCTAATAAACCCGGTTTAAACCCATAGTGTTTCTTGTTATCAACCATGAATGGGTGATATAAGTGTGTAAGGTCATGGGTTACTCTATATTAGCTTCCACTCTACATGGCCTAGAATCTACCACCTTTATCAAGCAACTACCGGACTATCTATTTTGATGGGTGGATTGGGGCTAATTCAATTCAAGATTCACATCTAAAGACGGAACATTGGGTAAGGTTTTGGTTGAGGCTCGGTTCATCAAAATTAGGAACTTCCCTAGGACTAAGAGAGAGGTCATGACAACATGCATCTAAACCTACATTCTCTAGTGGCGTTTGGTCCAAAGGTTCTCTATCAATTGGGGCTCCTATAGTCTCTTCTACTTCTTTGGGTAAGTTATAGGCGATGTGTGTTCCTCAAGTGATGGTAGGGCTTGTGGGCTTGGAGTTTCCACCTTTTCTCCATTATATCTAGATCTCCTAAATGTTTGAAATCTATCCACACATGCAACTAGGTATTTTAGCTTCAACCATCTCACAATCTTGTTTGGGTTTAGGTTTCATGTTCTTAAAAACTAGGTCTTTTGATCATGATTCCTAAGGTTAGATAAATCCTTCTTATCCATTTCCTCAAGTTGTAACAAGCGAAGGTTTATGCATAGGAGGCTTTTCTGAAAAATTCTAAAGATGGTGTCACTAAAAGGAGTTGATCTTGACAACGATCGTTGAATAGAAGCCACACAAACACAAAATATATCAAATCCATCCAATCTTACACCCTTATTCTTTTGGATATCTCTAAGTTCACTCACAAATTCATTAGAACAATAAAAACCAAACCAACTTGTGAAATTCAATTGTTCCTCATTTGTTAATGATTCAAATGCTACTTCACTTGCCATAGTGACAAATGAAAATGGTTTCTGAACACAAACACAAAGAAGGGGATAGACTAAGAGAAATCTAAAATGAGAAAAAGTTTACTTGATAGGAATCAAGCAAAGAAACCTAAGCGAGGTGGACTACTAACTAGCTATTCTATTTCCCGTGCGCGTAAAAACTTGATAACGCTACACGCGTCGTTCGGGGTCAAGGAAACTTCCTTTTCTTCGAGCAAGTTTTATAACACCCTAGGCGGTGAACCTAATCGTTGTAGTGTAGTAATTAGGGTAAGCCACGGGTATTGATATCGTTCTCTGGGGAATAGGAATGCTAGTGAGAAGTTACTACGCTAAGGTTGAGGTTGAGGAAGATTATTTTTATCTTTTATGTTTTTAGAAATTGAAAAGGTACGAATCTCGGGTATTGGATTTGGGGGTTGGTATTGCTACCGATTACTCTACTATTATCTAATTATCTAAGCTAAGGTTGTGATAGTCTATGTCTAATTGATGTGTACTCGTATGATAGTTTAAAGATGTGTTTACTTAGGTTTTACTACTCCTTAATTATCTCCTATTGATGGTTGATTTGTCACGTCCTTATTCCTAGTTGCGTTGTGATTCTAAGGCTATAGGCGTGCTTGTTTCCTAACTCTTTGAAATTACCAAAGGGTCTTGTTTACAAATCCTCTAGTGATTTATAGGCGCCTACTCTACGGTTGTCCTTGAATACTTTATCCTACAATTACCTAGATAATTATATTCTAAAGTTCACAAAGAAAAGTCAAGCATTAAGTACACAACGAATAATCTAGCGCACTCTAGATCATTAGTCAACTAAGATAAGTATCAACCAATCAATATTCAATAATTAAGTTTCATATTCCCTAAGCAAACACACAAATAAATTAGCGGACATGGAGAACATGCAAGCATACACACAAATAATCAAAGACATAATTAAATTAATGAAGTAAATACTTATCTTGATGTATAATAGGGTTTAGAACCTAAAATACCGCACAAGAAAGCCTTGGTTCGGTTTTAGGTTTTACTCCAAAAGACTACACACAAAACCGAAAAATTCGGATTCTATATATAAGATTACATCCGCGACGGCGTCACCTTATGTTTCGTGACGCCGTCGTGTCGCCGTCATTAGGGTTTCGTCTTGGCCACGTAAACCTTGCGACGGCGTCACCTTATGACCGTGACGCCGTCCCCTTGACTCGACGCCGTCTTGGGCGCATCTAGGCCGTCCCGAGTAGCGACGGCCTATTCCTTTAGAACCCGACGTCGTCCTTGAAAACATGCAATTTCGCCTCGAGCCGTCGCAAAATTCCTTCCGACGGCGTCGCAGATATCTTGATGTGACGCCGTCGCCTTATGTTTCAATGACTTTGAGTGTCTCGATTCGACTTTGGCCATTTTCTTCGTATATTCGCCTTTTCGTCCAAATAAGCATC
Organism: Chrysanthemum lavandulifolium; assembly: GCA_022545495.1. Classification (NCBI taxonomy): domain Eukaryota; kingdom Viridiplantae; phylum Streptophyta; class Magnoliopsida; order Asterales; family Asteraceae; genus Chrysanthemum; species Chrysanthemum lavandulifolium. The sequence goes on from CM040244.1 coordinate 244,868,974, forward strand.
ATTCCGGCATTTTGCCTTCAAGAGACCTAAAAGTGAAAAGGAACGATATTAAGCAATAACGGATACAAAGTGATCGAATAAGGGCTTAAATGACCCTCAAAAGGTACCTTTTAAAACCTTATCGATAAGCGCATTCCCTTGTTGAAGATAGCAAAGGTAATTAAAAGGCTAGAAATGCTCATAAGGTCTATGATGGCAATGAGATTCTTAAACCTAGACAAAAACCTAGTTGCGTTGAGTGCATCGAGGATGATAAGAAACTAAATGAAATCACTAGGAAAAGATGAATAAGAAACTAAATGATCCTAAATGCAAAGAGAAAAAGTAATTATCACTCCTCATGACTAAAGAAGGAAAACCTGGATTTCCTTGAACAAGTTTAAGCCTCGACATTGTTGACTCCCGAACAAGTCTTACGGAAAATGGATTTAGATAAGCGTAAAGCGGAAAATATTGTTGAAACAAACCCTCCCTTTGGAAAATGCCAAGAGCGATGTGTATCCTCCTAATACACCAATGCATCTTGTTCCTAGAACAATTGCCACTAAAAGCAAGACCTTAATTAGCCAATACGTTATATTTCAACTATTTGTTGATTTTGAGAAAACTTGCAAGAAAAGGATCACACCCATTGGTATAATCAAGGAGAAAGGGTTTTGAACAAATGAAAGAATGTTATTTAATCGAGGTCATGCCTTTCTTTAAACTTCTAAAAGATCACTTTGAGAGTCTTAAAAGGGATAGAAACTGATATTAAGGGAATGGAAAAGGAATTTGATGCAATGATTGTTGAAGTTAGTGACTATGAGCGTGCACTAAAATATAATGAGATTGAGAGGAAGAACTTGCATACATTAAATGAAACTCTTATTACTGAATGTGTTGCTCAAGATGTGTTTTTCACTGCTTCAAATTGCTCTATTAATGCTTCCCAATTTCATGAACTATCTATTGCCCTGAAAGTCTCTTATGATCGTGTCATTGAGCTTGAAAAAACTAATTCTAAACTAAACGAGAAAATTGAACTGGATGATCACGACAATTTGGTTAAACATTTTTCTAAACTTGAAGTTGAGCATTTTAATTTACAACTAAAATATCAACATCTTAAAGAAAATGTCAAAACTTCAAATATCAAGACATCTTCGATGCTCCGAGTTTGATGCGCTTTTCAAATTAACAAACGTGATGAACAGATTCAAGATCGATGCAACACGATCGTAAAGTTGAAAGCCCAAATCTCTCAATTAAAGGGTCAAACGAACAATATGACGAGCTCCCAAATGCCTCCTCCTTTAGATTCTCGAATTCTCAAACGTTTCATCTTCAAAACCTAGTAAATGCTTTACAAAAGGAAAACGAAAGTTTTCTAGAAGAAAATGAAAAGGTTAAACGTCATTTCAATGAGTTATTTGAATCAATTAAAGTCACTCGTAACAAAAATAACGAACAAATAGCTTCATTGCAAAAGGAAATTGAGAATCAAGAGTCGTAAAAGGAAAATGCCAATGACCAATGGGGAGAATGGTGTATCAAAGGTTCACTCTTGTAATAAATATGCTTTATGCATGACATATGTCCTCCTCATCTAAGGAACAACAAACTTGCTATTCAAACATACTTCTCATCTCTTAAGGATTGCTTAGAATGTCTGCGTGAGATTGTTGAAGAGGATAAGCTAGAGAAACCTCATGATAATGCAATTGGACATGCATGCTTATATGCCAAACGATCTCAAGAAATCTTAGAATGCTTGATCACAATATGCCCAAAGACATTAGGTGAGAGAGTTAATCCTTTGATTCCATGCTCGATGCCTAATGCCAAGTATGATATGCATTCGATTCCCAATGTTTTGAATGTGAACCGTAGTGTGCCTTTAAGTAGTTTGATTCTAGATCTATCAATGCTAAGAAAGAGAACTCAAGTGTGCCTTCTAGAGTACAAATCTCGGTACCTCTAGTTTTAAGAAAGTGAACCTTAGTGCACCTGCATGTAGTTCAGATCCCAAGACATCTAAGCAGTGATGCAAAGAGTAGTTAAACCAACTAATGTTCCCATTCCTCTACAGAGTAATCGGTGACATTAAACGGAGCGGTCAAAGTCTCAAGACAATACAAGGAATGATAGGACCTCTCAAGCTAAGAATGTGCTTTGGAAGAGTAGAAGAACAATCTAGGAACTTTAAGCTTGAATTGAATAAAATGAATCGTGTTGATTCTAGTATTAGCCATAGGCGCATCGTAATTAATTCAATTTTGATACTATTTGCAAACCTTGTAATCGATGTCGCTTGAATTTGTTTCTAATCATGAATGTGGTGTTAATGTTCGCCTAATGATGTTAATTGTCCATTAATATTGTTAATGCTAAAATTCATGCTAAAAAGGCTAAAAGGCAAAACGAAAGAAAGTTAGAAAACAAGTGGAAACCCGGGAAGAACATTCAAGAAAATAGGCTTTTATTGGATACCATTGGTCATAAGACTAATCGATAATGCCCACTATAAAATGGATGCCTCTTGGTAGAACTATTCCTTAAGAAGTGATCACACCGTGAATGTGGCTAATACTGAGACACTAGTATCGCATCTATTCACAATGATTCCATTGCCTCACTTTTCGATATGAATGCTTCTATTTACGATGTGGGTGTTCCAACCATTGCTACTAACCAAATGGAACCCATTCTTGCATGGGGATCCCAATTATCCGATTATCCATTCTTGTTCGTGTTCAACCGCAGATCGCTCAAATCGCTCGTGGTACGGACTCAGTCGCTCCAAGCATATGACCGAGACCGGTCTCGGCTCATGAACTTCGTGAGCAAATTCATCGGACCGTAGATTCGGTAATGATCATTTCGGTGCTATTATGGGTTATGGAGATTACGTTGTTGGTGATAGTGTCATCTCTAGAGTTTACTATGTGGAAGGTTTGGGTCATAATCTGCTCTCTGTTGGTCAATTCGTGATTTCGATCTAGAAGTAGCCTTCGTAAAACATACCGCTTTGTTAGAGATCTTAATGGTAAGGAACTGTTAAAAGGAACTCGTGGCTCAAATCTTTACACCATCTCCATCGATGACATGATGAGGTCATCTCCAATCTGCTTGTTATCAAAGGCTTCTAAAACAAAGTCATGGTTATGGCATCGTCGTCTCAATCACTTGAACTTGGCACCATCAATGATCTCACCGAAAGGACTTAGTTGTAGGTTTACCTAGACTAAAGTATGAAAAGGATCATCTTTGTTCAAGATGTCAATTGGGAAAAAGCAAGAAGTATGCCCATAAACCCAAACCTACTAACTCATCACGTAAGTTCTTCATATGATTCATATGGATTTATGTGGACCAATGAGGTGCGTAATATCTTTGGGAAGAAATATGTGTTAGTTGTGGTTGATGATTACCTAGATTCACGGGTCAAGTTCTTAAGGACAAAGGATGAAACTCCGATATCATCATCAAACTCATCAAACAATGCATGTTCGACTTAACAAAACCGCCGTAATTATCGTAGCAGATAATGGAACCGAGTTTGTCAACAAACAAGCGAGTGAATTCTATGAAAGCGTTGGAATCGACCATCAAAGAAGTGTTCCACGAACCCCTCAATGTAACGGTGTAGTTGAAAGACTAAATCGAACTCTTGTTGAAGCCGCTAGAACAATGCCGATTTATTCAAAGGTTCCAATGTTTCTCCGGGTCAAGCAATTGCCACCGCATGCTACACACAAAATCGCTCCTCGATTCACACTGCTCATGGAAAAACTCCATATGAACTTGTCCACAATGAAAACCTAATCTCTTTCCTTCGTGTGTTTGGTGCATTATGTTATCCAACTAATGAAGGTCAAGAATTAGGCAAACTTAGGGCTAAAGTCGACATTGGAGTATTTGTAGGATATGCACCAAACAAAAGGGATACCGAATCTACAACAAAAGAACCCGAAATATCATGGAAACAATTCACGTTACGTTTGATGAGTCGACCGGTCAAATGGCTCTCGGACACTCCACCAGACCCAGACTTCAAAACAGTCCCATTGGTTCATCCCTTGTTCCAAACTCTTCTCAAGAAACTCCATATGTACCTTCATCCGAAGATGATTTAAAGAAATTGTTTAATCCTATGTTTGATGAACTGTATGATTCAATTACTAATGAGGTGTTGATCCCACACAGAGGATGCTCATATTCCGTGAATGAAGTTAATCCCTCGCCTCAATATCTTTAAGTCAAGAAGCACCGTCACGATCCTTGATCTCATCAACAAATCATCATTCTTCAAATGTACATCATGGAAATGTTTCGCATCAATGATGAAGTTAATCCTTTGCTACTCCCGAAGATGCTCCATTTGAAAACATATTTGCTCCCGAATCATCATCGAACCATCTTCTTCGGAGACATCGACTCACTACCTCGGTCCCTCAACAACCGCCACATGAACACCTTAGAAAATGGACTCACGATCATCCACTTGACAACATCATTGGAAATCCTCTCTTCCCAGTATCAACACGGAAACAACTTGCAACCGATGCCTTATGATGCTTCTTCAACTCCGTACTATCTAAGATCGAACCAAAAGATGTTAAACCGCCATGAATGAAGATAGTTGGTTCAATGCCATGCAAGATGAAATTCATGAGTTTGATCGACTTGATGTATGGGAGTTAGTACCGCTCCAGATCGTGCTATGATTATTGCTCTTAAATGGATATTCAAAGTGAAACTTGATGAGCATGGTGATGTGTTGAAGAACAAGGCTCGATTAGTTGCTAAAGGATACCGCCAAGAGGAGGGTATTTACTTTGAAGAATCTTTTGCTCCAGCTTGCTCGAATCAAGGCAATCGTAATCTTTTCGCTAATGTCGCTAGTAAGAACATGGTAGTCTATCGATGGATGTGAAGACGGCATTTCGAACGGAAATCTTAAAGAAGTCGCTCACGCCGCCCAACCTAAAGGATTTGTGAATCAAGAGCATCCTACTCACGCTTATCGTTTGAAGAAGGCTCTTTACGGCTTAAAGCAAGCTCCAAGGGCATGGTATGATACATCGTCAAAGTTTTTCTATCAACCGGATTTAGCAAAGGAGCGATTGATCCTACATTGTTCACCGTGAAGTCGCAAACATTTAATTCATGTTCAAATTTATGTTGATGATATTATTTTTCCTCGATGCACCCAATGGAATGTGATCGTTTTCAAATGAAATGAGTTCAAAATTTCAAATGTCAATGATGGGACAAATGTCATTTTCTTGGGATTACAAATTTCACAAAGTCCCGGAAGCATTTTCATTAATCAATCTAAATATGCAACAGAGATCTTAAAGAAATTTGGATTTGATTCAAGTGACCTGTTGACACCCCCATGATTGACCGAACCAAACTAGATGAGGACCACTCGGGGATCATGATTGACCAAACGAAATATCGTAGTATGATTGGATCCCGATGTACCTCATTGCTAGTAGACCAGACATCTTGTTCATTTGTTTGCATGTGTGCTAGATACCGTGCTAAGCCTACTAAAAAGCACCTTGAAGCGATTAAACGGGTCTTCGGTATCTCCAAGGAACCATCAATATGGGTCTTTGGTACCCACCAAGGACACCGGTATGTCACTAACGGCCTATGCAGATGCCGATCATGCAGTTGTCAAGATACACGTCAAGCACGCCCGGAGGTGCTCGTTTTGGGTGATAAGCTTATGAGCTGGTCTTCAAAGAAGCAAATGAGTACTTCTATTTCTCTACAGAGGTGAATACATAGCCATGTCATCTGCGTGCTCAAATCTTATGGATGAGATCTCAATTATCGACTATGGCTTTGTATTCAACAAAATTCCTCATCATCGTGATAATAAAAGTGCTATTGCTCTCTCATGCAACAACGTTCAACACTCAAGAGCAAAGCATATCGACATTCGACATCATTTCATCGGGGAACATGTGGAAAAAGGTGTGGTGGAACTCTATTTTGTGAGGTCCGAATATCGCTAGCGACATCTTCACCAAAGCTCTTCCTAGAGAACGTTTTGAGTTTATTCTTCCACGACTTGGCTTGAAAAGCCTACAACCGAACACTCAAACGCCTTCGGGAGGAAGACGAGGAGCAAAGGTCTATCTTCATCTATCTCTTGTAAATATTTTTTGAAAAACAAAATAGAAAATTATAAAACTTTCAAAATCCATAGAAAAAAAAAAAAAAAAAAATTGAAAAAAAAAAAATTCTTCAAAAATATTGTCAATTTGTCATGTTTTTCTCGATTCGATTATATCTACGGTCTTTTGTTGTCATTCAAAGAATGACACGGACTTTAGATGTTGTTCAATTCTTTATATAAAAAAAAAAAAAAAAAAAAAAATTTTGGGAGAAAGAGAAACAATGGTTTATTGTCATTTTCGAGCAATAACCCGGTTTTAAAAGAAAGAACAGAGCCATGTTTTATCATGTTTTCAAAATTCCATGCTCGATTCTATAAAATTTTATCTCATTGAAAACTAAATGCTTTGAAAATAACTCGATCTCTATTTTGATAATCATCGGGACTTATTTGTCAAAATCTATCTCTCAATCAACAACCTATGTCATTGATTGAGGGGAGAATGATTTCAATTAAATTAAAAAGTTATTTGGCATTAAATTATTTTCAAAAGATGTACATGCATGTTTTATCAATGGAGTTTAAAGTCTTAAAATCCGATCCTTATCGCTTAAAACGCTTTCATAATCAAGTCACAATTCTCCTTAAAAGCTTTCAAAATCAATTAAAATCTATAAGAGATCACAAATCTCAAATGATTTGATAATTGTGATCGGGGAGAATGTGTGATTTAAATTAGATTTAAACTGATAATTCGGTAAATGGTTTTATAAGGATGTACATGCTATCCTCCCCGCATGTGACAAACGATTTCAATTTTTCCATTCACATGTTGAGGGGAAGCATCTATCTTACACCTATGACTTGAAACATGATCATTTATCTCAATGTGCAAGTTCCTCTAGTATGTGCAAAACTCCTTTCAAACCTCGAGGCACATATTGAGGGGAGCAAAATCATGAAAACCTCATCCTTCCCAAAATGCTCTATCTATTGGGAAGAGATGTTGATATCTTTAGAAAATGGTAATCAAAAAGTTAATTCTTTCTCTTGCTGCGTGTGCAAAACATTTTCAAATACTTGATGCACATGTTGAGGGGAGTTCTCGTTTTAAAATATCAAAAACAATTTCGGTACAAAATGCTTTGATAATATATCATAAGTATCCGAATTGATTTTCAAATGGTTTTCAATTGGTTCCATATGGCGGATGAACAATACCAAAAAGACCGACCAACTTTACTTTATGTACGGTGATATAAGGTTGATAAGGTTAGGTATGTGTTCCCATGATCCGCTGAACCGGAGGGATCTACCCAGGACAATCCACTAGTTAGTGTAGAAGTCCTTAGGTATGATGATAAAAGGAGAAAAGTGAGATATGGGAAGAGTGCGGATGAGATAGAGCAAGCTTGGAACAAACCCAACAAGGGTCTTGCTATGGAGTCTCGGTAAGCAATCAAGGGTTGAAGAATTAAAAGAATTGAATGAGAAATGGTGAAAACAAATAGCCTCCATTTATTCAACCTTAGGGCGTAAACCGGTTCACTTCATATGCTCGATGGTAACATCGGTATTAAAGACAAGACGTCATGGACCCGGACGACCGCACTTCAACTTTCCAAACCACTCAAGTTCCTCTTAAAAGGACTTGTTTCATTCTCACGGGAACCGACATTATCTATCGACTTTCTCTTAGAGATTGTTGATATTGAAGGAGACCCTCTCCCAGTCTCCCACGGGATCCAAATATGCACAAATTGAGTCTAGAACCACGACATCATCAATAAATCTCATTAGGACACTTTCAATGAAGACTCTCTGTTTCACTCAATGTGGAAAGAGTGATTATATCTTGAGTCATACGCATTATCCTTGTGGTAGTGCCGAACATCCGAGTAATGTGTATACATATTCACAATGAAGATGGAAAGCCTCGAGCCAACATCAAACAAGCTCCGGTAGGTGGCATGTGAGATCTATTATATGGATCAACCATGTGACAACCGAATGAAACAATGGGCGATTCAATCTCTTGAATCAATCACGGTTCGAGGTATGGATTGACGGATACCTTTGAAAAACCGGTCTTTGTGCTAACAACTCTTTTCTTTAGCACATCGACCGTGTACTCATTTTCAAACCAAAAGGTGTTTTAATGATTGATAATTGATTTTCAATAAAACCTTCGTTGTATTGCAAAAACAATTTATATTGAGCAATACACGATTGTTTTTCAAATCTCTTTTCATCAATCGGTGGACTTAAAATTATTTGGTTCACTCACTCCGTGTTGTCTTCTTTGAGACGTTCCGGTTTGAGAACACTAGAACAATGCGAAACCCCATCAAGGAAATTCTTGAATTATACCGATCACAGGCAAGACATGTATCGATCAACGGGAACCGTGGGCGTGTACCTCAATTCAACGAAGTGATCAAAGACACTTTCGTGCGATTTATTGCTAACTGTTGTATGCGTGTACGCCCGACGCTTGCGGTGATCGTAATGAAGCGGTCAATCCATAGCCGCATGCTCGCTATCACATTCATCTCGAAAGAAATCATGATTAGTGCATCAATGACTCGATATTTTCACTCCATGCTTCGCTACTGCCGCCAATATCATGAATCAACTAAAGCTTCCGCTACTCACGAGAAGATTTCATGATCCGTAATGTGAGCATGTCGGTCCTAAAGTCACAACACCACAAAGGATGTCTTAGAGATTTTTGATAGTCGATGATCTCAAAAGATGGCTCAAAATTATTATCACGTGGATCAAGAAAATACCTCCACTGAAGTAACCAAACATGCAATGTGAAGAATCAATGACTACGAGCTTAGGAGCAAAGGACTACATCAAGAATGCAAGATCAATTGTTAATGTAATATCTATTTGTATTCAATGTAATTTTGGTACATGATTGAGGTGACCTCCTTGGGGAGATTGTTAGAATTAGAAATTCTGTGTATTAAAGAGTCGGTCACCTCAAGTATATGTAATCGTTAGAAAGCTCATAGTCGTAGTTCTTTTAAGTTAAGTAGTATTTAGTTAAGTAACACCGTGGAGGACTGGACGGTCTTTACCCACCGTATGCCCGATCCACGCCCGATGTGTGGCGATTTATGTAAGACTATAAATACTCTCTACCTCCCAAGGTAGAGAGTTGGAGCTCATAATAATATCTTTCACTTTCTCTCACTAAGTTCCCTAAACCTCTAACTTTCTCTCTCTAGAACCTCATTCATACGCCACTTTGTATTATGGTTTGATGTGTATGTGATAACTAATATCCAACACAAGAAATGCTATGTTGTCTTTCAGTCTAAATGTAGCTTAACTGATATGTGTGTACTTTTATTTTTATAATAATTGAATTTTGGTTACAATTTGAATCTGTTGACTTTATAAGTCAAACAAAAGAGATTTTAAATACTAACAATTCGTGTGTTTCCTCTAATAATTTGGTTTATGTTGACCTTATAAGTCAAAATGGGTTTTCCCAAACACCCACCTAAACCGCATTAGCAATCGCAAACTACAAAATGAAAACAAGAAATCCAAAATATACCTACACCACCACCTAATTACACCATATCAAGCAAAATATACATGTTAACAAGTATCGTTTTCAAGAACCATCATCACCAAAAATATACATCTTCATTACATCAACAACTAAAAATAACAGGTGAACTTCTTGATGGGAGACTTGATATTCATGGGGGGAGACTTGAGGTCCTTAGGGGAAGGCACGTACCACTCATTCCTATTTGTGCTGGAGCATCCCACAGCCGCTACAAGACCAAGTACAACTTGGGAGCGGAAGCCTTGGACACTTAGGAAGTGGAACCTTTCAAAGTAGTGGTCTTAGAAGACATGTTCCCACACTCATTATCAGATGTGTCTGAAATAATGATGACATAAACTTCATTTCCTTTCATGTTAGTATCTGGAAAGATAGACAAAACAGAAAGAAATCAGAGTTCACCCATTACATTTTTCTTAGCTTGCAAACATTAACTCTAACCTTTCTCAGACTTCTTATTCCCATATTTTCCCCACAAGTCTTCAAGTATCACATCATCACTGTCATCTCCTATATCCCTCTTATTCCCATAAGTAGCCATGGCATACTCAACCATATCGTCAGATACCTTTAGCTTGCTATAATCCCTCTTTTTGACAGATTCTTACACTGCTCGGATTTCTGTCAAATAAAGTAGAGTTATTTATGCTTATCCCTTAAAATGCCAATCACACAAATAAAAAAAAACACGACTAACCTTTCATCACTTGAGCTTCTTTCGCAAATCTGCATAAATCATCAAACATTTCATTAGACATTTCATCTTCTTGTAACCAAGTATCCCCATATTTTGCCTTCACATATTTTACCATCTCATCAGTTACATCTGTAAAAGTAAGCTCCTTGTCTACCATTGTTAAAGTGTGTGTGAGGGTTGTGTGACGAAGGAGGGAAACGATCAAGATGGTATACGGTAGCTTTTCTCAGAATGAACTAAGGTGAGGTATAAATGTGTATGGACTATAATACCCTCCACTAACTAACAGAAAAATGACGTTGACAACGCCGTTATTGGTCAAGGGACGAGTTTGGCATATAATGGCCAAGTTTTGGACCTCCGGCGATGATAATGCCAAGTTCTGTCCCAACGCGAAGTGCATTGCCAAGTTTAGGGACCAACCGTGTATTTTAGTCTAATAAAAGATAAGTTTCCATTTATCGCTTGATTAATAAAAGTTTCACAATTGTTACTCGTACTTAGACGAGTTTATAATAAAGTACTTCTTATAAGGTATACTATGTAGTATTTTATAAATGACGCGTTCGTTTATACAACGTTTCCAAAACATTTTGATTTAATAAAACTCTTGTTGCAAATAAAACATCCCGACAAGTTTGCAGTTTATTATATGTTCGCGTTTGTTTAATTCAAACGCGATACTTCATTGAATACTCGTTGATACTTGTAATCAAGTTGTTTATTGGTTTCGGTTCTATAATTAGTTATTAGCTTGTATTGTCTGTGTCTAATATATTAAAGTCATCGTGAGTTTAATATATTATACCGCCTCGCTTCCCATAGGACAACACGTTCAATACACTCCAATCGTCCGAATAGTTTATGTACAAGTATTTACAAGTTTCCATTCAATGTTTATTCGTTCAAGTGTAATATCGTTTAACCCGATAGTTTTATTCCGTATCGACATATAATTAATTCGTTAAGTCTTTCAAATTTGCACAAAGTCTTATTACAAGTTAACCATTAGCTTATGAAATTTAACCATTTCCTTAGTTCTGATATTTCACGATAACAACAATTTACGACCCAACACACAATTATCGAGACTAAATCAAATAAAACCCGTAACCCAAATCGACCCATACCACACATCCAATTACAAACTAAGACCAACAAACCCTAAAGTGAACATTCTGGTCAAACCCGACCCGCACGGGTCCTGACCCGAGCCGACTCTACTGAGTCGACCCGAATCGACTGAGTCGACCGGACTCAGTTTTCCGAGTCAATCACAACGAGGCATCAACAAATATTTACCATCATCGAAACTACCACATCCAAAATAACAAATTTGAGTTCAATTCCGGATCAAACAAACACTCCTTGTCGAGCATGAACAAACTCAGATTCATACGAATCTGCCCCAAGCCACATGGAACATAATTTCAAATTGTTTAACTTATTCTTTACGATATCACTATTAATAAAACTTTTTTCACTCTTTAATCATTTCTATATCCACGAAAACATGACACAAGATTTATAGTCGGTTTAAGCAGAAAATAACAAAAATACGGTTGTGGGTGACAGCGTAACTCACTATCTTGGTTACGCCGTAATAGGCTTTTGTGCAGCAGAACTTCTCAGAAGTATTACCAATTACGGCGTAACCCCAGGCAATGCTTACGCCGTAGCCACACTCCTGTAATCTATCAGGTTTTGCTTAATTACGGCGTAACTCCTTATGGGAGTTACGACGTAACTACCCTCTGTAACACTTCTTTCATGTTAAACACAATAACCTTGTATTAGTTTTCAAATAAACTTTGTAGGTATATTCCCTGTAAGCCCTCACGAGACTACACTCGTCCACTTGGGATACAAAGTGGTTTAAAAGGCTTGTTGCATACGCTAAATGCAACCGTGATTCCTACGAAAGTGAGTTAGGTTTATTTTTCATTTTTTCTTTTTCTTTTTTTTAGAATTATGCTTGTCGGTAGTGTAATTTCAGGGATTGAAGTTTGCTCATGGATGCTTAAACGAAGGCACGACTCTTTCGTGGGCCTTCTTTCTTTTTGGAGCAAATTTCAGGGAAGTTCTCGCTCCAATTCTACTTTTCTCTTCACCTTTATTTAACGCTTAGTACAAAAGGGACTTTGTACAATTCAAGTGGGGGGACGGGAGTAGAATTGTCTCTTGACTTTATTTTGCCCTCGTTTCTAGTTTATTTAGAAAAATTATGTCATTTTTAAAATTTTGACATGTTTTTCTTAACCTAACTAGATTAGACCTTAGCCGAGCACATTGTAACCCTTGATATTATATGGTGAGATTAGCCTTATCCGTATCCAATTTTTTACCCCAAATCCACCAAATTATGAGTGTGCCGGTAGCTTGTAAACTTTAGAATTTGACCTTTACATCATTTCGAGACCATAGACGAGGTATGTTGAGTTAGCTCGATATATTTGGACCTTTCAGTTTAAGAAGGCAGTATTATAGGATTATCACCCAAATAGCCTACCATTGTGTGTCTATCGATTAGTCACCTCGACTTCTCAACCCCCATGTTAAACCCTTTTGTTGCACTCACCTTTAGTGCAAGATACCCCTAGATACACCCATCTGAGCCATTCCTTTCATTTTGTTAACCCAATATATTGTTTCGTTATACCCATACACCTTAGCCTACCTTGTAGTCTTTATTTGTAATTGGGAAGTCATCATTTGCCTAAGTTCAAGGTTCAAGTGGAAAGGTTCGGGAATCACGCTTTTGTCGACGACATATCCTTAAAGATCATTGAAGACCCTCCAAAATTCTCATATTGTTCATCTCAAGTGGGGGGGGGGGTGTTATGTTTAGTTATTATGTTTATGTTAAAAAAAAATCATGATTTGATTCGGAAAAAAAATAGTTATTGTTATTTAGTAATTGTAAAAGTGCAATGTTATAAGCACTATTGTTATGAGCTTAATATAGATTTAGTATCGAGGAGGCCACCTCGGTAACATTTGAAGAATGAACTTGGAAGTGTGCCCATCATGACGTCCTCTAATGGCACATCTACCTCGTATTATCTTGATACGGTTTCTTGACTTCGAAACTTGAACTTTGGGTGAACGGTAAGTGGTGATGACTTAGTTGTAGATTTAGACTATCTGCTTGATTTTATTTTACACAAATTTTATCTCACGTCTTATCCTACCTTTAGTCATGAAGCGTGTCTAGGTGATGCAACGAGCAATCTTTGATGTCTTGGCCATGGATTTGGTCATGTATCATTGATTTTGTCCACTTCGCCGTGACATGTTAGTAATGACAAATCACCCTTAACCTTTGTCGTGTCTACCCATATTGCCTTCAAGAATTGTTTAGTCATTAACTCTAGTGGTGGAGATTTGTGTAACCGCCAAGCTTATGATATAATACATGCTATGACTGTGCGATTGAGTGATCACCCCGAAATTTACACTTAGAATAGCTGAGAGATTTGAGTTTTTCGTTCCCATTTCGTGAGGTGTTCGGCTTTGTTTTATTCTAGCATAAGGGATTTGTAAATTTATATTTTCCAGGTAATGGGAGATATCTTTTTAGGAATCTATCTAATAAGGTCTATTTGAGGGCAAGTAGAGTTCAAGTGGAGAAATATTTGATAACATCAAATAGTCCTGAATATTAAGTTTCAATTTCCCCCGATAATGCTCGTATTTTACATCATTTATATGGATTTACGCTTGTTTTCCTCTATATTTCACTTTCAGGTAAATTACGAGCATTGGAGCTAAAAAGACACGGATTTTGAGAAGTTATTGAAGATTTATCATAGTATGTTCATTTTGAAGAAGTTACGGCGTAACTCCTCTCACATTACGCCGTAACTAAAGCGTGGCTCGTAAAACCAACTCAACGAAGATTACGCGTAACTCTCCCAAAGATTACGACGTAATCAACTAGGTCAAATGAGGTTTCACACAAGAAGCTACGCCAGTAACTATTGTCTCAATTACGCGTAACCAAGATTTATTGAAGATACGGCGTAACTCCTTCAAGAGTTACGCCGTAACCAACATTTTTAGTGCAAAATACAAAGAATTGTATGTTACAACGTAACTCTTAATATTAGTTACGCCGTAACCAGATCTGGCCTATAAATACCCCACGAATTCTAGCATTTCAAAGCATCCCATTTCACACACAACACCAAGTGAACGTGAGTAGAAGTCGAAGGCAGATCTAGAGGAGCATACGGAGCTATCTCCAAGGGATAAATCACTCCCCTACGATAAGCATTAGCATTTCATCTTTTCTTTACTTTCAATTCATGTATTTCGTAATGTTAAACATTGAATCGATTGTTTTAGTTAATATGAGCGGCTAAGCACCTCTGGTGCTGGCCTAGTTATGATTCCTTAATTGTTTTGTTTGCGTTTACATTGCTTCCGTATAATTATTTCTAAGTGTATGCATGCATAGTTTGTTGGTAGCTACCCTTGTTTCGGTAGTTTTGAATGGCGGTAGTGGCTAGTTACTTAGGAGACATGACCAACTGACCCTAAGTAGGTAGACTGAGTGGGAAGGGTAAGATATGACCAACTGACGACCCTTTCTGCTTGTGCGATTTGACCAACTGATCACCTACCGTTTGGATGAACTTAAGAAGTCGGGGATGAGTGTTTAAGTTGCAAGCTCCCGGGCACTCATTTTTATGAATCTAGCATGTAGCATAAATGGTTTCGAGGATACCATATGAAAATACAAGCCTAATGCGATTTTTAATTGCTTTACCTGTTGTGTTTTGCAGGTTGTTTCACGATATTAGACGAGAGCAAGCTGCAAACAAACCTCCTTCAGGTGTATTGCATGTACATGAATTTGAGAAGTTTCGTTTGTTAGTGGCTAAGTGCTAATTGGAAACCATTAAACTTATGTTTTATGTATTTTAGGTTATGTTACGTTATTATAGACAGCCCTTGAGATTCTAGAGCATGCCTTGAGGGAAGATATACATAAGGTAATTCTTACCGATGAGCAAAATCGAGGTAAGTTTTGTAGCTCAAACTTAAAAGTCTTTATTTTTTTCTCATTTGTTCATATGAAAATGGATTCTTATAGAACTAACACTCGCTTTATGAATTCAACAACAAAGATTTTAGCACGCCAGTTGGTCCAGCTTAGACAACAAATGTCATCTACAAAGTATCTGAGCTCAAATAGAGGCATAGCGACCCATACACAGGTACATCATCAAATTGGAACTTCTTTGTTATGATAAAGTTAAACTTAAAGTGTTATGGTTTTCTTAGCTTTGAACTTCTTTCAGGCATTAGCTGCGCACTTTTATGTAGCTAATGGGATGAAAAGTGTTACTAAGGCAATGTCAGCAATGAATAAGGTAATACCCTTATAACAATATTTTGATTTTCCTGAATAAATGTGTTAACAACATAGTGTAAGGTTATTTTCAGAACCAAGAAAAATGCGAGAACTGCGAGAACCAATCTGAGCCATTCATTTTTCAATCAATGGCTACAAAGAAAGGTGGCATAAATGTAATAAAATTAAACTTTAGGCTATATTATATAAGTGATAAAAGGGTATTTTAGAGATTTCATATTACTCCTAGAAAAGTGCCTAACAATCAATTTCTCTTTTAAATCTTTGATGCATCTTGTACGTCTCTCTCAATCTCTAACCTAGAAACCACCCCCATCATAATCAATTGCCAAAAACCGCCGCCTAAAACCGTCACCCTCTCTTCACCTAATATCATTTTCGTCTCATCATATTATCAATCATTGGTTTTATATGTATTTCTTTATCTAACGATTGTTTACAGGGATATAGAGAATCATTTCCTCACATATCACAAGCTTTTTCACACATATTGTTTCCATATCTACTTGAGTTCGTCACCAAAGCAACCACCATCATCGATTTTATATAAGTAATAGGTACATAAATTCATCATTTATATGTTTTAGATCATCTAAGGTTGAGACAATAATTGGTAAGTAAAAATATTGTTTATTCATTTGTCATATGTTTGTCGTTCAATCATGCTCAACATCATAGCCTTTATATTAAAACAAAGTTGTTTGACTACAATTTTAATGTTATTTTAAAGTAAGTGTAAATTTGTGCTTATAAATGGGATATGCTAGCTTATTAGATTTATCTTTTTATAGGAATAAAAGCGTAATAATAAAATTGGAACACAAGATGAATTACGACGATATAATACACATTAGTAGGGGTCGAATATGATAAAGATGATTGTGTCTAATGCAATTGTGCAATAAGGGGTGTTTGGTTGCTGGATTTTCTGTCAAAACGGGGCTGTTTGGTTACCCTTTTTGCTGTAAAAACATGGCTTGTTGGTTGCTGTTTTTTCTGTCAAAAAAATGGTGTTTAGCTGCTGGTTTTTATGTCAAAACATGGGTGTTTGGTTGGTCTTTTTGCTGTAAAAAAATAGCGTTATGTTTGCCCTTTATATTTCTTAGTAATATTTGTTATCATATCAAATGATAAATACGTAGTATAGTTACAAACTAGTATATATGAATTTGTGAAACTTATTAAAGCCATGACACTCTTTGTTATGTAGGACGATAGTACTGATGGACAATGGATAAATGTTGTCTCATTGTGTATTGCTTGGTTTTATGACCGATACAATATCAATAAAAAGAGTGTGCATATGTGTTATTGAGATTGCATGTGTTTTCACAGTTTCTAGTAAATTTGATGCCTTTTATGCATATGTGTTTTTGCAGTTTCATGTTTCTTTTGTTTAATTTCAGTTGTTATGAAAGGATTGTGCATATATGTTTTGTTAGTTGTTATGATTAAATAATTCCTCTATTATTTGTTTGTGATTACAGGCTCGAGTATGATGAGCAATATGAAGAATGCACATACGATATATAAGGGCATATGGATCTAACTCAACTCGCACATATGCATACAAAGAGATCGAGAGGTAATGATGAAAACACATGTGCACAAGGATTAAAACACATGTGTATATTTCATGGGTTTTGAACAAGACGAGAAATACATGCGCACGCCTAAAAGATGAACCAACTATTAAATACATTGTATTATGCACATGTGCACGCTTCATACATTTGTAATAAAACATATTTATGTAATATTTTTTAACAAAGTTTTGTTGTTTGTATAATATTGCATAAATGTATTAATAAAGTTTTGTTGTTTGTATACATACTTATGTAATATTTTTTATAGATATATGTGCAAATACAAAACACTTATGCATAAACGGAAAATACAATTATCACATAATGCAAAACACATGTGCACACAATGTTGAAAAAAAAAAAATCCTAAAATTACGGAACTAAAAACGTTTTTGTAAAAAAAATCAAATATAAAAAAAGTAATTTTACCATTATACCCTTTTGAATTAAATAATAAAATTAATGTAAGAAAAAATCGATTGGTTGATCTTTGGTTCTCATGATTCTCGATTTTTCTTGGCTCAAAATAACCCTTCTAACAACATAACACAAATACTAAAAGTTAGACGGAGTCCGACTTAAAAAAGACTTGCACTATATATACTTTTATGTGTACAACAAAATGATGAACGCCTAAGATAAAATAAAGAAAGCATGTTCCTTTATATTAATCATATTTAGCTACTGTTAGAGGGAGAGATTGCATCCCATCTATCAATTTTCGTTATAATTTTGGGTAAA
The DNA here is from genome assembly GCA_022545495.1 of Chrysanthemum lavandulifolium. Classification (NCBI taxonomy): domain Eukaryota; kingdom Viridiplantae; phylum Streptophyta; class Magnoliopsida; order Asterales; family Asteraceae; genus Chrysanthemum; species Chrysanthemum lavandulifolium. The sequence continues at coordinate 244,887,088 of CM040244.1, forward strand.
ATGAGCTGTAGAAAATTAGTATATGCTTTGAGGTTGGATCAACAACAATCGAATGTTTGACTGTTTGGAGGATTAATCAGGAAAGTAATATATACATTTAAGGTAGAGAGACTGTTTGTGAAATAGAAATAAAAAATGCTTTTTGAATTTAGTCTAACATACAAGATTAAGAAGTGTTGTTTGGCCCTTGGATAGTTAGATGAATTACCCAAAGCTAATTATATTATATAATAAAGTTATGCAACAGTCATAAGCTTAGTGTGTTTATCTAAACATTATCCAAACCCTCTATCATGTACGGAATTTTGAGATCCATTCCTAATCGTTGTGTGATTTTTTCAACTCACTAGCTTGATGATAAAATTTGAAAGGACGTTTTGATAGGCTTGTGTATGTTGGCCCACCAAATGAAGAAGATCGCAAGGAGATCTTTAGTGTTCACTTGCGTAAGATAGTTGTAGCTCTCATGTATGCATTGAGGAGGTTGGTGGTCTTTCTGAAGGTGCCTGTGAAAGGGATGACATTTCTCTTATCTGTTGGAAAGCCGCTTGGACAACTCTATATAGCCGTTTCAAAGGTAAAAAACAAGAAGGGTCTAAAAGTGTTATGTTGTGACAAAAATGATAAATACGTCAATTCCACAAACAATGTTGTTATAAAAAAGTCATTCACAGATTATAGGTTTGTTTTTATTTGTTACTCTTTTTTCTACAATAAAGTATCCATACTTTTTTCAGTTTTTAAAAACACGAGTTTACTTTTTTCGTTTTAGTGTTATATTCTTTTACGTGATTCTATCAATCATTTTACTCCTTTATCTTTCAAAATCTTTTTGAAGCTAGCCGCCCATCGAACGGGCCTTGAGGCTAGTTTTAACATAATGCAAAAACAGACTCACTAATAAGATGATGATGTTTGTCGGTATACACGAACCCACAAAAACATATGCAAGCACCACAAAAAGTTGCAAAAAAAAATACCTATAGACCAATGGGCGCATAGACCAATATAACCATTCGGGTGTCGATGCTTGAAGCCATATATGCCTTTTTCTTTCTTTCTTTCTCGGTACCGCGTACTCTAAGACATGATCGATGCCACGTACTAGGACATGGTACAAATACATATAGGCCCGGTTAGACAAGCGAAAACACCCCTATTTTATCTCTACTACTTACAAAGAGTATATCTTATTTTTTAAAACTTAAAAATTGGATCTTGAAACTTAAATTTATTTAATTCACCTAAATTACCTCTAAATAACCTTTAAACTTTTTTTAAAAAAAAAGAAAAAACTTGACAACCTAAATTATGTCTTTTTCTTAATCAATTTTAAACTTGACAACTTTTTAAAAACACACTATATTAATTTTAAAAAATACACGCTTTGCATTTTAAAAAGTCAAACCAGAATCACGATTTTACAAGTATAATTATTTGTCGCTATACACTTTCAGTTTGCGCGAGTGTTCGTCTAGTTAATTTTATATAGATGCATCATCAAAACTTTCAATAGTGTAGAACTAACGAAAATTAAAATCAGTATCAAGTATACGCGTCCTTATAAGCTTGCTTACATTAACACAAAGCTTCTTCCTTATAATTATAGGAAGATTAGTTGCTGATTTTAATTGATTAAATGATGTACAACAACTACTTATATTAAAACAAGTCGTTATTAAAATGAACCGGGCATGTTTTATGGTACTACTAAGGAGTTGTTTTTATTTTATTTTATTTTTATTTTTTATTTTTTCTTTCTTGCATAAATGGTGCTATCTCGTTTTGCTTTGCAAATATGGATTCCTTTCAGTTTGTCTTGTAGAAATGGGTTAGTATAGTTGATGTACTTCATTATTTAGAAAAAAACAGTACTTTTTAATTTCTATGTATAACCTTTGACTTACATCAAACAATGTTTATCTATCTTTTTTTATTTCCAAATGTGATGTTGCATGTAGTGGTTAGACGAATATACCCTATACATTACAGAAGATAAACTAATTTGGATTATATTTATACAAGACAAACTAAAAGGAACCCATATTTGCAAAGCAAAATGAAAATAGCACCATTTATGCAAAAGAAAACTCTACTACTAAGAGGTCGTTGCTTGATGGGATGTCGGGAGTGGAAAAAAAAACAAAATACAAGTACACAAAATGATCCAATTAATTCATTACTCCAGTCTCCTGTTGCGCATTCATTGTGAATGACTTCTAGATATTAAAAGGGCAATCATCATCATCAGGATTCCTACCAAAAATACTACAACCATATGTGGCCCTCATTAAGTCTACGACAAGAGGAAACTGCAAAGCCACAAAAAAAGTAATCGTTAGGCCTGTCAATGCCCCGATTGGGATAAGAAGCGACCCGTTATTTTGTCCAAATACAATGAACAATGCTGCACCAAAAGCTATGATCATGGTTGTTGTTGAGATGAACAATGTGACCAAGCCAATTATCAACTTCCTAGGCAACTTGTAGAGAAAGTCTTCTTCAGCAAAACGTGCGGTTAGGATCGATAAAAACATTAACAACGACATAACAGCTGTGAATAATGATATAGCGTCTAATACCGCAAATATTGTGAAGGCAGGATTGTTAGTAAAAATGGGTACCCCTGTGTCCTGATTGTTGCCTCCGGGAACTGTAATAGCCGCCGCAAACACAATGGTTGTGATTAGGGCGGCAGTAATGGTATATGACTCTGCAGTAGACTTCATCCATTTTTCACCCTCGGTCACCAACTCTTTGTGTGTTCTTGTAAATACCATTTTAGGTGTTTCTTGGGATGAGTTCTTTTGAGTTATGTTTAGTGGACACACAAATCTTTCAACTTCCTGTAAATATTACAATATATATGTTAATTATTCTTGTGTAAAAGATGCATTTTGGAAGCATTCTTAACAGAATTGTAACAATTGAGTCATTAGAAATTCCTACCTTATACCATTGTAGCTCATATTGTATTTGTAAAGCCGCCCCTGATATAAGATTCAGTTTTTCAGCAGGTGCCAATCTTGCAACCAAATGCAAGAGGTTGTTACCAGATGAGTCTTTGCTTGTTTTATAAACGTTTTTGTGTTCGCTCATTTCATATAGTAGGTTATAAATCTTTTCTGAACGATTTATCACAGCATATTGAATAACGTTGTGACCATCTTCACTTGCACTCCAAAATGCATTTGGAAACCAATAAGCAATGTTTTTAACAACCACCAGTGAATTTTGTCTTGTGGCCACGAGAATAGGATTGGTGTAGCAGTTCTTGTGATGGCTGGAGCTAATGGAACGTTGTATCATTATACATACATAGTCTAATAACTGGAGAGCATTATCACAGGTTTGGACTCTTCTTTTAATGAATGGAAATACCTTAACACTAAGAATTGGTGTATGATGAATCTCTACAAGATAAAAAATTGGTGTGCATGAAATTGGTTTGAGATGCCTTATACAGTAATAAATTGAAAAGGTAATTTATGAAACATGTAGTGATGCAGGTAGGTTCATTAAAAAAAATCTAACCTTCGGCTCTTCTTTCCCAAAAACTGAGTCCGCGTGGGAAATTTTTAGCTATAGCTATCAACATTCTTTCCCAAAAACTGAGTCCGCGTGGGAAATTTTGAGCTATAGCCATCAACACAACATCACTATCCAAGTTTTTGTAATATTTTTTCAGCAAACTCCGTGCCAATTCTGCATATATTGTATCGTTAGTTTATCTCAGTTTAGTAATTAAGTTTTCATTTCTTAAATCTGAAGTGAATAGACGATCACTTACGAAAATCTTTGGAAGAAATAGCAAGAACTAGAAGCTCGTCACCAGTTGTGCCAGAAAACAGAGTATCCTTATGTATGTCCGTTTTGATGTTATCCAACAAACACTCAACCGTCTCGGTACGCATATTAGAAAGGGCTACGGCAAGCGGTGTTTGACCCTCATTGTTCTTTTGAGTCAACATGTCAGGGCATCTTTCCACCAAGATCTTAGCAGCTGGAGTGTTGCCAACAATAGCAGCAATATGAAGCAGTGTACTTCCATCCGAATTCTTCAAATCTGTTAGTGATATGTTATCTGGTGTCTTTTCCAACATTTTCTCAAAGAATTTTGAATCCTTGGAAGTACCCACTGCTACATGAAGTGCTGTGTTACCATTATTTGTGATTTTGTCTGTGACAGAAACTTCTCCTTTATTCAAAACATCATCCACAAAAAACATCCATCGGTTTACAGTATACTTATAGAGGTTTTGGTAAGCCTTTGTTTTTCTTTGCATCTTTTCTCTCTCTTCTTCGTTGGGTTCTTCTTTTTCTTTTGACTTGTCTTGTGACTTTGCATCTTCTTCTGTTATTATTTCTGTTTCTCCTGCGGTGATCATGATTTCTAATTCCCTTTAATTTTTTTTCTTGTTATGAAGGTAAAAAAGCTAAACCACAGAAGAATGAGACCACTAAAATGCATATTAAAATCATTTGCGAGGAAGAATAAAACGAAAATGGATATAAAAATATTATATGTTTGATTTAACCAACTATAAGATGAAATCTCTTAACTTTATTTCTTTCATGGTTTGATAGCAAATGTAATATTGATAAAAACTAGGTGAAAAAAAATATAACAGTATGATTCAAAAGAAAATAATGGTTGATCATGCTATTAAAATTCTTCTTTGCCTTAATTTGAAGATGGTTTATCACTTTATCACCTTGGAATATTTAAACCAAAAGCAACAAAGAGGCCGGGTTGAACTAAACTGGCTAAACAAAAACTAGTAAAAATCATACCGTCAAGTAGGTTTGGTTAATCGTAGCTTTGTGACGATCGATAAAAGTAAATAAGTAAGGAATCACAACTCTGATCCGACTACAATTCGTTGTCACAACTTTAACTACAACCGTGAGCAATAACTTATTGTTCATAAGATATTGCAATCACTGTGGCGATATTATAATAACTATAACAAATCGCCTACAATTCTTCCCTATATATATAGAATGAGTAAAGAACAAGTCGCGACCTAATTGTGGGTTTCATCGTGCTTTTGATATTTCTATGATTATTTATTTTTCAAACATGTTAATGAAAAAGGTGTACTCGTTCATATCAATCCTTGTATAAGGAAAATTCTAAAATTAAAAAAGAAAAAAGAAACAACTTAAATTTGAACTTTTTAAATAATCCCTTATATTAGGAAAGAAGAAAATGTACCTATTGCTTGTTGAAGAATTTTAGGACCATAAATACATTCTAATTCATCCCACACATCTTTTGCAGTGAACTCTACATTTGGGTTCTTGGATGTGAGACGATTCACAACGTACGTTGTTACTTCTTTAGAGAGAGTACCAAGAATCCAACTTACGACTAGTGCATCCGATCGTATCCATGCCTTCATGTCTTCCATCTTTGCCTTCCCATTTCTCTTTGGACTCACAAACTCACCATTGATGAAACCAAGCATATCATGACTCGTCAAGAAATAAATCATTTGTGTTTTCCACACGTTGTAGTTGTCCCTGTCACTCAACTTCACACTAACAAGACTTGGGGTACTTATTTGTGATGGGTATGGGTATTCTTCTCTAATTTCCGCTATGAAACTTGAATTCGAACTTGATCCTGCCATAGTTTGTTTGATGGGTTTTGATTGGGTGGAATGGAGTGAAACTAAATGTAAATTTTTGGTTGCTTGATTAATGTCACATTGTGGATATCAACCACAGATACTTATATGCAGTATGCACTATCTTCCATATCTTGTATGTTACATATACACATATTATTCTTTACTTACCTTTGCGCCAAGATTAGCTTACTTATCTTCTTAATATATAAAAAGATTCTTTTTAACTCCACCCAGATGCTTATATGCACAATCTTATATGTTACACACACATATATTTTTTTAATATATAAAAACTAGAGGTGCCAATTTGTGCTTAAAATCAAAAAAATTGGCTAAATTGACAAATTTTTAAAAGATTTGGGCATATTTTTCTCTCCTTTTTTTGAAATTAGCATGTATTGCCCATTTGAAGTTAAATGGGATAATGGCACACGTTTTTCTCGAACATTATGTTGTTTTAAAGAAAACTTATATTTAGTTTTTAAATATAAATGAGGTGTTACGCTCGGCGAATTTATTTCGCTCGCTTTGGGTCTTTTAAAAGCGATTCAGATAACACGGTTCGTTTTTGCCTTTGCCTGCTACTGCTTGCCATAGCTGCTGCTAGCCCAGTAGTCTGCTTGTTTGGCGTGTAGCCCGTCTCACCGACCCGCCTGCTTTGCTACCTTTAATGAAAACGTTCCTTTAACTCCTTCTTCCTCTACCCAGATATTCACAATCTTCTATGTTACACACATATTATTCTTTACTTCAAATGCTTATACACACTATATCTTCTATGTTACACACGCGTATTATTCTTTACTTCAAATGCTTATATATGCACTATCTTTTATGTTACAAACACATATTATTCTTTACTCCAAATGCTTATATATGCACTATATCTTTTATGTTACAAACACATATTATTCTTTACTTCAAATGTTTATATGCACTATCTTTTATGTTTCATACACATGGTATTCTTTACTCCAAATGCTTATATATGCACCATCTTTTATGTTACAGACACATATTATTCTTTACTTCAAACGAGCGGGTTAACCCGCATGTTGTCGCGGGAGTGCGTTGGCGTCTTTTATTTTATTTACGGGACTAAATTTGCAAAAGATTTTTTTTAGGACTAAATTTGAGAAAGATTGATAACGGGGGACTAACAGTGCGACTTACAACTAACCTGAGGGACTATTTTCGTAAATTCCTTATGAACAGTACATGCACTATTCCCCACTGTAGAACTGTTTTGCACTGTTTGGCATCTGTAGCAACACTATTTTCCTTTTAGTCCCCGAAAGTGGCGGTAGTTGCAAAGTTAGTCCTGGGACTAACCCGAAAATAAAAGTTAACCTCGGGTGTTTCGCTTAATATTTGCACATAAATAGCCCTTGAAGTTATTGTTCCGTTGCAAATTTAATCCACATCGTTAGGTAACGGAGGTTAATGATTAACTTTGCAATTGATCAATAACCTAAGGGTTTAAAATGAAAATTGCGTAGGTACTGTAGCTACAGTGCAGGGGGATGATTTTTAGTATATATTTCCTCCGTCTCAAAATTTAAGTCATTTGACTTTTTTTGATTTTGACCTTAATATTTTCGTTTGTATTATATAACACTCATTAAAATTATACCAAATGAAAATACATTTAAAACACAATCCATTTATATATTTTTCATCAAATATTATATAATACAAACAAAATATTTAATTCAAAGTTTGGTCAAAAAACAAACCTGACTTATAATTTGTGACGGATGTAGATAATATAATATAATGTTTATATGCATTATCTTCTATGTTACATACACATATTATTCTTTACTTACCTTTGTGCTAATATTAGCTTACTAAATATAAGAGAAAGCCAATTTAACTTGGAAAATACAACTAAATATAAGAGAAAGCCATTTAACTCATAATAAATAAAATAAAAAGTTGATAAACCACTACTTTTTTTTTTTTTTTTTTTTTCCGTAAATGCATCAATTTTTTTTCTATATAATCATGCTTTAAATAAAAAAAATATCAAAAAGATCGTTTTTTTTCTTTCACATACGTGCATCTTTTTACATTTACGAAAACATATTTGATTTCCTTATTAATTAGCTTTTGCGAAGGGAAAACAAATTCCAAATGATAAAGGGTGCTGAAATAGTGAAATGAAAGCCACTTTTCCAGTTTATATAATAACTTGTCGAGTGCATGCGCCTAGCGGTATTGACCGCGAATATTTATATTTTGACAAATTGTATTTGTAGCGTTAGGAATTGTTTTCTAATGGCATAGTTGCATTGTTTTTGTGATAACGTCGATCTGTGTGTTTGAGAATGTGTTTCTTCGATAGCATTGTTTTAAACTCAAGCAATCAATTAATATTGTAATAAAAATACATCTAAGCATTGAACCGCAAATATGGACAACTATGATTATAGTAGATGAGTAGAGAGTCTACGTGATTTTCAACTGCATAGTAGTTGTCCTTCTATAGTAGCTTAACGAGTACATGTTTACCCATAGGTTTAGGTATAAAGTTTCGTAGCTCGCTTCTTCTAGGCTTTTGAATATATTTAGTCACGTCGTTTTGGTGTAGAGACTCATAGTTAGTTTCTTATACGCTTTCTAGGCGATATTAACAATCTCACGTGTATACATTTGTCTCTACTTTCGGGTATAGAAACTCTTAGCTATGCATATCTTCAAATTTTAGCCTCATCCCTTGTTATATAGACTTTGGATATGTTTTTCATGGTTTTATACTTATGTATAATTTTATGCATATATGCCCTTATTTTGTATCTTTCGTCATATAATGAGTATCCTTATAGTCACACACGCTCACTCACATATACTTGCACGTAATATTTGTGCACATGCACTCCCTATCCTCGGGTAAGGTGGGTAAGGTTACGAGACTCTCAACATCGCACCTCCCTCGTACCCTACTCTCGCAGGAGTGGGTATAGTTGTTCAAAGTAGATTTAGTTGGCCAAATATATACATTATACTTTGTTAAACATTTATTTGCATATGCCCAAAAGACAGGTCAAATGAACTCATACGATGATAACCAAGTAAAAGACTCGTATATAATGACAGAAAGGCTCAATGTCGTTCTTTTTTTCCTTTCAGAACAGCTAATTAAATTTTCATTTACACTTTTATACCACCTATCTCACAAATGTCTCTACCGAGAGTTGGGCCCAATCCACGACCTTTATTCATGATGCATTATAGCATTGCAGATAACTATAGTCGTATTATCACCTTGTGATACAGGAAAGGTGTAATAGTAACAATTATTAACTGAACCTTGTGCTGTAAATATACAAGTTTTATTCTACTACATTAATCTTAAAGCTCAAATCCAATTGCAAGTAGAATGTACATTGGTTGATCAGTGTGCCATAGTGGAAGCTTCACAACCATCATGCACACACGCTAGCACGTCTCTATAATCCCTTGAGATTGTAAAACTATCATGGACCCGTCCATCTCTACTCTTCTTGTACTCAAAGAGTAGTGAAGAGTGATTAGATGATGTAAGTTTGACAAATCCCCAGTCATAATCTTTAGAAAGACTCCAATCGGGATTAACATCAGTAAATGTTGACAATCTGCTCCCTCCTCCACCAACAACCACATGGATTGTCCCCCTCATGATTCCAGAATAGTTAGACCTTTCTGTGTTGACACATTGGTTCTACACCACCAAAGTAAGTTAGAAAGATGGAAATAAGTAATCTTTACATGTCGTTAAACTATTTATCAAAAACAAAACTAAGAGTTGTACCTGGTATATAGGACAGGTTCTTTCATAACTATGAACATGTCCATAGAATGCAATGTCAACCTTGTATTTCTGCCATAGTTTCTGCAAGTGTTCCCTTCCCATGGGCTCTTCAAAGGAACCCTCAGTACCATACTGATTACTAGAAGAATATCCAAGTACACGATTAGCTGCAAAAATCAACCATGGCTGTTTTTTCCTGTCAACCGACGCAAAACACTTTTCTATCCATGCATGCTGTTCAGAACCCTCCGTCCAGTCATGCTCAGAATCTGCTACACAGAAGTGAAACATTCCATAATCGGTCGAGTACCTGTCGAGAGAAGTATGAGCTGGGACTTTACATCTTAGAGGTTGCAAAATGGGCGTGTTGATAACGGGTCAAAATGGGAAATATTGGTGCAAGTCAAAATGGGTCAGCTCGAGCAAACCTTTTTTAGTCTACTTTATAAATTTTAGAAGTAATTACATGTGCCAAATATGACTATCAAATCTACATTGTACTGTATTAGTCTAACGTAAGATTTTATGCATTTGATTACACTTGGAATGACTTCGGACCCGCTTGACCCATTTGACCTGTTTGACCCATGTAAAGTTTCTTTTTTGGGGGTAAAAAGTGTATCATACATATATAATCAAATATTTACAAGAAAATATTATTCCATGTGATGTTTCTTGATTTACAAAGAAGAATCAATTACCAGGGCTTAGCTCTGTTCTTTGCAGGAACGTAGAACATGGTCTCAGCAGGCACACCACACTCGCCACCAGAATCAGATGTCAAATAGAAGGATCCAGAATTTGGAAAATCTCGTTCATTGTTGCCACTGCAGAATCAAGCAGTAATGTCTCAGTATACTATTTCTATTTAGAACTAATAATCTTGCATATATAAGAATAAAAACCTTGCAACCATATAAGGCTTTGTTGAAGCAATACGTTCTATCTGTGCAGTGAATTGGTCCCACTGTGAAATATATCCTTTTGCATACGCTAAATTACCAATATGGAATACTATATCAAAGTTATCGAGATCATGGACAAGTTGGTCTGCAGTAATGAGTGATCCTGGCTGATAATTATCATACTCATTTGAACCATCACGTTCTGCCTGAAGAAAATTTAATACAATTTGTTCATATATTATAGATTAAAAACACGAGAATTGCAGGAGATCCGTCACCACTACCTTCCCCATGTCGCCAAATATGACAATACGCTGCAGTGATTCCTGTCCAGGATATGGAGATGATTTAAAGGAATACAATTTACTCCAAACAATAGTTCCATTTGTCAACCTATGGCCCATCCTGTATTCGTACCTGCAAAATCATGTCACAACGGGTCCCTGTTAGAAACCAAGATGAATAAAATGAGAAAAGTAGATATATGCTTGTCGAAATTATTATCAAAACGTTTGAACCATACATGGTGTTAGGCCACAAATCTTTTAAAAAACTGGTGTGGATAAAACCAGGTTCACGCCATCCAACAGTCCGTGCAGGTGGACCTACAGGGGAATTAAAGTTTTAGGACATAGGAAGTATCTTAAAACTCGCTTAAAATTTTATTACTTTTTATATGATTGAAAATGCAACATCATACCACACATGCTACTACGAGAGAAAGTCAATGTTCCTGCAGGGAGAGATTTACGCGTTGACCCTTCCAACCCCACTCAACATATGGAGTGGCTTCATCAATGTTATAACCACTTGTCCATGTCACCGCTATCTGATAATATAACCATTTAGAACACACCACGACAGTAATAAAAGATTAGATTAATTCAAGGCTGTATTTATATATAATTTACAATTTTACCGTATCCGAAGACTTTCCATGAGCAAGGCGTGGATAAAGTGGAGCTTTAGGGTATTCAAATGTTACAATAGATGAAGAGGCTATCAATCTTGGCTGTGATTCCAAAAGGCAATCGCTCAGTGAGACGGTAGTAACATCAACAAATTTAGAAAATTTATGTATTGAAAACTTACATTATCCAACCCGCCAGTAAAAAGTGCAAATGAGAAATCTGCACGCTGATTAATAATCTGGACAGTTAATGACGCTCGTCCTGTTATTGTATAGCCGGGATTGGTATGGTTCGCAAAAATGTACTGTTGAACGGATATAATTCATGCAATGCATTATTTGTTAGAAGAAATTATATAAAATATTTATGTCACTTGTAGGCTCCCATTTATTACATTTTACCTTTATCGGGGCTGTACATATGTGTTGACCGTTTTGCAAGTCACCGGTATCAGAGTCCCGATCTGATGCGCTGCAACATTCGTTCAAAACATTTAAACGAGTGAGGTAGTGACTTTGTCCTGTGTATATAACAGATAACAGATAAATATTTACTTGAAGTTTGCTGGTGAGAAAACGCCAACCCAATCACCAGCACTTGGTTGTGCAGAACGCAGCTGCACATTAATCTGTGCAGTATCCTCACCCTATTGTTATATGAACAGTCATAAATCAATATGTCATCAAGTTGAAATAACCAATTCAAGAAATAGAAGTGAGATGAATATAAATATGTAAGATTACTTAAGTCACTACAGAAATAAAGTGGTTAAGTAGTATATCAAAAAGTTAAGAATGTGTTTTACCGCTTGTCCCAGAAGAACAGGGTTAACGGTTATATAAGCTGATTCCTGAAGAGCAACAACAGCTTTTTGAATCGCTATGTTGGCGAGTGGTTGTTCATTGATGGGAGCATAGAGATGGTGGTCACGATTAGTGTTGGGTGAAGCATAACAGACCCTTAAAACAAATGAATTTGATGCCAGCAAAAAGAATAGCGTGAACAGATTCTTCATTGTTCTCGTTCTATTAAACACTTGATATGCATACACTTGATTAGGAGATATTTGGTTTTACATATAATAAACTAACGAGATCTAGTTAATATATGTAACACTATCAACAATAAACGATGTACTCTATCGAAGAAGCAAGGAGTATTTATCCTACAAGATAAACTGCCTAACATCAGACCTGCTTCTAGTAGGTACACAAAAAGTGTGTGCATCAACTTTATAAAGATTCATCTTCCAGGAAAGAAGGTAGAAATTTCAGGACCTAATTCCTCATGCTTTTACAATGTCTTACAAAGAGCTACATAATGCACACTAATAAAAATATAAAACAATGCATTACTTAATAAGCACCTTCATATTCGGTTTCAGTGCAAAGCATGATGTAACGATGATATCTACAGAAAATGTATATGTACTCAAAGGCGCAAATTTGAATCAACATACAAAGACATAGCTAAAGGTGCATAAGGTATTATTAAACCCATTGCTTATAACTATTTCCCTATAAAATTATAAAACCATTCACAGAATGCTGTTTCCTGGTTAGTATGAACTACAAGAAACTAAATACAACATAATAAAAAATATTGTTTTCTAACGAACAGCAATTAGTTGAGCAAAAATCGGGGCACAAACTTGCGAATCTCCCTCACCAATAATCACCACAAGAACATTTTCCATCTTCAAAGCGATGAAATCTGCTAGCATCTCTCACAACAATCACTCGTCCTGTTGCCTTAGCTATCAACTTTACTGCCAGGTGGCAGTCGTCACAAATCCGGTGACTCTGCACAAGATGCAAAGGCGTTGACTGTGATGTGTTCATTAGCCCATAAGAAACTGCGAGTTTCTCACTGTGATACAGTGACATCTGTTCTTCCCGTTCATCGACATCAGGAAGCAAAGTGTTTTTCTTAGGAGTATAGCCATAATTCACAATTTCCAACATTAATTTCTTCAAATTCCTAACAACCTGAACTTGGGATTTTGATTTATCTCCTGAAAGAAACATATGCTGTTGTTTCTTGACATCTATCCAAGTACACACGGGCAACATCCTCAAACCTTTCTTTTTGAGAGTATGGAAAACCGACGCAGCTTCTTCACGCTTTCCACAACTGTTGTATATGTTTAAAAGAACAACATAGTTACTAAGCTTTTCAGGCTCCATCCCGTATATTTTCTCAGCTGCAAACTTCCCAAGCTCCAAATTCTTGTGGACCCGACAAGCAGTCAGCAAAGCAGCCCACATGTTGACTGTAGGTTTAAAGGGTGCATCTCGGATCATAGCGAAAGCTTCATCCAAAAGACCTTCACGGCCTAATAACTCAATCATACATGCATAATGCATCGCTCGAGGCTTTACATTAAACTCTGTACCCATTGATTCAAATATCTCCCACCCTTCATCCGATAAACCAGAATAGCTACAAGCCGATAAGACAGCAAGAAAAGTAACATGATTCGGGATCATTCTTTCTTTAATCATTCGGCTGAATAACTTCAAGGCTTCTATTCCTCGACCATGATTACCATATCCAGCGATCAAGGCGTTCCATGATATGACATTCTTATGAGGCATTTTCTCAAAAATGTTACGTGCATCTTCTATTCTTCCCCATTTACTATAAAAGTCAACAAGTGCAGTGTTGGCAACTATGTCTTGACCATACCCATTACGTACAAGCCCAGCGTGTGCTTGTTTGGCATGTTCTAATGAAGCTAATCTTGTACAAACTCTTACTATCATCGAGTACGTGAAATGATCCATTTTAACACCGGAATCTTGCATCTCATAATACAGATCCAACGCCTCCTCGCTATACCCATGAAATGCATAGCCTGCAATGATCGTATTCCAACCTACAGTCGTCTTCTCAGGCATCACATCAAAGACACATTGAGCATCCTCAATACTACCACACTTACTATACATATCAATCAACGCACACGACACAAATATATCCTGACTCACACCCATTTTAATCGCACAAGCATGCAACTGCTGACCCGGAACAATCATCTCCAAACCCGCAGACGCACGCATCATCGTTGCAAAAGTCCTGGAACTCGCCTCACATTCCTCCTCCCACATAACCAAAAACAACCTAAACGCCTCCACAAAATCCCTACAATCCACAAGACCAGCCAATATCGTATTCCACGAAACCAAATTCCTCTCGGGCATCTCATCAAACAAAACACGCGCATCAATCATCATCCCACATTTCACATGCATCAACAACACCCTATTCCTCAAATACAAATCCGGCTCATACCCACTTTCCACCATATACCCAAACACCCGTTTCACCCCACGAATCGACTTCAAACTAATACACGCGTCAACTAACGCGTCATAAGTACTCTTACCAACATCAACATCAAACCTTTTCTCAATTTCCATTATTTCAAACATTTCTAATGCATCTTTATACCTTTTACAAAGCACTAGTTTCTCAATCTGCCCACATATCCCCGAACCACCCGAACCCGACCCGTTCACCCCTTTTCGCTCCTCGACAACATCGTAACCTATCTTAACAGGTTTAGGCTTAGGTTTAGGGTGTAACCCTTTTTCTAAAAAGGAACACACAGCTCCAGATACATTGGTTCTATGTTTTCTTGAGGTTTTTACAACATGGGTACTAATAAAGTTTGTATCTTTATAAAATTTAACACTTTTTAAGGAACTATTGGCTTGTTCTAGAGGTGATGTGGTGTGAGAATGTGATAAAGCAATGTCCATGAGTGATTGTTATAAGAAAATATTGGGGTTTAGTGACTTACTGTATGTGGGGATGAAGAACTGATGTTGTGGCACAAGGTTTAGTGATGATGAATAGATGATGAAGGTTTTGCATAGGAAAATCCGTCGTTAGTTTGGTGGAAGTTGTTAACCAACGACCCAAACTAAATATGACCCGAATTACATGATTCGGGCCGGGTGAATGGGCATAGTTGAGTCAATTCGTGGGTATTTTTGGTTCACTTTTTTAGGTAAGTGAGACTGATGCAGCAATCGAGTCGTGTTGGGGTTGATTTACTTGGGTTCGCGTTTATTAATCGTGTCAAACAACTCAACTCAAACTAATATTTTCATAACACGTATAACCTCTTTGCGACTCTTTTAACTTCTTTGAATAAATAGGTTAAGAGATGAAGAAAGTTGATGATTTTTCGATTCAACTAGTTTAAGTTTAAAAAAATGATATAATGATTTTAAAACTAATAAAATAACATGTAAATAACCATGTAACAATTTCAATAATATGCAAGTTATAATCGTAATTCATTGTCATATTAAATACTCAACCCAAACACGACCCATTTATTAAACATGTTAGACGGGTTGACATGTTTTTTTTTACCAAGACATGTATATCCTCAACCCAAACATGTTTAACTTCATGTCGGGTTCATGTTGTTTATCATGTTGTATCGATAATTGTCACCCCTGCTTGAGATTAGTCGATAAGTCACTACAAGAAAAATGTCCTTTAGCGACTGTTTTAGCGACATCTTTAGCGACGTATTTTATGCTAGCGACATTGTTAGTGACATCAAGTGCTCGGTCGCTGTAAACGAGTCGCAAATATTTGCGACTTGTGAAAATACGTCGCTATACATAGCGACATCTCATAGTATCTCGCTACAAAATTGCGACATCGGTAAATCATGTCGCATTTATGTCGCTGTTTTATAGACGCGTCGCTATTTAAGTCGCTATACACATCGCTAAATTTAGACAGTCTCGCTATTCCAGTTGCTACTAGAGTCGCTATTTTCTGTAGGTCTCTTTTGTGCCACTATACTTGAGCATCGTTTCTACACATTTCATTAATATGAGAATTAAATGCAATACAAATATAATAAAAACTCATAATAGAAATAATTTATAAATACTATTACATTGCTACAAAAATTACATGGCCCAATAAGTATGAACTTTTTCAATACATATATAAAAGAATGATAAATGGAAGTTCCAACTGGTTTTCTATAATAATAATCAACAAACATTGTCACCACCATGCCAATACAAACCATACATGCCCAAGCAATATATTACCGTGTCTTGCGCAATTCATAATCTTTGACGTCTCCTGAAAATTAACATCCAAGACTGTCAAAAGTTACTTGTAATAAATTGTCTAAAATCTCATCTGCTACGACTGTAACATATAATCGAGAAAAGAAACAATTTAACTCAGTAATATATAAGATGTCGACTGCATAGTTAGGTATATCAACCTATACGATATGCTTTTAAGACTCTTTATCCTCATCATCCAGTTTAGAATATGAAACAACAAACTTCATTAAAACTCGTTCTCAACATAAAATCATTGCCTCATTCACAAAACAGCAGAAACTCTACGGCATCAAATTTTGATCAAATGGGTCGAAATAGTCAATCGGGTTAAAAATAATCTTTGAGTTAATGCGTAAAGCTTCCTAAATCATTAATATAAGTATATCAGTGATATAAAACGATTTTGTACATTTGACAAGCTGACAAATATGAAATAAGCACTTTTGGGTCAAGCCAGCCCAAATTATTACCAAAATCTACCCGTTTCGACCCATCACCTAATCTGTCCGATCTGCCCATTTTAGCTATACCCTATAGGCTCTATATCAGTAATTTATGTAAAAACTGTCTACGTAATTCTGAAGTACGTACTAGGTAACCCATAGATACAGCCCGGAATGAATGATGTGCATTGAGACTGATCCGAACAGCTTAAGAAGTGTATGCAGGGTCATTTTCATCAGAAATGCCTGAAGAAAGTCATAAACAAGTTAGTAATTTAAATAAGCAACTACTAAGAAGAATAACGATAAAAAAAAACATTTAAATTTGGGGTATACCAGTACACAAATACAATCTTGTCAAGTGCAGAGTTTGATGGACCTGAACATGAACACGATATGAGGTGTAATCCGATCGATTATTACCGTCAAAAGTTGATAAACCACTGGAAAAACTGAAATTGGACTTGAAATCGATCTTTATAAGGTATAGTTGAGTACAATCGAGAAGGCTGCGAGGTTGTGGTGGCGATACGATGGTACGATGGTAGTGCGGTGATGTTGTGGTAGCAGAGCGATGGTGGTGGTGGAGCGATGGTGGTGGCGGAGGGAGTCGGGATTGAGGGTGTGATGTTGGTGATTTGGTGTAGTTCTGTTAAAAATTTATATGGTGTAATAATTAAAGTGTTTAATTGAAATAGATAAAAATGTCTTTCACAATAACAAAACGAGTGCTCACGAGGTACTGGTTAGATGTTATTAACTAAATTCAAACTTTCTTTTTTAAGTTAGAAACATATTTAATAGACATTTAAAGAATAGTTAAACAAAAAAATCCAAAATTACTTAAGATGATTAGAAATACAGTTTGTTCTGGAGGTTAAAATTTAGCGACGTGAATAGCGGCATGTTTAAGAAAGTCGCTAACATAGCTACACCTCTGGCGACATCTTTTTGGGAAGTCGTAAATTAGCGACTTTGCTAGCGATGTGGTAGAGAATGACGCAAATATGGCGACGCTTGTTGCGATAATAATTGCGACAATGCCATCTCGAAACATATCGCGACATCATTGGTGACATAGTTTGCGATATCGATGGCATAACGACGTTAAAACAATCACTACCTGTGTCGCAACTTTGCGACTTTAGATGGTTGGTCGCTAATTATGTCGCTAAAAGGCGATTTTCTTGTAGTGAGTACATCAACATGACTTGATTTAAGTCGATATTGAGCTCCTATAAAGCAACCGAAATTGACTTATCATGTACTTGAAAGATTGAGTCGGAAAATATATCAATTCAAAATGACGTGAACTAAGTCGAGCTTGAGTAGGCTTTTAGGATCGAGCTAGAGTATGATACCAAACTCAAAACAGTCACGACTATTTGTCATTTTATTTTATTTGTAGCCCTTAAAACTATGATTAATATATCAAGACATGCATTAATTGTTTGTACCCTCAAAATAAAACCGCTAACTTATATAAATAACTACATGAACTAACTTTAGGTATCACTCCATTTACATACTTGTATCTTTTAAACATAGCACGCAGAGCTACATTTGACAAAGTAATTTTTTTTATTATACATTTGTCATTTTTCTCTGTATCGACTGAATTATCGACATAGTACTTATTGTGCAGTGCATATGAGATGAGCTAGTATTAGGTTTGATCAAAGTGTTTATAACTATTTTAGTATTGATAATCAAGTAAAGTGAGATTAAAAGTGCCAAATAAGTAATCAAGCTTCGGTTTAGAAATATAGGATAAAAAGCTTATAAGTGATTATAGAGGCTTATAATTGATCAAATTATTTAAGTACTTTTAAAAATACAAGAGATTAACACGTAAAATTGAATTATATGTAAATTTATTTTGATGTAATGTTTCGGCTCCTAACTAATTTATCAAACAACTTTTTTGAAAACTCATACCTACAATTTATAGGGGACTTGCATATATACCAAATGAAATGGTATATTTGTATATTAAAATACAAGTTTTTAATATATAATCTTACCATCTTATAAAGCATTTAGTCTTTTTAAGACATTTAGGCTGTTTGATAAAACATAATGATTTAGCACGGAATGATTAATAATTCTGAATGATTCAAGACTCTGTATATATATACTTTTGTTGTTTGATAACTACTCTAAATGGACAATCTGAATGACAAATTACTATATCAATTTTCATGATAAACAAAAAATGTCGTTTTTAGCGTTCAAAGAATTTTTATGTAGTGATACGTTTGTCTTTTCTAGTTCAAGAACCAAAACATTCAATTAAAGTTGAAATTTCACATTAGTATACAAAACATTCATCTATCATATTATGAGTGTTGGGAATTATGCGAAGAAGGATTTATCACATACATTCACGAAAAATTTCAGCTGAAGTAAGTAAGAATCTATGAATAAGAGATTCTATCAAGAGTAAAAGCCGTCTTGTGATTCTCATCGAAGGGTGGAAGTCGACTAGGATCAAGATGTCAGATATTTAAATGCTAACCCATCATTATTCTTGTACTGCCCGAGGTTAGCATGGGTATTATTGTACTGCTCAATATTATCTAGTGTTTTAGTCATTAAGTGCATTCTTGCATGTTTAGTCGATTGAGTGGTAATAGTTTTAGGGTTCCTTGTCTATAAAAGGAACTTGATAGTTTGTAATAGATAACTCATCAGAAACATAGAGTTTCTGTTAATAAAAAGATCCATAGAGGATCTAAGTGTTCTTAGTTATAACAACTTATATTTACATTCCGCTATAGAATACGAGTTGTAGAGGACCGCTATTAGTTTGCTTATGATTACATAGGCAACACTAACGATCCACGAGTGCTAAAGATCCATCAAGGTCCGAGTTTTCAACAAGTGGTTTCAGAGCCTCGGGAGAGTCTCTACGATCACGAGAACCTTATTTACCTCACCCCATACAACCAAGTACATATTCACCATGCCCGAACCGATGATGAATCAAGTCACCAACAACACCAAAAACAACACCACTCTACGCAAAGAACTTAGTCTCTCCAACAAGAATGGCAAGTTTCCTTATCTCGAAAAGGAAGAGTATGATATGTGGACCATGAAGATGCGAATGGATCTCCAATATTGATTGAAATCATGGGAGATTGTGAAGAATGGTAACATCTAAAGAAGACTATCCTGCAGATCTTGATGGTAAGTTTACCATTGCTCCTCCCAAACCGCCAAGAGATTCTAGGCGTGCAAAGAGAGCACAAAGTAAGAACCATCCTTCTTCAATCTATTCCTCAAGATCACTTTGGTGATTTTCACCACATGGTTGATGCAAAGGACATCCGGATGGCTCTTAAAGCTAGGTTTGGTGGAAATGAAGAGTCCAGGAGAACGAGGAAGTCCATGCCGAGACAACACTTCCAAGAGTTCAATATCTACGAAGAAGAAGGTATCCACAAGGATAATGACTGTGTTTCACAAGATTATGAGTCACCGAACCAACCGAATGCAAAGCCCGACAATGATGATTGTAATTCAAAGTTCTTACGATCTTTGCCCATCATGGTTACATGTAGTATCGCCTTAAAGCTAAAGGTGCGGCCGGACATGCTCACTTTGATGAGTCGTACAACAAACTCGAGATCTCTTGAACTCGATGTCGATCTCCTACTGCACCTCTTTCGGTCATTCACCTTTGTTGGGACATCACACTCAAATATGATGATGCATGCTTCAAGTCCATCTTACTTACCATCATCATCTTATCGTCCCCACTCATCACATCCTCAAGCTAAAACGGCAAGATATTGGAGGATGTTCTTCATTCATTTGTTCTCGATTATGATACTCAAAGCGTCTTGTCTATGAAGATTTTGATCGTGTGGACCTCTTGAGATGGAGGGATGAAGTCGAAATGGCGGTGGCCATGCTTTCAAGTACATATCAAGAGGTTTGAAGAGAAGGTGAAGGAAGTTTGGATTCGCGGAAAGGATCCACTTGTTTTGATGAAGAAAGGTCAAGTGCTTCTCTTGTCACCGATGGGTCATTTCTCAAGGAATGCAAAGATGTGAAGAGTGGAGAAGGAGCTAACTACATTTCCTATCGCTAGAATCGAAGGGAGCTAGCACTTGACTCTTGTCACCATGGATAAACAGTCAACTGGCTGCACATGAACTCAGAATGAGGAAGTCGCTAACACCGAGAAACTTGGATTGCTAGCCGATGTACTTGGAGGATAAGCATGATCGCTTGCCTTCATGGGACTTTCTCGTGTACACAATCTGTATATTTGGTTGTAGTGAAAGATACAATGAACTTAAAGAAGCTTATGATACTATGAAACCTAGATACAATGAATGCTATGTTGATAATGAAGCTTATAAACTTTCGTTAAAAACATTAGAAAGACAAAAGGTATGGTTTCAAAAGAATCGATAGCTTATGAAGAAAAGATTAAGGTGCTTCAATTTGATCTAGATATTGCTAATATTAACTTAAAACGCACCGAAAAAGAAAGATGATGCTAGTGTCGAGAACCTAGAGCTTAAAGAGAAACTAGTGAGAAATAGCTAGACATAAACAATGGTTAATATCAGTGACAATCTAGCTAGAGCACTTTATAGTAGTCGGTCAATGAACTCGGAATAGGTTTAGGCTTTCAAAAGTATGTAGGATTGGAAGCTAGGCAAGATGGGTAAATCTACACCGCAGCTTAGAACATTTTAAAAGGAAGGTGATTTACATGTCAGTCCCTAGACATATTAGAGGTGAATTCATGCCCACCGACCGTCCACCATCGTTGACTTTGATGGATCACACCATCTGTATGGCAAAAGTCAAAAGACTTGCCGACAACGATGCTTCATCTTATGACTTTGTCTCTTTCTCCGCAGTGACAATTCATCTGGATCAAGGGTCTACTTCCGCCTATGATCCAAGTGATAAGTCGACCTTCCCAAGCCCTCACCGAGCCTACACCCAGTCTACACCCAAGCTCGCACACAAGTCTATCTACAAACCTTCTAGGATAGGCGAGGAATCAACTTCAAGCCTGCTTTCCAAGACTTGTCCTTTAAATCTTGCATAATAATTCATCAAAAACAATTCCTTTAATGTTTATGGTTTAAGTACTTACATGTAATAGAACATCTACTTTGTTAAATAAATCTTCCAAAAGGAAGACATGTTTTGTGTGGAAGTAAACTTCATTTGATTAAGGATTGTGATTTCTATGAGCAAAGATTGGGTGCATGTGCTCCTCAGCAGAAACCTAGACCAAAGTGGACCAATGTTAAAAATATTCCTCCTTATGTCCCACAAGTTAATTATACTCGACTCTCCTTGGAGGAGATCACCGATATACCTTATGTGCAACCTATTAGCCCATATTTTAAACATGGTTATTGGCCCATATGTTGACTCTATGAATAATGGGAAAGGATGTTGTGACACTCATCACAAAACTTCACAGATGTTCTTGGAAGGATAAAGGACCTAAATTTCACCGAAACCCAAGAACAATGGTGGATCTTTCTTCCTTAACGCAGAAGTTCGTGGGAGGCATATGCCTCGTGGAGGATTTTATAGTAAACTTTGTGTATATTCTGTTTGCTAACACATACTTACTAATAATTTTTGTTTTAGTCTGCTTTTGTCTCTGTTTTGTTCTTGTGTTTCTCCGAGTGTTGTTTTGCGAATGCCCTGCTCATTAAAATTCATCCAGCAAGTGATCCTCTCGGTATATGGTCTAGTATGCTTAAAAGCTTGTTTCCTCTGAAAATAAAAGTGCTGAAGAGAAGAAATTGAAGTCAAATTATTCATTCATTCATTCAAGTACAGCTTACAACTTACAACTTACAATCAACTTCAATGCAACTACATGAAAAGAGCTATACTACTTATCCTAATCTAGTTCATATCATCTATTCCAACATCTAAAGGGATGTTGGATATGCATGATCGCTCACATCTTTCACACTAGATGTTGGATGTGCATTTGTAAAATCTTGCATAACCACCCATTCCTTCTATCTCGATGGCTGGATATGCTTAATCGATATGACGAAGATGCTAAGGATCAAAATGGAAAGATGGATTGATGCAAACGATGAAGATGACGATGACCACAAATGGTGTTGAAAAAACATAATGTTTCATTTGTGTTTCATCTATCGATTTTAACCAAAATGCAATCCATCCACCTTTCTTTAGCTCTTCCTCTATACGAAGTGTGAAGATGCACCATAGAGTGGCGCAGGTAGAGCAAGCACCACCTCTCTTTCGGCATGAGGCCTTTGTGAAGGTTGAGGTGCTGGAGGTTGGGAGTAAGAAGTTATCTCAGTAGTGGGTTCCTCTGAGTCATCGAAGAATCACTTGATCCACTACGCTATCATCTTCGAAGAAGGAGAAAGGGGATGTCAAGGACGAGGGTCGTCGACGTGACCAAAACCGAGGAAATCAACGATGATGATGATGATGGAGAAGAGTTTGGGTTAACAACTTATGGTATAGTGTTCATGGTTAATTTTGATTGATTGTGGTTAATTGTGGAGCATTGTTGAAATTAGGGTTTGTGATGATATTTGGGGATTTTGATGAAGTGAAGTATGTATGGGATGATTATATAGGCGTATGCGGTTAATGCAATTTAATGCGAGTTAGAAGGCATGTGAATTCTAGAACCCTTCAAGATATTCTAGTCTTGGGTTGGTTTCTGCCGAAGTATATTATTTCATAGATTGCTAGTTGTTTCTCACCAAGCATCGGTCATGTTGAAGTACACGTAGGATATGGTCAACTGAAGTTCTCATACTTTTGACTATATTCTTGGTAACGGTTGCCATTCCTCCAAACGCATTTCTTCCGCTTCAAAAGAAACTATTCCCTCTTCAGTTCAAAATCATAACCCTAAAATCATATATCTCACATGGCTCTTCAATTCAAGAAAGATCACAATAAAGTTGCATTTCTGGGTAAAGCAAAGGGCGATGAATTGTATGAACCTATGGTGGAGTTCCTGAAACGGTCCAAGATTCACTTTGCCCTAACTCATTCCCCTGATGCTATTTATGAATCGTTGGCTATACAATTTTGGGAATCTGCTGAAAAACGAAGTGAAACAGAGATTGTCGCTTTGATTGATGAAACAGAGCACGTGGTGACGGAGGACCCACAAGGAGAAAGCTAAGTTTGATGATGCTAACGGGTTTATCTCTAGCAGATCGAGGAGATACTCACGGGTGAAAGCTATTGGGTATCAAGGTACAAGAACGGACATATGGTTGAAAAAGCATTTGCATCCTATGCGGAGGTTTTAGTTCACACTCGCTTGCTGCATGAGCAACAAACTGGGGTGGATCAATTTCACGCAATTGGCCTCGTGGTATTGTGGCTCATCTCGCGGATAACTTATAATTTTTCCAAATTTATTTTTGATAATATGGTTGAAAATATAAATAGGACTCAACATAAGTTTTTAATGTATCCTAGATTCTTACAAATAATCATTGACACATCTACCCAAGTCCAGGCCTTTAATCCCATAGGAGCTCTTTCAGCTAAACTTTTTGCCTCTATGAGAACTAACTTTGAGGGGGCACATCATCCGTTGTCAGCAGCTATGTTGCCTCATGGAAATGAGGCTGCTGATGAGGAAAATGTTGCTGTTATCCCACCCTCTTCAAATGTTGCTTCTGATGGCAATCCATCAGTTAATGTAGATGAGGGTCCCTCTTTTACTGCTGAAGCATCTCATATTGCTCCTGACCAGGCTCCACCGCACCATCACCTGCACCGAGTCCACCACCTACACAGCTTCATTGGATGATTTTGAGTCCGACTGCAACATGATGACCACACCTACCCTCAAAGGAACCTTTGATGTAGTACCTCCTCATTTGAGCATGACCATATTTCCACTGAAAGGTCCAATGACACTCCCTTTACCACAGAGCAATCTGCTGGTGGAGATGAGGACCCTATTACTCTCACTTCTGTCTATGCTCTTGTTAACAAGTATGTAGCTGAGGTGACTGATCTCAAAAAGGAGCTTACAGAGACCAAGTCTACTCTTGGTGATAAGATTGAGGAACTGCAGAATCAAGTTAAGGACCTAGAGGAGCGACTTGCAAAAAGTAGCAAAAGGAAATTAGTCATTTCTTCTGATGAGGAAATTGAGAAATCTCAGCTTGTTTCTCTTAACATCTTAGCTGATGTGGCTCAAGAGATTGTTGTTCCATCTTCAGTTAAATCATTAAAAGTTAAGGCACCAATTCGGTTCACTAGGAAGAGGAGACGATCTAAGTTGGGTAAGGGATCTGCTGAAGTCTCTAAGAAACCAAGTGTTGTCAACACTACTTCTGAACCTTATCATCATGCACCTGTTCAAGAACCATCATGTCCCACCCTTTTCATCAGATGATCAAGTAGTATTTCATGGTGGAAGATATTTTGCTTTGGATCCTGCAACTGATGTCATTAACACACCAGTTGAAGATCTCTCTCAAAATGTTTCTGAAGCTCAAATTGATGCTTCTCCTTCAGCTGATGTTGTTCATGAGTCTACTGATAAAGAGAAAGGTGTATTGGTTGAAGATGAGCTTGGTCCAGAACTGGTTTCTGAACAAGAAAGGCAAGGACAAGAAAGGTGTTTCTTTGAGTTTGCAGATCGGAAGAAAAGTGCGGTGGCTAAACAAATTGCGATCATTCTACTGCTTTGCTTCCCGAGATTCAAGAGAATTGGATGAGTTAGCTACTCGGATGCTCTTGCACAATGGGATGTTCTTATCAAGCAAACCATTGCAAATCCTACACTTGCTCAAAGTATCTTAGGCGGGAATTTGATAATGAAAATTTTGTGGCTCGATGATGAAGCTTGGAGAACAAAGGAAGCAAGAAGCCTACGAAAAGGAAAGCCCCGAGTAATTTAAAAGCATAAGGCAAAGAGAGAGACCTCTTTCAAGCTCAAGAAAACAGAGATGAGGATTACAAGTGAAAATCAAAGTTGTACCGTGCTTAACCGTGGTTTAACAATGAAGTAAGTCGTGGCTTTACCGATGCCAGATTGTTTTAGTTGTACAATATAATTATGAAGACTTCTTCTTCGCCTTAACACCATCTTCCAACTTGAAAAGAATTCTTTGGAATGAAGTTGCACCAAAGGCCAAAAGACCCAAGTTTGTTGAGATAGTGGATAATTTTGATGAGATTCCACCTAAGACGATCTCTCAAATGGTTTCTTCCAAGAAACTTTCAAGCCACCCTTCGTCTCGACAAGGTTCCTTCGATGTACCATCATTGCTTCGAAGCACCGCTATGCCCCTTCTAACTCAAATGTGGCATCTGGCCGCAAAAGAAAGTACTTTGGGTGGGATGATGACCGGGTTACCTCATTGAACCTACTATGAAGCTAATACGTGAAGTCACTAGCTCGACCGAAAATATCTCATCCACGACCCAACCACCATTTCTCTAAAGCACCTAATGTGCAAACTTCGCTCCATCTGTGGGATCCACTGATACAGAAGGAGCTGGTTCGATTAAAGCAGCTAAAACCAAAACTGTCAAACATAAAAAGGCACGAAAGGTGCTGGAAAGAATGCATGCCCTTCGTGATGATGTCTCACCTAAATCTACATCTACTTCTTCTAGTCCTACTACCGATGTTAATGAAGAAACCAAAGAATTTCCATCTTCAAATGTATATGCCTGGTAGAAGGAAGAAGAGGATGGTTAAGAGAAAACTCACATCTCTCGAGAAGATCCGCGAGAAAAGCAAGGACTCATGCATCGAAAAATAATGTTCCTTCGACCTAAAGGTCGATGACTCTACCTTTATTCAAGAAGGGTCTCACATCGATTTTCAAGGATATCAAATGTGTTAGTCCAAGGGTCTCGATAGATGGTGAGATGAATGTCATTCATCGAATGGACAACACTTCAATGGAGTTCACCTTTTGAAGGAAATACTCCATTTGGTCGACAGGCGATATACTTACTCAGACACTCGTCACCAAACATTACCGCACTCGCACCAAAAGGTTCTGGGATGTGCTTATTGGGCGATCTTCATGTATTGCTCGACTCTCAATCTCCCAATGGTAAAGGGCATTTCATTTGGAAGAACTCACATCTATGGCAAGTTGAGTCACGGAGATATTATCCCCTACATCGTGTGCATGTAGTTGAGACAAAGAGTGGAATCACAGCCGCGATGCTTCTTTGAAAGAATTTATCCATTGTCCAAGAGACTTATGGAAAGGATGTCGGTCGAAGTTCGAAATTCCTCCGCATCCAGCTGGGAAATGAAAGACCGATGTCGAACGATCGTTGGATTGATCAAGACTCAACTTCTGCAAGCTCAAGCTGCATCTTCATCATGAATGCGGTAATCTACATTGTCTTTTGTAATATGTACTGGATTTTGTTTTTGTTATGTTGTTTGTTTTCTTTGTTTGTTTGTTAGTTTCTTAGTTAAAAAAAAAAAAAAAGCTGACTTTCTTTTGCAGGTTTGTTGTACTTTTTGATGGTTTTTAACTCACCAGATATACCTTGTGTGTATCAAAGAGTTGACTAGTCCAAAGGGTACAACTTTGGTAAAGACACATCAAATCTGTTGATAGCTGTAATGATTTGCTCAAAATCATAGGTCCGCAACCACCCATGCTTAAAAGTCGAGAGTTGTATGGTCATCAATTCACCATGGTCTATTCCTTTGGAATCCAAGAATTGGCTAGCCCACAAGTATATGGCTTGTGGTAAAGGCAACCGCATCCATATTTGGTTATCAATTCACCAATTCTAAGCATTGACTAGTCCCGAGCAAACGGCATGTGTAAAGACACATCAAACCGCTTATATGGTTTCGGTTTGCTTATAAATCGATGGTTATCATGGTACCATAGTTTTCGAACTTAAACATTTGGCTACTCCAAGAGTAATGGCTATTGGTAAAGAGACATCAAACCATTATTTTCAATGATTCACCTCTCACAGGAGTTCACACACCGGATGTGATGAGAATAGTATGCAACCGATAAGTATTGATGTACACTGCCTTGTGTTGTCGCAAAGACCAAGCGTTAAAGTGTACTCATCATAGAGATGAGATAATTAGTGGTTCTTTACTGATGTTTGAGAACAATCCTCTTGTATTGAAGTCTCTAAGATCTATCAGGTAGGAACCGAACTTAACCAAGTCAAATTCCGCTAGGGAGGATTGTTGGGAATTATGCGAAGAAGGATTACTGCACACATCGCCGAAAGATTCTCGCTGAAGTAGAAGCGTAATCAATAATAAGAGATTCTATCAAGAGTAAAAGCCGTGCCGTGATTCTCGTTGAGGGTGGAAGTCGACTAGGATCAAAGATGCGTCAGATTATTTAAATGCTAACCCATCATTATTCTTGTACCGCCCGAGGTTAGCATGGGTATTATTGTAACGCTCAATATTATCTAGTGTTTTAGTCATTAAGTGCATTCTTGCATGTTTAGTCGATTGAGTGGTAATAGTTTTGTGGTTCCTTGTCTATAAAAGGAACTTGATAGTTTGTAATAGATAACTCATCGAAACATGTAGTTTCGTTAATAAAAGATCCATAGAGGATCTAAGTGTTCTTAGTTATAACAACTTATATTTACATTCCGCTATAGAATACGAGTTGTAGAGACCGTTTATTAGTTTGCTTATGATTACATAGGCAACACTAACGATCCACGAGTGCTAAAGATCTGTCAAGGTCTGAGAGTTTTCAACATGAACGGTTCGCATCATAGTATACATATGTAATTTTTAATAGCCTAGAGCATAAGTTCTTTGTTTATATAAAATGAGTGAGGATGAAATGAGAAATAAAGTTGAAATGAGAATAATGAGAAGAAACCACAACCGCACATTTCAGATGCACCTACAAAAGTAGATGCATCTCCACTTAATTTTTTTTTTTCATTTGAAATGTGTGGCTCACAATATTTCTCACTCTCCTCATTTTATTTTCTCTTCTCACTAGATCTCTTCCCCTAAAAAAAAACATTTCAATATTGAGATATGTTTCCCCTTTATTCACCAAAACTGATATCTACTTTCAAGATCAACACCAAACATACGCTCGAGTCATGTTGTTTCATTAATATTATAATAGCAATATCACCTGTTGGTTTAAAAGTATGAAACAACAATATTAAAATAGAGGTGAAAGAAAAGGTAATCAGTTGGTAACACATAAATCAACGCTGGATGATTTTGCATGCATTTATTCGTGAATCGGTCAACACCAATTTTGTTAGAGGTGGTTTTTTCTCTCATCAAACACACTTAATGCTGCCTGATCTAACATTCAATACTTAGAGCGGAAGGTGTGGGAAAATCGTGGCTCGCCGTGGGCTTACGTGCCACCTCGCCGTCGCTCGCCACGACACCTCCCCCCTTCATCGTGGCTCGTCGTGGGGTGCTTCGTCGTCTGCACGAAGAGGCAGAAGTTGTACCTTTTTTTTTCTCTTTATATTTGTTGAGTTCTAGTGGTAGTGGTGGACCCCAAATGAAGAGGTTGAGGTTTGTTATGAGTGGGGGGGGTTGTGGTTAGTTGTGGAGAAGTGAGATGCTGATGTGGCGCTGAGGTGACACTGACGAAGAGGGTATGCCTCATCGTGACACCTTGTGCTCTTAATCATCCCATTAAGCACCAATCAAACAGAATGCTTTAAAATTCAGCAATACAAGTCTTACAAGCTAAATGTACAACTAATTTAAACACACCATGAGATACAAACCTATAGAGCTTTTGATAGAAACCAATTAAACACACCTTTCAAAATATTAAAATTAAAGAATACAACATTAAATGCAATCAAAAACATAAAATTAAGATCTAGAGCCTATAGAGCTTTTAGTAAAAACCAATTAAACACACATCTATGGTACACGTATAGAATAATTAAACACATTAATTAATGTTATTTTAAAACACCTCTAAAATGAAAAATACATGTTATTATACACATTGTACAAACTATGATTTTAAAAACCGGACCGGACTAACAGGTTCAACCGGAATCCGAAGTCGCCATCTGTTCAACTAGCCAATAAAAGCCGTTTAAAAAGAAACGGAGAGGACCAGTCAGAACCGGTAAAAACGTGTGAACTAGGATTATATTTTTTTCTCCGGTTAATCAGTTTGTCATTGTTATTTTGTTGGCGTCTGAACTTTAGTCACAGGGTATCCGCCGCTACAACGTGCGGGTACCCTGCTAATATATAATGATGTTTAAGCATGTTTTGAAAAAATATATAAATATGCAAGTTTTAATAAGTATATATTGTCCTGAGTTATAATTTAAGCTCTTTATCCGGTATCTACCAAACACCCCTTTATCTGGTGACTAGGTTTGAAAAGACCACTCACTAAAACCCTCAACATCGGCTCACCACCACCACTACTCCTAATGGATAGTAAGTAATAAGCAAAAGCAATGGTTTGAAACCCGATTCAACCCGACTAGGTTAACCGTTTGAACATATTCCTGCAAAAAAACCGGGTCATAGAAAACGGTTGAATCAGTTAGACCCGCTAAGTTTTAAGTGATCTGGGTCAACCCGGTTCTCGAAACCTGACCGAGTTTGTTTGTTTTTCTTAATAAAATCGAGCCGACCGACCACAAACCGACAACCGACAACCCACTACTCAACCGGGTCAATTAACAACCCTATTTTTAAAACATTGAGCAAAAGAAAAAAAAGTTAACTCCATCCAAGTATAACTAACGGCTTAAACAAACACCCCTTACATCACCTATTCCATTGAAAAAAGCTTAAACAAACACCTCTTTCGTCCCGTTTAAGCTCAATCAGCTCACTTTAGGTTTTTAAAAAGACGCTTAACCATGGCACCACACGACATCCGACGACCACACAAACGCCCCAACATCTCCGACCAACACAAACGGCGCGAACTCTCCTTACAACGCCAAGCCAACAACCGAACCCAAGCCCAGCTACACGCCCGTCGTCTAGCTTCCTCAATCCTCTCCTTCCCTCAACTTCCCGAACCTAATAATGCTCCCGAACCTAATCATGCTCCTGAACCTATAGTCGAAGAGCCTGAACCTTCGGAAGATATAAATGATATTGATCTTCGTCAAGCGGCGAAACTTAAAGGACCTGAAGCACGGAGATGGTTTGCGAGCCAGCTTATGCTTCCGGAGTGGATGATTGATGTTCCTGACCGCCTTAATCACGACTGGTATATCGTTTGCGAATAAATGGTTTTACGATTATATGTTGCGAATTATTTAGTTAATTTAAGTTTGTGTAGTTTTAATTAAGTGTTGTTTAGGCTAGAGAAGTGTGTTTTGGTGAAATTAGGGCTAAGTGATGTTTGTATAGTTTTATTTTGCAAAACTCTTAAGCAATATGTGTTATTTTAGGTAACCATGGTTTTGGAGCTTTTGGCCGACTAATCCATGGGTTTGAATTGAAAAGGTAAATTCCTCCCGTTTTTGGAGGTTGAGACATTTCACATTTTAGTGATATTAGTTACTAGCCTTCTCCCATTAGGC
Source organism: Chrysanthemum lavandulifolium (assembly GCA_022545495.1). Lineage (NCBI taxonomy): Eukaryota > Viridiplantae > Streptophyta > Magnoliopsida > Asterales > Asteraceae > Chrysanthemum > Chrysanthemum lavandulifolium. Next base: position 244,918,428 of record CM040244.1, read on the forward strand.
CTCCCTGAGTGGTTGAAGCTATTTAGTTTATAGGAAAGTAAACAGGAAAACGGTGCAGGGAGGGCGAGCCTTTTTGACACAGATGTACACGGCTTCACCGGGTTAATCCCGGGACCGTTTCCGACCCTTCCCTGGCCACCTCCAAATGGACACACTTAGCGAGGTTTGAACCCTTGACCTCTTGTGAGGAAACCAAAGAGGCAAAGACCTTACCACTAGGCCATTTGGTGAAATTAGGGGTAAATGATATTCGTGTACTTTGACAAATGTGCTTTGTTATTTAGATGTTACCAAGAGGTTTTACATGTGATGTTTTACTTATTGGTTGTGGTTTCAAAGTGTTTTAGGCCACCTTCAAGTTATCTAGGTTAGAGAAGTGTATTTTGGTGAAATTTAGGAGAAATGCTATTTTTATAGTTTTATTCGCAAAAACTTTGATAAAAGGTAAAAGGTCCACATTTTGAAAATATGTGGAAGGCAATGCTCATACCGACTATTCTATCAACGTACCTTGATAATTGCCTGATAGTATTGTTTTTAACTCTATGTAGGACTAATGTGTGTATTTTGATATTAGTCTAGGATATATATCTTCGGTGAAATTAGGATGTGTTTAGCTATTAAAATGAGGTCTTGCAAGTCGTGTTAATTCTAGTACTTGTGGGTAGCCTAGTGGTAACTAATATCATCATCACTAAAATGTGACAGGTCCTAAGTTCAATTTCTGTTAGGTGCAAACAACTTTCAAGTGGCCACGCTAACCTTACCAAAAAGGTGAGAGCTTTACCCGGTTTGAGTGTATGTGGCGATGGGCTCAAACTCCGTGGATTAGTCGACCTTTGGTCAGAAACCATGGTTAGCCAAAAGAAAATTGTAACGCATGCTGATTTTTAGGCTGTTAGGCAGTTAACAAACTTTGTGTAGATGGTGTAATTTGGTGTACTTTAACCTGCTAAGCAATTAATAAGATGTTGCTGAAGTTATATAGTTCAGAAAATCATATTTTGGAGCAATTAGGGCTGAATTGTAATCGTATACTGCTGAGTCCACTTCACTATCTAGGATTCTAGCTATTAACTCAACTACTCAATGTCTGACAAGCTGGGTTATGTAACAGTAGTTGTTGTTTTGAAGTGTATTAGTATACCTGCAAAAGTTGTGCATATAATGTATTTTGAGTTTTAGGATGCTACGTGATTGCAGATTATTGAATTGTAACGAATGGAAACGTGTAGGTATGTATTTGCAAGGCCTTCTGGAAAACGATGCTTTGTTGTTTCGTCGAATGGAACAACTGTCAGTAGACTACGCAATGGTTCTCTCTTGCATCGTTTCCCATCTGCTTTACCTAATGGTGCCAAGACCAGAGATCGATCTGCCCAATCATATTGTATACTTGATTGCATTTTTCACGAGGTATTATGCATTTACCTATGCAGTCGTTTTTTTTTAGCTGCAGTTGTTTTATTTTTCGTGTATTTGACGTTTTTGTTATTCTCACAGCCGGATCAAACGTACTACGTTATTGATATGGTATGCTGGGCTGGGATCTCGTTCTATGAATGCACTGCTGAGTTCAGATTTTTTTGGATGAACAGCAAGCTTGTTGAGTCAGGGGCTTGTGAGGCTCCATCTGCTTACCATAAGTATAGATTTAGTCTCGTTCCTGTATATAATTGTGATCATGAGGGGCTCCAGACAGCTTATACAGGGGTGGTACCGTATGTGAAGGATGGGCTACTGTTTTATAACAAGTAAGCCTTTTACTATATGTGTTTTGATTAATTGCCACGTTCGTTGTTGAAGCCCTAAATGTTTCTGATCTCGTATGTGTGTCAGCATTAAGGAAGCGATATAAGGATATTTTTGTTGCTAGCTTGTTTTACGTATATAATTAATATTTGGATTTGACTTCATTTCAGGCATGCCCATTATCAAATGGGAACCACACCATTAACACTTGTATGGAAGGATGATACTTGTAGCCAATATGTCATTGATACAGATAACAAAGGACAGATTCCAAATCAACAGCAGGTATGCTCACATTTGCACTTTCATGCTTGTGGATTCTCTTATTAGATGAGCCATTTTTAACTACGTGCCTATGCTTCTATAATGGACAATTCTGGGAGGTTAGGAATTAATATAGATCGATTAACGAACCAACCATTTTGTGACAAAACTGTTCCCATCTCCATTAACCAGATTGTCTGGATCATACATCAGTGCATCACGTTTATTAGTCATGGTAAACCTGTATTTGCTCAGGTGGTCCCGTTTGGATGTCTATTTGAGGGCATTTTTTACTCAAGTATTCCAAATCAAAAAGTAAGAAAATAGCTAGCACTGTAGTCTCATCATGGCATCTTTCATGCATCAAATTCCTTATCCTACTTGTTGACAACTCAGGGTAAATGATGAACCAAAATTTTGATAAACTCGAACGTTCTGTTTTTGAGTATTTAAGTATATTTTAGGATTGAAGTTCATTTTTCGCAATTGCTGCTTTCTGAGTATCTCTGCAATATTAGAATGAGCCAAGACTGACTTTATGATTATAAATGAACAGGTGGTTTTGGAGCTACAGGATAATGGGCAACTGGTTACATCTGATGACCCTCCTGTCGTTCTTGGATGCTTGAATGCAGCTTTCATACAGGAGGTCTGTTTATTTACATTTAACAAATATTTCAGTTGTAGAGATGTTTTCAGAATGAATTATTATAATAATGACACAAATCAATGAAAGATGAACATACAAATGATTCTGAGTTAATCACCTAAACTCTCTGTCTCTATTGATTTTCAGGCTGGACTGCATTCAGGGAACCTCGTACGTTTTGCTGTTAATGAGGGCGGATTAACATTTGTGGATGGAAAGTTGGAGAAGGCTGATTTACAGTACATAGGAAAGGTCCCACGTGGACGTGCTTTTGCCGATAGTTACTCCAAGGTTTCAATTACATTTTTTAATATTGGTTAACTGAAACTGATCAACTTATATCATATTCATAGTTAAACTTTTTATGTTTTTTCTATTCTCAGATCATATTCCAGTACATGGTTCGTCATTCTCCTCTACGAATAGAACATCTGCTTGCATCAATGGGATCATTAAGTGAACAAGAGAGCGAGACCAATGAGGTGGAAATGGCAGGTTGAAAAGCTGATTCTAACAGTATCCATGTTATTCAATGTTTATACTTTGTTTTGTAACCAAATAGGACAAATGGGGTTCAAGCCGAAATAAGGCTACTTGAACAATTTTTTTATGTTCAAGGTTATCTATATGTCTATGCTTTTGAGTGATATGGAATGTCTATTCTGGCGTATTAGGTCGAAGGTGTAACCAGCATGGTAAAAAATAATCCATATTTTAAACATAACATTCATCCTTCTACTTCAGGCATAAGGCTAAAGAGACTAAGCACCAGAAATGAAACTGAAAAATAATATCATCCATCTCATGGTTCGTTTTAATGTAGGTTTATATTAACTCGAGTACTCGACAATCAATCAAATTCACACACCTTACGATATTAAGGCAGAAGAAGTCATATAGAGCTACAACTAAATTACAGAACTGAATAATTTTGAACGCCAGTCTCTTCCTGGTCATTGACAACAAGCTTTTAATATTTTTCCTACAGTCCTATCTGAACGTGTGGTTGTGTGGTTAGTGACAAGCCTTTAAATTTGAACCCATCTTGACCCTAGTTAGAGTTTAGATTAATTGGGCTTAGGTCTACCTGAGTAAGCTGTCCACAAATGCACCACTTTTGACCTGAATCTACCCGGGACGCCGGTTTTCTTACCTATGAATGTTTATTAATGTTGCGGATAATTAACAAATATGGACAGTAACAGCACTATACATATGGTGAGGTGACTTTATTGAAAAGTTTAAAAAGATATCATCTTAAAGTATAATGCAGCAGAACTTTCTCTCGGTATTTTGCCTGTAGTCTTTGGACAATAAGTCACTAAACAAAATCAACAAAAAGGGTTACTCCGTAATAAATGCATAAACATTTTGCCAATATTTAGGGTGCCAAAGTGGTAGCTTCACAACCATCATGTACACATGCCAACACATCTCTGTAGTCTCTTGAGATGGTAAATGAGTCATACACCTTCCCATCCTTGCTCTTCTTGTACTCGAATAAGAGCGACGACTGGTTAAATGCAGTCATTTTCACAAACCCAAAATCATAATCCTTATAAAGACTCCAAGTAGTATTAATTTTAGCGAATTCTGACAAATGGGCACCCGCCCCACCCACCACAACATGGATTGTCCCATTCACAGTGCCAGAATAGTGTGACTTCTCAGAATTCACACAAGTATTCTACATCATCACCAAAAACACAATATCAGAAAAAAGGAGTATAATGCTTATCAAGGGTGTTAGGATTGCTGATTTTATAAGCAGATAAGCAGTTTTGAGTGTTTCGGCAGTTCTGATTATTTGCTCAGCTTATTTTATTCTAAAATAAGTATATTAGTAACTTATTAAAGTATTGTACATTTGTACCTGATAAACTGGGCAAGTTCTTTCATAGTTATGGACATGCCCATAAAAGCCAATGTCCACTTTATATTTCTGCCACAGCTTCTGCAAACTCACTCTTCCCAAGGGCTCATCAAACGAGCCCTCGGCAGCATAATATTTGTCTGAAGAATAACCAAGAACACGGTGAGCAGCAAAGATGAGCCATGGTTGTTTCTTCCTGTCTACTGATGCAAAGCATTGCTCAATAAACTTATACTGTTCGGTGCCTTCCCTCCAGTCATGCTCACTGTCTGCTATGCAGAAACGGAACATACCATAATCTGTTGAATACCTACAAAAAGAACTTTTCGTTTACATCAACAGAAATTAATCCTTCATAGTTTTTATGAAGTATTTATTGTTACCAGAATTTAGCTCGGTTTTCTGCAGGGACATAGAAAGTGGTCTCCGCAGGGACCCCACATTCCCCTCCCGAATCTGTACCGTCATAAAAAGATCCGCTGTCAGGCCAGTCACGTTCATGATTACCACTGCACAAAAAACTCATACATAATGTCAATACATGTAAGAGCATGTGAACTACCATAAACGACAATACTTAATTACACAAACCTTGCAATCATATATGGTACAACCGATGCAATGGGTTCCACTTGTGATGTGAATTGATCCCATTGTGAAATATACCCGTTTGAATAAACTATATCTCCTATGTGAAATACGATGTCTATGTTATCAATGTCGTTGATGAGTTGGTCAGTGGTGTTAAGAGAACCAGGTTGATATTTCATGTACTCATTGGAGCCATCACGTTCCGCCTGAAATGATTATAAAGAAAAGGATATGATTACATACTAAATTATAAAGTACTCAAATTATGATCAAAGTGTATCTTTAAGTTCCACCTTTCCCAAGTCACCGAATATGATAACACGTTGTAATGATTCTTGTCCCGGGTAAGGGGGTGACATGAATGAATATGTCTTCTTGCTCCAAATGTATTTACCATTTGCTAATTTATGTCCCAGCTTGTAAACATATCTGGGATTTAAGTGTACAATTATAAGTACGTTGATAAACTGTAAAAAACCTCGTAATCCTAAGTATCAACAAATGTAAACATTTACTTGGTATTTGGCCACAAATTCTCTAAGAAACTAGTATGTATGAAACCAGGATCACGCCAACCAACCGTCCTTGCTGGTGAACCTGCAGGAAAACCCGAGTTTTTAAATCTAACTTAATATAAGAAGGTTTATCTTTAAAGACTAATAGTTATCCGTAACTAAATATTATAAAACTGAGACTAAGTAGACATATCTAGGAAAAGCTTAATGTTGTAGATGAACATACCACACATGCTATTTTGATGAAAGGTTAGTGTTCCTGCAGGAGATAAGGTAGCACGTTGACCTGAAACTCCCCACGAGACAAAAGGAGTTGCTATGTCTATACTGTAGCCACTAGTCCAAGTGACAGTCATCTACACGAAATTTCATCAAAGCACCAACCAAGTATTCTTAGTAAAACATTATCATTTCGGTTGTATATAAAAATACATTTGCAATACTTACTTCATTCCAAGATTTTCCGATAGCGAGACGCGGATAAAGGGGTGCTTTGGGATTTTTAAACGATATGAAGTTTGAATATGCCACCAATTTTGGCTGCACATACGAAGACGTAATAAATTTCGTAAGAATGAAAAAATATGTTAAGCTTGAAATGAACGGCATAACAAATGAAATAAAGTCAACCTGAATTGTGGATACATACATTTAATAATCCACCTGAAAATAATGCGAAAGAGTAATCAGCTCGTTGATTGATTATCTGCAACTTTAAGGTAGTTTTGCCTGTTTGTGCATACCCAGCATTTGAGTAATTTGCAAATGTGTACTGTGAAAGAATAACAGTCAGATAAAGTCAATATATTTATACAAATTGACATAACTGAAGACGTGCTCACTTTATGGGAGCAGAGCAAATGTATGGACTCTGTTGCATAGGATCATTCTCGACGAAACAAGTTGATGCACTGCGTTATTAAAACATCTTATTCAGCACTAAATTCTACAGTTATACTGTTACTTGAAATATGTCACTGAACCGAAACATACTTGAACCGAGCAGGGGAAAACACTCCAATCCAATCGTCATTTGATGATTTGGGGTGCTTAAGCTCCACAGTTACCCATTCAACGTCCTCACCCTTCATCAAGTGAACAATCAATCAGCATTAGTCATAAACATAATACATGTTATTAAACTTTATGTTTCATATTGACCTAAATCACGCAGTTCTATGCATACATATTTCTTATTAAGCAGCTTATGTTTTTAGAAATAAAAAGGGGGTGTTTGGGATTGCTTAAAAAAGGCTTCTCAGCTTATTGGGTTTGATACAACTAATCAACACTTTGGAGTTTTTGGATGGAGACTTGAAGCTTATGACTATCAGCTTATTTAAGCTGTTTTCAAGAAGTTGTTTCACATCAGCTAACATAATAAAGCAAAAAGCTGTTTACAGCAACCCGTTCCACATTGCATTTTTATACTAAATTAGTAAATGCAAACGCTATCTTCTACTATACATTGTCCTTTGACAGAACTATAAGCTAATACGTACGTACTTCTGTGGCATAAGACAATTCCAAACACCCCTAAATAATCAGTTAAAGCAGTTTTACGATCGAAACTGCTTATCTTGTAACATCAAAAAAACAGTATGCAGAAAAAATAATACGCAAAACACGTTCATGAAAACTATATATGAATCTTCTTAAATAAACTTTACATTAATGCCAAGAACCGTAGGGTAAGCTTGAATGGATGCACCATCATGAAGATCAATCACAGCACTATGAATATCGATCTTCGACAAGGGTTGTTCCGTAATCTGAACATCACCTTTCACTGACACTAAAACAACAACAAAAGACAACAGAACTATCACAACTTTATACAACATCTTCACTGATCCTATCTCAGAAAACACCATACAAGGCAAGTTTTTTTTATAATTTTTTTTTGATTTGTTTGAATGTGGGAAGATTCCAAAAGATTTTCTGTTTTGGATATTATTTTTGAACTTTGGATAGTCAGATGTTGTTGTTTGTGTCTACTATGATTTATCATGTCAACTCATTTACTTTGGTTTTGTCACACATATGACATGCATGTCACATAGTGGAAGTGGGAACATTTGACTTCTAATAATAAGTGGCCAATCATTACGTAAAGTGTCCAAGACTTTTGGACTTTTCCTAGTCAGTTACTAGTTGTCTAGTTTGTTAGGGGTGACACTCATGCCAGCATACCTATCTCATACCTAATCACTCACCAATAATATCCTTTCATTTCATCTCATACCTATCTCATACATAACCATAGATTTTTAGTGACAACCATGCCTAACCCATACCTCATCTAATTTTTTTATTTATAATTATAGTTTTGTCTTGTCCCTCTCTCACACCAAATCGGTGAAGTTTGCCGATTTAAACCACAAAAACACCGCACCGATTCATAGGCAATGGTCATACCGATCGGTATGGTGCAAACCGCTCCCCACACCGATCCCACTGCCACCCCCTTATGCCGGATACTATTTATTATTTGGGTTTGTTTTTATTATTTATATTTTTTTAGACACAAAAGTGACTATTCGGCAGCCTATCATTAGTTTATTATGACGGAGAATCGTACTCTCTCCCGCATAAAATTATTATCTTAAAAAAAAAGAAAAAAAAAGCCAATTTAAGGAAACCCCGCTACTATAGCTTTTATATACTTAGATGACAATTCTACCCTTATAATTTTCAATATCAAAAAAGGAACATTGACCAAGGCAATGCTATATATATCAATCTTTGTTGAAACAAAGTGACAACAGAATATTAAAATTCGGTTCCATAACCGACGTGGCAAGAAAATTTGGTGTATGTAATCGTACGGTAAGTCGCATTTGGCACGGAGCCAAACATCAAGTCGATCAAGGATCAACGGCTGATTTATCTTCAAAAATGCCAAATGTTGTTGGACGAAAAAGGGTACAAATCGATATGAATCTAGTTTCGGTGATTCCGTTACGTCGTCGAACCAATATTCTGTCTCTTGCAAATTCAATGGATGTTTCAAGAACAACCGTGCATAGACGAATCAAAGAAGGTGCGCTTAGACTACACACAAGTGCCATAAAACCGGATCTCACTTGCTTAAATAAAAGAGCAAGGTTGAATTTTGCTTATCAAAGGTTGATCGTTCATTGTCAAATTCAAGTCCCAAGTTTCATGATATGTTTAACGTCGTCCACATTGATGAAAAATGGTTTTACATGTCAAAACTATTGAAATGATACTACCTAGTTCCCGGAGAAGATGAACCATTAAGAACATGTAAAAGCAAAATTTTTTCACAAAAGTTAGGTTTCTAGCTGCGGTTGCACGACCAAGATTTGATGCATTCGGTAATGAAGTATTTTCGAGAAAGATTGGTATTTTCCTGCTAACAACATTAGAGTCGGCTAAGCGTTCAAGTAAGAATATGTTACGGGAACATTGGAGACAAAACCCATTTTATCGGTAACTAAAGATGTAACAAGGTCATGGTTGATAGAGAAAGTATTACCGGCTATTAGAGCTAAATGGCCACAAGGTCATGAGGGTCCAATCTATATATATTCAACAAGACAATGCAAGACCCCGTATTAGTGTTAAAGATAGCGAGTTTCTTAAAGCATCATCTCGAGATGGGTTTGATATTCGTCTTTGTTTTCAACCCCCAAATAGTCTGTATTTAAATGTATAATCCGAGCAATACAATCACTTCAAGAACAAAAGTCATACAATTGACTAGCTCATTGTTGAAAAGTCATTTGAAAGAATGGAATCTCGTGAGCTTAACAATGTTTTTTTTTAACTTGAAAGAAAGCATGAAGGTTCGGGGTGGCAATAATTTTCAAACACTGCACATCGGTAAGGGTAGGTTGGCTCGAGAAGGTAATTTACCATTGCAAATTGAGTGTGATCAAAGCCTCATAGACGATATTAACTCGTATTTGCACCAGTAAACAAAAAGGCAACATTAATTAAGCTTTTTTACAATAATAAAAAAGATGAATGCTTTTGTTAGGAAATTGTAGCATCACTTTGTTAAAATATTAACAGTAGATTTTTGTGAAAAGTTAGGAGTTTCCATGCATGTACTACGTTAATCTTATGTACTTGTGGGATTTAAATGGTACTTCTTGCCTTTATTTTATGCAAGTATTGGTTGTTGCTTTTATTGGTCTTTGCAATGCATGTTAAGGGTAATAAAGTAAATTTGATCAAATATACCTATCTATTTTTAGCACTGGACAATTAATTTGGGACATTCAGAAAAGGAATTGTGAACTATAATTATGAGACGGATCCAGTAGTTGTATTTTGCTATTGGTTTTTACAAAACTAACATTATGTTGGTTCAATTCAGTGCCCAATGGTCTCTAATCTAGATTTAAAAATAAATTAGTCCAAATAAAAAGAATCGCTAATAATAAAATCAGCGAGGAACCTCAGCGAAGTTCAAGTCAGAGACATCATCAAGGAAGTCGAAGATTATTTGAAAACATACTCGCTAGCTAATACGAAGTCAGCTAGTATGTAGAAGGAATTGAAGCTGAAGAAAGAAGGCGTTTATCAAGGGTTAACACCCTAATGAACCTAAAACGGCCATACTTTTTTTTTGGCATATGGCTCTATGCTAAAATAACATACGGCTGTATGGTTATTCTGAGAGCACACGACTGTATGCTAAAATTGCATATATGGTTATATGGTCCTTTACACAGATTTTGCTAAAACACATTTTTGAGCATACCAACAGATGCTTATATATCATACTACCAGTATGTCTCGACTTGACTGCTTAATTTTTAACCAAAAATTCAGGGATGCCGGTTTTCTTACCTCTGAATGTTTATTAATGTTGCGGATAATCGACAAGATAAAAGATCATTTGAGACAAAAGATTATTCCATTTTTATTTGATCTAATGGATGGAATTAATCTCAACAATTTTAAAACCCACTTTCATCATTTTTTTCAAATATTAATATCTTTCAAACCGCTAATCGTTAAGTCGAAAAAAAATATATTGACGAAGATTTAATTATCTTTCATAGATGGGCACTTTGATATACTTTCGACAAATTTTTTTCGTATTTTCACGGTTTTTTAAGTTTTTCGTTTTTGACGCTATCGAATTTCATTGAAAAATCATATATGATAAACACTAATTTGAATATCATATGTGATATTAGTGTAATATCATATATGATATGTAATATCCAATGTGATATTATATGTAATATCATATATGATATTACATATAATATCACATTGGATATTACATATCATATATGATATTACACTAATATCACATGTGATATTCAATTTAGTGTTTATTATATATGATTTTTATGTAAATTTCAGAATCGTAAAAAACGAAAACGTGAAAAACGAGTTTTTTTTTTTTCGAAAGATATCAAAGTGTCCGCCCATGAAAGATAATTAAACGCTTCGTCATGATGGTGTAAATATTTTCACTTAACGATTAACGGTTTGAGAGATATTTAAATTATAAAAATAAGTGAAATAATAAAACGCTTTAATCTCACCATTGATTTCTTTTTAAATGGATGGTGAAGATGAGTCCCTTAGTATGTAAGAAAAGTTTGGTATGTAAAATAACTCTCCTCAAATTGACAAATATGGACAATATCGGCAAAATACACATGGTGAGGTGACTCACCCAATACATTGAAATTCATGCCTCCATAATAAGTGGTTAACTAAAGAGGCATGTAGTCTTTGGACAACAAGTCGCTAAACAAAATCAACAAACGCTACTCCGTTAAAAAACACAAGCATTTCGCCGACATTTAAGGTGCCCAAGCGGTAGCCTCACAACCATCATGTACACATGCCAACACATCTCTGTAGTCTCTTGAGATGGTAAATGAGTCATACACCTTCCCATCCTTGCTCTTCTTGTACTCGAATAAGAGTGATGACTGGTTGAATGCAGTCATTTTCACAAACCCGAAATCATAATCTTTATGAAGACTCCAAGTAGTATTAATCTTAGCGAATTCTGACAAATGGGCACCCGCTCCACCCACCACAACATGTATTGTACCATTCACAGTTCCAGAATAGTGAGACTTCTCAGAGTTGACACAAGTATCCTACATTCACCAAAAACACAATATCAGAAAAAAAGGAGTAAATTGCTTATCAAGGGTGTTAGGATTGCTTATTTTATAAGCAGATAAGCAGTTTTGAGTGTTTCGGCACTTCTGCTTATTTGCTCAGCTTATTTTAGTCTGAAATAAGTATATAGGTAACTTAATTTAAGTATTGTACCTCATAAATTGGGCAAGATCTTTCGTAGTTATGGACATGTCCATAAAAGCCAATGTCCACTTTATATTTCTGCCACAGCTTCTGCAAACTCACTCTTCCCAAGGGCTCATCAAAAGTGCCTGCAGCTGCATAATATTTGTCTGAAGAATAACCAAGAACACGATGAGCAGCAAAGATGAGCCATGGTTGTTTCTTCCTGTCCACTGATGCAAAACATTGATCAATAAACTTATACTGTTCGGTGCCTTCCCTCCAATCATGCTCACTGTCTGCTATGCAGAAACGGAACATACCATAATCTGTTGAATACCTACAAAAAAGAACTTTTCCTTTACATTAACAGAAACTAATCCTTTAGAGTTTTTAAGTAGTATTTATTGTTACCAGAATTTAGCTCGGTTTTCTGCAGGGACATAGAATGTGGTCTCTGCAGGGACCCCGCATTCCCCTCCCGAATCCATACCATCGTAAAAAGATCCGCTATCTGGCCAGTCACGTTCATGATTACCACTGCACAGAAAAACTTATACATGAAAAACATTTGAACTACCATAAACAATTTATTTAAGACAAGACTTAATTAAACACACCTTGCAATCATATATGGTACAACCGATGCAATGGGTTCCACTTGTGATGTGAATTGATCCCATTGTGAAATATAGCCGTTTGAATAAACTATATCTCCTATGTGAAATACGATGTCTATGTTATCAATATCATTGATGAGTTGGTCAGTGGTGTTAAGAGAACCAGGTTGATAATTGTTGTACTCATTGGAGCCATCACGTTCCGCCTGAAATGATTATAAAGAAAAGGATATGATTACATACTAAATTATAAAGTACTCAAATTATGATCAAAGTGTATCTTTAAGTTCCACCTTTCCCAAGTCACCGAATATGATAACACGTTGTAATGAATCTTGTCCCGAGTAAGGGGGTGACATGAATGAATATGTCTTCTTGCTCCAAATGTATTTACCATTTGCTAATTTATGTCCCAGCTTGTAAACATATCTGGGATTTAAGTGTACAATTATAAGTACGTTGATAAACTGTAAAAAACCTCGTAATCCTAAGTATCAACAAATGTAGACATTTACTTGGTATTTGGCCACAAATTCTCTAAGAAACTAGTATGTATGAAACCAGGATCACGCCAACCAACCGTCCTTGCTGGTGAACCTGCAGGAAAACCCGAGTTTTTAAATATATCTTAATATAAGAAGGTTTATCTTTAAAGACTAATAGTTATCCATAACTAAATATTAATATACAACTGAGGCTAAGAAGACATATCTAGGAAAAGCTGAATGTTGTAGATGAACATACCACACATGCTATTTTGATGAAAGGTTAGTGTTCCTGCAGGAGATAGGGTAGCACGTTGACCTGAAACTCCCCACGAGACAAAAGGAGTTGCTATGTCTATATTGTAGCCACTAGTCCAAGTGACAGTCATCTACACGAAATTTCATCAAGTATCAACCGAGATTCTTAGTAAAACATTATCATTTCGGTTGTATATAAATATACATTTGCAATACTTACTTCATTCCAAGATTTTCCGTTAGCGAGACGTGGATAAAGGGGTGCTTTGGGATTTTTAAACGATATGAAGTTTGAATATGCCAACAATTTTGGCTGCACACACGAAGACGTAATATATGAAGCCTGAAATGAACGGCATAACAAATGAAATAAAGTCAATCTGAATTGTGGATACATACATTTAATAATCCACCTGAAAATAATGCGAAAGAGTAATCAGCTCGTTGATTGATTATCTAGAACTTTAAGGTAGTTTTGCCTGTTTGTGCATACCCCGCATTTGAGTAATTTGCAAATGTGTACTGTGAAAGAATTTCAGTCAGATAAAGTCAATATATTTATACAAATTGACATAACTGAAGACGTGCTCACTTTTATGGGAGCAGAGCAAATGTATGGACTCTTTTGCTCAGGATCGTTCTCGACGAAACAAGTTGATGCACTGCATTATTAAAACATCTTATTCAGCACTAAATCCTACAGTTATACTGTTACTTGAAATATGTCACTGAACCGAAACATACTTGAACTGAGCAGGGGAAAACACTCCAATCCAATCGTCATTTGATGATTTGGGGTGCTTAAGCTCTACAGTTACCCATTCAACGTCCTCACCCTTCATCAAGAGAACAGTTAATCGTCATTAAACTATGTGTTTTATATTGACCTAAATCACGCAGTTCTATACATAAATATTTCTTATTATAGCTGCTTATGTTTTTTGAAATTAAAACGGGGTGTTTGGGATTGCTCATTAAAAAGGCTTCTCAGCTTATTTAAGCTGTTTTCAAGAAGTCGTTTCACATCAGCTAACATAATAAAGCAAAAAGCTGTTTACAGTAACCCGTTACATCGGCACTGTTTACGTCCTACAATCAGCATTTACTAATTTAGTAAATGCAAACCATATCTTCTACATTGTCCTTTGACAGAACTATAAGCTACAACGTACTTATGTGGAATAAGACAATTCCAAACACCTCTAAATAATCAGTTAAAGCAGTTTTACGATCAAAACTGCTTATCTGTAACATCAAAAAACACAGTATGCAGAAAAAAATAATACGCAAAACACGTTAATGAAACTATATATGAAGCGTTTTAACTAAACTTTACATTAATGCCAAGAACCGTAGGGTAAGCTTGAATGGATGCACCATCATGAAGATCAACCACAACACTATGAATATCGATCTTCGACAAGGGTTGTTCCGTAATCTGAACATCACCTTTCACAGACACTAAAACAACAACAAAAGACAACAGAACTATCACAATGTTGATGCAAAAGTTGGGCGTTCCTTGTTTGGAGCTCCGGTTCCTACACCAATTGAGAATCGTTGCTTGAGACCTGCGCACTAAAAGACAAAAGACACCGTTAGGCTTATCGTGGGATTGTTTCCCACGATTATCCTCCGGCGTGAGAGTAAGTAATCGGTTTTAGGGTTTTAAGGAGAGTTAGGGTTTGTAGATCGTACCTTAAACGAGGGATGTGATTCCCTTTATATACGCAAGGAATCCTTGCTGGTTCCGTGTTCCTCAACCTTCGGCGTATCCCGCCTTAACCGTTGGGAATGATTATCTATCTATTTGAAAGATATCGTGATATCCATTCTATCAATAGATCCACTCGGGCCTTCATGAGCCCAAACAGTTAATCCGCTTAGCCCGGTTCAGCATCGCCAAGTTAGTAGTGGATTTTAGTCTGCCCACGACCGGATATAGACTATACGTCATCATGTCCCCCGCCTAGTATGCGCATGCATAACTACGGATGCTAGACTAAATCAGATTCTATGAAAAATAAACGAAACGTAGCCAAGAAGCTTAAGAAAAAACGCTTAGGATACATTGTATCTAGCCATAAAAAAGGAAACGGGCACCTCGTAAATCGGGGAAAAATTACTGCACCCATGTCCCATCAAACAATCTCCACCACATATGTAGGGTTAGTGGAATCCACGTGTCGGTCATCGCGTGGAGGAAGAGGATTATATAACCCTTCACTTCATTTTCACCGCCTCAACACACAAGAAAAGAACAATCCGCCATTAGCAAAGCTTCCAACACATCCAAGCCTTCGATCAAATACCCCTGAGTAATCGCTGCGCCTTTGTTCTTGTTTATAACAATACCATGGTTAAGGAATTATCGATTTACATCCGACATAACGGAAGAGAGCTACAACAGCTTGCATCGGATTATTATATCCCTAGCGCAATACATCCGAAGTACCGGCCGCGAATGCATCAATAGCGGATTTCCCGATGGGAAAATTGGTGTATACACACGATTTTTGAATTCGCAATCGGCAGATAGCCATATCCTTATTCTTAAGTGATGTATTGAATTACTACCGCATTCACTTGTCCCACCAGACCAGATAGGTGCGCGAAATTAATTAACTTCGAGGTAAACCGCCACTTATTGGCCATAAACCCCACAATCCACTGCTCGGCCTTTACCACACCACGTGGTCAAACGGGTGGGTTTCCTTTGCCAAGCGCCCGGGATCACTCCAATGCTACACGGAAAAGTTAGATGCGCTCAGAAATTGGAGGGAAACCTTTTTCTGGATTGACAACACTTGTTTTCCATCTCATTTCGATTTTTACGCTAAGGGGACACTGCCAAAGGATGAGCGCCCCCTCCCTGGATCATATAATGCAGAGGATGCGGAAACAATAAATGCTAACCGCATCCCTATAAGCTCCTACCCCGAGGAGTTATTGGTGCATATTGGCCTAAGCCACAACTATTTTGGCAGTTCAGAAGAAGTTCCTATCTTCTTAGACGCCGATGGTCAGGGTGGGTGCTCATGCTTTCGCACCCCGTTGAATTATATTACTGTAAGTTATTCACCGTTTGTTCTGCGTACTTGTTGTGAATCGTATATTTCTTTGTTGTGGCGCAGATGGACCTGCTCAGCCACAGTAACCGACAAAGCCGATGGATGTAAAGGTGGGAACTCGACCCCCAAGGAGGAGAAGAGCCTGCTTGTTGCGCGTCACGGGCGTACCTAGCGATGGACCTAGGCGAGGCAGGTGAAAGTTCCGCCGTGGCGCTCCAAGCAACTCCCTTACAGAGTATGCCGAGTACAACAGTACAGGTACCTCCCGTGCAACCAGCGCCCATAGCGGCGGAGCACGTAGAAGAAACAGATGAGGAAGAAGAGAGTCCAGAATTGGAGCGCAAAAGGAAGCGCAGCGGCGATGGCGCTGCCACCTCCCGGAAGAAGCGCCCAGTTGTTTTTAGTGTGGAGTCATCTTCCAGTGATGTTGCGTCGCGCCCACCATCACCTGACACCTCCATTCCTGCGTAAGTATCCTTGAAAGATTATGTATCAAAATATAGCTAGATAGCACTGAATAACTGTGAGTATCTCATCATGTCTGTAGGTTTGAACAATCCGCAGAGTCACCCCCCCAAGCAAGTCCAATTCGCGCTGAATCATCTGGGCTAAAGAGCCAAAGCGCGGAGCCTGAGACCGCTGAGGATGCACCCATGGAACAACTTGTTGATGACCTGGTCTCACTTGCGACGCGGATAAAGGGAAAGTACTCGGGTGAGACTAGCCAAGGTGCGGAGAAAGACAAACGAATTGCACTACTTGAGGCTCAATTGGCTAGTGCTAGAGGTGAAGCAGAGACTCTTGGGTCATACGCTAAAAAACTAGCCGAGGAGAAAATGGCACTGATGTGTCAAATAAATCAAGAGCGCGCAGAGGCCGCGAGCTATAAGTCTTCTTGTCTGTGGGCTATTAAATATTTGGAAAATGGCAAAGACGCACTGACCTCCCAGCTTGAAGACTTCGGCACCACTGTGAAAAGTGCTTTAGAAACGCAGGAGGAGAAGTTGCGTAAATTAAGCATAGAGTACGACGAGGAGTTATATCCGCAACTTCTCTCCACCATAGCTGAGCGCAGATGGCTCATAAGTCATGGGCTCCGCCTAGCAGCGTTAAGTGTCCTGGAGTCGCAAGAGGTTCGTGACTCCTTCGGGGATGTGGTGAAGTGTGCGCTGGAGCGTGGAAAGTCAGAAGCCATTGAAAAGTCGCAAGAGGTCGAACGCTAAAGGTACCCGCTGAGCGGTACCTACTTATGATGCGAAGGCTTATGACAATCTGGTCGCTGCCATGAAGAAGATGAAGGACTTGAACTCCCCAAGATCACCGAATCGGAGCGTGATCAGACTATCCAATAAACGTGATTTTGCGGTGTCTAACTCAGCCCGTCATCTCGGTGGAGAGGCTATTGCGCACCTGCACTATTATCTTAGACCCGATGCATCCCAACCGCAGTTCCTGTTGCTGCGCCTAGAGATATCCCGAATCCTTTTGTCCTAGAGGGAAGTCCCCTCAAACAAGTGTTGAAGGCGCATGCGACGAGGCTTGTCGAAAAGAAAGGTATTAAGGGCAAGGTCAGTAATGTGGTATTGGCGCCACGACCTCCCTCGATCTCGATGGGGTGTCCCAGTGTTGCCACCGTGGCTCGTCGAGATGCCGATTTGTTGCGTGAGCCGAATAGATTGGGGATGATACTAGCCGCGGTAGTTCCCCTTGAAGCGTAGTCATAGTTTTAGTTTATCTCGGTGTCAGAACTATCTCGTGAGAAATAACTCGTAGTCCATTAATGGACCCCCTTTTGTGAAGTGTGTTGTAAATATATTTTCCTTTCTGTAATGTACACACTTATCTTGTTTATCTTTGCGTAAAAGAAGTATACGTTGTTTATCTTGGATGTACACACGTATCTTGTTTATCTTTGCGTAAAAGAAGTATACGTTGTTATTTGTATATGCAAGTGTGAATAATACAAGGATTTCATAATCATGTATGAAGATCCGCAGATACTAAAAAAATGTCAAGTATAATCGTGTATATTAATGGTATGCAGCGTACTGTAAATACCAAATTAAGGAATCAAGTGTCTTGGTTCCAAAGTTGTTAAACGTGCACATGTGCATTGTTGCGCATCCGTCGTGGGGTGCGCACAAAGCTTATTCCAACGTCTTGAGAACAAGGTGTTTAACAAGGATACGTGATCCAGCGTTGATGGGTTTGCAACCCTCTTACTCAACAAGTTGTTTATTAGGTTAACTTATCCTTTTGACCATCGTGGGTTTATATATTGCATGCACGCCATGTAGGCAAAAATAAAATAGATGTTAACACATACAGTATATGGAAGTAACAAATTAAAATGTGTCACGGAGTTAGCTAGAAACCGTAACATTTTATTAATACTTGCAAGTGTTTGTAAGGAAATAAAAACATGATACTAAAAAAAAATTACATAGTTGTGCGTTTGGCCATAGCCATGTCTATAGGTAGCACCTCTTGAGATTGCAGATGTTCCATGTACGTGGCAATTCACGACCATCCAAGCCCCAGTAGCTTGTACGCCGCCGTTCTTAGTGCTTCAAGAACCTCATAGGGTCCCTCTCACTTTGGTCCAAGCTATCAGTGTCTTCGCGTGGCTTGCATCATTAGCGCGATAGATTTAAGTCACCGGTCCGAATGAGACACCTCTTACCTTAGCGCCATAGTATCCCTTCATTTTGACTTCGATTTTTCTTCACGATAGTGCTGCTCACGCCTTTCTTCTAGCAGATCTAGGTCAAGACGCCGTTCTTCATCATTAGTTGCCACATTTATCTCAGCAGTGCGGATGGTTGGCATACCGATCTCGGCTGGTATGACAGCTTCTGTCCCGTAGACTAGAGAGAAGGGTGTATCTCCTGTGCTGGTTTTGATTGAGGTGCGATGCGCCCACAAGACATGTGATAGCTCGTCCACCCATTTCCCTTTGTGCTTGTCCAGGCGTGTTTTAATTCCTTCGCCTAAGCTTCGATTCGCCCGTTCCACTAGGCCGTTGGTTTGTGGGTGTTTAAATGACGCAAAGTGTTGTGTGATGCTTAGCTTCTCACACCGGTCCCCGCGGGTTGTCGCGTAATTGTTTTCCATTGTCGAGATGATTTCGTGAAGACCAAAACGGCATACAATGTTATCCCATACTAAGCGCTTCACCTGGTTGCCGTGATTGTTACCACCGCCTTTGCTTCAATCCACTTGGTGAAGTAGTCTATAGCGACTATGAGGAATTTTAATCCTCCCGCTGCGACGGGAAAAGGGCCTGCGATATCAATACCCCACTTGTAGAAAGGCCATGGTGATGTTATTGGCTTTAGCTCATGCTGTGGTAGGCGCGGGATAGGCCTATGCACTTGGCAATCGTTACACTTCCGTATTAAGTCCCGCGCATCTCGGTGCATGGTAGGCCAATAGTATCCTGATCTCATGGCGCGTGCCACAACGGATCGTGGTCCCGAGTGCATACTGCATGAACCTTCATGGATCTCTCGCAGCACGTAATTTGCCTGTAATGGGCCTACACAGCGGAGCCATGGTTGCAGGAAGGAGCGTCGGTACAGGATGTTGTCTCGGATCTCAAATCTCTGCGCTGTGCGCCGTATCCTGCGAGCTTCCTTTTGCTCCTGGGGTAGCAGTCCTTTGTTCAGGAAATTCATTATCGGTGTCATCCATGTAGGACCGTCCTCCTCTATGATTGTGGAGACTTCCATCTCTGAGATAGACTTGCTTTTCAGTGTTTCTACCAGAACTTGCTTTGATAGGTGTGCAAAGCTTGTCGAGGAAATCTTGCTCTCTGCATCCGCCATGGTTTTCCCTCTAGAACCTCGTTTGATGGTGAATCATCAAAACTTTTGATCGATGTCTTGGTCTTGGCAAGATATCGATCATGTTATCCTCCTTAGCCACGTATTCTCCCAACACGTGGTTAGCTACTAGCAGGAATCCACGTTTGCTTCTAGGTTATGTACACCCATTCGAGCCGCAATGCGTAGTCCAAACAAGTAGAGCTTGATCGCCTCATTGTTTGTCGTCAGAATTCAAAGCGCAGCGTATGGGTGAATTCTATTCCTCCGGATTTGTAAGGATAAGGCCCGCCTCGAACCATCAATGCATGAGGATCCATTCGTAAACAAGATCCATGGATCATGTTGTTCCGCCTTATTTGGTGTGGGTACTTCATCGGTGTCTCGGTTTTCAATGATGAAATCGCCGAATCGCCCTTTAATTGCCGTGCGTGGTCTCAGGAGATGTTGTGTTCGCCAAGAATACACTCCACTTCGAGTCGGCCGGATGCATCGTGTTTAGAGATGATCCGCTGATTGGTTGATCGGTGATTACCGCAACGGGCGCGCTCGGAAATACTGCGTAGCCGCTTAGCAATGAACACCAATGCAAGGACCAATTTCTCCATGGCGTGTAGTTCACCGCTTTCTTTAGCGCTTTGTTTACAAAGTAGATAGGGTTTGCATCAATCCCTATCTCGTTAGTAGTCTTCGCTACCGATTGCTCCATCGATTCGGACAAGTACATGATCGCTTCTTCCCCGGTCGGGTGCGACGAGTGTTGGGGAGTGTCGCGATCTTTGTTTGCCGAGTGAAGGCTTCCTCCGCCTCCGTAGTCCACTTAAAATCCCCTTCTTTATGCACTTCGAGTGTTTTGAAAAGTGGTAACGATTTTCCGCCGATTTGGATAGGAACTGTTTAGGCCGCCAACTTTCCGTTGAGAGATTGGACTTCCTTCAACGTCCGTGGTGAAGGAAGTTCGATGACCGCTTTGTTTTTTCTCGACATGGTTTTATACCGTCAGTTCAATCGGTATCCAAGGAACATGCCTTGAAGAGCGCTCAATGTGCACTTTTGGGATTCACTTCATGTTTATCTCGTAGTTTTAAACGTCTCCTCAATGTCGCGTATTAGCTCATCTTCGTGATGGCTCTTGATGACTAGATCATCGACATAGACTTCTAGGTCATGCCCACTTGTTTTCGAAAACGTTATCCACCAACCGATAGGTGGCACCCGCGTTTTCAAGCGAAGGGCATTTTGTGTAACAATAAACCCTCGCCCGTGTGGAAGGCCGTTTTTCTTCATCCTCTTTAGCCATCTGAATTTGATGGTACCCTTTGTACGCATCTAGGAAACACTTCAATGGATACCCGCATAGAGACTCTATTTTCCAGTCTATCTCTGGTAATGGATAGCAGTCTTGCGGGCACGCTTTGTTAAGATCAGTAAAGTCAACACACATTCGCCACCACCGTCGCTTTTTTCGACCATGATCGGGTTGGAAATCCATCGTGGTAGTAAACTTCACGATAATTCCCGTGATCGACCAACTTGTGCACCGCCGGGATCGCTGCAGCGCCCGGGCTTCGCCGTTTCTTCCGGCGAATAGCGCAGTATCCTTGTCGGATTCGCGGGTCAGGTTCGCGATTGAGCGGTACTTCGTCATGTGTTTTGGCCCCATGCAAAATGTCTAAATTCTTCTCGCAGAGCGCACACACAAACCGATTTGGTTGTCCGATAGTGACCTCCGATGGTTATTTGATCCGGTCCGAACCGTCAAGTCTAATCACAAGGTGGCCACATGAATGGCCAACCGTAATGTGCTTAAAACAGCTCGACATAAATACAATGAAGATCGAGAATATGATGGATTCCTGTGTCGTTAAGTCCCACGGAGACTCAATGGTGTGTAAACACTGATCGACGATAGAATGATCACTAATGATAAGGATCGCCAAGGAATTGGATAGATAATTACACTCTCGAAAAAGTTTATAAAATAAAGCGACTTAAATGCAAATTAAGAAAATTAAAAGATAAAATATATTAAATAAACGCTATCACTATATTTAAAATGATGAACGTTTAAAACTTAAAACGACGTTTAAATAAAATTACGTAAACGTACAAAATAAAACGTGAAAATAAAGAAGGAAAATACCTACGGATATGAAAAATACATTTTTACAATCCTAAATATAAAAGAAAATTATTAGAAAAGGAAAATTATTTTTACGACTATTTATTTATTTATTATTAATTAAAAACTATTTTAACTATTTAATAATATCCTAAAATACAAGAAAATTTGAAATTAAGCTAAAAAAATAAAATTATGACTTAGAAAAATCTAAAATAACAAAATAGAATTTTCAAAACTATTTTTATATTTTTCTGAATATTTTTCTATTTTCTAGGAATTTTAAACTATTTAAAACCACTTAAATTATTTAAAAATACAAATTTAACTAAGACAAATATGGAAAATATTTTTTGACTTTTTATTTTTATCTAAACTTAAGAAAATGAAAATTATTTTTTGAACCTTTTCTTAATTTTTGTATTTAAAGCTAATTAAAAGGCCTAAAAATCAATTTAAATGCGTAAAAATAACAAACCAACTTGGAAAAATCTGAAAATTTCAGGAAAACTCTAAAATATTATTAGGAATCTAGGAAAATTAGAAAACAAGTGCTTATGTGGAGGAAATAGAAATCGATGTTGCAAGTGCTTGTGAAATAAGACTAGAATAAGCAAATGGCTACCATAAGCTACCAACTCATAATGAAGCATAAATAAGCTAAAATAACCAAATGCAACAAATTTTAACTAGCCTAAACCACTGATTAGCAATTATAATGATTTGATGAAATTGAGATAATAAGCTAAAACAGATTGGTAATGCTTGAGCTTATGCACAAGTCGCTAGATAAGTCAAACCGAAAACCGAACTTGGGGTCTAAACTAGACCTGGTTGAGACCTAGTAAACCAATTGACAGACCTAGAGAAGCTCTTATGAGCAGGTGCAAGGTCCGCAAAACTCGCAAAACCCCTGCAGGCTTAATGCCCGCACAGGCGATTGACACCACATTTTCAAGCTAATTTAAGGCTTAAATAAAATTCACAAAATTTGACAAAAATATGGATAAGAAAATAGACCCATCAAGATTTTAAAACCATAAGATTCATCGAATTGGCCCGTAGATGAATCCAAGAAAATTCACCCTAGTTGAGCCAAAACCGAGTTTTATGTAATTTGACTTTTAGCAATTATGAAAAGTTGACTATTTTGAACTTTGATCCGGATTTAAGGATGAGAATGATGTAAATATATGAAATAAAGCTACTACAACCTAACTCTATGGATTTTACACACAAAATGAGCTTTTGGTAATCAAAATCCCAACAGGTTAGTCGCTAAGACAGCTTTAAAGAGAGTTTTGACTTTGAGCTTATACAGCACAAGAAACCGACTTACATGAGTTAAGTAGGACTACACAAACCTAAAACAACAATATCCTTCCACCGATCGGACCTCTAATACGATTGAGCACATTAACCAAACACCATTTTAAGTCTTGAAATACACTTTTAAACCACTCAACCATCGAACTACCTTATTATATTGATCAAACCAAGTTTAATCGATCTAAGTACAACTAAATAAACAAGATTGAACAGTTACAACTACAAATACAAATACAAGCAAAAATGGAAACCGATGTGAAAATGTAAATGAGAGAGTCACTCACAGAGTCCAACTGTGTTGCAAGCTAAAACTAAAACCCAAGTTCACTTACACTAAGCTATTTCAACCCTAATCCAAGTCCCGCATCAACCTCGCCAATTCATTCTCCATATAGGCCAAATTTGACTTTCATTGACCAAGACCCAACATTTCTTAAAACTTGAATACAGGCTTCCAAAAAGCTATGATAAGCATGCATAAGCTTATTTGAGCTTGTAAATAAGCTGCTAGAGGCCTGGAAATAAGGATTTGAAACTGAACTTCTCAACAGTGGACATGAAATTTAGAACTTATATAAAAACTTGAGATTGATGTTCACAAACACATTACAATGACCATTTAACATAAATGTGATAACAATAAACCGAAATTACAACATTTGGACTTAAACTAAAGCTTTTATTTAAAAACGACATTAAAGAAAACTTTTAAAACTAACTACTCCCTACTTGCTTTTTCTTCCTTCTTTATACCCCAAATGCTTTCTCTTCATCTCGATTAAATCCCACTTGAAATGATAGCCATTGATGGCCAAAGTGATCATGGCCATTCAATTGATTTTGGCGCCAAAACTCTTATCCGCCAATTGGGGTTGAGTGAGGAGGGGAGGTGCATTAAATGAAGTTCGAGTGTGTGGAGCGGGAACAAGGAAGAGATAAGGGATGGGAGGTTGTGTGAGTGGTGCTTGTTGCAGGCACCAAGTGGGGAGAAGGAAAATGGCGCCAAGGGCCATTTTTGACCGGTGAGAGTCGACTGTGTATTAGTAAGCTGTGGGGTTCAAATGGTTAGTGGCGGGGTCATATGGGCTTTGATAGGGTCCAAATGGTATTAAAGGTCTAATATGATAGGGACCATTGTTGTAAATATCTCAAAGTTGATCCAAGGGCTGAAAGTGACAATCTCAAAAAGTACAAGGACCAATCTTGCCATTTTCCGATTTTCCAGGGCCAGTCGCCAATCTTCAAACTCAAGGACCATTTTGTAATTTTCTCAAACTTTTGACATTTTTCACCAAAGGACTAAATTTGACAACTTATGATTTTAAAAGGACCTTTGGTGATTTTTCTTTGAAATTATGGCTCGAGGACTATTTTTGACAATTTTAGAAACTGGGGACCTAAACTCGCCAATTATGAAAACTTTGCTCATTTTTCATCCGATTTTAAACATTTTGCATCTGAAACATATAAATTGCAATTTTGGAATATTTTCGGTGTTTTGATGCATTTCGAGCATTTTAGACATTTTGCGTTCATATAGATTCAAAATGATGAGTATTTACACACTCATCACTATTTCCTGTTCTGGGTATTCTGGGTGGATCGCTACTTTCAGGTGTGGAGTTCTGGTCTTCCGCTGTGCTAGGGTTGGTGCCGTCTCGCAGGCAATCGTGTTGCATTCTCTATGTGGGATAGTGGCGTTGGAAAGAGTAACAATACCACCTTCCACTGGGAACTTAAGCATCCCATGCTGTTGATGGCATCGCCGCATAGTCGAAATTTCGGTCTCCCAATGATGCCATTGTATGGCGAGGAGATTTAATCACCATAAATTCCATCCAGCGTTGCGAGTGTTCTTCGTTTCCAATGTCGACGTGTAGTCTTATTTGTCCCATAGGCCATATCTTCACTGTAAAACCGCTAACGCCGCCCCGACCTGGGGTTAACGGTTGCGTATTTCAGACGCATCGCTTGAAACAAGGTTTCATACATGATGTCGGCGAAGCTCCACCATCAACATACATGCGGTGGATGTCATGACCGCCGCTTATCTCTATAGTAAGTGGTTCCACCACCGCGTTGTTCGCGGTTAAGGGGAACGAGATTTCCTTTCCCGTGAAAATCTCGGCTTACCTTCCGCTTGGGACCCGCCGCCATGATTGTATCATGTAAATGGTGTCGGGCTTGTCTTTAGGCATTTCTTTCTTATTGCCACTCTTCCGCTTGTCCTTCCTTTCCTCGATATTCTTGACCGATGGTCCGCCTACCTTCTTGACCATCTTGTCAATGAGTTGGCGCAGATTGAACACATTCATTAGTGGTGTGGCCCTTCGCGCGTGGTAATCACAAGATCCACCGCGACACGCCTATCCTCGGTGTGCGATTTGTGGTGGTCTCGGGAAGTTAGCGCCTACATTGTGTAGTATTTTTTGGCGATTTTGTAAGCGGTGTATATTTGTCATTGTCGCGTCCATTCCCCTGGTTGCGATAGTTCCTGTTACGGTTACTATTCCGATCCGTGGATTGTCTCCCAGGTTGTTCCTGTGACCGGTAGTTGGAATAGCTTCTCTTGCTATCCGCCGCAGCGGCTTCTCCTTGTACGAAGGACCGTGTACGCTTCATAACCTCATCGAAGGATTGGGGAATCCTGTCATTCAATCTTTTAATAAGTTCCGGGTTGTTGATCCCATTCATGAACCCTGAGATTTTGAGTACCATTGGCATGCTTTGACTTGCATGCACTCATCCTGAAGCGCCATGAAAGCACTGTGGATTCCCTGGCGTCCGTTTGACTCTAGCGAGTTCAATGGGGTTTTAGCGCACTTTTTCGTTGAGTAAAGTTTAGCGGAATGCCTTCCTCGTTCTTCAAAACCATTGATGCTTCGCGTGGAAGCTTGTTGAACCGCCACGCGCATTTCCACCGGTGTGGAATTGAACATGTGGCACCATACAAAGTTGTGGCGATTTTCAATGGTTGCGGCCGATTCAAAATTTTAGGTGATTATCGTGGTCACCGCTCCATCATAGGTTTTAACAGTGGGCATGCGCCTCTTTTATTCTCCGAAAATCACCGATCGTCTAGTAAACGCATCTACTTTCTCGACGCGCCATGGAGAGACATATCCTCCTCTTCTTGGTCACGGTTTTTCTTCCGGATTTCCAATGTCCGGCCTCATCGTCTCGTTGTCCGAGGAATTACTAGAAGATAGTTCCTCTCTCCTTCGGCGCCACGCCGGTTGTCCTCTAATTTGTGCTTGGGGGACTTTCACTTGGGGAATATCGCTCCCCCAGCCTATCTTGTACTCTGCGGCTACCAAGTCTAGTGTGGACATTGGTGCGCTTCTCGTCTTCCTCACTTTCATTCATAGGCTGTGAGTTAGATGTATCATCTTCCTCAACTCTCCTTCCGATTCTATTGAACACTGGGGGTCGGCGATCATCCCTCCCGCGTTTCTCTTTCTGACGACGCGGTGGAGATGTTCCAAACTCCGGGCCAAAGTCTAGCCGAGCATGCAGACTTCGACTTGGTCTTTCTTTGCTTCTCTTGCATGAGGATAGCTAGGGCTTCGTAATTTTGAGAGACAAAACTACTTGGCTCTAATTCTAACGACTCCCTCAGACGGGGTATCCGTTTCTATCAACACGCCTTGTTCTTATCGGGTGCGTCGGGTGCTTTTGCGGTTAGCTTCTAGCACCGATTGGAGTGGAGTAAAAGGAGCTGTGACGGATCTCGCACCGTGGTGGTAGTTGTTGTCCGGGTTGTCCCAGAGTGGTTCTACGGAGGAAGGCCAACTCGGCCCGATCCCGATTTTTAGCAAGACCGGTTGTCCCGTAATCGCTTGGGGTTGCCTCATTGCACCTTCTTTCCAAAGAAGTCCGATTGCGATCGCTTTGTCATCCTAGTTCTTGGTTCTTAGTGAATGGTCCCACGGATGGCGCCACTTGTTGATGCAAAAGTCATGCCTTGTTGGAGCCCGGTTCCTACACCAATTGAGAATCGTTGCTTGAGACCGCGCACTAAAGATAAAAGACACCGTTAGGCTTATCGTGGGATTGTTTCACGATTATCCTCCCGCGAGAGTAAGTAATCGGTTTTAGGGTTTTAAGGAGAGTTAGGTTTGTAGATCGCACTTAAACGAGGATGTGATTCCCTTTATATACGCAAGGAATCCTTGCTGGTTCCGTGTTCCTCAACCTTCGGCGTATCCCGCCTTAACCGGTTGGGAATGATTATCTATCTATTTGAAAGATATCGTGGATATCCATTCTATCAATAGATCCAGCTCGGGCCTTCATGAGCCCAAACAGTTAATCTGCTTAGCCTAGTTCGTACCGGGCCAAGTTAGTAGTGGACTTTAGTCGGGTCTACGACCCGGATATAGACTATACGTCATCACACAACTTTATACAACATCTTCACTGATCCTATCTCAGAAAACACCATACAAGGCAAGTTCTTTTTATAATTTTTTTTTGATTTGTGTGAATGTGGGAAGATTCCAAAAGATATTCTGGTTTGGATATTGTTTTTGAACTTAGTCAGATGTTGTTGTTTGTGTCTACTATGATTTATCATGTCAACTCATTTACATTGGTTTTGTCACACATATGACATGTGTCACAATGTCACATAGTGGAAGTGAGAATATTTGACTTGTTATAAGTGGCCAATCATTACGTAAAGTGTCTCAGACTTTTGGACATTTTTTCCTAGTCAGTTACTGTACTAGTTTTCTCAGACTTTGGGACACTCAAATTTTGAGTGTTTAGACATTTATACCCTTACATTATTTTTAGTCATATTTATCCTGTAAAACTATAAATGTTCAAACACTCAAAATTTAAATCTCCCAATCATTTTTGAGAATTTGCAAATCAACTCTTTTACTTAGATGACAATTCTACCCTTATAATTTCCAATGTCAATCAACTTAAAAAATATCATTGAACGAGTGTTGGAAAACCCGCGCGATGCAGCGGGATTGCTTAAGGACTTACTTTGTAATGACATTTAAACCTCAGGGGCTGTTTTTGCCAAGTTGCGAAAGATTATTAATGCTAAAGGACTTACTTTGCAATGACACTTGAACCTCAGGGGCTGTTTTCGCCAAGTTGGCAAACTTGGCATTTAATGCACCTATGTTGCTACAGTAAGCTCCTGCCAAATAGTATATATACTAATAATGTGTGTACTCTGTACTAGTTAGTGTGTACTGACAACTTAATAAGTCAAAGGCGCCAATTTTATACTACTACTCCTGCTATAATTTGCAATGTTTTGAAAACCGGGTTTATAATCGACCCGGTCGAGTCACCGGTTACCGGGTCAACCGGTTCGACCACCGGGTCAACCCGGTTTTTCATTAAAAAAATAAATAAATAAAAATAACCGGGTCAACCGGTTCGACCGCCGGCTCAACCCGGGTCAACGGTTCAACCACCGGGTCAATCCGGAACAACCCGGTTTTTATTATAAAAAAATTCAAAAAAACCAAACCCGTAGGGTTTCGAGAACCAGTTGACCGGGTCACTCAAAACCACGGGTCTAACGGTTAACCGGTTTTATAAACCCAAGTTATTTTGACCGTTTTTTGCGGAACCGGTCCAACCGGTTAACCCGCCAGTCGACCGGTTTCAAAACATTGATAATTTGATCCAAAATTTCCCATCATAAAATTCCTAGTAAAATATTGTATCCTTCTTAAAAATGTCACTCTATATTCTCTCAATAATTTCACTTACCAACAACTTTTAGTCTACTTTAATGCACATTAATTTTCACTGGAGTATATATATAACAGTTTCTTCCATTAAAGAAAACACTAACATTGACCAATGCAATGCTATATATCAATCTTTGTTGAAACAAAGTGACAACGGAATAATAAAATTCGGTTCCATAACCGACGTGGCAAGAAAATTTGGTGTATGTAATCGTACCGTAAGTCACATTTGGCACGAAGCCAAACATCAAGTCGATCAAGGATCAACGGTTGATTTGTCTTCAAAAATGCCAAATGTTGTTGGACGAAAAAGGGTACAAATCGATATGAATCTAGTTTCGGTGATTCCGTTACGTCGTCGAACCAATATTCTGTCTCTTGCAAATTCAATGGATGTTTCAAGAACAACCGTGCATAGACGAATCAAAGAAGGTGCGCTTAGACTACACACAAGTGCCATAAAACCGGATCTCACTTGCTTAAATAAAAGAGCAAGGTTGAATTTTGCTTATCAAAGGTTGATCGTTCATTGTCAAATTCAAGTCCCAAGTTTCATGATATGTTTAACGTCGTCCACATTAATGAAAAATGGTTTTACATGTCAAAACCATTGGAATGATACTACCTAGTTCCCGGAGAAGATGAACCATTAAGAACATGTAAAAGCAAAATTTTTATCATAAAAGTTAGGTTTCTAGCTGTGGTTGCACAACCAAGATTTGATGCATTCGGTAATGAAGTATTTTCGAGAAAGATTGGTATTTTTCTGCTAACAACATTAGAGTCGGCTAAGCGTTCAAGTAAGAATATGTTGCGGGAACATTGGAGACAAAACCCATTTTATCGGTAACTAAAGATGTAACAAGGTCATGGTTGATAGAGAAAGTATTACCGGCTATTAGAGCTAAAGGGCCACAAGGTCATGAGGGTCCAATCTATATTCAACAAGACAATGCAAGACGTACCCCATATTAGTGTTAACGATAGCGAGTTTCTTAAA
The DNA here is from genome assembly GCA_022545495.1 of Chrysanthemum lavandulifolium. NCBI lineage: Eukaryota > Viridiplantae > Streptophyta > Magnoliopsida > Asterales > Asteraceae > Chrysanthemum > Chrysanthemum lavandulifolium. The sequence continues at coordinate 244,948,756 of CM040244.1, forward strand.
GCATCATCTTGAGATGGGTTTGATATTCGTCTTTGTTTTCAACCCCCAAATAGTCTGTATTTAAATGTATAATCCGAGCAATACAATCACTTCTAAGAACAAAAGTCATTGGGTACAATTGACTAGCTCATTGGCGCAGTTGAAAAGTCATTTGAAAGAATGGAATCTCGTGAGCTTAACAATCTTTTTTTTTTTTTTTTTTTTTTTTTTTTTTTAACTTTACAAACATGTATGAAAGAAAGCATGAAGGTTCGGGGTGACAATAATTTTCAAACACTGCACATCGGTAGGTTGGCTCGAGAAGGTAATTTACCATTGCAAATTGAGTGTGATCAAAGCCTCATAGACCATATAAACTCGTATTTGCACCAGTAAACAAAAATGCAACATTAATTAAGCTTTTTTACAATAATAAAAAAGATGAATGCTTTTGTTAGGAAATTGTAGCATCACTTTGTTAAAATATTAACGGTAGATTTTTGTGAAAAGTTAGGAGTTTCCATGCATGTACTACATTAATCTTATGTACTTGTGGGATTTAAATGGTACTTCTTGCCTTTATTTTATTTAAGTATTGGTTGTTGCTTTTATTGGTCTTTGCAATGTTAGGGGTAATAAAGTAAATTTGATCAAATATACTCATCTATTTTTAGCAATGGACAATTAATTTGGGACATTCAGAAAAGGAAATGTGGACTATAATTATGAGACGGAGGGAGTAGTTGTATTTTGCGATTGGGTTTTACAAAACTAACATTATGTTGGTTCAATTGAGTGCCCAATGGTCTCTAATCTAGATTTAAAAATAAATTAATCCAAATAAAAAAGAATCGCTGATAATGAAATCAGCGAGGAGGAACCTCAGCGAAGTTCAAGTCAAAGACATCGTCAAGGAAGTCGAAAATTATTTGAAAACATACTCGCTAGCTGATACGAAGTCAGCTAGTATGTAGAAGGAACTGAAGCCGAAGAAAGAAGGTTTATCAAGGGTTGACACCCTGATGAACCTAAAACGGCCATGCCTTTTTTTTTTTGGCATATGGCTGTATGCTAAAATAGCATACGGCTGTATGGTCATTCTGAGAGCACACGGCTGTATGCTAAAATTACATATGGCTGTATGGTCCTTTACACATATTTTGCTAAAACAAATTTTTGAGCATACGGCCGTATGCTTATATACCATACGGCCCCCATATGGTGTCTGTTTAATTTTTAACCAAAAATTCTGGAATGCCGGTTTTCTTACCTCTGAATGTTTATTAATGTTGCGGATAATTGACAAATATGGACAATATCGGCAAAATACACATGGTGAGGTGACTCACCCAATACATTGAAATTCATGCCTCCATAATAAGTGGTTAACAAAAGAGGCATGTAGATGAGTACAAAAATCTCAATACTAAAAGTTTTAAAATATACTACTGTATCATCTTAAAGTATAATGCAGCACAACTTTTTCTCAGTATTTTGCCAGTAGTCTTTGGACAACAAGTCACTAAACAAAATCAACAAACGCTACTCCGTTAAATAACACAAGCATTTCGCCAACATTAAGGTGCCCAAGCGGTAGCCTCACAACCATCATGTACACATGCCAACACATCTCTGTAGTCTCTTGAGATGGTAAATGAGTCATACACCTTCCCATCCTTGCTCTTCTTGTACTCGAATAAGAGTGATGACTGGTTGAATGCAGTCATTTTCACAAACCCGAAATCATAATCTTTATGAAGACTCCAAGTAGTATTAATCTTAGCGAATTCTGACAAATGGGCACCCGCTCCACCCACCACAACATGTATTGTACCATTCACAGTTCCAGAATAGTGAGACTTCTCAGAGTTGACACAAGTATCCTACATTCACCAAAAACACAATATCAGAAAAAAGGAGTAAATTGCTTATCAAGGGTGTTAAGATTGCTTATTTTATAAGCAGATAAGCAGTTTTGAGTGTTTCGGCACTTCTGCTTATTTGCTTAGCTTATTTTACTCTGAAATAAGTATATTAGTAACTTATTTAAGTATTGTACCTGATAAATTGGGCAAGATCTTTCGTAGTTATGGACATGTCCATAAAAGCCAATGTCCACTTTATATTTCTGCCATAGCTTCTGCAAACTCACTCTTCCCAAGGGCTCATCAAAAGTGCCTGCAGCTGCATAATATTTGTCTGAAGAATAACCAAGAACACGATGAGCAGCAAAGATGAGCCATGGTTGTTTCTTCCTGTCCACTGATGCAAAGCATTGCTCAATAAACTTATACTGTTCGGTGCCTTCCCTCCAATCATGCTCACTGTCTGCTATGCAGAAACGGAACATACCATAATCCGTTGAATACCTACAAAAAAGAACTTTTCCTTTACATTAACAGAAACTAATCCTTTAGAGTTTTTAAGTAGTATTTATTGTTACCAGAATTTAGCTCGGTTTTCTGCAGGGACATAGAACGTGGTTTCTGCAGGGACCCCACATTCCCCTCCCGAATCCATACCATCGTAAAAAGATCCGCTATCAGGCCAGTCACGTTCATGATTACCACTGCACAAAAAAAATTATACATGAAATTGATACATGAATAAACACTTGAACTACCATAAACAATTTATTTTAGACAAGACTTAAATAAACAAACCTTGCAATCATATATGGTACAACTGATGCAATGGGTTCCACTTGTGATGTGAATTGATCCCATTGTGAAATATACCCGTTTGAATAAACTATATCTCCTATGTGAAATACAATGTCTATGTTATCAATGTCGTTAATGAGTTGGTCAGTGGTGTTAAGAGAACCAGGTTGATAATTGCTGTACTCATTGGAGCCATCACGTTCCGCCTGAAATGATTATAAACAAAATGATATGATTACATACTAAATCTTCAAAGTACTCAAATTATGATCAAAGTGTATCTTTAAGTTCCACCTTTCCCAAGTCACCGAATATGATAACACGTTGTAATGATTCTTGTCCCGGGTAAGGGGGTGACATGAATGAATATGTCTTCTTGCTCCAGATGTATTTACCAATTGCTAATTTATGTCCCAGCTTGTAAACATATCTGGGATTTGAGTATACAATTATAAGTACATTGATAAACTGTTAAAAACCTCGTAATCCTAAGTATCAGCAAATGTAAACATTTACTTGGTATTTGGCCACAAACTCTCTAAGAAACTAGTATGTATGAAACCAGGATCACGCCAACCAACTGTCCTTGCTGGCGAACCTGCAGGAAATCCCGAGTTTTTAATCTAACTTAATATAAGAAGGTTTATCTTTAAAGACTAATAGTTATCCATAACTATGTTGGAAATGTATACATTTACAAATACGTAAATGTCCGGATTCGAACTCGTGATCATGGGATTGCACACATTAGCGAATGAGAATTAAAGTTAAATAATTAATGTTAATGTTTACGATTAATTATTGCACATAAAGTCCATCTAACGATCGTTAAGTATTTAACGGAAAATAACTAACTAATCGCTAACCAGAAAGAGAAGGATTTGTAGTGTAAAATCTTAAAATGGAAAAGATATGGGAATCCTTTGGGGCTTCACATGGCCGGCCATAGGGGGGCTTCTCCAAGCCCAAACCCTAACTTGTTCCCAAAGATTTGTAAACACTATATATACAGAGGCTAGGGTTTAGGGTTTCTCATCACTTTTTGTGCATTGAATTAACCCTAGATTTCTCCCTCTTCCTCTCTTGCTCTTGTTCGGCCGAACCCTCCTCTAAGGGGTGTTTTGGTTTTGTTTTTTCATAAAACAAGGACTTGTGTTAGATCTAGCAATCGCTTTGATTCGCGGTTAATTCGTGTGTACAAAACTGTGGTTGTAAGACGCTATTCTTACACTTATTGGTTTGAGTTGTAAAATGGTAAGGGACAACTCTTTAAACCACTTCATCTTCTTTGTTCAAGAGATCTAACCAAATTGCAAGAGGTATGTTACACATTTATTTCAGTTAGTTAATTACTGTTATGATCCTAAGTCTTCCGCTGTGTACTCTGTGGTGTTTACATAGTTTTATTGTATTCATGTATCTCAAACTAAACAGTGGCATCACGAGCCTTGTATAACAAGTAATTAATTACTGAAACATATAAAACAAATAAACTGATTGTGTTATTAATTGTATGTGTAGATCTAGGGTTTGCAAAACCTAAACCCTAATTTTTTTGGGGGGCGTTTTGGTGCCCTAATTAGGGTTTTGTAAACTTCGCTTTAATTGGATTAGAAACCCTAGGTTGCATGCAATTTTATGTATTATGTAACTCGCTTAATTGCATTAATTGTTAAGTGTGATTTATATCCATGACAAATACATGCATGTTTTGTCATGGATCCGCTTTTATTGTATGTCTTACTTGATTAAGTGATATACACTAAACATTATGATAGATCTAAAATTGGGGAAGACCTCAATCATTATTATTTAATCAATTATGTGCTATGTGGTATGTGTTTAATTTTGACTTACGCAATCGATGAATCGATGCATGTGGCTCACCTTGTACTTTATGTCAAACGGGTGAAAGTCTTAATTAAACATATATATGTTGACAGATCTAGAATTGATTATTAATAGGATTAATCAAAAGGTTTGCATGTGGCTATTTGATATGCATGACTTAATTTTTTATGTTATGCATTCATTGTTTATATGTTTATTTTTTTAAATACTTGCTTGTTTGTTATGTGTAACAAGGGTATTTTTATAAGAAAAATAAACTGACCTAAACAATGGTGAAACATGTAATTTTAAGCATAGTAATCGTAATCGTTTAATTGATTGATTTTTATGCACAAAATAGCTAGAACGGCTCACCCATTATTGACAAACTTTGTACGTCTTAATGGAGCTACCAAGTATTCCTATGAATGTGCATAAAATCTTAAGGGTGAATTGACCTAAATTCTACGCGCCACTTTTGTGGTAATTATCCGAATAACTTGGGTCTTAGGACTCATGCAGCAGTAGGATATAGTGGTAATTAAATGTAATTCTTTAATTGGTTGTCCAATATCTCGATTAAAGTTTGATGATGAAAAGCCTAAACATTAAAACAAGGATATGACTGTTTTAATAAAATCTTATGCTACGAAGATGAATGCATGACATCTTTGTTCATATTTGATTTGACATCAAAATTATTACCCTTTAATTTAAGTTATATGCCATCCAGCGAAACGGAAACACCTCAGATTACCTTTTATTTGCGTGAGAACGTGACTTAGATCGTAATCAAAGGGTAAAATGTCCACGTGTCGTGAGAACGGGCATGGACGATTTTGCGCTTCTTAAGTTGGACAACTTAATTGAGCTTTGTAGTGAGATCGACAAATCAAGGCATAAGATGGGATAAACATGTTTACATGGCAATTGAAATTGGCTAAATGTAAATCCCATAAATCTAGGAATTGCAATTTGAAATTTGGCAATTGAGGTTCGACTCGCACCATCTTGAATAATTTCATTACTAGCGTATCAACCGATGTGATGAAACTATGTCAATTTGGATCCTAGTTTTCGGTGAAAATTAAATGGTTATATGCTTATGAATCATGGGTAATTAATTTTCTTTAAAGGTTAATTATCTAAAATACTAAAATTGAATTTTGTAATTCTTTTGAATGTATAAATGCAACATTTAACCGTAAACTCGGTTTAGTCTTTTATTAGTAAATTGATCCATTCTACTTTCAAATAAATGTTTGATCGAGAATAATTTACGAAAAGATAAACAAAGTCTCTTTTCCATGCGAAGAATGAGACTCAATCCTATTCCTTTTCATGAATGAGAAAGGTATAATAGAACGTTTGAATTGTCTAAATTCTAATGTAACTCATAGCAATGAATTGCACATCATATTTTCCATAAAGATTTCATTACCCTCATTTGGTGAATGAATCCTTTTTGTAACAAACATGAATGTTGGTTAACCGGAAAACATGTATATGAGTTACAAAATTAGAAGCTAGACAAATTACCGCGAAAATTGGTAAAAGGCAAACTAGCATATTTTATCTAGTTGTTTTGCTTTAGTCTTTAAAGGTGCTACATACCAGTATGGGCATGGTAGGCCTGTTAAGGAAGAAATTGCATACCCAAATTTTCAAGTTAATAACATTGATGGATAACTCATCATTCACAGAGTAGAATACACCTTTTAGTACCTAAGTAATGATTACGTATGGTTCTTCAAAGGTGTAGGAAAGTAAAAGCAAGCAAGTTGTTTTCATCGGTTATGCAACACTTACAATGTTGTCGATTCTGGGAGCATTTGTGTTGCATTCTTGAAAAGAAGTTGTTTTATTGATTTTAATTCAGTGGGAGCTACAAGCTTTATTTCCCGTGTAGTAACCCGCATTATCTTCAAAGATAATTACTTTCCAATTGTAGACACTTATGTTTTTAAGGATAGTGGGTGTACGCTTCCTTACTAAACAATATAGTTCTACATCTACTTGTTATATCTATGACACAAATCATATTAATCAAATAAACGAACGTGTATCGTGTTGTTTATCTGCTACATGATGTTGTTCCATGCACAAGTGGGAGAAATCTTTATTGTGTGCAAGGTACAACACATATAAATATGATTTAAATGGATTCTCTTGACCGCAAGGTAAGAGAGTAACGTTCTAATAGGAATTACACATTTAAATGTGTATGATTGCCCTATTAAGAACATGTGTCAAGATGATAACAAAGACTACTTTATTTATAAATATTTATGTCATTCAATATTTAAGAAACACTTGTTGTTGCAATTTATGTTACGTGAGAACGTGAACTAGAGAATAGACCAAGGTAAAATATCCATGTGTCGTGAGAACGAGCATGGATGATTTTGCAGTTTCTTACGTTGAACTTTTCATGGAATGATATAATTAAATGAAGTAATCTAATACTACTTTGAATTTAAGTATTCGTTGAATGACCTAAATATATGTAGTAAATATTAACTTGAAATTGAAACCCGAGGTGGTGTTCATAATTACTTTAATTATAAATGTTTATGATTTTGTAAAGTCACAAACATGAAGTCTTTTAATACAAGACTTACAATATAAAGTAAGACGTTAACTTGTCGTGTTTTAAGACATATGCATGAAGTCAATGAGTTGATCAATGACTTATAACGATAGTGGGATTATAAGCGATATGTTTTTGACTTGGTCAAGAATACTTGTGTTATAATGCATGCAATTAACTTGGTAATTCTATTGTAACATTAAGTTTTACTTTGTTGGTAAATAGGTAAGCCAAAGAGTAGATGGTTATCTTAAAATATTGCTAAATTATCTTACAATATTAATTCTAATGAAATACCATAGTTTTATGGTATGTTCAGTTAGAAGAATCAAAATCTATTGGCATGTTTGATTCAAGATAACTATAGTTTCTTCCACCTGTTATCAAGGTTAGTAGATTGAGTATAGATGAATATACTCAATAAGACTCCAACCTAGAAGATTGATAAGACGCCATTTGTTTATGGAATATGATGAATCACATTAAGTCTTATAAATGAAGTTCTGAATTTGTTAAACTACTTGTAGAGTGAGTTGTAACAAACTAATGTCAGGAACTGTCAATGTTTTTTGTAATATCCCAAAAGAGAACAATGTATTGTTGCTCTACTTGCTAAACTATTTAAAGGTAATCTTTAAATTTTAAAGGCAAGTGGGAGTTTTGTTTTGATCTTGAAAGATTGAATTACAAAATACGTAATCTTCTAAAATGTACTAGCAAATATCATGATGAGGCTAAACATGTAAATGATAGACCTTAATATGACGGAATTGTCATTCATAGATCCGTAGGATATCTCGATATTTAATATCTTTGAGGATATGAGTTCTGAGGATCATGGTAAGCCTGTTAATCATAATGATGAATTTACAAATGTTGAATTGTGGTAAATCAATCATACTATGAATGTTGAGATGCTGTCCATAAAGATAATCAACTTTAGATATTTGGTTTATCTTAATAATGAATACGAGTTTCTTCAAAGGATGGAAACCCCTAGTGGTTTAAATCTTTGTGTAGAAATCATATGAACAATATTGTACACATATTTAATGTATGTCTATTGATAATAATATTAATCATACTTAATCAATTAACTATGATTGAATATTCTTTCCTAGATACATTAAATAGAAGTATAAAGATTATAATTGTCATACTTAGTTTCATTGATATGAAATTTTGACAATGAATATCAAAACTTTTTGTTCTGGAATTACTTTTGCGAGGACGATAAGTAATGCAAAGGAGTTTTTATGAATTCAAATAATATTTGAATATGTACAGACTGCAAGAATCCATGAATGGATATATGCTTGCATCTAGGAGATGATTCTTATGTTTAAAATTAAATCCATGTTTGATTTAATAGTTAAAATAAGATTGCTCATAAGTATTCTTGAAAGCTAGTGGGAGTATTATTTTTATTTTCTTAAATCTTATATGTTGTATGGGCAACTACATTCCACTTAAATTAATTTTTAGTTGGGAATGAAACCTCGTTTGTAAGATTTGGAAATAAGAAATACAACCTTGAGATATATGTTTATTGTTATAAACATATGCGGTAAATAAATGAGTCTAACAGAACATGATGAATACATATCTTTGACAAGATAGAATATGAATGAGATCTTAAAGTCTAACTTGAAGATTCATCATGAACATCATGTTGTGTATAAGGTTGTTGTATCATGCTTGATTACAAGATGATTTAACAACAATGTAATATTTATGTTTGGATTTAGAATTGCATTCCTCAGCCTGGAGTTGCTCCCAGATTCTATACAACAATTGTTATGTAATTGTCATAAGTCAACAAACTTGAGGTTTGGATGACACCAAACAAATAAATATTCAAAGTTTACGGATGTTAAAAGAGCATATTGTTGTACACAATGATGCTAGTATAATTGAGATGACATTCAATTCTAGTCATGGTATCCTTGATGATGACCATGTTGACTAGTTATGCTCAACTAAGAGCATAGTTGCATTATACATTAAAGAATATAGAATACTTTTAAACCTTAAGGTTTTGGAAGATGATTGTCATAAAAGGTGGTTCAGGTAGTCACGCATCTTATGGAATGATATGACAATATCAAGATATGTGTAAACACATACAAGAAATTCACTTATTGAATTTTTGAAATAAGTATTCTCAAAATTTCTATAGATCAAAGTTAAGTTGAAGTTATGCCCTGTCAACAAGTATGATTATCATGACTTGAGGCAAAATTCATTAACTAAGAATTATCATGCATTGATCTATTTAGTATTTGGATAAAGGATATTGTAAACATTATTATTCAAATGAAATAAAGTATTTTGTTATGTTTATTATTCATTTATTATGATGTTATCCTATATTTGCATGTTTAAATCCTTGAATAACTTAAGTTATTCTAAATAGTCCGTTGTCGATCAATAACATGGGAATGATATTGAATTAAGACAAATATGAGTATTAGTTAGAATATACTTGAAAGTATATTGATGCGTAGCATGACTAATTTCGTATGATATTCAATGGATTGAATATAGGACTTATCCCACCACATGATGATACTTTATGGATCTTAGTCATTAAGTACATCATGAATATTTATCCTCGACTTGAGATACCGTAGAGATATGTCATGGATGTAGTGCATTTTGTGAAGCAATCTAACGCTATACGAATCGGTAGTTATAAGGGTTGTTTTCGAAGTGTTGCGAAATTTATGATTTACGCTTGTAGTCAAAATGGGATTTGTTTCCTTCAAATTTATTTTGAAGTATAATACTATTGGGCCCCTCGTAGGGTTGTCAAGATGTTTGCATGGCCATGCCCAAGGTCTTCGGAATATGTTCGTAAGAATTGGTAATCCCGATAAATCACATAAAGCAAGAAATGTAATAGTTAATTAAGAAATGAGTGAGATCCATATTCTTATTAACATGGTATTAGAAACAAAGGATGAATATGATGATGAATCATCGAAACTTGGTTTTTCTCCAGAAAACCATACACGAGTTGTACCGGGGGCATTGGCGTGTTTCTAGACGCTAACCAATGTCATTTCACGTTTTGTAAACATATCCAAGTGGGAGCTGTTGGAAATGTATACATTTACAAATATGTAAATGTCCGAATTCGAACTCGTGACCATGGGATTGCACACATTAGCGAATGAGAATTAAAGTTAAATAATTAATGTTAATGTTTACGATTAATTATTGCACATAAAGTCCATCTAACGATCGTTAAGTATTTAACGGAAAATAACTAACGACCGTTAACTGTAAAGAGAAAGATTTGTAGTGTAAAATCTTAAAATGGAAAAGATATGGGAATCCCTTTTGGGGCTTCACATGGCCGGCCATAGGGGGGCTTCTCCAAGCCCAAACTCTAACTTGTTCCCAAAGATTTGTAAACACCATATATACAGAGGCTAGGGTTTAGGGTTTCTCATCACTTTTTGTGCATTGAATTAACCCTAAATCTCTCCCTATTCCTCTCTTGCTCTTGTTCGGCCGAACCCTCCTCTAAGGGGTGTTTTGGTTTTGTTTTTTTTCATAAAACAAGGACTTGTGTTAGATCTAGCAATCGCTTTGATTCGCGGTTAATTCGTGTGTACAAAACTGTGGTTGTAAGACGCTATTCTTACACTTGTTGGTTTGAGTTGTAAAACGGTAAGGGACAACTCTTTAAACCACTTCATCTTCTTTGTTCAAGAGATCTAACCAAATTGCAAGAGGTATGTTACGCATTTATTTCAGTTAGTTAATTACTGTTATGATCCTAAGTCTTCCGCTGTGTACTCTGTGGTGTCTACATGGTTTTATTGTATTCATGTATCTCAAACTCAACAAACTAAATATTACTGACATATCTAGGAAAAGCTTTAATGTTGTAGATGAACATACTGTTGGACCTTAATGTTATAGAAGAAAAGAATAGGGTAGTTTAGTGTATTTATGTTATGTGTTCTCAGAAAATCCGACCCATTATATTGGGTGGGTCATTAGGATAACGGTATAAGCGGTTATAGAATAGGTTACAACGCTTAGAATAGGTTACAACGCTTCACCGAATCGGTATGACTCTTTGTTGCATCGATTCATGCAGATAAATAGGATCAAAGTCGTAAACAATTCATCAATTCAATATACAAATTCAATTACTATAAATTCGATATTATAGCATATTTGTTTATGTATTTTTATCTCAAACACATCGAAGAATAACACCGAGACACGAGGGATTAACGGTGGCATCATAGCGGTTTTTCGATTCGGGAAGTAGAAAATTGATCGAAGGCGGCTTGATTATCATTAGCGATGGCGGGATTGATTATCAACAGCTGAATTGATCGAGATCAACACGGAAGCGCTTTGATTGTCGAAACGGAGAAGGTGATTGATTGTCATTAGCGTAGCGGATTGACAATCATTGGCAAGACGAGTTTGACTTTCAACAATGAGGCGGGTTTGATCAAACACCCACAAATCAAAGAAACAGGGCTTGTTTTTCTAAGAACCTTTACAAATATAATAAGTATTTTTTACTCTTATTATCGAATTTGGAGGCATAAATAAGAGCATAATCAGATTAGTATTTGTGAAAGAAAGAAAATTTTAATTAAAGATTGGTAGAAAGAAGAAAAGAAACATGACCGGGGATTCTTCAAAGAAGAATGAAAATGTAGCAAAGGAAGGAGGATTATCGTTAAACTTCCAGTGCCCAATCCTCAACTCTACAAATTATACTATTTGAGCATTAAAGATTAAGGCAATCTTTAACGTCCATGGAATTTGGGAATAAGTGGAACCTACAGCGGGAACTGAAGTGGATCAAAAGAAGAACAACACAGCAATTGCAATGTTATACCAAGCACTTCCAGAAAACATGATATTGCAAATTGCTAATCTTACTTCGGCGAAGGATATTTGGGATGCATTGAAGGTGCGACATGTAGGAGTTGATAGGGTTAAAGAAGCACGGTTACAAACACTAGAGTCAGACTTTGAATCACTAAAGATGAATGTTAATGATTCACTCGATGTCTATGCGGGAAAGATCAGTGAGAATGCATCACAAGCAAGCAGTCTCGGACATACCTTGGACGATAAAAGATTGGTTCGTAAACTTTTGGGCTCAGTACCAGAAAAGTTTATTCAAATTGTTGCTGCAATCGAACAATTTGCCGATCTTAATACGATGCCATTCCAAGAAGCCATTGGGAGATTGAAGGCCTTTGAGAACGCATCAAGAAGCGTACTAAGGAGGAAGATATGTCTAGTAGACTTCTATTCACGGAAGCAGACAAAAAGGAGAAGGATAAACACCAGAGATGTGAACATTGTGGTTGTGGAAACTCAAATCATGGAGACTTTGGACGAGGCCAGGGAAGAGGTCAGTGGTCCATGAAAGGTCAAGGCGATAGTGGAGTGCAACGGGACAAGAGTCACATACGGTGTCATAAGTGTCATGAACTTGGGCATTACAGGAACGAATGTCCAAAATCAGAGAAAAGGGATGAGGCAAACCTGATATGGGATGTAGACGATGAACCAACATTGCTGTAAAGACAAGTTATGAAGACTAGATTTGCGTCTATAACATTAGGGGGGTGAATGTTGGACCTTAATGTTATAGAAGAAAAGAATAGGGTAGTTTAGTGTATTTATGTTATGTGTTCTCAAAATCCGACCCATTATATTGGGTGGGTCATTAGGATAACGGTATAAACGGTTATAGAATAGGTTACAACGTTTCACCGAATCGGTATGACTCTTTGTTGCATCGATTCATGCAGTATAAATAGGATCAAAGTCTGTAAACAATTCATCAATTCAATATACAAATTCAATTACTATAAATTCTGATATTATAGCATATTTGTTTATGTATTTTTTATCTCAAACACATCATAAGAATAACACCAGATACGAGGGATTAACACATACCACACATGCTATTTTGATGAAAAGTTAGTGTTCCTGCAGGAGATCGGGTAGTACGTTGACCTGAAACTCCCCACGAGACAAAAGGAGTTGCTATGTCTATATTGTAGCCACTAGTCCAAGTGACAGTCATCTACACGAAATTTCATCAAGTATCAACCAAGTATTCTAGTAAAACATTATCATTTCGGTTGTATATAAAAATACATTTGCAATACTTACTTCATTCCAAGATTTTCCGATAGCGAGACGTGGATAAAGGGGTGCTTTGGGATTTTTAAACGATATGAAGTTTGAATATGCCACCAATTTTGGCTGCACACACGAAGACGTAATAAATTTCGTAAGAATGAAAAAATATGTTAAGCCTGAAATGAACGGCATAACAAATGAAATAAAGTCAATCTGAATTGTGGATACATACATTTAATAATCCACCTGAAAATAATGCGAAAGAGTAATCAGCTCGTTGATTGATTATCTGGAACTTTAAAGTATTTTTGCCCGTTTGTGCATACCCCGCATTCGAGTAATTTGCAAATGTGTACTGTGAAAGAATAACAGTCAGACAAAGTCAATCTATCATACAAAATGACATAACTGAAGACTTGCTCACCTTTATGGGAGCAGAGCAAATGTATGGACTCTCTAGCTTAGGATCGTTCTCGTTGAAACAAGTCGATGCACTGCGTTAATAAAACATTTTTCAGCACTAAATTCTACAGTTTATTATACTGTTACTTGATATATGTCACTGAACCGAAACATACTTGAACCTAGCAGGGGAAAACACTCCAATCCAATCGTCATTTGATGATTTGGGGTGCTTAAGTTTCACAGTTACCCATTCAACGTCCTCACCCTTCATCAAGAGAACAATTCATCAGCATTACTCATAAACAGAATACACGTTATTAAATTTTACTACTGTTTTATATTGACCTAAATCACGCAGTTCTATACATACATATTTCTTATTATAGCTGCTTATGTTTTTAAAATAAAAAGGGGGTGTTTGATACAACTATTCAACACTCTGGAGTTTTTGATAGAGACTTGAGACTTGAGGCTTATGACTATCAGCTTATTTAAGCTGTTTTCAAGAAGTTGTTTCACATCAGCTAACATACTAAAGCAAAAAGCAGTTTACAGTCACCCGTCCACATCAGCACCGTTTACGTCCTACAATCAGCATTTACCAAACACACAAAAATACATTGCATTTTTATACTAAATTAGTAAATGCAAACACTATCTTCTACATTGTGCTCTGACAGAACTATAAGCTAACACGTACTTATGTGGCATAACACAATTCCAAACACCCCTAAATAATCAGTTAAAGCAGTTTTACGATCGAAACTGCTTATCTGTAACATCAAAAAACACAGTATGCAGAAAAAAATAATACGTAAAGCACGTTAATAAAACTATTCTAAATAAACTTTACATTAATGCCAAGAACTTTAGGGTAAGCTTGAACGAATGCACCATCATGAAGATCAATCACAGCACTATGAATATCGATCTTCGACAAGGGTTGTTCCGTAATCTGAACATCACCTTTCACTGACACTAAAACAACAACAAAAGACAACAGAACTATCACAACTTTAAACATCTTCATTGACCCAATCTCACAAAAATACCATACAAGGCAAGTTCTTTTATAAATCTTTTTGCTTTGTTTATGGAAGATTCCAAAAGATATTCGTTTTTGGATATTGTTTTTGAACGTTGAAAAGTCAGATGTTGTTTGAGTGATCCGTAAGTTTGTGTCTCCTATGATTTATGATGTCAACTCTTTTACATTGGTTTTGTCACACATGTGACATGTCACGTAGTGGGAAAGTGGGAATATTTGACTTGTAACAATAATAAGTGGCCAATCATTACGTAAAAGTGACTCAAACTTTTGGACTCTTTTTCCAAGTCAGTTACTAGTTGTCTAGTTTGTTATGCCGGATACTATTTTATTATTTGGGCTTTGTTTTTATTTTTTATAATTTTTTAGACACAAAAGTGGCCATTTGGCAGCCTATCTATAGTTTATTAGGACGAAAAGTAATGTAGTTGCATTTTGCGATTGGTTTTTACAAAAGTGAACACTTCAATTCAGTGTTCAATGGTCTTTGATCAAGATTTAAATATAAATTAGTCTAAATCAAGAGAATTGCAAACAATGAAACCAACGAGCAACCTCAGCGAAGTTCAAGTCACAAATATCGTCAAGGAAGTCAAAGATTACTTGAAGACATACTTGCTAGCTGATACGAAGTCAGCTAATATGTAGAAGGAACTGAAGTTGAAAAGAACCTATCAGCTCTCTCTGATCATCCTATCTATAGTTTATCAGGGGTTGATAATACTTTGATGAACCTATCAGGTCTCTCTGATCATCCAACAGAGCATAGCTCGAAAATAACTCTTTAGATATTTGAGGGGGACTTTTCAAAAATGCAAAAGAGCGGGATAAAGTGTATTTTGGATAAAGTCAAACCAAATACGAGTTGTTGAAAAAGAAGTGAACATTTGATAGAATTGTTTGCTAAAGTAAAGTTGTTGGGTTTACAAGAATGGAACATTCATTGGAAGATGTACTTTTTCATTAAATATTTTGACACATTTCAATAACCCTCACGTGATCATCCTTGTGATCCCCTATATGAAGATAATGTTGTTCGAAGTAAATGCTCACAACTTAATATTTATTGTGAACATCTAAGAATTGCGTTTACTCTCTTTGAACTCACAATTGGTCCCTGATCCTATCAGCGACCTTAAGAGTTCACTTGTAAACTTATACTTTGTTTAATTTTGCTTAATCAGAGAGCTACCTTGTTGTCATTCAATTTAATGTTAACTTCATATAACACTTTGTAATTTTTTGATTTATTCTAATAAGACTTATACGTTGAAAAGTTAACTTTGTGTTTGCATACAAACTGTTTTATACATGTTTTATAAATTGGGGGAATTGCATATATACTCACTAAAACTCAAAAATTTACATACCGGTAATTTGTCAAGGATTTGGGAATTACAATTGGTATGGAGTGTTGGTCTTAAAATATTTCAAAACAAGTGTTCAATACTAAAAACTTGTAAAAGAATCTTTTAAAACTAAGATCCAACAATGACTGGAACAATGAAAATATTGATGATGTTGTTGGAAATAATGCTTGTCCAAATTTGAATTTCAACAATAATGCAAACATTCCTAACAATGACCTACCTAAACTTTTAGATTCAAGGGAGAAACTGGTGTTACTCCAGTCCCTTTATTAGAAGTGGATAATTTTTCAAACTAGAAAGGCAGGTTTATTGTCCATCTTGATGGAATTTAACCCTTTCTTCTTGAAATCTTGGAAACTGATCCATATATCTAGAGGTGGAAAAACGTGCCAGAAAAAAGACGGAAATTTAAATAAGACATTTTAAAAGATTTGTAAGACATTTAATTTCCTTCTTTTTGAAATGGCACATATAGCCCATTGAAAACTTAAATGGGCACAAACGGGCATTTTTTTTTCTCTCAATTGTTTAACATTAACGATCGCTTTAAAGATTTTTTTACATAATATATTTATTTTTGTTAATATAAATAAGATATTACGTTTAAGAAATTTATTTAGTCGTTTAGGTCTTTATTAAGCGATTTGTATAACATGTGCTCGTTTGGCTGCGTGCTGTTTAGCTCGTGTCTGCTTAAGCCGTGCCCATTCTAGCCGTCTGCTTTTAGCCCGTGCCGTGCCCGCCCGGCCCGCCTGTTTGCCACCTCTACATATATCCCAAAGTCTCCTGCATCCACTCTTGAAAACTTTTTGGCTAAGCCACAGATGCAATGGCTCTTGAGGACAAGAGACTTGCCAACCATGATAGGAGACTGAAAAGTATCATTATCTCAAGTCTTTCTAATGACATAATGAAATTTGTCATCAGGTGTAAAATTGCCAAGGAAATGTGGAATGACCTTATTTTAGGTTATGAAGGACCCTATGAAACCATAGACACCAAAATAGCAGCTCTGAGTGAAATCTAATGCCTTTAAGGTAATTGATGGTGAAAAGGTTGCACAAACCTACACTAGGCTCAAGATCTTGCTGAATGACTTAGAAAACAAAGGGGTTGAAATTCCTAAAGCTGAGGTGAATGTCACATTTGTAAACAACTTGCCCATAAAATGGTTGAGTCTGAATCAAACTCAAGGGGCAATACTAATGCTATTAAAAATGATAGTCTAGCCACTCTATTGGCAAGTACAACTATCAGGAGGGCCTCATTGACAAGATTTATGAACTTGAATCTAAGAAGGTTCATGTCCAGACGTCTTTGTCACACAAGCTTATAATTTTTTATACACTTTCATAAGCTGACTATAATAAAAATGAGTAGATTTTGTAATAAGCCAAGTTACTTGAATATCATTCAAAATAATTGAATAAATGTTTGAATTTAATTTGATAGTTTATTTTTATGTAAGTTACAATAAATAAGTTAAAGGTATAGCTAATTAACTTGCGGTCCTGTCATGCTCCAGCTAACTCCAGTTAATTTGGAGTTTGATGAGACCGTAGTCTATGTATGACACAAAAGATATCTCCAATTTTATTGGTAATTAAGGCCCAATGCGTAAAAAGAAGGCGATGTGACCGAATCATCTTGTTTCAATGGAATTATAAATACACGTCCGTGAATCTCTATTTATCATCCTTCCTGAAATAAAAAACCAAAAGAAAAAAAAATTTCTCTCAAGGTATCCCTATACTCGTTTTTTATTATAATAACTTTTATTTGTATATCCCGTGTGTAGTTTATTATTGTGACAACCGACAATTTAGGAAATTATTTTGTGAATAGCATTCGTTAAACTAAACTCGAGCTTTTGCCTTTATCACTATTTTTATAAACCATGACTTGATTTATATCGCTCTATTGGTTTTTATGGTTTATTTCATTATTAAATGAGTTATCGTATGAGATTTAACTCTATTTGGTATGCACTATTCGATTCTAAGACTGAAAAGTTCAAAACAAGAATTATTGTAACTTTTAGACCAGAATCTCAAAATTGACAAATAAATAGTCAAAACTCGTGGAAAACGTAAATAACGATGTTAGAAAGTCGAATGAACGTTGTGGGACACACGTGGGACAATATGTGAGCTCGGGAATGGGTAAACGGGATAGTTACGAAAAATTACAACTCCGACCCCCCAAAAATACCCATGGCCGGCCACCCCCCTCCTCCAAAATATTTATTTTTGAGTCCCTAGTGGCCTAGTATATATATACCCCATCAATTCCCCATTTCACTTCTTTCATTCTCTCACTAAAAACACATACAACATATCTTTCTCTCTCTACACCATCTCTCAAAAAACCCTAACCCTAGAACCCACTAGGGGTGTTCATCGGTTCGGTTTTCGGTTTCGTGGGTTGTATGGTTTGGGTTAATCGGTTTGAATATTTTAAAAGTCTAAACCAAAACCAAACCAAACCAATTTTCGAACGGATAAAACCAAACCATACACCAAATTGGAATTCGGTTTGGTTTCGGTTAAAACCAAGAAAACCAAATTCAAGTAAACTTCAAAATATAATCTAAAAGTTACAAATAAAAACCTAAGAGTTCAAATAAAATTACCAGATCAAAATGTCTCACAAAGTGCTTAAGTAAATCAACAAAACAAAAGTTTAAGAAACCAAAATGTTTCATAACTTAATGGAAATAAATGAAAGCGAAATAAGATAAAAAGTTCTTCGACAAAAGTCTTCAGAAGTCTTATGCGTGAATATTCCATCTTCAAGCATCCAATCCCCGTTGCAACTTCACACATCTTCTCCAATGTTTACATCAGATGTCGTTCTCATCTCTGAAAAAAAGATGGAAAATATAAGATACATAAAAAAGTTGCCAGTATCAAACGTGTATATAAGATCCATAAATAAATAAAAGACTATAAAGAAGTATGTAAACAATAAGTTACCATCTTCAACATTTTCAAGGTCATCAATGTTTTCTTCGAGATTCACTTCAACATCACCTGAACGGACCCAATCTTGGCAACATATTAATGCTTGAACACTTTCTGGAGATAAGGAACTCCTAAACGAGTCAAGCACTCTACCTCTGGTGCTAAAGGTGGACTCAGATGCCACTATTGATATAGGAATTGCTAAATATCACGAGCAACGAGGGATAATACAGGAAAAGCTGGGCTTCTTCTCTTCCACCAAGCCAAAATAGTAAAGTCACCACTCTTGAAATATGCCTCATCTCCCTCAATCTCCTCAGTCAGATACCTGTCCAACTCGGACTTGGAATCGTTTGCCACACCCGATTCCGTCTTTCTCCTTTTCACCTCAGCCAAGTTTTTCTCTCTAAGTGTTGTAATTGCATCACTTGAACTACCAAACAAACCCTTATCAAGAACACTTTGGCTAGTGGAAAAGGATTGAGTTGTAGCATCAGATGATGCAGAAGAAACACTCATTGCATTTTGGTTTGAGTAAATTCTTTTATAATCATTAAATAGCGCAATCAATGCCTTTTCACACATTTCTGCAACATTTGGCCCATCATCAGCACCATGCATTCCATTAAGAGTGACCTTAAGGTACTCCATTTTTGTCCTTAATTATAAAAGAGAAGCAATAAACACAAGCAAATTGAATTTTTTTATGTCGCCCCAATACTTGTCAAGTTTAAGCTTCATTTTCATAGACATCTTCTTCAAATCATTATCATCACTTGCAAGACATTCCTTCAAAACACTATCAATGCAGCTGATAGCATCCATATATGTGTTGGAGGTAATGTACTTTGTAACTGAAATTGAGAAGCAATTGAAGCTAACTAACCTTTTCTGTGATTTGCTTCCAGAATGTGGTTGTTGATTCATTTTTTGGGTTGTTAATACAAATAAGCCGTAAAAATGTTTATTTATATTTTACGATCTTCTAGTGTTTTGTCGATAACAAACGTAAAATCATTTTAACGAAACAAATAGAGTACGTAAATAGTTTGAGTTAATAGTTTTCTAACACACTTACGTTATCACATAAAACACTAAAACAAGCTTAAGTGATTTTATGATTTAGATATATATGTACAACAACTAGTGTTTACATATTGGGTTAGCATACACTTAAACTAAGTATACTAAAATGGGTAAAAACAAGTATATACTAAATGGGTAAAAGCTAGCAAATGGTATTGACCCATAACCCATGGTTTTATATATACCACTTAACCAAGTGCATTGTATCTAGAAAGAAAACCATGGATCAACCCATAACCATGACCCATGACCCATAACCAAAAATACCCATGGGCGAAGAGGTTGTTCCACGGATCCCCGGCTTTGTGCTAGCCGGATCCCAGTGGAAGGATCGATGGATCTGGGAAACAGAGAGAATTTTTCTATAAATAGAGAGCCATTTCTTCCTTTCTATTCATCACTTCACACACATACTTCCCTTAGTATTCTAACCTCTAACCTCGGATCCAAGTGATCTATGTAGTTTGTCTTTTGTTTTGTGTGATCTTCTAGGTTCCTCTTAAGGAGAGATCACCACTTATTGAAGACGCAAGCTCAAGTCCATGAGTTGCCAAGCTTCGTCATCATCAAGGCAACTAAGGTTCTCTTGTTGATAGTTCTTCCTTTCTCCATAGATGTTGGGTTAAAGGCATTAGTGAAGGATGCCGAAAGTGTCAAGACGAAAGTATTAGTGAAAGGTGCTTATCGTTCGTGTCAAGAGCATTAGTGAAGAATGCTATAGGTGTCAAGAAGAAGGCATTAGTGAAGGGTGCCAAGCGTTGTGTCAAAGGCATTAGAGAAGGATGCCGAAGAATCAAATCAAGTAGCATTTTGGAAGAATGCCTAGGTCGTATAATCGATGAGGTGCATCGTTATACACATAAGTATTTGTTTATTTACAAGGATGGTGATATCCTTGATGGTGTTGTAACAAGGATTAGATCTCCTTGAGATTAGGTGTTGTGTCGTGAAGGGTAGTAGTTCCTCCATAGTAATGGAACTAGGTACTTAGCCTAGTACCTAATAAAAGGTAGGCGACGTTGTGATAGGATTAGTTCTCCTTGGTGTGAAAGAACGGTGGTTAGCCTAGCAAGTATAAAGGGTAAGCGACGTTGTGTTAGGTGTGGTTCGCCTTAGTGTGAAGGAACTCGGTATTTAGCTTTGTACCGGAAAAAGGTTAGCGGCGTTGTGAAGGATTCTCCGCCATAAGGAGTTGGTGTAGTGTTTACGAACTCTCGAGTAGGTGACTCGAGGTGTGGAGTAGGCAAGGAAGGTGTCCTTGTAGCCGAACCACTATAAATAACTTGTGTCGTGGTGATGTGCTTCTACTCTTTATCTTTCATTACACGTTTATATATCTATCTATCAACGTCCAACATAAACAACCAAATAGATTGACATAAGTCGATCTAAATATTTAAAAGGAAGTTTTAAATTGGTAAACTATTCAACCCCCTTCTAGTTTTCCACAATTGGCATCGAGCTTCAGTTACCAAGTTTCTCAAAGTATATTGTACTTTAAAGACTTGATACGATCCGTGTATGTTTGAAAACTACAAAGAAGGATTTTTTTTGTCATATTTTCTTTTAAATCATTTTGTTGGACATTGATAGATGATTCTAACAACTTTTGTTCTTAAGAAATCTTCATGCTAGAATCTCTCCAAAATCTTCATTCAAAGAATAATGAAGTCAACATTCAAGGAAGGATCTAAAAAGTAATCACAACTTACGTACACCAAGTACAAAGGATTACTCTAAAAGCTCATGAAGTATTTTTTTTTGGGTATTATGCCAAACCAAGATGCATAGAGGTATGTTCTACTTTTCATTAGATAGGTTACGTGAGTTCAATTTATTTTCATAAGTTCTCCTTGTTTATTAATCACTAACATCGTTAGAAGTCTCTTTCGTCACTTTTCCGTCTTTTTCATCATCGGGAATGATATTCCTTTTGATTCGTCAAACTAACGCCGCCATCACATATGAACCCTCGATATGTGATTCAAAAGCCATCATTCAAAAACAATCTTCATCTAATACCTCCGAACTATTTTTTAGCAAGCTAATTTATAAGCCTACTACAAAAATAATGCCAAACAACTCATTTCTCGTCCACGATGGCGGATCCTCTAGTTGTACTAGCCGGATCCCAAATACAAAGGATCCGGGAACCGTGGAATGTAACTCGACTATACGCTTTCAAAAATTTACCACTGATTGTTTTTCCCTCTATTCACACAACACAAAAACGACCAAGCTACAGAATTCATCCTCATTGGCTTCCATACTTTCAAATATTCATTCCTAGAACACCATTGTAAGTAATTACATTAACTTGTTCTATTTTTCATCCTCATCCTAGGGTTTATGGTTTCTTGATTTTTAATCAATTAAACTTAATTAGGGTTTTTTTTAAATTAATTATGAAAAGGGGTTTTTAACATAATCATATTGTGTTCACAACATTGTTAATACAAATCAAAACCATAAACCCATTCCAACTAATCTCACCTAATTGAAAATTTGTATTTTTAGGACCAACCATGCCCAAAGCCACTCAACAAGATCATCATGACACCGTCCATTACCTTACTCACTACTATCGTAAAAGGGATTGACCAAACCGACCGTAAAATATTCAAAAGCCTTGTAAGCGACTTATCACGAAGGTCGTGTAGTCAAGGAATGTTTCCTTGAAGATACCGACATTCGTCAAGTTTTCTCGACAATCAATTTTGATTGTCTCCTCGACATAGATGAACAAATTTTTCCGGTCTTCATTTTTGAATTTTACAAAGCTTTAGGATCATTAGAAACACCGACAATAGCATCTCAATCGCCTTCATCATCAACAAACAAAATTTTACTTTTCCTCTCAACACCTTTGCTCAAATTCTTCGCATTCCTTGTGAAGGAATTTGTATGTACTCAAGATTGGGCAATTAACGCTCAAAACCTTGCACTTGATCCTAAGCCTCTATAACACTCCTCTCGACAATCCCGAAACCATTAGAGATACTATCTTCAAAGTTAGGACCGACCAATCTCGTTTCGACCGTAACAAAAGCTTATTCACCGTGATCCCTTTCAAATGGAACTTTTGAAATGCATCCCATGTTTAGAAAATGGGAAGAAATCCTTGGGAAAATGTCATTAGCCTAGTTGGAAACAAAGATCATAACGCATGTCTTGTGCAAATGATCTATTGTCTTACCCACCAAAGGCCATTTAATCTTGCCTATTACATGGTAAGGAGAATGGCTGGGGTATTCAAAGCTTCCAACATGGTACTTCCATATGGTATGCTCCTAACACGACTTTGTAAGTATGTTGGTACATTGCAACCATCTCCTATTAACGATGATCATTACCTTTCCGATCACGCCATGGTACCTCTTATCAAACAACGCCTAAACGGTTCATGGTTAATGGAGAAACACAAGCTCTTGGACCTCGGCGGGAAGAAGAAGATGAAGATGAGGAAGATGTTGACCCGTAGCTAACATCAAATTAGAAATCCTTGAATACCACGAACAACTTCCAACCATTCCAAACGAGACCATGGAATTTAAACAATTGAGGCATGATTCAAAACCTCGCTTACAACCTCAAGAAGTCGTCAAAAGGAAAAGAAATGATTGATGAAAGAGACAATGGGATTATGCTTATTTTCGTTTATTTTATGTTTGGATGATTACGTGTTAGTTCTTTTGGTTTATGGAAATTTGGATATGGTTACTTTATCATACTTTTATAAGTGGTGTTTTGTGATGACATGCTTGTTTCTATTGCTTTACTTATTGATTTATTAGTGTGCAAAATCTGCACATCATTTCTGTGTAGAGTCTCGATCTGCAGATGCCCGGGATCCCAAGGATTAGCCTAGCGGATCCCTTCCTTGAGGGAACCGTGGGATCCGTGACATCAGATCAACAATTCAGCATTTCTTGCATCAAGATAACTTTCTAGATAACATCTCATTAGCTAAGCATATGATTTTAGAATCCAACTAGAACCTTTTCAAGGATGAGAAAGGTTTAGACTCACTAAAGGCTTACTTAAAATCTTAGTCAAAATGCCTCTTGATTTATCAACACATCAAAACTCACCATATTTCCGCTTCAATACTCACAAACTGTTTCTCATCTTTCAAAACACTTAAGTGGACTAATTAAACAATTTTAGGAAATTGTTTCTAATCATTTTTATCTCAAAGTGAGACAAAAATTAGTTTTTTCAATTTTTGTGATTTTAAGAATCTTTCAAATTTTACCTCAAGCTTAAATCTGATCACTAGGATCATTTATTATGACTTAACACCACAAAACTCTTAGTGTTATCCTTGGACATCCATTGGTAGTCATCTTGTCCCATCTCCTTTCAATAAGAAACAATCATTTGCTATAACACTTATTACCTTTGATCATTCAAGTATCCTCTCATCCTAAAACACTTAGGAGAACTGAAACACTCAAAATAAGATAGGCTTTAGCTCCTAGAAACCTCATTTCAAACCGTCATAATCGCAGAGCCGGATCCCTAGGAATAGCATAGCCGGATCCCTCCAAGGAGGGAACCGTGGGATCCGGGTGACAGTTTGTGTCAAACATTGCTAAAACAATCATTTCAACTTATCTTCCTAACTCAAACACTCCATCTCATCTTAAATGAATTCCTAGATCAGTGAAACTCTGAATCTCAACCCTGTGAATGCTAATCATCACATTTTCAAGAACATTAGTAGATTAAGTCTTACATGCAATTGCCATGTTCTTCCCTTTATAAGCCACATTGCTAAGAACACTTTAATAATCAAACACAAACATAATTATCCGCAATTGCAACCATCTCCCTTAGTCATCTCATCATGAGAAAAGCTCCTAGTGCTAATTCATCCACTCAAGAACCACCCAAGAAACTTGCTAGAATCATACACAAAGTTTCCTCAACCGAATCATCTCCGGTTAAGTCCACCAATGCTAGGATTTCCCCTACACCAAGGAAACCAATCAAACTAATCCCCAAGAAGAGTGTTCCCACTAGGATTTCATCACCAAATTCTACTATACCAAACATAACCTCCACAACTCAACCAACATCATTAGTGCCTAGAGCCACCTCATAATCATCTCCACACTCTCACAATGTAGAAGAGTTACCTTCTTGGCTATCTCATCTTTCACCATTACCAACAAATTCACTTGAAAAGATTGAGCAACAAAATCAAAGTGTTGAATCAACACTTGCTCCAAAAGTAAACTCTATCATTCCTACCAATTGTCCATTTTGGATTATGAGAAGACATCAAAGGCAACCACCCGAGCATATGGAAGTTGATGCTTCTTTACCTTCACCCTCAAACATTGTAGAGCCGTCACTTAATAAGCCTCCACCAATTCCTCCTTCATTTGAAGATACTCAACCCACTTTACTTGAACTTCCACTACAAGAAATTCAAAACCATGACAAGGATTGCTATCATTGTAAACATGTTGAAAGGTTGTGATGAGTGTCTAAATACTCATCATTTTTGTACAAAATAAACGCAAAATCATCGAAAACACTCGTAAACACATCAAATGATCAAAATATCACAAATCAGTGTTTTATGTGTTTTAAATGCAAAATATCAAAATCGGATGAAAAACATATCAAATTTGCAAAAATTACGCTTTAGTCCCCAAGTTTCAAAAGTTGTCAAAAACAATCCCCGAGCACATAATTTCAAAGAAAAGTCACCAAAGGTCCTTTTGGAAACATAAATTATCATATTTAGTCCTTTGGTGAAAAATCTAAAGTTTTGAGAAAATTACAGTTTAGTCCACGAAAATCCAAAATGGTCAAAACTAGTCCTTGAAATTTTCAAAATGTCAAAACTAGACCTTGGTCTATTTAAGGTTGGCAACATTAGTCCTTGGATTACATCTTCATAATTTACATGATTGGTCCCTTGGTTTCAAAGAATTGCAAAAGAGGTCCTTGTGTTTATTAAACAAACCAAACGGATCCTATTTAATTACCCAAGCCCAAAACAAACCCCCCTTGGCCCAATCATATTACCCGGTCCAAATACCCAACCCGACAACCCAAACCCACGTTTTAAAATAAACAAACCCGCCCCCCTATGATCCTGTCTTCCCCGACAGGATTGTCTGCAACCCCCCTCCTCAAGCTTTTCAAGCCACCCCTACTACACCCTTTGTCTCCCCCCACCTCACCTACCCATCTCAATGCAATTAATGCGCCCTTCCCTGTCTCTAATATCAGAACCAAGTTTTCCCGCCAAATCCACTCAACGCCAAGATTGCTCAAAAGGCATCCAAGGGCTCATATTAATCTGGGATCCACTCGTAAATGAGAGAGAAGTTGGTGCATAAAAGAGGCTAAGAGGAAGCAAGAAGAGATAGTTAGTTTTTATTTTGTTAAAATATATGTCGCTTTTTCAATTTCTTAGCCTTAATTAAATTCGTAGTTGTAATTTAAAGCTTCCTTGTATCAAAGTAAGCGATTTGGTGTATTAAAATTCTACTCAAGTATCAAATCAAGCTTTTGTTTACATTTCATGATTTATTGTCAACTGTTGCAATTTTTCCATTTCAAAATCTGATATTAAGGTTTCAAAAGCTTATTTATAAGCTCTAATAAGCTTATGCAAGCTTATCATAGTTTTTGTAAGCTTAAGCTTAAGTTTCAAGTAATTTTAATCCCTGGTCAACGAAAGTCAAACATTGAAGAATTTTTGGTCAAGCTGATATGGAAGTGATTTGGGTTGAAGCAGTGTAAGAATGGGTTGGTTCAGAGTTGGAATGGGTTGGAATAGATAAGTACAGTGGTAGAATGGGGTATGTGGTAAGCTGCACTTGAGCCGGACCATTTGTGAGTTATAGATTTTATTCTCTTTATGTAACAAAGGTGCCTCATATTTGTTCCATCCTTTATAAGTTAGTATTTATTGCCTAATTTTGTTCTAATTAAGTTAGTGGACTTAGGTTAGATAGACCTTGTGCATTGGTAATTATAGTAGATTGAATTTCTAGTTAAGAATTGCAAAACAGTTTAGGAAAGGGGTGTTTGGATTAGGCTTTAAGCCTGTGCTATGATCTGCTTGGTGGTTAAGATCAGTTGTCTTAGCCTCCTTTAGCCCTCCTTAGTTAATTCCTGTCATAAATTTGAGCCCTGGGAATTGTGAAAGTCAAAATCATTCAAATCTGCCCTTTGTTGTCAAATTAGTAGTGATAGGATTGTTAAAACCTGCACACAGGTACAAGAGTTAGTAACATAGCCTTTTTCAGTTTTCATTACATCATAAAACATCAATCTCAGGCAGTCATTTGGAATTAAAACTCATAAAAGTCAAGATTTCATTTCTGTTATAAAAAGTCAAAAGCCAAAAAAATAGGTTTGAGCAAAACTTTGAAGACGTGTTATTTAATTATCTTTGGTTAAAAAGTTTTGGCACTTTGGTATTTACAATCTGAGCTGGTCAAGAGTAAGAAAATGATTTTTGGGAAATTTTTCATAAGCTCCTCAAGCTTCTGATCAGCTTGCCAAAAGAGCTCATTTGCCCTGCATTGCATTTCGCTTTGACAAGATCTTGCGAGCTTCCCATAAGCTCATAAAAGCTTGTAGTAGTGATTTTGGTTTACAAACCTACGCTAGGTCAACTTGAGTTTGCAACATCTGGTTTTAGGTTCTTAGCTTATCCAGTACCTTATTTTTAAGCTTCAAGATAGTGACAAAAACTGTTTTAGCTTATACACTTAAATCACCAAATCTGTGTTATTTTGTTAATCAGTGGTTGTAGCTTGTTGATTTCTGTTTCATTTGGTCACTTTTAGTATATCATAGTTTCTGTTTACAGTTGGTAGCTTAGCTTGTTCATTTGGCTTATTTAGTGCTTATTTTAATAAGCACTTGGGCATCAGTTTCATTTTCTTCTACTTAGCTACCTGTTTTCCATTTTCCTTGATTCCTTGCATTATTTTAAGCTTAACTTGAATTTTTTGATTTTTCCTAGTTGTTTTGCTATTTTTCTTGATTTAAAGTAGTTTTTAAGCATTTTTAATTAGTCTTTAATACAAAAAATTCAGAAAAGGTTCAAAAAAATAATTTTTCAATTTTCTTAGGTTTAGATAAATATAAAAAGTAAAAAAAGTAATTTTCCAGATTTTTCATAGCTTATTTGGTA
Organism: Chrysanthemum lavandulifolium; assembly: GCA_022545495.1. NCBI lineage: Eukaryota > Viridiplantae > Streptophyta > Magnoliopsida > Asterales > Asteraceae > Chrysanthemum > Chrysanthemum lavandulifolium. The sequence goes on from CM040244.1 coordinate 244,977,004, forward strand.
ATTTTTAGCAATTTAATTAGTTTTTAATAGTTCAAAATTTCTAGAAAATAGAAAAATAATCAGAAAAATACAAAAATAGTTTTGAAAATTCTATTTTGATATTTTAGATTTTTCTAAGTCTTAATTTTATTTTTCTAGCTTTAATTCCTAATTTCTTGTATTTTAGCTTAATATTTAATAGTTAAAAATAGTTTTTAATTAGATAAATAGTTATAAAAATAATTCTCCTTTTCTATAAATTTTATTTTATCATTAGGTTTGTAAAATGTCATTTTCATATTTTAGGACTTTTATTTCTCGATATCACTTTTTATTTTGTACGTTTACATAATTTTATTTAAACGTAAGTTTTAAGTTTAAGTTTTAAACGTTCATCAATTTTAAAAATAGTGATAGTGTTTATTTAATAGTTTTTATCTTTTAAAATTTCTTTAATTTGAATTTAAGCCCTTGTAGTTTATGTACTCCTTCTGTAGTTATAATCATTCCAAATCCTTTTCCCGTTCAAATCTCGCGATCACTATACGTTTGATAATCCATTGCATAGCTCGCTGGGACATAACGACCGGGAGACTCTATACTCCTCGGATCTTCATTGAGTTCGTGTTCAAACTGTTTTAAGGTTCTTACGATGCTGCTTGTTCACAAGTGGCGCAGTTTGTGTGAGAAACCTTGACGGTTTTGACGCATCAAATTTTAGGCGCCACGGGAGTCTGTCTTTGATCATCTTACGTCTAGCGATTAGTGATTTGGATATTTACTCCTTGTTTATACCATTTGTATGTGTTCATATTCTCTTTTAAAAATCAAAACCAAAAAGATTTTCATTCTTTGTTTATACATCATATTTTTCAAAAATACGAAAAAAAATATTCTTCTCATTCCTCTTATTCGTATGATTCTATTTCTCTTACCCTCTAGTACTGTTTGATTCCACTCTTCTTTAACCTCAAAACAGTTTAATTCTATTTCTTTAACCCTCTTCATGTTTAATTCTCATGGCGACGCTCGATTATCCTCGTTGTTTCCACCGCAAAGCGGTATGGAAGAGGATCGACTCTGTTGTCGAATCCGGATTGTTTATGCAAGCAATGTGGAAGGATGGGTGCAAGCAAATATTGTTATTGGTGCGAATTATCGATAACTCTCGATGATTCTCCAAGTTCTTCCGACCATCCGCCACAACCCGATGAACCCGTTCAAAAGGAGACCATAACGGAAGTGGTGGAAATTGCTAGCTTTCGAGCACACCACTTGTCCCACCTCCGCTTTTTCGAATGTTCTTGAGACTTGATAGTCATTCGGATCACCATGTTGGTTTTGTTGATTTTTGAATAAACCGATTCCTCTTCATAACTATCAAATGCAATCGTTTATTCCTTGTGTCGGTTGTGGTGAGCCTCTCTTTGGTTCACCCTGTCGTTGGTGTACGTGTGTACAATGTGGTAATGATATTCATAACGGGAGTTGTTTGTTTTGTGGTTCGAGGAATTCATTTGATTATGATCCTAATCCGAACTCATTTAACGACTCCTCAAACTTCTCCAATTACCCACCACAGCCCGACTTATCTTCATATGATCAACATTACTGTTGTGAATTTTGTGGAGGTCCTCACCAAGGATTTGAGTGTCAATCCGGAAACGCGTTTGTCTATGAACAGCTTTTCGGTGATGCTCGAGTTTTGGTTATAACCAAAATCCATATGATTCACTGTCTGCACTCAGCAGTTTCTTTGTTGTGAGTCTTGTGGAGGTCCCCATTTCAGCTCTGATTGTCAAATAGGGAACCCAGTTCCTTGTAACAATCATGACTCTTACATGTTTGAAAATTTCCAACCTCCACAGCATTATACGGTTCAAACTCCACCTGAGCCGTCGTCTCAAGAAATCTCCCAAGATTTTGAAACCATAATGAAAACACTTGATGATATGGTTCAAAACTTTAAGAATCAAGTGAGTGGTGAAAAGACCATAGGAGAATTGCTGGCCGAAGAGCGAGAAGAATGAGCGGCTTGCAAATCTAGGGAAGAATTATTAATCCTAGAGCATGCACCCTAAGGCGTTCCCAATTTCTCAAGGCGGCTCTATATGATGATGATGAGGAGAGTTTTATCCTTTATAGATAATACTTCAACTCCTCGTCGGTTGATATCCTGCAGCTTGAGATTCCATCTCAAACAATCGCTATCACACCGAGATTCACACTCACTCTCTTATTATGGGGACGAGCATCTTGACACTATTCACGAAAAGGAATCGGACGAATTGATAAAGTCTAGTGTTGAGAACCTTGTCCCAATCCCAAGAGAGTCACAGAATTCTTGATCATGTGTGATATTCCTCCTCCTCTTGTCTTCCAAAATGATCATGTTGAGATGTTCTCCGATTCGATGATAATGATTCGTTATCTGCGGAGACATCGCTTATGTGGAATATTTACCTTCCGAGCTTGTTAGCTTAGAAGAAGAGAATGATGAAGTTACCGACATCGAAATCAAAGATGAAGCTCTTGAGCAACATTATTGAATGTCGGTATTCTCATTTCTAAAATCGAGGCTTTCAAAGAGAAACCCATTTCATCTCCTATCCCCATTAAGGATAGTGACGTTCTTTCCGATGATTCTATTCCGGAAATGAAAGCCTTCTGTTTTGATAATATGGGAGAAAAGATTAGTGGCAGCACCACTTCTCATTCTCATAATTCTCTCCTCGATCATGGATCATTTACTTTTGAGGAGTTTTCCAGTGAACCCACTCATATCAATTCTGAATATGATTCATTCACCTTCATGGAGTTCTCCGATGAACTCACTCATATCATATCTCCGCGGGAATATGATAAATTCTACGTTGATCTAGACACTCCCGAGATTTGTCTTGATCACATAAGCTTAAATGATGAGATTCATAATCCTGAAATTATGGATCCTCCTATAGATGAAGATGAGTTAGTCATGATGTTTATCATGATTTTCTATCTCTTCTTCACCTATCCGTGACTTCTCCTGCTCTTCACTCCTTCGGAATGAAGACATTATCTTTGATCCCGGCATTTTCATTTATCATTCTTGAGCCGGTTCTATGTATATCTCATCGGTGTGGAACTTTCACGTGCTTCAAATGTTTGTCCAAACATCCACGAATGAAAGTCCGATGGAGATTGTTTCTTCCACTTTGCTTCCCATGAACCAATGAATTGGGTCGAGTCAAGCTAGCGACTCGGTAATCAAAAACAAGAGCTTAACATGGGTTTTCACCCGTGTGTACCACATAGTGGGGGTGCCCCATGTTATATATATAAGTTTCTTGAAAAAATCATCTTTCTAAATAATGGCCGTAGTATTTCCCTTTACGTTCTCGGTTCGGCATAACCGCGGTACTTTGAATATTGAGGGCAATATTCATTTCTAAGTGTGGGGAGAATTCTCACGAATTTTATCATATAATTATACCAATTCCCGTTTTTGGCCAAAATTTTTTTGGAGTAAGTGTTTTACACTTACTCATTTGGTTATCGATCGCCTTGTCTAATAAACAAAAGGATTGGCTAATCCAGAGCAAACGGCTCTTGGTAAAGATTTCTCAAATCCATTTATATGGCTTGCAATTTGCCCAAAATTGTATGGTATTCATTTCACCATATCCTAAAAGTGAAGAGTTGGCTAGCCCGCAAGATTATGGCTTGTGGTAAAGGCGTGGAAAATCCATAATTGGTAATCACTCACCAAAGATAATATTGATAATTTATCTAAGAGTTGGCTAGTCCGGAAGGGTACGGCTTCGTAAAGACAAATCAAATCCGTTGAAAGTCGGTGGTTTGCTCAAAATCACATGGTTATCGGTGTACCATGGTTCTTACTTGAACTCGAAACATTTGGCTACTCGAGTAATGACTTTTGTAAAGAGATTAAAATCCATTATGTTTTCTCAAATCATTGCTAGGGACTAGCAATATCTCGATGTGGGGATTGATGAGTGTCTAAATACTCATCATTTTGTACAAAATAAACCGCAAAATCATCGAAAACACTCGAAACACATCAAATGATCAAAATATCACAAATCGTGTTTTATGTGTTTTAAATGCAAAATATCAAAATCGATGAAAAACATATCAAATTTGCAAAATTGCGGTTTAGTCCCCAAGTTTCAAAAGTTGTCAAAAACAGTCCCTGAGCACATAATTTCAAAAGAAAAGTCACCAAAGGTCCTTTTGGAAACATAAATTATCATATTTAGTCCTTTGGTGAAAAATCTAAAAGTTTTGAGAAAATTACAGTTTAGTCCCTGAAAATCCAAAAATGGTCAAAACTAGTCCTTGGAAATTTTCAAAAATGTCAAAACTAGACCTTGGTCTATTTAAGGTTGGCAACATTAGTCCTTGGATTACATCTTCATAATTTACATGATTGGTCCCTTGGTTTCAAAGAATTGCAAAAGAGGTCCTCGTGTTTATTAAACAAACCAAACGGATCCTATTTAATTACCCAAGCCCAAAACAAACCCCCCTTGGCCCAATCATATTACCCGGTCCAAATACCCAACCCGACAACCCAAACCCACGTTTAAAATAAACAAACCCGCCCCCATGATCCTGCTCTTCCCGATGTGATTATGCATAACCCTCCTCAAGCTTCTCCAGCCACCCCTACTACACCCTTTGTCTCCCCCCACCTCACCTACCCATCTCAATGCAATTAATCCGCCCTTCCCTGTCTCTAATATCAGAACCAAGTTTTCCCGCCAAATCCACTCAACGGCCAAGATTACTCAAAAGGCATCCAAGGGCTCATATTAATGCTGGGATCCACTCAGAAAGGTGAGAGAGAGAAGTTGGTGCATAAAAGAGGCCAAGAGGAAGCAAGAAGAGATAGTTAGTTTTTATTTTGTTAAAAATATATGTCGTTTTTCAATTTCTTAGCCTTAATTAAATTCGTAGTTGTAATTTAAAGCTTCCTTGTATCAAAGTAACTGATTTCAGTGTATTAAAATTCTACTCAAGTATCAAATCAAGCTTTTGTTTACATTTCATGATTTATTGTCAACTGTTGCAATTTTTCCATTTCAAAATATGATATTAAGGTTTCAAAAGCTTATTTATAAGCTCTAATAAGCTTATGCAAGCTTATCATAGTTTTTGTAAGCTTAAGCTTAAGTTTCAAGTAATTTTAATCCCTGGTCAACGAAAGTCAAACATTGAAGAATTTTGGTCAGGCGATATGGAAGTGATTTGGGTTGAAGCGAGTGTAAGAATGGGTTGGTTCGAGAGTTGGAATGGGTTGGAATAGATAAGTACTGATGGTAGAATGGGGTATGTGGTAAAGTCGCACTTGAAATGGACCATTTGTGAGTTATAGATTTTATTCTCTTTATGTAACAGTGTGCCTCATATTTGTTCCATCCTTTATAAGTTAGTATTTATTGCCTAATTTTGTTCTAATTAAGTTAGTGGACTTAGGTTAGATAGACCTTGTGCATTGGTAATTATAGTAGATTGAATTTCTAGTTAAGAATTGCAAAACAGTTTAGGAAAGGGGTGTTTGGATTAGGCTTTAAGCTTGTGCTACAGATCTACTTGGTGGTTAAGATCAGTTGTCTTAGCCTCCTTTAGCCCTCCTTAGTTAATTCCTGTCATAAATTTGAGCCCTGGGAATTGTGAAAGTCAAAATCATTCAAATCTGCCCTTTGTTGTCAAATTAGTAGTGATAGGATTGTTAAAACCTGCACACAGGTACAAGAGTTAGTAACATAGCCTTTTTCGTTTTCATTACATCATAAAACATCAATCTCAGGTGATCATTTGGAATTAAAACTCATAAAAGTCAAGATTTCATTTCATTATAAAAAGTCAAAAGCCAAAAAATAGGTTTGAGCAAAACTTTGAAGACGTGTTATTTAATTATCTTTGGTTAAAAGTTTTGGCACTTTGGTATTTACAACTGAAATGGTCAAGAGTAAGAAAATGATTTTGGGAAATTTTCATAAGCTCCTCAAGCTTCGATCGACTTGCCAAAAGAGCTCATTTGCACATGCATTGCATTTCGCTTTTGACAAGATCTTGCGAGCTTCCCATAAGCTCATAAAAGCTTGTGAGTAGGCGATTTTGGTTTACAAACCCTCGCTAGGTCAACTTGAGTTTGCAACATCGGTTTTAGGTTCTTAGCTTATCCAATACCTTATTTTTAAGCTTCAAGATAGTGACAAAAACTGTTTTAGCTTATACACTTAAATCACCAAATCTGTGTTATTTTGTTAATCAGTGGTTGTAGCTTGTTGATTTCTGTTTCATTTGGTCACTTTTAGTATATCATAGTTTCTGTTTACAGTTGGTAGCTTAGCTTGTTCATTTGGCTTATTTAGTGCTTATTTTAATAAGCACTTGGGCATCAGTTTCATTTTCTTCTACTTAGCTACCTGTTTTTCCATTTTTCCTTGATTCCTTGCATTATTTTAAGCTTAACTTGAATTTTTCAGATTTTTCCTAGCTGTTTTGCTATTTTTCTTGATTTAAAGTAGTTTTTAAGCATTTTTAATTAGTCTTTAATACAAAAAATTCAGAAAAGGTTCAAAAAAATAATTTTTCAATTTTCTTAGGTTTAGATAAATATAAAAGTAAAAAAGTAATTTTCCAGATTTTTCATAGCTTATTTGGTAATTTTAGCAATTTAATTAGTTTTAATAGTTCAAAATTCCTAGAAAATAGAAAATAATCGAAAAATACAAAAATAGTTTTGAAAATTCTATTTTGATATTTTAGATTTTTCTAAGTCTTAATTTTATTTTTCTAGCTTTAATTCCTAATTTCTTGTATTTTAGCTTAATATTTAATAGTTAAAAATAGTTTTTAATTAGATAAATAGTTATAAAAATAATTCTCCTTTTCTATAAATTTTCTTTTATCATTAGGTTTGTAAAAATGTCATTTTCATATTTTTAGGACTTTTATTTCTCAGATATCACTTTTTATTTTGTACGTTTACATAATTTTATTTAAACGTAAGTTTTAAGTTTAAGTTTTAAACGTTCATCAATTTTAAAAATAGTGATAGCGTTTATTTAATAGTTTTTATCTTTTAAATTTTCTTTAATTTGAATTTAAGCCCTTGTAGTTTATGTACTCCTTCTGTAGTTATAATCATTCCAAATCCTTTTCCCGTTCAAATCTCGCGATCACTATACGTTTGATAATCCATTGCATAGCTCGCTGGGACATAACGACCAGGGGAGACTCTATACTCCTCAGATCTTCATTGAGTTCGTGTTCAAACTGTTTTAAGGTTCTTACGGTCTGCCGTTCACAAGTGGCAGGTTTGTGTGAGAAACCTTGACGGTTTTGCACGCATCAGGTTGATACATGAACTACGTGAAGAGCAATGTTTCATGTTTTATCACCTCCTCAAACGTTTCGAAGAGGTTAACAAGCCTAAACTACAATGAGCATCATAGTCAAAAGCTCAAACTTAGAACGTTTAGGAAACCTTTCTCATCCTTGATCATCATTAAGTTTTAGTTGAATCTAAAGTTTGGGGTAACTCATTAGCATTAGTAGCACTTGTTTAGCTAGTTCATTCTCTTGTTTTAGAGATTTGTTCGATTATCTCTTGTTTTTTATTGAATGAATATCTATATGCTATATTTATTTAGTGCATTTTGCTTGTTATTTCACATCTTCATTAGCATTGAATGGAACATTCTCATTCTTTGAAAAGCGTCACCGGATATCCGGATCCTCCATAATGCCTAGACGGATCCCTTCAAGAAGGGAACCGTTGGATCCGTGGATCAGAAGCACAAATTTCTACTAACTTGAGTTTTATTTGCAGGAAATTATGCACTATACTCTTGTTTTCTAACCTTTACTTTGTAGATTTTCAAAATAACACATGAAGATTTTGACACCATAAAGCTAGGGGGAGCTTTGTGTCAAACGATATTTGCAAAACATTTGCAACATTAATCCGTTTTTGGATTATACTTCATGATACCCTATTGCATCTTTGCAATCTTCAAGGGGGAGCACGTTTTCGTCACTTACAGGAACAATTTGCAAACTTAATTGCAAACACAATTAGTTTATTTTACGTCATGTCCTTGACGCCTTTCAAAGGGATGGACTCGTCAAGGGGAGTTAAGGCAGTACCATTCCGTCACTTGCTCTCTTTACATTTTACATTTTTTTATATAAAATTGTGTTAGTTTCTTTTAACACTTTTGTTTCGACAAAAGGGGAGAAGAAAGTAAAACTACAAATTCAAACTTTTACAATTTAGCTTTTCCTTAAAATAATTTTATGTTTTCTCATCAACAAAAAGGGAGATTGTTAATACAAATAAGCGGTAAAAACGTTTATTTATATTTTACGATCTTCTAATGTTTTGTCGATAACGAACGTAAAATCATTTTAACGAAACAAATAGAGTACGTAAATAGTTTGAGTTAATAGTTTTCTAACACACTTACGTTATCACATAAAACACTAAAACAAGCTTAAGTGATTTTATGATTTAGATATATATGTACAACAACTAGTGTTTACATATTGGGTTAGCATACACTTAAACTAAGTATACTAAAATGGGTAAAAACAAGTATATACTAAATGGGTAAAAACTAGCAAATGGTATTGACCCATAACCCATGGTTTTATATATACCACTTAACCAAGTGTATTGTATCTAGAAAAAAAACCATGGATCAAACCATAACCCATGACCCATGACCCATAACCAAAAATACCCATGGGCAAAGAGGAGCGTTCCACGAATCCCCTGGCTTTGTGCTAGCCGGATCCCAAGTGAAAGGGATCCGTGGGATCCGGGGAAACAGTAGAGAATTTTATCTATAAATAGAGAGCCATTTATTCCTTTCTATTCATCACTTCACACACATACTTCCCCTTAGTATTCTAACCCTCTAACCTTAGATCCAAGTGATCTATGTAGTTTGTCTTTTGTTTTTGTGTGATCTTCTAGGTTCCTCTTAAAGGAGAGATCACCACTTACTGAAGACGTGCAAGCTCAAGTCCATGAGTTGCCAAGCTTCGTCATCATCAAGGCAACCTCTTGTTGATAGTTCTTCCTTTCTCCATAGATGTTGGGTTAAAGGCATTAGTGAAGGATGCCGAAAGTGTCAAGACGAAAGCATTAGTGAAAGGTGCTTATCGTTCGTGTCAAGAGCATTAGTGAAGAATGCTATAGGTGTCAAGACGAAGGCATTAGTGAAGGGTGCCAATCGTTGTGTCAAAGGCATTAGAGAAGGATGCCGAAGAATCAAATCAAGTAGCATTTGGGAAGAATGCCTAGGTTGTATAATCGATGAGGTGCATCGTTATACACATAAGTATTTGTTTATTTACAAGGATGGTGATATCCTTGATGGTGTTGTAACAAGGATTAGATCTCCTTGAGATTAGGTGTTGTGTCGTGAAGGGTAGTAGTTCCTCCATAGTAATGGAACTAGGTACTTAGCCTAGTACCTAATAAAGGGTAGGCGACGTTGTGATAGGATTAGTTCTCCTTGGTGTGAAAGAACTCGGTGGTTAGCCTAGCACAGTAAAAAGGGTAGGCGATGTTGTGTTAGGTGTGGTTCACTTTGGTGTGAAGGAACTCGGTATTTAGCTTTGTACGGAAAATGGTTAAGCGGCGTTGTGAAGGCTTCTCCGCCATAAGGAGTTGGTGTAGTGTTTACGAACTCGAGTAGGTGACTCGGGAGTGGAGTAGGCAAGGAAGGTGTCCTTGTAGCGAACCACTATAAATAACTTGTGTCGTGGTGATGTGCTTACTCTTTATCTTTCATTACACGCTTATATATCTATCTATCAACGTCCAACATAAACAACCAAATAGATTGACATAAGTCGATCTAAATATTTAAAAGGAAGTTTTAAATTGGTAAAACTATTCAACCCCCCTTCTAGTTTTCCACATGGGTGATAAATGATTAGATGATGTGTGAAATTATGGGAGGAGAGGATACGATATATGTGAATTTATAGAAATCAAGTAGGTTAATTGCTCCTGGAGTCCTATATATGCATCAATCCTTGATTTAAGGAGTGGTTATTTTATAAGATTTTAAATTATTAGGGTTTTTTGTTAGGAAGATAAATATATAAAATCTGTTTATATATAATTTAAACTTTTTTGTGTGGATAGATATATGTTCGGTTTTTTCGGTTTAGTTTGGTTTTGTATTTGTCAAACCCAAAACCAAACCAAACACCAATTAAATACTTCAGTTTGGTTTTAAACCAAACCATACACCAATTAAAATTTTCGGTCCGGTTTTATTCGGTTTCGGTCCGATTTATATTTCGGTTTGTTCGGTGTCAAACCAAACACTGAACACCCCTATAACCCACCACCGCCGGCCACTATTTCGGCCACCATGGCCCGCCGGCGGCGTGTCACCATACACCTCCACCACCATCTTGAAGGTCTCTTTCTCCTCTTTCCAACCATATATTACACGCTCCATTTAGACTTCAATAACACCTTCAAATCTTCGAATCAAGAATCGTACTTTTAGGGTTTCAAGTGGGTTTTGCAATTGGTGTTTGTATAAGGTAAATGGAACAAGTTTTGAGCTTTTTTGGGCAATAATAAGCCACGAATTGACATCTAGGGTTTCGACCTAAGGATGAAATTTGGGGCTTTTGAGTGGAACATGAAATTAAGTCTAATTAGTGACTAAATAAACAAGTAATTAGTGTTTGGTAAATGTGTGGTGTATCAATTTGATGGGTTTATGCATTTTAGGTTTAGGTTCATATTTTTTGTTAAGATAGATGATGGGTTTTGTGTTTGGTTAGTGATTGAAGCTTGAATGATTGGATTTGGATGTTGTGGAATTGATTTGGTTGTGTTTGGATGATGTTTGGCTATGGTGAAGGGGCGTACGAACCAAGAAACCCACGTAGGGGTCTTGGTTGGTGTCGTACATGACCCACTTGGGCCACGGGTCCGGGTCGGGTCGAGTTGGTAGCTTGTTGGTTGATGTAGTTGAGGTTTGGGTAAGACGCGTGGAGCCGAAAAGCTTCTAGAGCTTGTTTGGTTCAAGTGGTCTTGACTGCGACCGTGTCATGACCATTAGGGTCATAACATTGGTTTCGAGTATATTTGGTTGATTGATTGGTTGGCGAGATTGTTTTGAGTTGGTTTGGGATTGAATTGCGATATTGTGACTTTTAAATTTGGACTTGATATATATATATTGTTGACTTTGAGCTACGTCGGCGTTACTTTGACTTTTTAGTCAATAGTTGACTCCGACAAAGCCGTAACATGGACTTTAGTATAATTTGGACTATTGATTGATTAAAAGCCGAGAAGTTATGACTCGTGCTTGTGGACTCGAAACGAATAACGATATGAGATTAATATTGGAGTTTGAAGAAATATGTATATATATGAAAATGCTAATAAACTATGAAATAGAAATAATAAATGGGCTTTTGTACCAAAAATGTCGATAACAAGTCTTATCTTGTTATTTACTATTTTTAAACGGAAACTAAAGACTAATTTGGAAATGTTTTGTAATGAATAAGCAATTAATGTTTCGAGTACACGATTATCAATAAATGTCGTTTGTAGACATTTAATACTAGTTTGAGTATTTAATTGCTTACGTTGTGTGCATGGGTTACGGATAACCTAGCATTAATATTGTTGATCCACGTGGGTATCGGACTTATTAGGTTGACGAATCTAATAAGAGCCCGCTAGGTACGTTGGGTAACCTTATTAATGGGTGACTTATCCTTATGACTCTTTAAGGATACGATTGATTTATGGGATAATAAGCGACACGAGTAAATAAATGAGTTTATCGAGTTGACGAATTCGATAAGGTCTACTATTTATTCCGAAACTTATTGGACTATGGAGCTTATCGTTTAGAGGTCTCATTGTGTCGCATTGAGTTATATATTGGTTGTTTGAGTGCATTCATAGCATCATATTGAGTCGATACACCCACATGAGGAATACCAAACACTAGGATTAAATGGTGAAACGAGACGTTTTTGGAAATAAAGAAATGGAACATATTGGGGTAGATAATGTTGATTTTGAGGAATATATATTAAAGTTGGTCTACATTAATAGGTTGTGCCGAGTCGATAGTTGTCAGTTCGTGATACCGTTATCTTCGCTAGTGTTTATTTGTGCGTTGATTGCTTGAGGTGAGTTTCATAGCCCCACTTTTATCTACGTTTAACTACGTTTTGAACTATTTTGGGGTGAGAATCATGCCGCTATTTTTGAATTTGTTAAAACTATTTGGATTTGCTTATATGCTTGTTTAGATAGATGTGCGGTAGTTGTTGCCTTAGTCTAGGTTTAACCGTGCCTAACTAAGAATAGACTTCTACCTCGACCTAGTCCGGGTTGGCAATTGTTCTAGATTTTTCCACGGTCTTTGGACTAGAGTCGTTGGGCCGAGTAGTCCTGGATGCGGGACATGTGTTATGATTGGTGATTCGGGTAGGATCGGTGTGCAAACGGTATTTATCTATCTTAGGTCTTGCATAGCAAATCAACTCTTACAGTCCACTATGATTTTTGAACTTAAAACTATGAACTCACCAACAGAAGTCGACCTTTTAGCATGATTTCTCGTATTTGAGAGATGTTTGGAATCGTGAGCGGTGGAAGCTTGGCAAGAAGGCGGGGTTCAATGATCATTTCGACTCGATAAACTATGGGGACCTATTTGATTAAACCATGTTTTGGGCCTAATAATTATACTTTTGGATTAAATGTTTTGAATACTTAAATTTGGGATTGGTTTGAATGTTAAATGACTATCTTTTTGCTATACTTGTGTGCGATACCAATCCAATAGTAACGCCCCGAAAACTTGATTAAGTCTTCCGCTGTACCGAGATTTGGGGGTGTTACAATTATGCTGAAATTTTATTTGCATTTGATGCTCTATAATTTATGTGTATTTGGACCGTTACTATGTGACACGTTGTGTAGTTTGAACTAAGCGGTTCTGCATGCTCATATGATTTCTGCATGTGAAGTTTGTTGCAACTTATCATCAAATGGTTTATTTAGGGTTTTATATGGCACAAGTGTCGTTATTTTATGCCATATGACAAAACATGCTCAATTTCCTTTATCTGTGTTCGATTTGGATCCTTACTTTCATCTGTTTTTGCTCTTTACATATGGCCTTTTCCTTTTTTACTGAGGCTAAGGGTTCGGAAACATGGCAGACTTATGATGGCATGATGGCAGGCCTATCATTAGGAAAATGTAGCTCGAATGACATGGTATCCTTGTTCAGATCAACATCTCAGGAATATTTTGGCACAAGTGTACGTTTTTAGTTTATGCCATATGACAAAACATGTTTGGTTTCCTTTACTTGCTCTAGAATTTCATACATTCGGCATCATATCTGATTTCTCCTTATTATGTTGTTTGATTCGGATCCTTACGACCTTACTTTCTTTTATTTTTGCTCTTTACAGATGACTTTTTCCTTCTTTAAAGAGGCTAAGGATTCCGAAACATGGCAGACTTACGATGACTTGATGGCAGGCCTATCATTAGTAAAATGTAGCTCGAATGACAAGGTATCCATGTTCAGCTCAACATCTCAGGAATCTTTTCAGCTGCTAGTCAAGACCGTCGATGAAAATACCTTCTCTCTGACAGTTTCACGGCGCGACTCCTTGCATTGTGTGAAGGTCATGATCTGTGACAAGGTAGGAGTTGCCCCTTCAACCAAGTGTTGGCCTCAATAGATGGATCAATGGTCTTTCTAACTTAAAGTCAAAATATACAAAATAATAAAGAAACAATGAATCTGTAAAAGATTTTGTATTAATCAATAAGTCATAATTTTTCTGTACAATTTGCTATCTATTTATACAAAGTGAAAAGGGTACAATGAAAAGATGTGTTGGTTGGGGCATAACTGCCATATAGCAGTTATAATGTAACTGCCATTCGGCAATTATCTTGTAACTGTCATAAACTGCTGTGGTTGACTTTCTGTGTTTGACTTCTAGGTTGACCGGGTCATATGGTGTTGACTGGGTCGATTGGTATTAACCCAATATTCTCCCCCTTAATCACAATCGATTTGTTGTAGATCTTTTACTCCAAATATTTGTTTCATTGTTAGAGACTTGATCTTCAGTAATGCTTGAAACTGCTAATAAGAGGGTTGGTTCTAAATCTTCTTCGATGAGGTTTGTAACTTGTTGTCTTTGAAGTCTTCCACTTCTCTTATTTCAATGTGAGGCATAATTTCCAAATTCATTGCAATTATAACATTTTACTTTGCTGAAATCTATAGGCTTTTTCGTTGCTTCATTGTAATCTTGTGAGAATTTTTCTTCGTCACGAGTTTGGCTATGTGGTGGAATGTATCTTCCTTTTCCTTGATTATCATAGTGATGTATTCGACCATTGTTGTTGTGTTTTGTAAACAATAGTTTATCTTGATCATCGAATGTTCTTCCTTTCTTAGCCTTTACTCTTTCTTCGAAGGCTTTCAATCTACCAATAGCTTCGTCTAGAGTCATTTTATCTAGATTGGAGTATTGCTCTATGGATGCGACAATGTGAATGAATCTTTTAGGTACATAATTTAGCAATTTTTGTACGCGAGTTGATTCATCAAGTATTGATCCAAGACTTGTCATTTTTGACGTAATGCTTGTCATCTTTGCGGTGAATGAATCAATAGTGTCATCTTTCTCCATTTGTAATATCTCAAATTCGGAATTGAGTGTTTGTAGTTTTGCCTTTTGCACTCGATCCACTCCAATATTTCTAGTCTTTAATGCATCCCAAACTTCTTTTGCGCTTTTGCAATTTGCCACTTGTAATACTTGATCTTCGGGTAGTGATTGGAATAGATATACCAATGCAGTTTTGTCTCTTTTGTCATTTACTTGAGTCTCAGTAGTAGGTTCTACCATTTCCCAAAGACCATTTTCTTGTAGTATGATCTTTATTCTTATAGACCATATGGTATAATTTGTTGAATTTAACAAGGGACATTGAAAGTTTAGGGTATCTAAACTTTTAATTTGACTACTTGTTTCACCTTTTCCCATTTCAATATAATATTCTTATAAAACTTTTGAAACTTTTGTTAATAACTTTATAAATCTTTAAAACCTAACAATGTAAAACTTAAAATCTTTTAAACTTTTAAATAATTTGTAAAAAACTTAGAAACTTTAATCTTTAAAACTTGTAAACCTTAAAATTTATATATTTCTTATCTTAAACCTAATAAGAAAAACTTAAAACCTATTTCTTATCATAAACCAAATAAGAGAAACTTAAAACTTGTTTCTTATCATAAACCAAATAAGAGAAACTTTTAAACTTTTTTGTTAATGCAAATATCGTCATTAAACGTTATTTATATTTTTGATCTTTTCATAAGTTTTGTTAACGACAAAAGTAAATTTAATTTTTATAAAGCTTAAAGCTTATCAAGTTTAATAAATATTAAAAAAAGCTTTTTCAAACAATATCTTCATCACTCAAGCATTTAAATTGTGATTAATCATATCTTAATATGACTATAACCATAATGTATGATAGTAGTTTTTAGAATGTTTTAGTTTCTTAAAAATTAAACATTACTTATGTATTTGAATATTTCTAAAAATAGAAAAACAACACATGACATCATGTGATGCATCATGGAAATCATTAGAAGATTTCATTAGATATTTTGTGTAGATTTGGACTCTTCATATCTTACACAATCTTGCATAGATATGGTTGACTTTGGAAGATCTTGATATCTTGTCGTCGGACTCGCGGCACCAAAATCTATAACAGGCGGAACCCTTTAAGGGATCCGCGGTTCGGAAGTGCTCCTTGATGGTTTTGGCTATAAATAGCAAAGCCAAACCAAGTAGTTTTCATCCCTTTCTATCATACTCTCATACATATCTTCTCTCTAACCTTTCTAACTCAGTTTCATATCATATTAGTGATCACTTTTGTAACAAAGAAGATCAAGTCACATTCAAGCTTCAACGAGAAGTTGGAAGTCTTGTTTGTTTAGTGTTGTATGATCTTGTGTTGATCCATACTTCATTGTTGTACTAAACTATCATAATCTTGTGAGTGTGAGTGGTTAGTATTTTAGTCCTCAAAATACATTGTGTGTGGGAGTGGTTGTACCCTTGGAAAGAACTCGACATTTAGCTTAGTGTCGGAAATAGTGTAGCGAAGTGTAAAGGTTTCTCCACCGGTGAAAGGAGCTTGTTGACTAGTGAAGTTAAACTCGAGTGTGAGACTCGGGGAGTGGAGTAGGGCAAGGAGAAAGAGTCCTTGTAGACCGAACCACTATAAACAACTTGTTGTGGTTTGATCATTTCTTTCCTTATTTACTCTTTACATATTGCTTATATATTTCATTAACATATCTAAGATCAATATCAATTGATCTTTCAATAAGTTTCAAAACAAATTTTTTAATTGGTAAACTATTCAACCCCCCTTCTAGTTTTCTACAATTGGTATCAGAGCCTCGTTGCTCAAGAACTTCTAAAATAAATTGTATTTTATAAACTTGAAACGATCCATGGATTCTGAAAACTTTAAGGAAGGGCAATATATGCAAAGACCACCACTCTTTGAAACCAATGGATTTATCTATTGGAAAAACCGTTTTGAAACATATGTAAAATCAAAAATATAGATCTTTGGTTTGTTATTGTTAAAGGGATTTTAGTTCTACAACAAAGGATATTTGTTGATGAACCAAAGAAATTAATTGCTAAAAATAATGAAGCTAAAATGATGTTTTATAATGCTTTGCCTAGAAAAGAATATGAAAGAATTTTATGTGTGAAACCACCAAAGATATTTGGGAATCTTTGATTGTTACACATCAAGGTAATTCACAAGTCAAGGATAACAAAATTGATCTTCTTGTTCAAAAATATGAACAATTTGTTATCCACGAAGATGAAACCATTGATTGTGGTTTTGCTCGCTTTAATACTATTATTACATCACTTAAAGCACTTGATGAATCTTTTCGTAGTAAGAACTTTGTCGGAAATTTCTTAGAGCACTCCATCCAAATGGAGAGCTAAAGTGACCGCTATTGAAGAATCAAAAGATCTCTCAAAATGTCACTAGACGAGCTAATCGGTAACCTCAAAGAACATGAAATGGTGATGGAGAAAGATTCGGAGATCATCAAAGGAAAAGGAGAAGATCAAACCGTTGCTCTAAAAGCAAAGGCGGAATCAAGTGATGATGACGAATCTTGCTCCGGTAGTGAAGATGAGGAGTATGCCATGGCCGTTAGAGACTTTAAAAGTTCTTTAGAAGAAAAGGAAAGTTTGTAAGACAACCTCGAGAAGAAAAGAAGCCATTCGAAAAGATCCGGATGACAAAAGGGTAAAGGTGAAAGAAAGTGTTTTAGATTTGGTGATGCAAGTCATCTCATAGGAGAATGTCCCAAGCCACCTAAAAGCAAAACTCAACGAGCTTTGTAAGTGGTGCTTGGGTGATAGTGAAGATGATGAAGAGTCAAGCAAGGAAGAGATCGCTCTAATGGCACATGAGTCAAACGAGGTACATTCCGACTCTTCTTATTCTTCTATTGATGATGACACTTTGCAAAACAATACAATCAATTGTGTGAGCTAAGCCTAAAATCATAACTAAAATAAATTTTTAAAACAAAAAGGAATTTTTGGAAAATGAAGTCTATGAGTTAAAAGAAAAAGCAAAACGACTAGAAAAGAGAAAAGCAAATGACGATGGTTGTAAATCATGTCAAAAGCTTAATCTTGAAATAGAAAAACTAAAGCTCACGCAAGATGTTCAAATCGAACATAATTCTAAATTTAAAAGGTTTAACAAAAACATCGCTCTTGCCGATGAAATAGTTAAAATACATAAAACACTAGGAGACATGAATGGGCTAGGATTTAATGAGGTATTAATTTCAAAGAGTCAAAACAAAACGGCCGAAAAGGACGAACAAATCGTTAAGCTGCTACTGAGACAAGACACGGACCAGACGGACCCAAAATAAGGGTTCCGTCCATTGAACGAAATGGTGCCGTGGGTACTTGAGAGATGAATGTTTGTGATACGGAACGTAATGAATTTGTCAAAGTAACAAAGAAAACCAAGGATAGTGTTAAACTAAAACCACCGTTACATCGAGGAGTAGGACTTGCTAAAATTGAATTTAGATAAAAACTACTCAACAACGACATAAAACACCTTTGCCAAACGCCTTTCCTAAGAGCAACCACAACGTACAACCCAACTACCAACACAACGGTTGGAATCAAAACTTTCCTAAACCATATCAAACTCCAGATTACATGTCATGGAACTCTTACCCATCGTTTCCATACATGAATCAAATAAATGGTATGTTTAACCCAAACGGACCTATGAGATATTGGGGACCAAAAGCTTGAGTTATTTGCTTCTTAGGTATGCTTGAAAGTTGGATTGGAACCTGATGAGTGGATAAAAGATAGTGGATGCTCACGGCACATGACGGGCAACAAAAGTCTCTTCTCATCATACCAAGAGTATGACGGAGGTAATGTCACTTTTGGTAGCAATCTCAAAAGCAAAATCATTGGCAAAGGTACGATCGCTCATAACTCCCTAACTATTGAAAATGTTGCTCATGTTGATAGGTTAGGATTTAATCTACTTAGTATTAGCCAATTATGTGATAAAAGTATAAAGTACTATTTGATGAAAATGGTAGTAAAATACTAAAAGATGGTATCACCATAGCTAAAGGAGTTAGGAAAAATAACATATACGTCATGAAAATAGATAAAACATCTAATGACAAACTTTGTCTAACAACGTTAGATGATAGCTCATCTCTTTGGCATAGACGCTTAGGTCATGCTAATATGAGACCTATACAAAACCTATCTTCAAAAGAGCTAGTTAGGAATTTACCAAAACTTAAATATGACCAACACTTTTGCGACGCTTGCAAAATTGGTAAACAAACCCATAGTAGTCATAAATCTAAAAATATGGTGTCCACATCTAAGTGTCTAGAATTATTGCATATGGAATTGTTTGGTCCATCCGCTATGAGAAGCTACGGAGGTAACTTATACACTTTGGTCATAGTAGATGATTACTCAAGGTTTACTTGGACGTTGTTTTTGAAAACCAAAAATGAAGCTTTTGAAAAATTTGAAATTCTTAGCAAGAAAATTCAAAATCAACTAGGTGTTAAAATTGTGTCGATCCAAACGGATCATGGTCGTGAATTTGACAACGAAACTCAATTTGGAAAATTTTGTGATACAAATGGTATAACACATAACTTTTCGGCTCCACGAACACCTCAATCAAATGGAGTAGTAGAACGTAAAAATAGAACAATTCAATAAATGAGTAGAACAATGCTTAATGAACAAAACATTTCTCAAAAGTTTTGGTGTAAAGCCGTTGACACTTCTACATATATTTTGAATAGAGTCTTAATACATCATTTCTTAAACAAAACACCATATGAGCTTTATAAAGGTAAAAAGCCAACTTTAGGATATTCTCAAACTAGTAAAGCTTGACCCAAAGTCTTATGAAGGTGTATTTCTTGGTTATTCTCAAACTAGTAAAGCTTACATTGTCTTAAACAAAGAAACAATGATAGTCGAGGAATCATTGAACATAACATTCGACGAAAGTCCACCTCCCTCTAAGACATCACCTTTGGTAGATGATGACTTAGTTGAAAGTCAAATGATAGAAAGTCAAGAAATAATTAAAAATGACAAGGAAGATGAACCATTAAATAAAGAGATTATAAACATCAAAGAATCTAAAAGTCATCCTTTAGAAAAGGTCATAGGACAACTTAATCAAAGAACCTTAAGGTCACAAGCCCAAAATCAAAGTAATTATTTTGTTTTGTATCCACCATTGAACCGAAAAACATAAATGAAGTAATAAAAGATGAATCATGGGTAATTGCCATGCGAGAAGAGTTAAACCAATTCGTTAGAAATGATGTTTGGAAATTAGTTCCAAAAACTAAAGATGAAACTATAATTGGAACGAAATGGGTTTTTCGAAATAAAATGGATGAAAATGGTGTAGTATCTAGAAACAAAGCTAGGCTTGTTGCACAAGGTTATAATCAACAAGAAGGGATTGATTATGATGAAACTTATGCACCGGTAGCTAGACTCGAATCTATTAGAATATTACTTGCTTATGCATGTGCTTATGACTTTAAATTATTTCAAATGGATGTTAAAAGTGCATTTCTTAATGGGTTTATTAACGAAGAAGTATATGTTGCTCAACCTCCGGTTTTACCGACTTTGAGAAACCACATCATGTCTTCAAACTCAAGAAAGCATTATACAGTCTTAAGCAAGCACCAAAAGCTTGGTACGATCGACTTAAAACTTTTCTTGTTAATAACAAATACACTATGGGATTAGTAGATAATACTCTTTTTACCAAGAAAAAGGAGTCACATATTATCATTGTTCAAGTATACGTTGATGACATCATATTCGGATCAACTTGTCAAGAGCTATGTGATGATTTCTCTAAAATCATGCACGACGAGTTTGAAATGAGTATGATGGGTGAATTAAACTTCTTTCTAGGACTTCAAATTAAACAACTAGAAGATGGCATATTATTTAACCAATCTAAATATATAAAGACATGCTTAAGAAATTTGGTCTTGAAGATTCCAAACCAACTAAGACACCTATGTCCTCGGACACTAAACTCACCAAGGATGAGGAAGGTGAATCCGTAGATAACACTAAATATAGAGGAATGATTGGTAGCCTATCCTATCTTACGACTAGTAGACCCGACATTATGTTTAGTGTTTGTCTATGTGCTCGCTTTCAAGAAAACCCAAAGGCATCACACTTAGAAGCCTTAAAAGGATTTTAGATACATTAAGGGAACAACGTGTTTAGGATTATGGTATCCCAAAGGAACGGTGTAGAAACCATAGTGTATGCCGACTCGGATCATGCCGGTGACTATGTCGATAGAAAAAGTACAAGTGGTATTTGCACTTTTGTTGGACATTGTCTCACCTCATGGTTTGCAAAGAAGCAAACGGCTTTAGCCATCTAAACCATCGAAGCCGAGCACGTCTCACCGAGAAAAGCATGTCAACAAGCTCTTTGGATGAAGCAAGCGCTAGTAGATTACGAATTCATCTCAACGATATTGTTATACTGCGACAACAAAGGAGCCATCGATCTCAAAAAATCCCGTTCAACACGCCAGACAAAGCATATTGAAATCGTCATCACTTTCTTCATGACAATGTTCAAAAGGAAACATCTCAATCGAAAGTATCCTCCAAAGACAACATTGCCGACATCCTAACTAAGCCTCTCAAACGAGAACCATTTAATCTTCTTAGACTTGGTTTAGGGTTAATGGAACCAAACATGTAGGATAAACATAGCCTAAACATTAGAACAATCAAAACAAAACAATTTTGTTTTATACACCATCGTAGCCACGACACCAAACGACAACAAAGACGGAACCATTTTTATGGTGCCGTCCGGTCCGTAGTGACCATGTACAAAACTGCTACCTACAAAACATCTTCTTCCTCAAAACCCACTTTACCAAAACGTAAACATTAAACCCAACTCATTATTGACACCTTCTCACCCACTAATCATGGAGATAACATCATTGTAAGTATCCTAACTACATTTTATCTCTTAATTCTGAGTAAAGGATTCTTATTTGTGCGCAAAATCACTACATGGGGTTTGTATATATTCTTATATAAAACATTGATTCAATTGACAAATTGCATAACTAGTCATTGAAATTAGGTACTACATTATCATATTGCATAAACAAATCATGCTTCCCACTAATCAATAGATAATGACTATAAGGCCTTATTCAAATAACCAAACACCCCATGTCAAAATATTTAGAAAAGCTTCTCACTGGAAAACAATTTTTCATTGTTAATACAAATAGAAACGTTAAATTTTCATCACTTGCATTCTATTGAATACTAAAGGTATTGTATAACTAATATGCATTCCCGGGTATATTCAAATGAAGCCACATTGAATTAGGAGCATTTGGGTTATCTCATGGTATTTGCCAAACACCCCACTAAAACCATTTTGTGCATAAAATGAGTCGAGATAACCGCAACTCCAAATCATTTCATATAGGCACACACTAGAACCAAAACGTTAAGTTTATTCTCATTTTAACATGTTAATTCTTGCTCCTAGGAATAACCATGGTAGCCGCAAAGATTCTATGATCACAAGGATACCCTTAGCACATTCCCAAACATCACAAAACCAAGGGACTCACCAAGGAACAAGTCGAAATCTTTAAGAGTTTAGAAACTAGGTACTTCCATGAGGGTAGAACCATTCACTCCTCTTTTATCGAAAATACCAATCTCCGTGAAGAGCTAGCCGCTATTCAATTCGATTGTCTCCTTGACATCGATGAACCTATTTGTCCTAGGTTTGTGTTAGAGTTTTATGCTAGTGTCACCGGTTTCATTGATGAAGATGATGAGTTTAGCCTTAGGTTTAAGATCAATCAAAACGACTACACCATCTCCTTAACCAACTTTGCTCAAGTGCTAGGAATTCCCAACCGAGGGACATGTGTCTACTCGGATAAGTGGTCACTCACCATCCTTGATGCAATCAATGACCGCTCTCTTCCCTACCAAACACCTTTAGCAAATAAGGATGTCATCCGTGAGCACCTATTTATCCCAAGGGAGATACAACCGAGTCACCCGAAAAGGAAAGAAGTGAACCGAGATCCATATGGAATGGAGCTCAATGAACTTAAGCCGAATTTAAGAAATGGGAAGAACTACTTAGAGCCAATGTCATTAGCACCATAGGGAATAGGGATCACATCAATGCTTGACTTTGCCACATGCTCTACAACTTGTCCACCCGTCAACCATTCAACTTAGCCTACTACATCGCTAGGAGAATGATTGATATCCCAACTCAAGGATCGGTTGCTCTTCCGTACGGGATGCTTCTCACCCGTCTCTATAGAGCCTATGCCTCAATTCCACCAAGCCTAAAAGGGATGCACCTTTACTATGAGCTCATCCCTCACATTTTTGTGCCCTTGAGTGACGAACGAGTTGCTAAGACAAAAGGTAAGAGAGCAAAACCTCCAACTCCATCATCATCATCATCATCATCAAATAGCTCCGAGGATGGTCTTCCAAACTCTCTCCTTCCACCTCATGAGTATTATGCATCTCTTCCCGAGATCGAGAATGCATCAGCAGAGTTCAAGAAAACCAAGGGGATGTTCAAGTGCCTTGGTAGGATGATGAACAAGATTTACAAGAAATTGGACAAGTAAAGGTCCTTTTAAGGAGTGTTTGGAACAATACATTCTCTTTAATGTTTGATACAATTTGGTTGTTTTTATTTTGTAGGATGATAATATAACTAAAAGCAATGATGTATGCTAACAATCTTCTGCAGGGGGATAGCACAAGTATGCTATCAAATTTTACCTATTTTCACTATAATGTGAAAATCGCTTGGCCTCGCTCAAAATCTGTGCTCCACTATGTTTGTGTATGTGTTATTTACTTTTCCTAACTAGAAGTAATTAATGTCACATGTTTTGAGAAAAATTTCAGGTTTCGGAAATATCCCCGACATTTAAAAAGGTATTCATGCTCTTTTCGTTCTGACGGATCGACGACACCAAAATTTGGTACCGTCTGTTATGCAATTTGGTACCGCATGCACTGAATAAGCGGACTAAGCGGCACCATTTTTGGTTCCGCACACTGTAAAATTTTGGTGCGTGGATCCTCCGTAATTTTCAATTTCATTATTTCGACATTCCAAATTACCATACATTGCTTGTAAGTTAATCTTAACTAGTTTTTACCCATATTAGAACTAGTATAACATACTTAGGCATATAGAAATCCACTTCCCACCAAAATTCAAAATTTGAAAAATTCACCCAAGGAGCCCTTTGCATAAAGGAAGGAACCAAAATTTTGGTACCTTGCAATCCGTGGGTAATCCGATTGTTAGGATCTTACAATCATTAGAACACATTTATTGCAAATCTTTGCCTCTTCACTCCATCCTCTTGTATGGCTTGACTTGGGTGATATGACTAGCATTTAACCCACTTCCAAATCATTAGAACCTCATCCCTTCTATGGTTTAACATCAAATCAAACACATTTCTCCATAATTTTTCACTTCTATAAATTAAGAGGTTTTACCATGATCATCTTCACACCTTCTTCATTCTCACCATCATCTAGCAAAAGCACAAGTCAAAATGAAAAAATCTTCACCTTCAACCAAGCCTTGCAAGAAAACCGCTAGGATTAGCGTAAGCCCTTGTTGTTTCGTCAACTTGAGCTCCTCATCCGAGTCATCTCCACTCACAATCTCATCTCCCATAAGGGAGGACACAAGCCTAACCTTGGCTACTCCTACTCAATTACCTATTTTCATCACCACTCCACCACCCACAAAAACACCAACCCTCATTCCTTTGGAGTTATTTTTCACACCTCCCACTTCTCCAAATCCTTTCTTGGAGGACTTGGAAGATTTGCCTCCTAGGCCAAATCATCCACCACCATTGCCATCATTTGGCACTATTGAGCGGATTGCTCATGAGTCTCCTAGACCATCCTTCGACCCAAACGCCTGCTAGGGCCAAGACCTCTTCTCTTCCACCCCATTCACAAAGACATCCATGGTCCTTTGTATGGGATCAACCACTCCCACATCAATGTCCCTCACATAGAGGACATTGAGGAGTCCATGTGGGATGATCATCCCACAAGAGAGGAGATTCAAGCGGAACTCCAACATCTCCACCAATTCAAAAATATGGTGGATTCTCACCTAAGTGAGACTATGCAAATGCAAAATGCTTTGCTAGCCTCCATAATCACCACCCCAAACACCAACACCAACATCAACACATCTACCATTCCACCACCACAACCTCATCAACCATACTACCCCCTAGGCATGGTTGCTCAACTTGTGAGCAAACCGCCCAAATCGTTGATCGGACCCGGGTAATGGTCCATGAATTCCAAGAGGAAATGAGGTTCATCCTCAATCACATCCTTGAGCGACTCAACGCTCTTTCTCATCCACCATCTCATTAGAATGGTCATAGATTAGCTTTTCTAAGCATTTTATTTTATTTTATTTTATTTTTCTAGGATTTTTTTATTGTACTAAAACACTTCATTGTGTTCTCTTTTCTTGGTTATTAAATCATGAAAAATTTAACTAATGAATGGTGTTTTCTATATTGTTGGTTCTTATTACATAGTGTTTGGAAATGCTTGTGAATGATGATTATTACTAACAAATCTTTTGTAGCTTTTTCACAATCCATGTATCTTCCCATTGGCACCAAATTTGGGGAGCTTTGATCATGGGGAGATAATGGCTCGGCTCATTATCCATTCCAAGATCGCATCTTCTTTTGTTGAGACAAAAGGGAGAAATATATAGAACTTGGTTATATTTGACTTTTCGAAAAGTCAAGCGCATACATTGACTTTCTCGAAAAGTCAACATGATACTTCATTGGTAATACTTGACTTTACGAAAAGTCAATCGCATACTTTGACTTTATGAAAAAGTCAACATCATGCCTCAACTAGTGAAGACTTTGACTTTCTGAAAAAGTCAAACATCATACACTTACATTATCATTTCTCTTTCAAGTTCTAAAACTAATATTTTTATAAATCTTGTACAATTTTTGTATCTTTTATAAAAATAAAATGTATATTTTGTCCTCAACAAAAAGGGGGAGATTGTTAATGCAAATATCGTCATTAAACGTTATTTATATTTTTGATATTTTCATAAGTTTTGTTAACGACAAAAGTAAATTTAATTTTTATAAAGCTTAAAGCTTGTCAAGTTTAATAGATATTAAAACAAGCTTTTTCAAACAATATCTTCATCACTCAAGCATTTAAATTGTGATTAATCATATCTTAATATGACTATAACCATAATGTATGATAGTAGTTTTTAGAATGTTTTAGTTTCTTAAAAACTAAACATTACTTATGTATTTGCATATTTCTAAAAATAGAAAAACAACACATGACATCATGTGATGCATCATGGAAATCATTAGAAGATTTTATTAGATATTTTGTGTAGATTTGGACTCTTCATATCTTACACAATCTTGCATAGATATGATTGACTTTGGCAAGATCTTGATATCTTGCTGTCAGACCTTGGCGGCACCAAAATCTATAACGGGCGGAACCCTTTTAAGGGATCCGCGGTCCGTGGTGCCTGCTGATGGTTTTGGCTATAAATAGCAAATCCAAACCAAGTAGTTTTTCATCCCTTTCTATCATACTCTCATACATATCTTGTCTCTAACCTTTCTAACTCAGTTTCATATCATATTAGTGATCTCTTTTGTAGCAAAGAAGATCAAGTCACATTCAAGCTTCAACGAGAAGTTGGAAGTCTTGTTTGTTTAGTGTTGTATGATCTTGTGTTGATCCATACTTCATT
The DNA here is from genome assembly GCA_022545495.1 of Chrysanthemum lavandulifolium. Classification (NCBI taxonomy): domain Eukaryota; kingdom Viridiplantae; phylum Streptophyta; class Magnoliopsida; order Asterales; family Asteraceae; genus Chrysanthemum; species Chrysanthemum lavandulifolium. Next base: position 245,003,575 of record CM040244.1, read on the forward strand.
ATTGTACTAAACTATCATAATCTTGTGAGTGTGAGTGGTTAGTATTTTAGTCCTCAAAATACATTGTGTGTGGGAGTGGTTGTACCCTTAGAAAGAACTCGACATTTAGCTTAGTGTCGAAAATAGTGTGTTAAGTGTAAAGGTTTCTCCACCGGTGAAAGGAGCTTGTTGACTAGTGAAGTTAAACTCTCGAGTGTGAGACTCGGGGAGTGGAGTAGGGCAAGGAGAAAGAGTCCTTGTAGACCGAACCACTATAAACAACTTGTTGTGGTTTGATCATTTCTTTCCTTATTTACTCTTTACATATTGCTTATATATTTCATTAACATATCTAAGATCAATATCAATTGATCTTTCAATAAGTTTCAAAATAAAGTTTTTAATTGGTAAACTATTCAACCCCCCTTTTAGTTTTCTACATTTAAAAAAAAAAAAAAAAACTTAAAACTTTTAAAACTATTAAAACTTTTCCTTAAAAACTTAAAAACACTTAAATCTAAAAATACTTTATAAAATTAAATCTAAAAAACATTGAAACTTAAACTAAACTTTTCCAAATACTAAACTGTATATATAAATACAAAAAAAATAAAATAGAAGGTGTGGTTTTGAAAAATTTAGAACCTGATGGGTAAAAATAAATAAACCCATAGTCCTTTCTTTTATATATGTGATGCCCTAACAAAGTTGGTGCGCCTCTTTTAGTTGCTTCTTATCTTTCTTATATCTCTTATTTGAGATAAGAAAATAAAAACGTCTCCTGTGTGTGAGACTGAGACTAATATTTCGTCTCTTCTTTCTAGGATTCTCCCCTTTCTCTTCTCCTGATCTTTATGGCTCTATTGCCTTCCTATCTTCTCCGATGTGTGGTGTTCTTCACGAGCACTTCTTCCCTTCAATCGAATTTTTAGGGTTTCGGTGAATTGGGGGTTTTTAATCCGTGAGAGATATGGATGATTGGAGAGTTTAATTAAGTCGATTGGTGGCTTAATTAACGATCTGGGCTTGATTCTTGAATCGGAACATGTGTGTTTGTTCTAATTTGAATCATTTAATTTTCCCTAATTGATGACTTCGTTATTAGTTTTGATTTGAATCAATCGATAAAACGATTTAATCGTTTCTAATCCTATTGGATTTAACTAATTCTGTTTCGATGAGAGATTTTTTTTTTTTTTTTTTTTTTTTTTTTGCGAATTGATTTCTTCTGATGCCGGGGTTTGAGTAATCACGTTGTGATTGTTCCCTTGTTGCGACAGAAATAGGAACACAAAAATGATATCTTAATTTGTGTTTGGTTTACTTTTGCAGAAATTTTTTTTCGAAGCAATTTTCTTATCTTTTGATTCTGAGACTAAACGAACGATATTGGTAAGTGATGATTTTGGTTAGTATAACCAAACCGCTCTGATACCAATTGTTGGCCTCAATAGATGGATCAATGGTCTTTCTGACTTAAGTCAAAATATACCAAATAATAAAGAAACAATGAATCTGTAAAAGCTTTTGTATTAATCAATAAGTCATACTTTTTCTGTACAATTTGCTATCTATTTATACAAAGTGGAAGGGTACAATGAAAAGATGTGTTGGTTGGGGCATAACTGCCATATAGCAGTTATAATGTAACTGCCATTCGGCAGTTATCTTGTAACTGTCATAAACTGCTGTGGTTGACATTCTGTGTTTGACTTCTAGGTTGAACTAGTCATATGGTGTTGACTGGGTCGATTGGGATTAACCCAATACCAAGGGCTGTTTTTAGTTGGAATTAGGCTCAACGACCCCTACCGTACCCTTCACAACTACAACATCAATGGGGATTCCGTCCTCTATCTTATGCCTTGCTTAGGAAAAATGAAGATATATATCAAGACCATATCAGGAAAGAGGATTGAATGCCAATTTCAGTCACCGCACCAGGGAAGCGAAAGCCTTTATTCAAGACAAGGTAGGTGTTCCCCCAGACCAACAGACGCTGGTCTATGCTGGAAATCAGCTCGAAGACAACCGTATCCTTGGTTACTACAACGTCTAGAACAAGTCGACCATCCGTCTTGTGGATGACACATTGATGACACTGCAGATAAGTGTCGTGAATGTTTCCACTGGAAAGACCATCTTTCTTGAAGTTGAAAACTCCGACACCATCAATGATGTCAAAGTCAAGAATCAGGACAAGGAAGATATTCCTGTGCACTGCGGTGACACTTTGTTCTTGCCCTAGAAGCACCGAGGACCACTTAACTTGGCCGACTCATCGATTCGAATGGATCTACCCTAAATCTCGCTCAAATCCTTGAAACTGTACTTGATAATCCACCTGAAAATAGCACAAAGGAGTAATCAGCTCGTTGATTGATTATCGGAATTTTAAGGTAGTTTTGCCCCTTTTTGTATACTCCGCATTTGAGTAATTTGCAAATGTGTACTGTGAAAGGATAAGAGTCAGATACAGTCAATATATTAACACAAAATGAGATAACTGAACATGTAATCACCTTTATTGGTGTCGAGCATATGTATGGACTCTAGCCTGGGATCATATTCAATGTAACAAGTTGATGCGATGCATTATTAAAAGATCTAATTTAGTAATAACTTCTATAGTTAATACTGCAATTACTTGAAATATGATCATAAACCCGAAACTTGAACTGAGTAGGGGAAAACACTCCAATCCAATCATCATTTGATGTTTTGGGGTGCTCAAGCTCCACAGGATCCATTCAACGTCCTCACCCTTCATCAAGTAAACAATTAATCAGCATTAATCATAAATAATATAAAATTTTGGTTTTATATTGACCGTAATCAATTAGTTCAATGCAAGGTTTTCAAGATCAGGATCCTACCCAGGATCTTTTTCGTCTCTGCAAGATCGTGATCATACGGATCGGGATCTTAAGATCCTACTCTAATGTTATTTCTTAATAGTTTTTGTAATATCATACAAATCTACAAATTATTATACATTATAAACACAAAATACTATGAATGCTTCATCGAAATGTTGTTCTAAATTATGAGTATGAAATGTTTAAAAAGATTAACATTTTGTTTTTTAATTCTAAAAACAAAACTCATAAATTTGTAGTTTTTAATCCGAGAAAAGTAAGATCTAATCGGATTAGATCTTAAGATCGTATGGTCAATATCGGGATCCTATAAGATCTTAAGCTTGCAAAGATCCTATGTAGGATCCGGATCGTTTTTGCTTTGTTGTATCGTAAAATCGTAAGATCCTAAGATTAGGATCGGGATCCTGATAACTATGGTTCAACGCATACATATTTGCTAATTAAAACTGCTTATGTTAACTTTTTACAATACGGGGGTGTTTGGGATTGCTTATCTAAACAAATTTTCATCTTACAGTATATTTGGATCTGATATATGTAATAGCACTTTAGAGTGTTTGGATGGAGACAATCAGCATATGATTTTGAGCTTATTTAAGCTATTTTTAAGGTTGCCCACACTGGGCTGAAAAAGATTGGTCGGTCGAGGGGAAGGACCGACTTTAAAGTCGGTCGACACCATTGTGGAGCATGGGTTGCAAATCGGTTGAGGGTAAAAAAAAAGCAACAACGGTTGTTTTTTCAACCGATTTCAAATACATTTTCTTTTATTACCGTTTCATTATTTAAACAAAAAAAAAAAAAAAAAAAAAACTTTTTAAAAAACTTTACCACTTTACATCCTATAAATACCAACCTCAAATACACTTCTAAACACACAATTTCAAACACAATTCAACCTCAAACTACTTCTCAACACAAAATTATTATGGCTTGTGTCTCCCCCATTCCGTTGAAGAAATGCAAATGTACGTTAAAAAACAATGCGAAGAAGACGATGGGGCTCGAAAAAAGCTATTATAAACGTTATCAAGCAGTTTGATCAGGCAAGGGCAGAGAAGCAAAGTATGAGAGAAAAATACACGATTTGCAACGACATTACGCCTGAAAGAAAAGCTGTGATCGGAATTTTTTTGATGGATAAAGCCCGCAAAGACGACAACATTGCTGACACGTTGTGGGGGTGTGTTCAACAACACATAAAAACATCAGAACCAAAATCAATTAGAGCTATCGGGAGAACAAAACCGATGGTGTAGGTGCATCAAGTTCGTCTGCTAGATTTGTTGAGCAACCTCTGCTAGACGAGGAACGTTTGGCTTACATCGAGGAATTTGCTGGTTATCGGTCTCCTTCATATGATTCTGCATGCGGTGAGCATTCAGATTAGGATTTATGATTTATGTATTTCGTATCATTTTTATTTTTAATATATTAATGTTTTTATTTAGTATCATAATTTTTTTTATTATTTTTAATGAACTCTAAATTTGTTCTTTAAAATGTTTGAAAAAAAAAAGACCTCGGTCGTCGACTATGGCAACTTGGTCGTGTCTGGTCGTCGGAGATAGAAAGCTGATGTGACAGGCGGTGACCCAGGTCACGACTGTGGGCAGACTAAGAAGTATTTCACATTAGTTAACTAATATCAGCCTTGAGTTAGTATCCTGTTCCACATCAGCAACGTGCCAACATTTACGTTCGATAATGAGAATTTACAAAATAACTTAAAAGTACATTGCAACGTGATACAACATAAGTAAATACCAACACTATCTTCTACGTTATGCTTTATTACAAGTATAACTAAGCTAACATGTACTTTTACAACAAAAAACAAGCTTCTATAGGTCAAAACCAACACCTACATCTTCTAATATAACCAGATTCCTGACGCAGGACGCGCGAAAGCGTATTTAGATAAACCCTAATCCAAGGGTGCTAAATAAGGCGCACCTTGCGAGAATAAAACCGAAATAAGAGAATAACTCTTAAAACACAAAGTTTATTAATAATCAATGATCAAAAGATGCATTACAATGAAACCTAAACCATATATTTATAGGTTATTAAAACTTGTAGAACAAGATAACCTAATTATTCTAGAACAAACAAAATAAGAAAACTAAAATAAAAAACAAAAAGTCACGACACCAAATAAAACCCAGTAAGGTTACTTCAAAAGTCATGACACAAACTACCAGTAACCTCAGTATGTTTAGAAGTATGATTACTTATGTTTGGAGTAGAGTTACTTGAAAGTAACGTTCTGAATCCAGTAACCTCAGTATGTTTAGGAGTATGATTACTTATGTAGCAGTACCCTTACTCCTACTACCAGTAACGTCCTCATCATTCCCCCTCACTTTAGAAGAACTCATCCCGAGTTCTTACGTGTACTTTTGCTCGTGGGAAAGACCTTGAACACTTGATTGATGACTTTAATCTTCACTCGTTTTCCACAATCCCACAAGTCAACACACGAACCCGATATTCGATTAGTTAATCCCAAATAATCTTCCTTCTTTAGAAAAGAAAACATCTTCTAGCTTGCTTGACGAATAATTATAAGCTTTGAGATGCTTCAAGTACCTAACTTTATTCGTCTTATCTTTATTAAGATCCATACCAAAGTCTTGATTTACTTCACCAATCTTCAAACCTTCAACACATTCTTCATCTTTAAAACCTAAAACGTTGTCTTCACAATTCTTCAAAACTACTTCTGTTGATTATACTAAAGTTGCAATCTTGTCCTCATGTTGCCTACAAATTTGAATTTCTTTGATGTCCTCAATGTGTTCTTCAAAAACCTCTTTTTCCAATATATTTTTGCAATCTTAACCTTAGTCGTTGGTACATGTAATTGTTCTTCGGATGGAGTCATCGCAATTCTCTTTCCTTCCCATAAGAAAAAGGAGAGACTACGCTTCAAATCATAAAAACCTTGAACTTGTCGCCATGATTTCCCCAACCAAATATAACAATCCTCCATATCATCCAAATAACAAATTACCTCCTCCTTGTAGAATTTACCAATAAAGATCGGAATCCTACAAATCTCGTGACCTCCAACCAAACAAGTTTCTATTGGAAAATTAAAGTAATTGACCAATTTCCTTGACACCAAGTTCCTAGCCCCATAATTATCAACAATTAAAGGAAATACCTTTTTATTGATTGAAACCCTTGAGTGAAACCACTTGATTGTTGGTGGTCGAATCTCCATCTTCATGCTTTCCCTCCCATTCATCAACCCTCCTATTGTTGAACGGGGATTGGTTGCACCTACGGTTGTCAATAGATCTGCCTATGGTTGGACGAATTCTTGAACCTCCATAATTGTTGCCCTCACGATTCTTGTGGATTAATGCCCCACCTACGATTACGGAACGTAGTTCTTCTAGCATAGTGTAACAACTGTCAAGTTCATTCATGGATTTGGTAAAACCATGATCCATGTACTCTCCAGACCATACCCCACCAACAATATAGGTTTTAAAATCTTCTACACCATTCACCATCTAGGATGCTAACAAGCTATAGACGTTAATTGATGCAGAATCTTCCACACCAATTACCACCAGGATACTAAGAAGCTCTGATACCAACTGATGCAGGACGCACATAAGCGTATTTAGATAAACCCTAATCCTAGGATGCTAAACAAGGTGCACCTTACGAGACTAAAACCCAAATAAGAGAACTCTTAAAACACAAAGTTTATTAATAATCAATGATCAAAAGATGCACTACAATGAAACCTAAACCCTATATTTATAGGGTATTAAAACATTTAGAACAAGATAACCTAATTATTCTAGAACAAACAAAATAAGGAAACTAAAATAAAAAACAAAAAGTCACAACACAAAATAAAACCCAGTAGGGTTACTTCAAAAGTCATGACACAAACAACCAATAACCTCATTATGTTTAGAAGTAGGGTTACTTATGTATAGAGTAGAGTTACTTGAAAGTAACGTTGTGAATCCAGTAACCTCAGTATGTTTAGGACTAGGATTACTTATGTAGCAGTACCCTTACTCCTACTACGAGTAACGTCCTCATCAATTCCAAGCACCCCTGAATAATCAAATAAGCGGTTTGGTATTAAAACTGCTTATCTGTACATCAAAAAACACAATATCCAAAACCCCCTTAAATGAAGCTAAACATGCAACTTTGTAGTATAAACTTTACATTAATGTCAAGTAAGCTTGAACGAATGCATCATCATGAAGATCAATCACAACACTATGAATATCAATCTTTGACAAGGGTTGCTCCGTTATCTCAACATCACCTTTCACTGACTAAAAGAACAATAAAAGATGACAAAAACATTATGTTGGTGGTTTTCTAGTTGGGTAAAGATAATCAATAGCCAGATATCACTATGAATCGTGTAATCACTTTCCAAAAAGCTATTCGACCCTAATTGACTGGGTTACACAAATATATCTTTAGGATAATTTAAAGTGTTATGCTCTTGATTTAGGTACAAATACAAATACAAGAACTCTTTCGCTTCTAAATGTTAGGTTTTTTGTGCCTTTCCCACGCAGATTTGTTTCTCTTTATATAGAGAAGAAACTCAAGGCAATGAAATTATGAAAATTAATTGGCTCATTAATCTCCTCACAATATTCCTTCATCATAGCAATAGTGATTACAAGACCAATTGAAATTTGATCATTAAGTTACATTTAAAGATGCCCTCAAATAGGTCAAGACCGTTACAAGTTAATCGAAAATAAGTTCCAGATTTATTCATAAACTCATCAACATAAAAGTTGAAGTGTTTGCTCACTGAACGAGCTTGCTCCTTGAGTGAACTCAAGGAGCAATTCTCTCACTGATGAGTTTACTCACCAAAATTTTTAACCCTCCGATGATATTACTTAATGACGAGTTCGTTCAGAGTCTACTCACTGAAGTGTATAACTCACTGAACTCATCGGCTATCTAATTTTGAAGACACCACTCTTTGAGTCATGGAGGTTCAGTGACTTGATGGATGTACACTCGATACCTCCAAACCTAGTTCCAAGTATGACCCGAACCCTCAATTACACTAAATTTCCAACACATTACATCTTTAAACATCTTCATTGACTAAATCTCATAGAACACCGTATAAGGGAGCAAAATGTTTATTATTATTATTATTATTATTATTATTATTATTATTATTATTATTATTATTATTATTATTATTATTATTATTATTATTATTATTATTATTATTATTATTATTATTATTATTATTATTATTATTATTATTATTATTTATTTTTTTTATAAAACATCACTTCATTAGAAAATCATAAGAAATTACAAGAAATTAGTGGAGATGTGAGACTAACCTGGGCCCCCACTCCTCTAGCAAATTATTATTATTATTATTATTATTATTATTATTATTATTATTATTATTATTATTATTATTATTATTATTATTGTGATTGCTAAATTATTATTATTATTATTATTATTATTATTATTATTATTATTATTATTATAACACTTTTATTATTATTATTATTATTATTATAAAACATCACTTCATTAGAAACCATAAGGAAATTACAAGAAATTGGTGGGAAGTCGGACACAAGTCATTCTACTCTTTCCGAATACAAAAGCTTAGTCTATGAAAGATGAAAGCCCCACTCTTGACATTATTCGAGTGGCTAACGCAATGATCTTGATGCGTGAAAGTGTGTCCAAGGCTTCGTGTCAAGCTCCCCAAATGTAGAAAGCAAAGCGGATGAACTTGTAACCATTTGCTTCACATTTGGACACATATTTCTTTTCTTCTTCTCCACCGCTATGTAAAGCTACCCCGAGCCCACATATTAGCATCAATACCCACCCGCAAAGGAGAGATCCCGCCACATCCAAACACGCGTGCTTACCTTGGAACCGCTTAAATAATAACAAATCTGCCAGGCGTAATTCTTTCCCTCCTTCGAAAGAAACCTCATTGGAGCCACCTTTTCACCATAATCCCAACCTTGGAACATATGTCGACAAGAATATCACGCACCATGTTATGTCTAAATTTCACCCCACTTCATCGAACAAATAATCGCATGGTCTCCCCATTGGTCCATACGATGCTTACAATGGACAAGGACTACCTTCGAAAACATGGGTATGGTAAGCCCATAACACAAGATCGACCGGGCTGGCGATGGTTCATCCTTTGGCCTAACCCATCAATAGGTATGGTGAACAGAAGTCTTGTGCACGTGGAGCCCGGCACCGAGGATAGCCACTTGCCTTGGACTTAACGAATACTTTGAAATAAGATCTTCTCGATGACACCGAAATAACACTTTGCCAAGGTTTTCATCATATAGGGGTGGAGTGTCGAGGCTACGAGAATGTGTCTTTGTTACAAGCATTGTTAAAATTATCGAGAGCATGTCAAACGAAGGGCCATGACAGTTAATGCCTGCTTTGACCAAAATCCGTCCCGCATATCGCCGGTTTGCAAACGCGAGGCGAGGAAAGCATATTGATAATGTCATCAAGATGGATGCCCAACCCACCCATCTTGATTGGGAGGGTAGAAGCCATCGCCGTCGCCAAAACCCGCCCGAAGTCGTGATAATCTTCTCAAGGAAGCACGTGAACGTCCGATCAAACCCGACTGGGCCTCTCGCATGTACAACGGGAACATGTCCTCAAAGCGTAAGATAATTTAGCAACCCCGACACAATTACGGTAGAAGGAGCTCACATCGGGGTCATTAAGTTTAAGAATAGCTTCCATTTGCAAGATAGTTTTAGAGACCCTTTTCAAAGCCGCCCCCGACAAAAGCTTTCATTCAAACTAACGCGACCACCAAGTAGTTTGACACCATCAGCTGGACGAGAGATATTTATAGGAAAACACCGCACCTTGCTTCCGGGGTCCTCCATAGGCCAGAAAAGTTCAGTCTTCTCGACATTCAAAAACAAGCCCCGAGCGGGCCATCCGTCATAATAATGTCGAGCCTTAGCAACTATAAGAGTATCCCCGACAATAGTGCCGTCGCCAAGATACCAAGCCCGAGAGAGAGCTCACAGACCTATTAATAGCATGGACTAGGGGTGAAAGCGAGGGCGACAAAGAAAGGACCTAGCGGATCCTCGATGCACCCTCGACAGACCAAAGGATAGAATCATCGAATAAAGTCTAAGGGCATGGCATAGCAAAACTCGACCCAGGGCAATAGAAGGGCATCTCACCTGGTCTCCTGAGAAGGACACTTATCAACCAGATTGAAAGCTGCTCAAAATCCACCAAAGAAGCATGGATGGCCCAACAACGCGACCTTAGCCTCAATCACCGATTCACCGAATGAAGAATGTACTTCACAACCACCAAACACCAACCCTAAATTGAAAGTCCCAAGTAGGTATTCATAGAGTTGCCAATTGAAGAAGAAGCAACCTTCGACACGAGCCTCGCCAAACCGCCGCCGACAAAGAATAGTCAGATGCCTCCACCGCTTAACCAACGGAGTCAGGCACTAGCAATAAATTCCCTAGCATAGCGGGGCACTTTCCATCAAGAAACAGTTGACAACCCTGTTGATGGAACCTAGCGGTGTCATCTAAGAACATGACGCAATTCCCAAAATATCCATTAAATGTTGTGCCCTAAGCCCATCTCGACCACATGATGTCCCTTTGGAAACCGCGATCCTATTCAAAACCAAGTCCTTATCCACAATAAGCGCATCTTCACCCCGTAGGTCCATCACTTATTATTATTATTATTATTATTATTATTATTATTATTATTATTATTATTATTATTATTATTATTATTATTATTATTATTATTATTATTATTATTTTATTATAACATCACTTTATTAGAAACTCATAGGATTTACAAGAAATTAGTGGGAGCCGCGATACTAGCCGAGCCCCCACTCCTCTAGCTATAGCAAAGCTAATCCTACTAAAGATATGAATAGCAGCACGCGTCCCCAATGTCTTGGGTTACGGAGAACTTTCGGATTCGCTTCAGCAAGGTCACCGCATCCTTCTCAAGTTCCCCAAAAGAAGAGAATGAGAAGGAGAGAAACCCATATCCAATATTCGCGCACTTAGCCTCATATTTGGCGTGTTTACGTTGCACGACCTCAATCACCGCACTACCTGGCACAAAATCAACCATACCAGTTTGCGTTAAGGGCGATGACCCTGTCAGATCGACACAAACATCAAGTCCTCCATCCCACGAGTATAGCAAAACATCAGTCGGGCGCAAGGGTCTATCCTTTTCTCCACTAAGGCCAATACCAACTTCTTTACGAGCCGAGATCCCTGACCGAGAACATATATCAACAAGGGTATCGCGCACCACGTTATGTCGATGTTTAATACCAATAATACCAAAAGACGATACATCATGATCCCCATAAATATCACCCATAAAGACCCCGAACAAGTCGAGCACGGATTTGAACAGAGAAAAGTGGAACACCCAGCCGATAACATAACACACAACAGAGGTCTTAGCATTCATAGTCCGTCCCAACCCGTATATGGAACCACCCTAAGCCATCAAGTGTAATCCTCCATTTGCGATTTCCATAACGCCATCTGTCTAGTAGATAGGGAAAAGTAGATTCAGCCGTTTGGGTAACACGTGTGAAATATATATCTGCAAGTTTCTTCATGAGTTTGGGGGCAGCGATCTCACTTGGATTACTCAAGAGGTCAATATCCATTTTCACATTAAAAGCACACAATGCAGCATCAAAGGAAGGCCCGAAGTTACAATACAAGAATGTTGGAGCAAATTAGTTTGCAAGCTAGCAGATTGGAGTCTAGACGCAAGAAATGCATAGTTTAAGACATCACCGAATAAACACCAAGCCCTCCAAACATAAAGGGTAAAGTGGCAAGCCCCATTACCCAATCACCAAAACCAGTCCAAGGGTGACAATACGCTCAAAGAAGAACGAAGTCGCATCAAAAGAAATCTGAGCACACTCAAAACCCGTGAGAGTATGCGCAAGATAGCAAAATATAATTTGAAATACCAGACAAGCACTGAGGAGCAACAACTCACACCGAGGGTCATTAATCTTAGAAACAAGACCCATAAGCTCAATGGTTTTGGCAACCCGTTTACAACAAGCTCACTACTAAAATCAAAGTCCACACTAGCGGCCCACCCAATAATTTAACTCCAGCAAAGGTCCTGCAATATTAGCGGAAAACACCCATAATCCCGCTTCTAGGTCTTCTTTGGCCAAAACCTCGTTTATCAACATTGAGGTGCAAACCACAACGAGGTCCTCAACCATGATAAGCTCTAAAACCTTTTCGACGACCAAAGTATCTCCAATAATAGTGTCATCATCCAAATACCAAGCTTGAAGAGAAAGGCTAAAGGAGTCTCGAATCTTGCATACCAAAGGATGTAAAACTAAAGCAAAAAAGCAGAGGTCCAAGTGGATCACCTTGTTGCACACCTTGGTGCGACCATAAGGTGTGTTCCCCATAATATAATCTAGCTGGGCTGGAGTAACAAAATTCTACCCAACGTGAAATAGCAGGACAACGAAGGCGAACCTCTTGTAGCATAACCTCACGATCCACCAAATTGAAGGTGTTTTTGAAATCCACCAACAACATCGAAAGACCCACATCATCTCCACGATCTTCAATCAACCGATTCACGGCATGAAGAATAGCCTCTCCTCCTCCAGATACCCCAACGCCAAACTGTAGATCATTTAAATATCCATCTAAAGAAAGGCCAATCATAGCAACACTAACCTTGGAAACCAGACGCCTCCAAACAGTCCCCACAGCAATAGGACGGATACCACCTCCCGGCTTGACCAACAATGTGAGAGGAGCACTAGCAATATACTCACCCAATGCCCTAGGGAATTTTCCACCAAGAAAAAGATTCACCACTTGGGTGATAGAAGCGATTAACTCATCAGAAATAGCCACAACATCACCACTTAAACAATCCAAAGTGTCGGGCACGTAAACCATCCCGACCACAAGACGTACCACGAGGGAAACTCTTAATCATATCAAGAACCATAGCAGTAGATGCAACAAGGTGATGATGATCAATAGGTATATGCAAAGAGGAGCATGTTTGAAAGGGTGTTTAGCCTTTAAGTCTTCAAGAGTAGCATCATTATATGGAGCAACACCGTAAGAAGAAAGAACTCGATGTACCGCAGATAATGGCCATCACAAATCTTTATCTTACACTGCTTGACATTACGCTCACCCAAGTCCAAGTGTTCATCATCAATTTTATACCATGATGGGGAGGGTTCGGCTAAAACCTCTCTCACAAGTTGCGAACTACCACCAGACATACCCCAAGATCGAATGGCATTAGCAATATACTCTTCCTGACGTTGACGCTTTATAGCAGACCTACACTCGAGATTACTCCTTGGGCAAAAAAATTTAAGAAGACAAAGAGGCAAGACTAACAAACTAACCCAGCAAGAAATATCATCAGGTGTGCATATCACCTTATCAAGAGCTCCTTTCAATACCCTAGAGAACCCCAAGCGACACTTGGGAGGGATGGAATTGACAGTACGTAAACCCTTAGAAAGCAAAGTATCAAGGAGAGGCAAATCGAAACCACCATGCTCGTCCAAAACCAAATCTTCAACATGGGCAAGTTGCAAAAAAGAAGGAACTTGTGGTTTGGTGAGATCATACATCACAAACCTAACAACACCATCACCACAATCAGGGGGTGACACAAAATCAGAACCATGACGACATTTAGCCCGGAGAGTATGCGTTTTGAAACAAATACCACATAACCAAAGTCCCATACGCTTAAGAGTAACCTCAGCCCTCTCAAAAACAACCAAATCAGAAACAAGAGAGTGTTTAGTGATAGCTTGTGCCCCACCATTGCAATGCCGATCACGAAGATGTGTGATCAATGAAGACTTGGTGAGCCCATTTCCACCACCATCGTGACAACCACTAAGACCCACAAAAGGGCAATGAAATCGCACAACCGTCATATCAAGCAACCATGACACCAATAAATCGTACGAAGGAAATAATGAACTGTCAAATTAATGCCAAAACCCTTTAAAAATTAAGCAAACCTAAAAAATACTCACATGCAAGAGGTCCCACGATTCAACACATACTGTTGAATTAATGCAAATGTTGAATAAATCCTTAAAGATGATTGGATGAATAAATGAAGGAACCACGATCACGTTGATCGCCCATCGTCACCGAAAAACAAAAAACCTTTATGAATTAATTATTATAAAACAAGACTATGTATGAATTAATCTTTTGTTGAAATAACAACCCAGATTAGACGAATCAGATTGAATGAACTGCAAAAGGGTCGGTCGCCAACAATCGCCATCGCCCACACTATTATTATTATTATTATTATTATTATTATTATTATTATTATTATTATTATTTATTTATTTTTATTATAAACATCACTTTCATTAGAAACAAAACCATAGGATTACAAGAAATTAGTAGGGAGCCTCGAAACAATCTGGGCTCCCACACCTTTAGCAGTTCCTAATCCATGACTCTTTTTGTGAAACAAAGTATAAAAGGTTTAAATGCAATAACACAAAGATAAACGTTTCAACCGTATAATTTCTTATTAAATGAATCAAATAATTACAAAATGTTTTAAGGATAAAAACTTAATTACTTGACAATAGATTTAGCTATATGAACAAGCAAACTCAAACAAAGGTTAAAGTTTGCAAGTGAACTCTGAGGACACTGATTAGATTAGGGACCAAGACGAGTTCAAACGCGAGTAAATGCTCTTCATAAATGATACAATTAATATGGAAGAGAGATAACATTTTCAACATTCTCTTTATATAGGAGACAAACGAGGATGTCACCTGAGTTGTTGAAACTTGTCAATCATTTAATGAAGAAGTACATTTTTTATTAAATGCTTCGATTCTTTTGAAACACAAAAACCTTACTTTAGTGAACAATGTTGCCAACTGTACACCGCATTTTCACCAACTCTTACTTGTCTTGACTTTCTCAAGGATGCACTTTATCCCGCTCTTTTGCAATTTTGAAATGTCCGGCCTATATAACTAATACGACTTAAATCTATTTAATATCTAAGCTTTAGTATAATTGTATTTTACAATTTGGATCTTGCTATTATTAACTTGCTTTGTCTAACAAATGTTTATACTCGTTAATCGTGACTCAAACCGATGTTAACCTCTTTTTCTGGGTACCCGCATGTCAGGGAATCTGCCTAGCATGGTTCGATTTTAAATGGTAAAATGAATTACCCGTCGCGAAAAATGATTCTTATTTTTCTACGAACCGAACCAACCCGTCCAAGTGAACGTTCCTATCAAAGGCTATACAGGTGCCTGCATAACTCAGTCTGCCCTCTGATGTTGAAGTAATGTTTTTTTGGAGAAACGGCAGATGTTTATTTTACTTCCAATTGGTTACAAAAAATACAAAGCCCCGCAAAGCAATAAAGATGAACTATAATTACTTGACTAAACTCTGCCACTAATTAAGAATAATTATCAAACAAAAACTGGATTATATACTCTACAAGCATTTGAAGCTTCATTATTCAGCATTAAGCTTAAATTACAAGTGACAACCCCTAGAACACACTTTATTCTCATAAAGTACAAGTGCAAAGTGCCACACCTCTAATAACACTACAAGCAACTTGTAGCGAGAAAAAAAGACGGTAGGCAATTATTCTAAAAGTTTTCAGCAACAATCATTCAGTCACTTCAGTGCACATGTAGTAAACACAGTCTTATATTTAAAAACTACATTATGTATGATCTGTGATGTTGCCAAGATTTTTGAGGTACCATTTACTAAGTTGCCAAAGTGGTAGCTTCACAACCATCATGTACACATGCCAAGACATCTCTGTAGTCCCTTGAGATTGTAAAACTATCGTAAACCTTCCCGTCACTGCTCTTCTTGTACTCAAACAAAAGTGAAGATTGGTTAAACGCCGTTAGTTTGACAAATCCCCAATCATAATCTTTGTACAAACTCCAGAATGTATTGATCTCGGTGAAATCTGACAAGTGACTTCCTCCACCACCAACCACAACATGAATTGTCCCGTTTACGGTTCCAGAATAGTGAGATATTTCCTGGTTGACACATTGGTTCTACAAAATCACCAGAAGAAAAACAATATACTCATGTTAAAAAGGTATAATCATATCACATTTGTTACGTTGTATCATTATTATTAATCTGTAAAAATGAGAAAAACAAAGGATTTTACCTGATAGATAGGACAAGTCCTCTCATAGTTATGAACATGCCCGTAAAAAGCAATGTCCACCTTGTACTTTTGCCATAGCTTTTGTAAGTGTGCCCGTCCCATGGGCTCTTCAAAGGCTCCCTCATTAGCTAACCAACTGTTAGAAGAATAGCCAAGAACACGATGAGCAGAAAAGATTAGCCATGGCTGTTTTTGCCTGTCAACTGATGCAAGGCATTTCTCAATCCATGCATACTGTTCTGAACCCTCCCTCCAGTCATGCTCCGAATCTGCTATGCAAAAGTGGAACATTCCGTAATCTGTTGAGTACCTGAAAACATCATAAAAGGTTGACTTAGTATTTAATTTTAATAACACGACTAATTTTATTAGGAAAAAAAAACAAAATTACCAGAATTTAGCTCGGTTGTCTGCAGGAACGTAGTACATGAGCTCAGCGGGTACACCACACTCTCCACCTGAATCAGGAGTGTCATAGAAAGATCCGGTATTAGGAAAATCGCGTTCATGGTTTCCACTGCAAGATAAAATTAAGGTAAGTTGTTAAATATGTTACTCGTATTCCTTTTCTGACTAAAATTAATTGACTCAATCACACAAATACTTAAAAATTCTTACCTTGCAATCATATATGGTTTTACTGATGAAATGGGTTCAACTTGTGATGTGAATTGATCCCATTGTGATAGAAAGCCATTTGCATATGGCAAATCTCCTATATGGAAAACTATATCATAGTTGTCAAGGTCATCGATTAATTGGTCTGTAGTAATTAGAGATCCTGGTTGATAACTAGCATACTCATTTGACCCATCGCGTTCCGCCTAAAATACACAATCATAGCAGAAATATGAGAAAAGTTTCAGTGGTACAATTTACTAAACTGTCTATTCTACTAATTGTTGCTGCTACTACCTTTCCCATGTCTCCAAATATAATAACACGCTGCAACGAGTTTTGTCCTGGATATGGTGATGCTTTGAATGAATACATTTTACTCCAAACAGTTGAACCGTTAGGCAACAAATGTCCCATTCTGTATTCATACCTATAAAAGAAATTGTATAAAAAAGACAATTAGACAATAATGAAATATAAGTAACAATGTTATCGTAAAAACATAACGGTCACACACATACATGGTGTTTGGCCACAATTCCTTTAAGAAACTAGTGTGAATAAAACCAGGATCACGCCATCCAACAGTACGCGCAGGTGCACCTGTAGTTCCATTATTATATGTGCACATGTTTAATTTTGGAAATACCACCGATTCCTATTTAGTACTCGTATATGGTAGATAATCAACTAACCACACATGCTTCCGCGAGTAAAGGTCAATGTTCCTGCGGGCGACAGCTTTTTAGTATGGCCCTTCCAACCCCACTCAACAAGTGGAGTGGCTTCATCAATGTCGTAGCCACTAGTCCATGTTACCGTCATCTACATTAGCCCCAGATATTAGGCATCATATTACGAATAAAAATTGAATACAAATGAATTACAATTACGGATATGTACCTCATCCCAAGCTTTTCCATGAGCAAGACGAGGGTATAAAGGCGCCTTTGGGTTTGCAAATGAGATAGGATCTGAAACAGCTACCAATTTTGGCTGTAATTAAAAAATAACATTATTAGTCCCATGGATTGGAGCATCAAAATTTTCAGAATGATACTAATTTAACTATTCCGTAATAAAAAATGCTACAGAAAAGGGCATAACGCACGTTTTCCAATCCGCCTGTAAATAACGCAAATGCAAAATCTGCACGTTGATTAATAATCCGAAAGCTCAGTGTAGCTTTTCCTGTTTTGTTATAATTTGAAGTGGAGTGGTTTGCAAACTTGTACTGTTACGAAAAATAGAATAGAGGACTTGTTAGCACAAACCAAAAGTAAAAGAAAAAGGTTTCAAGGATTTGCAGATACGAATTTATACCTTAATTGGGGCTGTACATATGTATGGAGCTTCTGGCCAGTTACCAGTTTCCGGGTAACAATCTGATGCACTGTCACATTCATCTAAATGTTCAGGAACACATTTAACCCAAAAAAATAAATAAATAAATAAAAATTAAGAGGTATAATAGGTATGAACAAATAAGATTTACTTGAATTTTGCTGGTGAAAAAACTCCAACCCAGTCGTCGTTAGTTGGCTTAGGGTACTCAAAATTCACGTTGATCCATTCTGCATCCTCACCCTATCATGATATTATCAAAACTTATATCAATTAAGGCTCATGTTTTCATTACGAAAAATGTGAACATCTAATCCTATAAAAACATACATGGCGCAGGTAGATCTTTCTTACATTTTTTAGGCCATTCTCATATCATTTCTCTAATGGTTATACATGGTTTTAATTGGTCTACTGTTAGAAGTTTTACCAATACAAATTATTTAAACTACGCAATATAGAGTTTGTATATTCTCGTAAAACAATAGCTACATGCTCATGAAGCTGTTTTCAGACTGACTCGAACACACAAAACCACTGTGACATGTTTTGATACACCTTGAACCACTGTGAGATGTTTTGATACACCTTGAATACCGCTAGGTCAATAAAACTTATCTAACAAATACTCGTAGATAGTAACCATGTGAATACGTTCACTTTAGGTGACACCGGACCATTTGACTCATTTCATATGCATTTTATATACGTTACTAAATTTTTTTAATGTACCGAGTTGACAGATTAGAGACATATATAATTTAATATAAATCAACTTGTTTGCCTTCTA
This sequence comes from Chrysanthemum lavandulifolium, assembly GCA_022545495.1. Lineage (NCBI taxonomy): Eukaryota > Viridiplantae > Streptophyta > Magnoliopsida > Asterales > Asteraceae > Chrysanthemum > Chrysanthemum lavandulifolium. The sequence goes on from CM040244.1 coordinate 245,022,493, forward strand.
CCACTATGTAAAATCCTATTTTAATATCAATAAAAAAATTAAATCAACTCATTTTTTCAGGTACTCAGATTAAAGTTGCTTCTGCAACACATACTAAGATTTGTGCATACTGATACTCTGATAGTTTATCCTCCTGATATACATGTTCTAAATTAATTCACTCTTTTCACTATATACCCGAGAAACATCCTATCCTATATTTCTATATATAGACACTCTATCTTGGTATAGCAACTTCCAACAAAAATGTCATGGAATAAGCTTAACGTTATTTTCATTCTTTAGATCGAGTTATCGTAACTCAAGTCGAGAAACTTAGGTGTGGCTCACAAGTTCAAAAAACGAAGGTAACATCACATATCACAAACCAAAACGGGTATAGAAAACTGGCTATATGGGCTATGACCGGTTTAGATTTCCATAATAACAAAAACAATCATTAATGAACACGTACGTTGCTTTCTATGTCTAACAAGACATTCTATGTATACAATCACCGTATATGTGTAAATATGAGTTAATTAAACGCGATTCTGATCATAATTATTGCAGGCTTAACCATAACGCAGCAATATATAAACCAAAATAGCTTATTCGTGCAAATGAATGCATAGTGCATTATGTAAGTTAGCAATATTACTACTAGGATTCAAACATGTAAATAGGTTACCAATGCTAGAAAATATGTTTTACCTTGAGCCCGAGAATGAAAGGGTTAGCGCGAATATACGCCGACTTATGGAGAGCAAGAACAGTTTTGTGAATAGCAATTTTCGCTAGTGGTTGTTCACCACTCGGAGCATGGTGGTGAGGATGTTCGAGACCACTGTTTACAAGACGAGAGTAAGATGAAGAAGCATAACTAACTTTACAAACAATAGCATTTGAAACCAAAAACAACAACAAAGTTAGCATGCAATTCATTGTTGGTAGGTTAAAACAAGCACTGCAGTTCATGCACAATTGCATATCTTCAAATAACAGGAGTTTGCATTCTATATATAGCCGGTAATCACAAATATCAAAGGTGCCGTGTACACAGTATAAAAGTACAACAATAGCACGTTTTTAATGTATATGTATAAATAATATTTTTTACCCTCGATAATTGTTTTTTGTAAAAAAATAATAAAAAATACATATAGTTGAACCTAGAGACACTGCTAAAATAAGATAACATAAAAAAATGAACGTGATTTGCACATTTTGTTTTTTATGTACAAGCTGACAAAACATAATATAAAATACTACGATACAACTATGTAAAATCCCTTAAGAAAATAAGAAAAAAAGATTTTACCGGTAAAGGAGAATCAAAATCCCTTTGTAAATATAATATGATCGAGAATATTGATCGGTATGTTACGTGATATAACATGGTTATAGAACCCCATAAAACACTCAATAATGGATTCTCTAGAAAGAAGAAGTTTTTTTTTTTTTTTTTTTTTTTTTTTTTTGGAAAATTACTACTCGAGCGAATTTTTGGGCATACTTTGATAACGAGCATTGTATTTTTAGTTTTTTACTATCAAATTTGAAACTCATGTCAAAACCATTAACCAAACGAACCCTAAGTTTATAGACCAAAGACTACATGCATGACATCAGGCTTTTGAAGCATTAAAAGCTTTTAGCTAAGTTTTGAAAAAAAAAAAAAAAAAAAAAAAACTCCTATTAGCAGTTGTGAATTTATCTCTAGACAGCATGAGTCATATATATATATATATATATATATATATATATAATAAAAATAAAAATAAACGAGCTCTAGATACGCATAGCGGCTGAGGAAGATGATAATAATGGGTAATCGTCACTTTACACTCTTAAGGTTTATAGTTTTTACACTTTCCCTCTTGTGTTTTAGTTTTACTCTTAAACAAATACAAATAGATTTTTTGGATTTGAGGGACATAATGAAGCCTCATGTGAGATTTGTAATTGATGATGGTACAAATGTCTATGTGGTATGATAAATGGGATGACGAGGGACATTGTCTAATTTCATCTCCAAAAGAGATGTATGAAGCTAGGTTCCGTTGATGTTGTTGCTGATATGGTTAAGGATGGTAATTGGATTTGGCCAGAAGATTGGTGGAGTAAATTTCATGTTCTAAAAGAGATTAAAGTTCCATGCTTTACTCAACATTATGATAGAGTTGTTTGGTTAGATAAAAGAAATCAACAAATTCCTTTTACTATAACGGGTGTTTGGAAGAATATGAGAACTAATCGCTCAGAAGTGCTAATCTTACATGAGGCTTCATTATGTCCCTCAATATATAACGGTATATGTGGTATGAGAGGGAGTGAGGGGAAGTGAGAAGAAAGAGAAAGCTGATGTGGTGCCGATGTGGATGGTGAGCCGATCACCGCAACTTCCTTTAGCCTAATAGGCTAATATATAGCCAACTGCTAATCTTATTTTTCAATTATTAATTACTTTGATTTTCAAGTCCATCTCAAATTTAAATTCAAGAGTATTTGTATATTTTATGTTCGCCGCCCCGGTTAGGTATCATCTCATCTATCCAACTTTTTATTTTACTATTCCATTCAATGAACAACTTAATTTTTAAGGATTAATAGTTTAATTGAGTGTGTCTCACTTACTCCAAATGTTGAGAGATATGTTTTATTTTTTAATGCCTATCAACTCTTTATAGAAATGTCTCACCAAAATCTAATTTTTTAGAGTGATAAAAAAAAAGTTTATTGATTCTCATGCAGTTGAATTTCACTAACTGAAAATGTGAAACTATTAATAATCTTGAGAGTGAGATCTGTTTGATAAAAAATGTAAAGCTTATTTGTTGATTTTTGGTCCTAAGTTCTTTATCTTAGCATGCTATTGTGCTTTGGGTAACCATAATGATAGGAGTAAGAAGGTGTTAATGTCTATACTATGAATGATCCAAAGTTTACGTTTATATGTGATTTCCAGGACATGACTAAAATGTGTTTCCACTTTGCAACGGGTAAAAACCTATAGTTTCAACTCTTGTGAATTTTATGTAGAAGTTTAGGTTTATTTTAGATTGCTTGAAGTATCATTTCGTAGTTTAGTGATGGTTTCTCTAACTCATGCTATTTAGTATTTATTATTACTTTATCGATAAATTATGCTTCTTTTTGGCTATGCAGGTGAAGTTGAAGATGATTTGGCTATTCGAATGTAGTTTGATGCAAGTGATCTTCAAAACTATATTTTTAACAGTTAATAAATCATTATGCTACTGATTTCAGGATTTGATGCATCTGTAAGGACGTTTTCAAATTTGACATAATAAATTTAAGGGCTAATGACACCGTAATGTATTATACTTGTCACTCGCACCTTTTATATGTATCGAACAAATTTTTTTGCTATTCTATGTACTAAACTTGATTTTATTGTATTTTTTGTGTACTTTGCACCTTATTTTTTTGCTACTATATGAATAATAGTTGTCATAAAATACACAAAAAATACAATAAAATCAAGTTTAATTTAGTACATAGAATAGCAAAAAAAAATTATTTGATACATATAAAAGATGCAAATGACAAGTCTGAAACATTATAGTACCTTTAGCCATAAATTTAATTACTTTTATTCAAATTTTAATGAAGTGTTTGATTTCAAAATGCTATATGGTGTATCTAACCCACAAAAGCTCATTATGTACGAATATTAGGGCTCGTTTGGTTCGCAGAATGTTTTTGACGGAATTGTAATTTGTTTAAGGAATTGGAATGTAAAAGAATGGAATGTTAGAAATTGAAATCCTTATGATTTAAAATCTGACAGAATTGAAATTTGCAAATACTAGCGCATGTTTGGTTGAAAGAATGAAATGAGAAAAAACAATTATATTAAAATATTTAAAATTTAATTTTAGTTTAAGATTAATAAACTAAATATTATTTAATAAATATATTACTTATCAAATTATAATAATAATTTTTTAAATAATATTATATAAACTAATATATTAAATAAATATTTTTTATATAAAATACAAGTGTATTTTTTAAAGTATAAATTAAAAAAGTAAGCTATAAATAAATTATATTTAATTTTAAATAAATAATAATTTATATTTAATTTTAATTAAATAATATTTTAAATCTTAATAACGTGTTTGTTTATAAAAAATAATAATAATAACAATAATAATTAAATAATCATTTATAATAAAAATAATAATAATAAAAATAAAATAATAATGATATGAATTCCATGGAATTGTAAACAATTTCTCTCATATTGCAATAAAATGTTGAATTCCATATATATGGGATTTTGAAGGAATTTCATTCCATTCTGTTTGCAAACCAAACACAGTAAGGAATGGAATTCAGATTCTAAATTTTTAAAAATTTTCAACCAAACATTTTATGAAATGGAATTGGATTCCAATTCCACCAGAATCCTTAAGATTCCGCCGAACCAAACGGGCCCTTATACTACAAACGTAAGGAATGCTTAACTATACTTTCAGCTCTAAGATATGTTTTGAAATTTGTTTCGCAACTCTCGTGTGAGCTTCCAGCAATATATGTCCTAATTTATAAAAGGGTAAAAGTCACACGAGATAACGTAAATTTTTTTAAAGATACTTGGTCATTTAAATACTTGAAAGAAATCACACGTTTTTTTTACGCTTTCTTTCCAGCAATTTATAAAAGCGTAAAAAACAAACGAAAACGTAAAAAATCAGACGAAAACATAAAAAACGGTTGAAAACGTAAAAAAAAAACAGACGAAAATGTAAAAAAAATAGACGAAAACGTAAAAAACGATCGAAAACGTAAAACGTGCCAATAAGTATAAAAAACGAAAGAAAACGTTAAAAAAAGGACGACAAAACTATCGAAAGCATAAAAAACGTACCAAAACGTAAAAAAATGGACGAAAACGTAAAAAATCAGACGAAAACGTAAAACAACGGATGAAGACGTAAGAAAACGGAAGAAAATGTAAAAAAAACAGACGAAAACGTAAAACAACGAATGAAAACGTAAGAAAACGGATTAAAACGTAAAAAAAACGGATGAAAACGTAAAACAACAAATGGTTTGCTCGCCCAAATGGTTTGCTCTCCTAAAGTGTCGATTTTGATAAACTTCTTTGAAAGTGTTTATTTTTGTAATTGAGTGTGAGAAGTGTCTGTTATGATAATTGATTTTTTTCCATTGCCACCCGTGAAACTCGTGAGTCTATAATATCGTTTTCTATACAACCAAACTTTGTCATTAATCATCTTAATCCATATCCGACATTGTATAGAACTTTAGAAAATTTACACTTCTCAAGTTTTGATAGTTGAAATTCCAAACACCACTATGGATTTGAGCTGTTTTTGGTTCACTAAAACTATCCGATTGTATATTCTAGATTTCAAAATGTTGCTTAAAAAGATAATAAAAAGCTTTATAATATCAGGTTTGTTAGTCATAAAACAAAAATCATTAGACAAGCCATAATAAGCTTTATGACCATGCGTGGTTAGCCAAGGAGGCACCACCATCACGCGCTAACGCTAATGCGACCTTACTTGCTTCTCGTGTGCCAGGTAAAAAAATTTTGGTCAAAGTTATTTTATTGTTTAAATGAGCAAGTTTGTATTTAACTAAGATGTGTTTGTGTCTTAGTTGGGCATACATTGATGTTAAATATGTAATAATCAATACGGAAGTATTAGTGATAGAAAGGCGACGAAAAAATACATTAAATAACACTAACGTAAAGGTATTCAACACCATCAAAATCACGATTCACGATCAGCCTAAGGCTATCAACAATGCAGTGATATGGCTTCGTTCAAAGAAAAGGTCTACACTATTGCTCATCATTCAATGCTATTGTGGGATTCATGCGTGTAAATTGTGTTCGTCTCTGTTTGCACCTCATTTAAACGAATATGATTGGCCCTGTTTTGTTATAATGATAACTTTAAAAAGAAAAATATAGATGCTGAAAGGAACTATTCATATTTTGGATTATGATTTGTAGATTTAAGTTGCATGAGTGATTAATAGAAAAGGCTAACTTTTACAAAAGGTTTGAAACCAAACATTAAAATCTGTTGATAAAGAAAATGGGTTTTTTTTTTTTTTTTTTTTTTTCGGCCTTTTATCAATATATATCATTTTACCTATACTATACTTCAAACACAACATATATGTTGTAGTTTAAATACTTTAATGTCAAAGTCATTTCCCTATATTATATTATATCAATGTCAGTTTTAAAGTTATTGTATTAATGAGAGACATAGTTAACTTTTAATGATATGTTAGTAAACTTTTTATTTCATATATGCTCAAACTACGTTTTTTTATAAAAGCATAAGGGGCTTACTAAATAGACACATTATTACTATATATACTAAAGCAGCCGAAAAGTAATGCCTCTGATTGGTTACTCAAAAAATATTATTCTATATTTTGTTACATATTATATTAGGGGATAGACATATTTTATTATTTATCTCGACTAAAGTTGTTTTGGTATGCATGACAATTTATAATAAAAAATACATGGGACAGTAAAGAAAGTGATAAAAAGAAATTAAATTTTAAAATACACCCTGAACTTCTGACTATTAACGACTTTTTTATACAACAAACTTTATTTATCAATCATCTAACTGATATATTTAAATTTTTTGAATAAAAAAAATACTGACAAAAAGATCTTTCGATAACGAACAAAATAAGCCTAATATTGATATGCTTTTGACATAAATACGATTTTATAAAAATTGTTGAAGTTTAATACATATATAGTTTTTAAATAACAGAAACTTTCAAAATAAACCTTTAACCTATCAACTACTTTCAAAAATTTTCTAAAGTTTTTTAAAACTACAAGGGCCAAATACGTACAAATATTTATAAAAGTTTATATATAATTCTTTTTTATATATATAACAAAGTTTATTTATCGAATATCTGACAAATATCTGCTATTTTATTAACAAAAATATCGGCCGGAAAGGCCATCGTTACAAATAAAGCGATCGAATATTGATATAATTTTGACATACGTGCGATTTTATAAAAATGTTTAAGTTTAGCATATATTCTTTTAGAAAAATTATTCTTGTTTCCCATTTCAAAAGACTTGGTACAAAAGATGGTGACCAACAACAAGAAATTAAACACAAACATTAAAAAAATATCGAACACTGCAACCAGAATGCGACGGGTTCCTCTCCCTCATAATACAACATTTGAGGACTAGAAATATAAACTTTGCAAAAAAAATGACTACCAAAAACCCGCTGCAACGCAGCGGGCACAACATTCTTGTTTCCACTAAATGGACACTAATAATAATATAATCATCAGTGTATTTTGACTAATCATTAACAACAATTTAATCATGTGTAATGCTTTTAAATCATATTTTGAGTAAATATAAAATTTCTGATTTTGAAACGGGAAGATATAAAATTGCCTTTTAAAAATATTCATAACAACATACTCAATTTCGTCGGAGTGAGATATGAGGAGATACAATGTAGGCTAATTTTACCTTTATCTCAAGATAAACCCGAAAGGAAGAAGACCAAGAGACTACTGGTAAGTGTGTGTCATGGCAGTGCTAAAAAATGTGTCGGTGTGAGAGTGCAACTTCGGAAGGGGACCAAACAGTGAGCCATTGCCACGTGGCACCTGCCACTACATAAATAAAACGTGATATTTTCCTTTTGTTTCTTTTGTGGTGGTACTATTACCATTATTTATTTTGGATAATCCTTGTTGTCTTATTGAAGGAAAATTGATACCTACATCACATTTTTTTTTATGTATGCATCATAATTTGTGCATTACAGTTTGTACTATATAATATTGTAATGCACAAATTGTAGTGCATATATCAAAAAATGTGGTGTGAGTATCACCCCTTTATTGAAGATATTCATCTTATCAATTACTATATATAAACAAATACAAGATAGAATGAGAATCATATAAAAAAATTATTGAGAAATTGTGAATTAAATGTGAGAATTGCATTTAGTTGTGTTGATATATAATTTTAATGCATACAGATATCTCTTTTGTTGATTCAATACAAACGAGAGATTCATACAAGCTTATTTTAGTGTACATTCGCTTAATTTTGCAAGCTGATTCAACACTTTCACATTAATATGATATTTTGAAAATAATATGAATCAATAGTTACATTTTAAAAACTTTGAATCATGAATTTGTTTCTATTCAACTAAAGAAAATTTGACATTAAAAAAAAACATGAATTGAGGCTTCAAATTGCGTTTTTCATGAATTCTCAAATTTCTCAATTTCTTAACGTAACTAAGGTCATACGGGATATTTTTCTATTTACTTGGCTATAGTCAAAAGAATCTAATGCAAAAATAAAGAAATTTATCTTTTTTATGCACCTGACTCAACACGCCACCAACGGATTTATAAGAACAAACCATCTCATAGATTGTGTGTGACACGAATAAGATGGGTAGGTGGTAACAAGGGAAGAAAAATGAGCTTTTTTTCGAGTTGAATGAAAAGCAGTATTATTTTTCCTTTGCAAAACATTGATAAAAAGTTAATATTGACCGTTTTACTAGTCGCGTGTCTTCTATACTCACATAGTCACGTTACTTACGTCTTCTGTACACTCGTAAATTTATTGTAGGCTGAAAATCTTGCATTTGTATAAAATTTGTTTAGCCTTAAAAAAAAAAAAAAAAAAAAAAAAAAAAAAAACTTTTGACCCACTTTTTTTTAGGCACAAATAAGAACACTTCATCATTAGTTTTTACATACATAAAGTTACAAATTATATCGTTGCAGGTTGAAAGTTTTTTACCTTTTTCTTGTCTATAATTGTTGCATTTGTTTATTATTAATGTTATTATCAATAATTGAGATTTTGAATGGTTCACATATATAAACATTATCCATCATCAAGATAGAGTTACTGTATATATCAACCATTTATTTCCAAACCCTGATTTATACTGAAGCGCCACGTAGGGATGACAACGGAGTAGGGATATCGAGGATCGTATTTCCCATCCCGTTTCCCACTCTCCATCCTTATTCCCGTCCACATTCCTGTCTGGGAATAGTTTTACAACCTTATCCCCATCCCAAGTGGGGATCGGGGAACCTCACAGGAATTCGGGGATTTCTCATACTTATCAAAAAAACATACAGAATACACAAGCTCATGAAAAACATAAAGAATTTGACTCATAAAGTGTCACAAAAAACGTACATCACTCATATTTAAATTAATTACAATGTTAATTCAACTTTAAAGCATCGTATATATTGAGACAACGCATATTATATAAGAATAACGTGCATTGTATTTGAGTATTCGGACAACACATTGGGTAAGTAATATATAATAACTAGTGTTTAATTGATTATACCATTTAAGCTATTTGAGTATTTAAATAGGGTTTTTCTATTATGTGCCCTAGGGTATATGTTAAGAAGTGAAAAAAATACATAAAAGTATATGGGGATCAACAAAAAATACATTTTTAATATGTACTTGTGTCCTTTTTCGTGGATCCCATGTATCTTTCGTGTCTTTTCACTTATCGTGTCTTGCAGAGCACATAATAGAAAAACTCATTTAAATATCACACGTGCATATAAATTACATGTCAATGCTCATAAAAATATAAATACAAAATAAATGTTGTTTTAATATACATATCATTTTTATATATTTATATATTCAAAAATCAGGGTTGGGTTCGGGTTCGGTGATTGATGTTGTCCCATCCCCGTCCCATACCCAGTTACGTAATTCGGAGATTTCCTATCCTCATCCCTGGTCAAACCAGGAATTTCTCAATCAAATCGGGTTTGAAGATCGGGTCTCCGTCGAATACGTTTTTTTTTCATCCCTAGCGCCACTTTAAGTCACATGTGCCCGATATGGATATCAATCGATCTGGGCCATACTACATTTGTGGTATTGAACTTTTTATCATTATTCTAAAACTAGCCGGGTACCCGCGCGTTGCAGCGGCGGGTACCCGTGTAATTGAATTCCGGCATTAAACTATCAATACTTATGACAATTTTTAAAGACATAAGTTTATGATTTATTGTCTACCTGATAATATTAGTGTACCACAAAAAGCGATTCAAAATTACATATAAAATAAAATGATAATAGTTAATTGTTGTAAATAGTATCATGAGTCCATGACGATAGAACAATGTCACCTGTATAAAAGATTACTATGTATTAATATGCCAATTGTGATTTATACAAAATAGTTGATTGTTGTAAAACGACTTTTTGTTTACTATCTCAACTCGACCATAGATGACTCCAAGATGATAAGTTTTTACAGCATTAGCAAATTATGTCTTTAGTCACCAAATAACTTGTTCACCTCTAAATGATCATTTTTATACTTAAAAGAATAATCAACATTTTAATTATCATCAAATTTTGAAATTGTAACCGAAACTTATATGTATGACATTATTTTTCCGTTAAACAAGATAAATGATAATAATGTGAATATTCGTATTAGTAACTTGCTTATGTTTGTCTAAGTAACGTAAATTCTCATTATGACCATAAGATATATTTTAATTATCAATGTAACATCAATTTATTGGCGTTAAGATAATTACGATACAACATACTTATTACCATATTTACGATAGTTCCTCCTTTTTTTATTAATGAATATTACTTCTTTTATTATAGTTACAATGAGTATAACTATATAAGGGTGCGTTTGGTTTAGGGGTGTGGGGTGGGGTTTGGGCAATTATTACATAAAAGAAATGTTTGGTTGACTATTGAGTTTTGGATTTCAACTGTTTCAAATCAAAACAGTGGTAAATATAATTCCTATGTGCAAAGGTCGGATTTGTAAAAAGTTAAGGGCCCACCTTTTCTCTGTCTCTATGTTTTTGATAAAATAATATATTTTAGTATAAAATAATATAGATGTTTACTTCATTTTATTAAATATATATATATATTTTTCCTATATCAAATCCAAATCCAAATCCTAATCCATATTTAAATCCAAATCCAAATCCAAATCATAAACCCACCTACAAACCAAACGGACCCTAAGCTTATATGCAACAGTAATTACCCACCAAATAAGCCCATAAACTAACATGACTTGTTTTCATTTGAAATTTGAATATAATCAAGCAAAACTGCTCAACCGTTTATTGTTGTTTCAAAGTATTAAATTTTTTCTCAATGTTTTCCATTACAAGATTATAAATCTAACTCATGAAAGATATAGGTGATAAATTACAATGTTGGTACACTTACAATTTGATCTAGTATTAAAATCTCTACTACTAAAAGTCTAAAATTGATAGTTAAATATGAATCAACAAAAATTAAATTAACTAAAACTAATTGAAATAGACCCAAAGTCAATCAATGAGGTCATGAATACAATTTTCACCTGTTCATATGTGTATCCATCAATATAATTTTTTTTAATGCTAAAAAACATGGCCTACTACCTTGAATACTATCAAAAACACAGGAACAGTATAAAAAAATCATAGCAAACAGAAAAAAATACTTTTTAGAAGTAGAATTAGATCTAGAATCAAAACATCATACTAAGCAGTCATGGGTATCAAAATTCCCAAACACAAAATGATAATCAGCTTCATGGGTATCATCAAATCTAAGATTAACCAAAAAGTCAAAGAAACAATGTCCAAAATGAACTCAAGCATCATCTTGATTTATTACTAAACACACAAAACACCATAAAAATACACCTTTTGCTCAGAATCTCATGTAACACAAATAATATACATAATGCATTATTCACCATCGGTTCACCAACACCGCCGCAAAAACAAACACGATCCTCAAAAACAGAACTCGAAAGATCAAGAAACAAAAGGACCAAAAATCACAACAAAAAAAAATGCAAGATTTTCGGCCAAAAAACTTTGTCATCGGCCTTAAAAGTTGATAACAAATCTCGAAGTATCTAAAACCACCAAACCCACCGCGAGATGATGGCTATGAACAACCGAAATCACCAGCAACCAAAAACCCAGCCCGGACTACACCTAAACCATCGAAAGATGGTGGCAGTTTCGGCAGATGATGGCGGTGATGAGGTTATGATGATGATGGAGGCGACGACTGTTGTTTATGAATTGAGAGAGATTTGTTGTGTTATCGGCTATAGAAAAAAAGTTATGAGAGAAAAAAGAAAAGCAAATATGCGGTAAGCTTACTTTTGTGTGTGTATGTTGCTTTTTATTCTCTATCAAATAATGGAAGGTGGGAGGATGTTACTACGATGATGAATGGGTCATTCTGATTAGTGTTAAATGGTACATTACAAGTAGTGTTAAATGGGTTGCATCATTATTGTCAAGCTGTTACTAATTTAGATGTAAATGCTCTTGAATTTCCAGACTTTTAATTATATGACTTGTATTACAATGTGAGACTTTCTTATATTAGCAAGTGTGTTGGCTTACACTTTTTAAGACTTCTTTTTTAAGCAAGTCCCAAATGCATTATTAAGTAGTAAGATAAGATAAGATAAGATAAGATAAGATAGCATCTTCGTATGATACAACATCAACCATTATTATATATCTTAATTCTCGTCGGAAACGACGTCGGTTTAGCTTTTGAAAATATTGGACGAAACGACAATTTAGGCCCCAAATTAAAAGGCAAAACGACAATATTGAAACGACGTCGTTTCGGAAGTTTGGGAAAACGGCAAAAAATACCCCGAAACTCTGCGACGCTTTCCACAACCAGTCCTAGACTTCCTTATCTTTTCAGAAAATTTGAAAAATGGCAAAAATTAACCCCGAAGTATGCGCCACTTTGCAGATTCAATGCTGAACTTTATTTGTTATTATGTAATTAAGGATCTAGCGAATTCATTAAATATATATACATATATATTAAAAAAATTAATAATAAAAATTAAAACACACCCTTACAACAAACTTAAGGTCAGCGTTTACATCCCGACCCATTATCACTATCAAATGTGCCAAATGAAATTAATATACCAATATTTACATAAAAATTTATACGAATTTAAACACTACACATATAATAAAACTCATATAACATAAAATAAAAGCAAACAAACCGCTAATATGTAATTAAGGATCTTGCGAATTCATTAAATATATATACATACATATAAAAAAAAAAAAAAAAAAAAAAAAAAAAATTTCAAACACACTCTTACATCAAACTTAAGGTCAACGCTACATCCCGACCTATCTATCACCATACAAATGTCTTAAATGAAATGAATATCCAACATTTACATAAAAATTTCGACATGATTTAAACATGCATATAACGTAAAATAAAAGCAAAGAACCCGCTGCAACGCGCGGATGCATCATTCTTGTTTATAGTGAGATGATATATTTTTCTTTGTTCAGTGAGACAATGATTAGCTTTGAACAAAGAAAGTATAAAATCACAAAATATGAAATGAGATATATTTCTCTGGAAATGAAAATGCCACATCCTATCGCCAATAATAGATATATAATTTGATGTTATATTTGATATTCGTATATTTTATGAAAATTTCGATCAATAGAAAACCTAAACGCCTCAGTTTCGCGGATGGGAGGAGTGCGAGAGCTGAGCCCGCACGCTCTATGCTTCCAGCCTTCCCTCCAGTAAAAGACCCCGGACCTATGGGGAGAGTTTTCTATTTGAGTTTCGGGAGGTATTTAATATTTACTGCATGCAAGATTTTGCCTTAATATGATTAGAAAATCTCTTTTCGCGTTACGTGCCAGGCTATCGATAACGTTTTTTAGTTTATTTTATTATCATTTAGAGTCACATGCATGCCACTTAGAAATGAATATTTATCAACCATGTGTGTTGAGGGTGTGGGGCGGGAAGATAACAGGAAAAAGACTTTCAAGTTTCAAGGCCAAGGCTATCGTCTATTGGCACTCTTGACATTTTCCTTTTCTATGCAATTGATTGACGGATGTGATTTAATGGGTAAAAGCTATAAATGCTATATACTTACAAAATAACTTATTATGATTTATCAACTTTTTATATTGTCATTATACTTAACTAAGAAGTCTTGCGTGTTGTGCATGAAATCTACTAAAATAAAAATTTCGATAAATAATGTATTTTAGTTTATTATGTTCTTTTTAACAATAAATTTACGGATATCAAAATTTCGTTTAGCCGTCTTGTTCGGGCTCGAACCCGTTGCCGTGTCTGCTCGGGTTCGAGCTGTTTAGTCTGCTACCGTTTAGGCTCAAGCTTATTTGGCCTGTTCTTGTTCGAACTTTAATATTTGTATAATGTGATTTATTATTTGTAGTAGTGAAATTTAATGCAAGTATTGTGTTTAATTTTGTTGTACAATATGCTTGATAATTTGTATTTTTTTATGTAAGGGGTGTTTTAATAACTGTATTAATTGTATTCATTGACCATTTAAATAATTGACTACATTAAATAACATTAATGTGGTGTTTTGTTGTACACTGTGCTTCTTGTCTTGTACGTCTGAAAATTACATCATGCTTATTTTGTTGTACACTATGCTTATTTTGTTGTAAATCTGAAAATTGGTTGCAGCTATTGTGCATTGTGCTTAAATGGTTGTAATTTTTGGTGAAAGGTGTTTTTAATAGCATTAATGTTGTTTGATAGAATTTTAGTCTTAAAATTACACCACGCTTTATTTTGTTGTACAATATGCTTACTTTGTTGTAATTCTGAAAATTGGGTGCATTAAAGTGTTGTAAACCATGCTTAATTTCTTGTACGTCTTAAAATTAAGAGTGATGTGCTTTCGTGCATTATAAGTAGTATAGAGAATGTTTCAATTCCATTGTCATTATGCTTAATTAAATCTTGCTCTCTCATTTGAAATGACTTAAATGCCCTTCTTCTCCGGTTTCACTTAATAAATCACATAAAGTTGGTTTTTTGTTAGTTATTTTATGTGATTCTTTCTTTTCCACATTAGATGTTGGTTTTATGTTGGGGGCGCGAGCATAATTTTTCTTTGTTGTTAAAAAACCCAGAAAACTTATGAGGTTAATAGAGAGGGATGTAACTTTATGTGGTGATCTAATAGTACTATTTTGCAAAGTTTAATACAATGTCCTTTTGGGCTTATTAGAATGAACTTCTTCTGTTGGTAGCAAAATTTACAATGGTATAAAAAAGGTGATTATAAATATTTGATTTATGATCGATTAATGTTTGGTATTTATTTTATTTTATATTTTTTTGTAAGAGAGACGATGAGTTGTCTCATAATAAATATTTTTGGAGAAAGTATAGTTTTGAATAAAGTTTAACTGGTACAAGCATGTTAGGGCCCGTTTGATTTGTAGATGGGTTTAGATTAAGATTTTGATTTGAATGTAAAGTTGCAGATTAAGATTTTGATTTTGATTTGATTTATGAGAGAGAAAAAAAATATTTAATAATAAATATTTTATTATTTTATTAAGTTAGATAAAAATATAAAATAGAATGTGAGAGGAATAAATTAAAAAATAAAAATAAAATAATAGGACCCACATTAATAAAATGAAATCCGGACTCCTCCATTGGGGTTTCTCTCTCTTATACTAGTTAGGATCGAAATCCATTTTTAACTCTCAAAAATTGAACCAAACGAATATATATATGTGAGTGATGCAAAAACTAGGCCCCAAAACACTCCAACCAAACGGACCCTTAGATCTGATATTGAAGCATGTTTCAAGCCTTGGTATCCGAATTTATTGTTGCTGATAGTGGACCAATTAACATGTGCAAGAGTATTGCTAGCAATAGTAGTCATACTATGTTTAAAGGATTCATTTGTCTTTTTGGCAACTTTGTTCATTATGCCGTGGCTTCACCGAAGACTCACCGGAAATGAGTTATAGTGGAGGAAGAAGATGAAGATGTGAGAAATGACCAAAATACCCTTAACAAACCATTTTAGTTATGTATAGTGTTTCGTGAATAGTAAGATTTTAAAATAGTCTCTCAAAGTCGCAAACTGACTTCAAAAATGATGAATAGTAATCTGTGAATAGTAAATTCCCGAGATGAATAGTAAATTTGAGAAATGATTTGAAATTACGATTTGTCACATTCGCCCACCCAAAAAGGAATCCAGTCCCTGAATTCAGTTCATGTTGGTTTCTACGGTGTTATTTGTGAAAAGATGAGGATATTTGAATCGTGAAACGTGCTATGTACCTTGCTGAGTTCTGGCGGCAGTTCAAGTCGATATGCTACAGGATCAATTCTATCCAGAATTTTAAATGGTCCAATATACCTCGGGTTCAACTTCCCGCATTTTCCGAATCGTATAACGCCTTTCCAAGCGAGACTTTCAACATAACTTTATTGTCAACTTGGAATTCTAATGGTTTGTGACTTGTGGAACATATTTCCAATATTTTACGTCGTATATCGACGTAGCTTTTCTATTTATTTGTTGTCGCTTGTAACTGATTCTTGATCTGTACGATTTCTTTGTTGTTTCATGAAATAAGTTATGGACTATTGAGATGGGCTTTCCTGATTTTGACCCGTAAATAGGTGATTGACACCTCAACCATAGAGTGCCTCAATTGGTGCAGTCAATATGTTCATGTGATAACTATTGTTGTAAGGGAACTTGTTCGATGATGAATGATTTACCCAATCGTTTCCAGAAACAATCACATATGCTTTGAGCATATCTTCTAATGTTTGAATTGTTCTCTCGCTCTGACCATTGAGCTGAGGATAATAGGCTGTACTCATGTCCCAGTAGGTTCCATGGGGATCTTGAAATGATTGTCAGAAGTTTGAGGTGGATCGACTATCTTATATTAGGTATAATTGAAATTGATACCATGTGTCTCATGACAAATTCCAAAATGTCAAGTCTATCAAAAAGGGCATTATTGTAAAGAATAGATTATGGTTAACAGTTGTGATTCCTCACGTTTCTAGTTCTAGCGAATGTCATGACTTGAGTCTTCTTTGCCTAAGGCGCTTAGTCTCCATTACTAAGATGTTTATTGCTTGATGGTGTCTCTCTTAATTTCCCTAATCGAAGTTTTTCGATGCTCTATGTTGTAAAGTCACGAAACCCTAAATATTTAAGTGATGTGTTATGGTGGTTGATTTTCAAGATTTGTTTTTTTTTTTTTTTTTTTTTCCGATTTTAAGTGTTTTGTTTGAAATCTTTTCTTTGAATGAATGAATTTACAATTTTGAACAAACGACTTTCTAAGTAATATTTTTCTTGATGATTCAAAATTTAGTAGTTATGCAAAATATGATTGTTTATCAAAGATTGATGTTTATACGCTTCTTAACGTACGAAGGTTTTGTTAAAGATTGACCAAAAAGAACTTGCTTGTTAAAACAGGTACTTCAGAAGAAAAAAAATATTTCCTACAAGGTATATGATTCGTATAAATACATTTTAAATAAAATCCATTTAAAATAAAAGCACTATAAAGGATAAAGTAGTCGGGTAGGTATGTCTGCCTGAATGTTTAGTTTCTAATGTTGGATAATGTCTATCAGTCGATGTTAGGCAAAATCTACAGGCATAGGTATTCAATCTTACTTTAGTGTTTCTAAATAGTTCATCACTGAGGTTGTTATCATGCTGACAAAAACGTAGATATCAGCTGATACTATGTTGAAGAATGTTTGTTCTGTTTTCATGTGTAGATGGGGAGTCATTGAATTTTCCGATATGTTCAGGCCTGTTGCATCTCTTGATATGGAAGTGAGGTTATCTGTAATTTCTAGAGAACACAATGCTTTAGGGGAAGTTTATATCGATAACCTTAACTTAACTCGATTTTTCCTTTGAGGGAAACTTATTGTAGGGAAGTTCACATATTGCTGAGGCCATGTTTAATGGAATGTTCTGTAGTCTTGGTTAGAAGACTTGGTTTATTTCTACAGTGTTACTTAGTGGGTATTGGTTGTGTACAAATTCTTGTAACTCGGTCTAGCTGGTACTTTTGAAATGATAGAATTTGGCTTCTCGTCCAAAGATAGTGGCTCGGATTATCTCGTGATGTCTTAAGATTTCTGTTTAGTTTTGAATCATCTTATTACATACTTCTAGTCCTTGTTGGTAGTCCTGAAATCCTTTCATTGTTTTCTTGTATCGTGGTATCCTCCTCGTATATGGTATAGAAAGTCTTTCCTAAAGAGGTCACTGGTAAAATTTCAACTTATCGGTTAAGTGAGTGATGAATGGCGTAGGTATCTATAGAGTGTTAACAAAAAGAGATATTTATAAATAATTTATCTGATTACAAAGCTTTGTTTTTGAATGAAGATTGTTTTAGGAAGTTGGAAAAGATGCTTGTTTCTTTCATGACATAATCCTTCCTGAATTATACATAGGTGATCAGGCTATGTATAATCGAGGACAAATGATGTGATGCTTGGTTTTGTTGAAATGATATTATGTTTCTACGAAGTTTTAGATGATATTCAACGTTTTGTTTTGTAAGATAATGGCTAAAACAATTTTTCACAGTAACATGAAAATCGTTTCGCGTAATGGTAGTAAATAGTTGATAGAATGACTCAAAAATCAATTTATATGGTGGTAACAAAACAGCTTGTTTTAGAATTATGTGAAACAATTTTCCTTAGATGGTAGTAAAATAACTTGAAATAAAAAATTTTGAATGGTTTGTAGGATACATGGGAGAACCTCATAGAATGGTAATAGTCTCCTAATTTGTCAAGAATAAAGTTGCCCTAACCCCTAGTAAGATAGCGGTATATTGTTGCGAAATGATTGAAAATTGGGCAATTGGAATAGGGAATGAAATAAAAAAAGGTTGTGATTATTGTGGAGATAATAAAGGATAAAGATTATATTAGATAAAAAGGTACTTATTATTTGTTCATGTTGATGGTCTAATCGTGTCTCAAGTGTAGGAGCGAGAGGTCATCAAAGCGGCAGCACTCTGAAACTCTCACCATCCTCAAACCTATAAGATGGTGTAGTGTCTGTAGTCTTAGTGATAGATGGTAATGGTGTGTCAAATCATGCACGCTTCCCAAGCTGCAAGTCATATGTATGAGTAGTGTCTATGCGATGTGATGGTACAGATGGTGCTCTAGATAATAATGATGACGATGATGATGTGGAAATTCTAGTGGTAATTTAGGAAATGATGGTGAATGAAATACTACCCTCGTTCATGTTGTCTCGCAACGTTTCAGAGGTAAAGCTGGAGTATGCACTATTGGACTACTAATAGTGGTATGAGTAGCTGATGGTGGTGGTAGTACATGAGTTGCGGGTGATCTAAGAGTGAGGGGGGGTAAGAGAATATACTCTCTTCCTCGCAGTAAGCATCCTAATAGGTCCATTAGGACTTAGCATATAAGTCCTATCAAATGGTATGATCTGTCCCGACAGAATGATAGGAACTGCCCTGTTCCTATGACGAATCGATGGTGACAATGGTGGTGTAGGTGCAACTTCGTCCTCCTCAAAGGGTTCAATCTCAGCATCTGATGTTATCGGTGCTGAGTCAACTGATGTTAAAATTGTGGTAGGGAATGTCAAGGTGTTCCCCACGTTGGAGTCTGAAGAAATGATGATGGAATGGGTGTTCGAAGACATCTATGTGACAATCGATGTGAAATGGAAGTAAATAACTCACATAATGTGTGTATAAAACCGCATGTATAATGAATATGCACTTATGATGAAATGATGAGATGCTATGATGATGTAGTTATAGTCTAGGGTCAATGATACAACCTAGTTCTCTATAACTCTTGCTCTGATGCCAATCTGTCACACCCCCAAAATACCTGTTTTGCAGCGGAATGGAATACCTGGGGCGTGACTGCCATAGCATCACAGTTACAGTTATATTGAACGACCTAAAGTGTCGTTTTGAAAACACATCGTTTGATATAATAAAACATTTAGAGTTTACAAAACATAGGTCCCAAATGAAAATCAACATGTGCGGAAATAAGTTTGTTACAATCCAAACGATGTTTTAAAGTGCATAAAACCCATGTGAGACGCGTCGTCATCGCGAATCTATGATAACTCCTTATGTATGTCATGAAGTATATGCTTTAGATACCTGAAAATACATTACTAAAAGTGTCAACACTAGGTTGGTGAGTTCATAGGTTTATGTAAATGTTTTGTACGATCACCACAAGTATAAGTCATGTATGACAAAAATGTCACATAAAAATGATACAATTGCTATAAGCACATGACACCGAAGCTAGACTGATCATGATGTTCGCCCCAACAGAGTGTTTGCCAAACAACTCTCATTATGATATTAAATGAAATGCATCCGTTTGACCAGTTGGAACCACCAACCCGGATGGAGGAGTCACCCTCAATAGATCTATTCACTCACTCTCACTTACTCCGTAATTAACGGTTCATGATTATGAAATGGGGACATTCAATTGGAAATGAGGTAACTTAAGCAATGTAAATGAATTTGATATACTTGGGCTCGTAATAAAATGATGTGCAATGTATTCTCCCCCGTAAGTTTGAAATGAATTATAAACTTGAAAGACGGGGCTATGAAAACTCACCTGATATAATGATTATGATGATATAGTGGAAATACTGAAATGAGGTGCAATCTCTATCTGCAACCTAATATGAATGATATGATCTACTATAAATCATGAATATATATCGTACATGCAAGTTCAAGTGTAATCTATACCACTTGTGCATTTTTGAAAATAGAGTTTATCGTCGAAATATATGTTTATGACATCTCGTCATGTTATAAAATACTTTACAAGTACTTTCGTTGAAACAACATCCTACAATAGTTGTTAAGTGATAAATCAAGAAAATATAGTTTATGAGTAGTTTTCGGAAAAGTTTGAGTGATCGTATATTATTCGTTATAACATCGTTTGACGAACGGTTGAACATTTTGGAAAATAGGCTCGGTGAACTCACTTTTACTTGTAGACATCGTTTTCTCAAAAGTATTATATCGATTTGAAAAACGGCTCCAAACATCGTCACTTGCGATAACCATTTTGGTCTAATAGAAAATATATGAGTTAATACTTGTGAAAATAATTACGATAGCCATAATTAAAACGCGTGTAACTTAGTCGTTATAGCTCCGTTTTCTACGTTCTATATATCCTCGGATTCATGTTAGTATGCACTAACATATTTTTGATAAATCGACTCAGATTATGTTTAAAACTCGGTTTTTCCCCTTGAAAATCCCTTGACAGCAAGTACTATTCCAGAAAATTAGTTTTCGTCGTTAAACTTGAAAATAGCGTATCTTCTTCGTTATAAACCCGTTCAAGCGGCCACAGTTTTGTTTTAAAGTCTATTTTCTGAAAATATAAACCAAAATAATCCCCAGCCTACTGAAATTTCCAGATTTTACAAAACGTGACAGCCTATAAATATATTTCTTCGAAAATGACTTTTCTAGTTTGTAACTTGTTCTAATCTCTTTCAATCAACACCAAAGATATTCTAAACCTACCATACACCTTCTTAGGGTGTCATGGGTTCCAAAACTTCACCAAAAATGATAAGGTTCATGGGAATATTAATAGGATAATTAAAACTCATCATAAGTTGTAAAATCAAGTACAAGTGGTGTGGATCATAATATATTTGCATGTTTTTGTAATAGCATAATAAAAATAGATCAAACATGAGTATGAAAGAGTAGAAAAACAATCATTAGAAGCTTACTTGAATGATTATGAGAAATTGGTGATGGAAAACTTAGTTAAACTTCGAGGTTTTAATCCTAAACTTTAACTAGTACTCAAATGGATCTTGAATATACTTGATCTTGCAAAAATGATGATTTCTTCTTCTTGTTCTTAGCTAGGTCGAACCACAAGGATGGTGATGAGAGTTTCATTCAATTTCACTACTAGGATATTATGTATGTTTTATTTTTATGAAATAAAATGTATGTAATGGAAATATCTAGCCACAAGGGCAATTTGATAATTTAAGTATCAAAATTTAGCTAGTCAAAATGATGACTAAGGGGGGGTGGGATATGGGATAAGATGGAAGAGTTTTGTTGCAAAATTTTGAAATAAAATGTATTAAAGTGTAGATATTTTGTATGTTTGCTTAGATATTAAGTTTTTAGGTATTGAGCTAGCTAGAAATCGATTTTAACGGAATAAAATAAAATATATCGAAGTCATAAAAATTATAAAAAAATGCATTTCTCGTAAGTATTGAGTGAATAAATAATTATCGAATAGAATTTACGAAACTGTCGTAAATATATGTATATAACAATTTATATACCAAAATAAATTCAAAACATCGGGTAAACTAATAATATAATTTTCATAGTCTTAAAAATGAGTATAAAAATATATCAAGACAATTGTCGGAAGTGTCGGATCAATTATTCAAAATAAATGATCGTGCGATAGCTTTTATTTAATAAATAAATATACGTTAATGAAATATGCAAACCCATGCATGAAGTAATATGAAAATGATGTTACTGATGTTATGTAGACTAGCTCTAGTCTATATGAAATGTTCTCAATGTTGTTCCATGAATACACAGCTTAACCCTTACGGTTACGCAAATTTGATACTCGTAAACCTAGTTTACGAAAATGATGAATAGTAACCATAAATAGTGATTTTTCTCCGGGAATGAATAGTGTTTCGTGAATAGTAAAATTTTAAAATAGTCTCTCAAAGTCGCAAACTGACTTCAAAAACGATGAATAGTAATTTGTGAATAGTAAATTCCCGAGATGAATAGTAAATTTGAGAAATGACCTGAAATTACGATTTGTCACATGCTTGTCCTCAAGCAAATGTGCTTTTGGCCAATCAATTTATAAGTTAGGGGGCATAAAGCAAGGGTTTAAAATAATTCATAACAAGTAAAAGCACCGCAATAGTAATAACAAGCACGAAAATTAAATACTAGCACCTCACAAGGGGTGTTTGGATTCTCTCATCTCTCGGGTTTATATGAAATATAGTAAATGAAAATGAAAGATAAACACTCATTACCTGGCATAGTACATAGATTACCATAGGCTTGAGACTAGATCAAACCTCCACCGTTTTGGCGTAAGCACCTAGGAACAACTATCTAAGGGGTATTTAAAAGGGTTGTAATGTTAGGCTTACGGTAGGGAAACAAAGGGTTTTGTTGGATAGGCGATTTAGTGGTGGCAAGTCAAAAATCTTATGTTACAAGCATGAAAAGCGTGGTGTTGCTAAGCCAAGACTCGACTCACTAAACTCTAGATAACTTGAAACAAACATACATAAATTTACAGACATAAACATAAAGATAGATGTAGGATGGTAGCCCATATGTTTTTTTCTTCATTTTTTTTAACACTTTTTTTTTTTGCATACATTTTTACTCCACCATCCTCTACGATAACATCAAAATATAAGGGATTTATAGGAGCATCCTTACACTTGAGTTTTTATTTCTCTAACACTAATTTGACCCGATTTGAAAAGATCAAAACACTTGGAGTATTTAATTACGTAGACAAAGGGAATTTGAATTTAACGTTCCTTCCCGTTACTCCATAAAATATTACTTTACCCATGAGTCCCAATCATCCCAAAACTGTGTACAAAAGATATGATTCGACTTAGCAACCATGCAAGTAACTAGATAATTGAACTAAGAGTTTAGTAATGATAACAATAATGCACTAAAGATGAGTGCATACAAGGTAGGCTAAGGCGATTTGGGTGTAACATTTGGGGTGGATTGTAAACAATGTCTTCATTGATATTCAAAAAACGAAACATCACGAGAACTGCGAAAAGGATAGACTCTGAGGGGTTAACTAGGGGTATCGTGTACTAAAGATGAGTACATCGCAAGGGTGTGGGGAAAATTACTCAACCGATGTGGAAGAAGTAATTAAATTACAAGTTTCAAACAAGGGTTATCCTAATGCCTCTTATCATTTAGTTAATCCTAATTACACGAATGTAGTCTCACTAGCGATCTTGGAATGCATCACAAAAAAAGTTCTAGAATCTATTATACTACCGGTACACTCACTAAGCATTAAAGGTGAATGCTTTTATTCCTAAATATCTAGGGGCGAACCTCATATTTTTTGGGTGGAATTTGAGTGGTATACAGTTTTTGTGCTAGTCATATAATTCCTATCCATGAGATGCTTTATTAAGACTAAAGTTTTAGTTCGTAAATGTCATAAATTTTTTTTAAATTTGGTGCTAAAATTGCCCTAACAAATATTTCTTATAGTTTATTACACAATTACTAAGGACAAGACAAATAATCAAGGATAAGCATAGTTTCTAAGTTCCCGTTTTATTCTCCCTCCCTACACTTAAACTGAACATTGTCCCCAATATTCCCCGAAAGTATCAAAGTTATAATAAAGGAAGGTAAGTAAAAGAGAAAGAAACTAGTACTCCCCTGATTAGCTCGGTAGGATTCTTGTGAAGTTGCGGTTAAATTCTTTTCCAAGAAGAATGTATACGTGATAAGCTCCATTCAATGTTGAGTTTCTTCTTCTTGCCAAATATAACTTGCACACTATAAGAAAACGGACGAAACATTTGCGTAAAATAGGCGGTAAAACTATATATGACACAACTACACTAGGATATAATGCTTTTGGAATGGATGTTTGCAGATTTTACGGAAAATTAAGACCGAGAATTTCCAAAATTTATAAGTAGCACGAAAACGAAAAATTTTATAAGCTATTTACGCTTGACCGACGTCGTCGAGCTTTAATCTGACGCCGTCAGTTGTCATGATGTAAACCGGTCTGCTGCGTTTTCCTGGAAAAATTCTGGAAAAATTACATCTTTAAAACCTGGAAAAATTCTTGCAAAACATCCATTATGACTCGATACAAGCATTTGACTCTAACAAACACACATATACATCAATTTCACTAATTGTAATTCTCATGTTCACGTTCTTTTGAAAACGTTTGTAATCTTCCCTACACTTATCTTTTTGTAAAATACCTTTATATGTACTTAAGACGAGGTTAAAGACAAAATAAAGCATTTTCACAAAATCAAACATGAGAACATACAATAATGAAAAAGATATATGACACACAAACAAGCAAACAATTAAGCATGGGTTGCCTCCCACGAAGCGCTTTTCTTTATTTATGAGTCTTGTAGCTAGACTCGAAGTCGTGCTCCTACGTGACTTCCTTACCGTCATCTTCTTCCTCATGACGATCTCTATTGGGGTTTTCCACGTTATAAAAATGTCCTATCGCGCTTCTTTCTTCTAAGTCATCTTCCCCCCAATCGGTTCTATATTCCGGTCCTAATTTCAAGCAATCCTTATAGAACCCAAATATCTTATTCATCACATAGTCTACTCCTCTCTTCTTATCCTCCTCATTCATATAGTAGACCGATAGCTTAAGTTCTTTTTCATCATTGGATAGTGATGAAAACTTCTCAATCTTAAATGGCATTTGGTAAGCTATGTCATCGGTCTCATCCTTGAATCTAACTATTCCTAACGACGGATCATAAGTCATCCCGGTGTTTTCTATGAATGGCTTTCCTACAACTACATGGGACAAGCTAGGATCTATGGCCGTACTAATATCCTCCACAATTATGAAATCCGTAAGGTACATGAAACTACCTACATAGACGGGCAATCCCTTAACTCTACCAAGGAAATTACAACTAACTCTAGGATCACCGGGGTCTTGCCTATTTGGGATAGGTTTCTTCATCACCCAATTATAATATATGCTAGTCATGATGTTTATTGGGGATTTGCGATCAATGTAGGCCTTTGCCACGAAAAGATGTCCTATGCAACATGGTATGTTGAGATTTCTAGGATTTCCAAAGATGATTCGTGGGCTTCTCCTCACATACTTGTGACGAAGGTCGCGTACTAGGTGTGGGTGGCATGAAAGTTCTTCTTCCGTAGGAAACTTATTGAAGTATTCATCACCTAATTCGTCTACTTCGTTGGTCGATTCTTCCTTAGGAGTTTTACTAACCTCAAGCATAGTCTCATGGTTCGCTTCGTCACTATTCCTATTTGGTTTCACTAGAGTGATGGCATTGACGAATTGAACGTGCTTAGATGAAGAGGGATCCCTAGTTTCGAAGTACTTACTTGGGTCCTTAATTTTCACACCGGAAGCTTCGGGAGAATGAGTCGAGATGGCATTAACCTTTTCGGTGGTCTTCCTATCACTATTGGTCATGGCTTTCAAAAGGCTATCTATCTTCCTATCCATCTCGGCTTGTTGTTGGTTAAAGCGGTCCGAAAGCTTGGCTATTTGAGCTTCTTGGGATGTAACTAGGTGTTCTATGTTTTGTTGGCTAGGGTCGTGGGACCATGGGGAATCATTAGAGGTGGATTCTTTGGTTTGTACCCAATTATAGTCGGGTGTGCCCCTCCATGCTTCTCGGGCATCATTGAAAGTCCTAGGTCCGGGGGTTGTGGGGAATCTCACTTCCATTCCATTTGTACGCGAGGATGCGTAGTCCACGGAAGCTTGTTTGGGGAGTCTCGTGCAAGTACGAGTGTCATGGGGACCACTACATATCTCACACAAGGAAGAGACTTTGTTCACTTGGCGTGAAGACTTAGGATTTTCGTAAGAGCTCATTAGGAATTTAACTTGATCTTCAAGTTCGAGCATCCTACGATTGGAAGTTTGTGAGTCATTGGGAGGCAAGGAACTTGCCTTGACGGTTTTGGGAAACTCACGGGGGTCATTCCAACTTTCGTTGTCATAGAGGGCAAGGTCCTCTATTGTACCCCACGATTCTTCCGCAGTAAGTTCACTAAGTTTTCCACCGGCCGCTTGGTCGATGGATCGCTTAGTTGAGAAGTTGACATGATCGTAAAAGATTTGGACTTGAAGCCAAAGATCGATGCCGTGATGAGGGACTTTATGGAGCAAGTCCTTGAATCGAGTCCATGCCTCGTAGAGAGATTCGCCTTGACGTTTTTGGAACATCAAGATGTCATTCCTAAGTTTTGTAGTTCTCCCTGGTGGGAAAAATTAGGCGAGGAAACGAGTGGTGAGATCATCCCAACTTGAGATGGATCCGGCGGGAAGTCGCTCAAGCCAATTACAAGCTTGGTCCCATAGAGAGAATTGGAAGAGACGCAAGCGTGGTCTCCCGTGTGGTAGCATCAAGGTCGATGGAATCAATGATTTTAAGGAAGTCCTTGAGATGCTGATTAGGATCTTCGGAACGAAGTCCATGGAATGCACATCCGTTTTGCACCAACCGGATGGTGTCGGATCGCAGGGCCGTAGTTTGAGCTTGATCGGGGAGCTCAACGGTGTTCCTTTAGCCTTGGTGGCTCGGTCTAGAGTATTCACCAAGAGTACGGCCTCTTGGCGGGTCAATTGGTGGTGGGTCGATGGGAAGTGGTTGATGTGGTGGTGGGTTATCACCTTCCGTGATGAAAAGTGATGGGATTACTAACAAAGTCACGAAGAAGGGGGATAGACTACAAGGAAGCTAAAAATGAGAAAAAATCTTACTTGATAGGAATCAAGCAAGGGAACCTAAACGAGATAAAATCTAACTAGCTATTCTATTCCCCGCAGCGCGCCAAAACTTGATGCGCGTCTGCGCGTTCGGGGTCAAAGGAACTTTCTTTTCGTCGAGCAAGTTTTTCAACACCCCAGGCGGTGAACCTAATCGTTGTAGTGTAGTATTGGGTAAGCCTCGGGATTGATATCGTTCTCTAGGGGAATAGGAATGCTAGCAAGAAGTGTATTACGCTAAGGTGGGGGTTGAGGATGATTATTTTTTATCTTTTATTGGTTTTTTAGAAAGCTAAGGGTAAAATCTCGGGGCAATTGGTTTGGGGGTGGACTTCTACCGATTACTTCTACTATCTAATTATCTAATACTAAGGGTAGTCTTATGTCTATTGATGTGTGCTCGTATGATGATTAAAAATGTGTTTACCTAGATACTATTACTCCCTAGTAATCTTTTATTGATGGTTGAATTGTCGCGTCCTTATTCTTAACGTGTTGTGCTTCCTAAAGTCGTAGGGTGTGCATATGCCCTAACTCTTTGAGATTACCTTTGGGTTTAGTCTACAAAATCCGCTAGATTAATCATAATCTAACTTTCACAAAGATTATTCAAGTATTAAACACAACGATAGCCTAGTTGCACTCCTAAGCCAATTACAATTAAGATAAGAGACAACCTAACAATAATTAATGACTAGGTTTCATAGATCTAAGCAAACACACAAGAAATTTAGCTAGACATGTTAAACAAGCAAGCATACACACAATCAATGGAAGACATAATGATGCTATTGGATTAAAACACTTATCTTGATGTGTAAAATAGGGTTTGGGACCCTAAGATACTGTCCAAGTCGGACTACAAACGTTTAGGGTTTTTACTCAAAAAGTCTACCTCTTTAAATGCAGAAAAATCGAATTCTATATATAGATTTACACTTGCGACGGCGTCGCCTTATAGGTGGGAGGCCGTTAGATCGCCTTCATTAGGGTTTACGTCTTGGCCAAGTTATCGATGGGACGACGTCATGTTGGAGTTGTGACGCCGTCGGCCTTCAAGTGGGACGTCGTCTTGGTTCGGATCCGGGTCGCCCGAGTGACGCCTTCTTCAAAGCTTGACGCCGTGGGTTATGAGCAAAATTCCACCGAGCCGTCGGTGCATGTTTTTATCAAATCAGATAGAGGATGGCGCCGCCTTTGATTGGGACGCCGTCGACTTCAATTTTAGCGACTTGAGTAGCTTCGATCTTGACTTTGCCTTTTCTTCATGTTTTCACACCTTTTCGTCCAAATGTGCATCATTCCAAAGATTTTGCTTCCAAGAGACCTAAAAGTGAAAATGAACGAAATTAGCGAAGAACGGATATAAAGTGGTCGATTAAGGGCTTAAATGACCCCTTAAAAGTGTACGCTTTAAATATTTATCGCTTACATCGTTAGTCCTTTATATTAACGGCCGTTAGTAAATAACTTGAAATTTCGTTTTCTTACTTTTTTATACGTTTCATTTGTTTTTATACGTTTTCATCCGTTTTTTTTTTTTACATTTTCGTCCGTTTTCTTACATTATTTTACGTTTTCGTCCGTTTTTTTACGTTTTCTTAGGTTTTCATCCGTTTTTATATGTTTTCGTCTGCTTTCCTTACGTTTTCATCCGTTTTTATACGTTTTCGTCTTTATTCTTTCGTTTTTATACGTTTTCATCTGTTTTCTTAAGATTTCATCCGTTTTTATATGTTTTCGTCTGTTTTCTTACATTTTTTTTACGTTTTCATTCGTTTTTTTACGTTTTCGTTCATTTTCTTACATGTTCATCCGTTTTTATACGTTTTCATCCATTTTCTTACGTTTTTAACGTTTATTCTGTTTTTATACGTTTTCATCCATATTCTTACGTTTTCGTCCGTTTTTGTACGTTTTCATCTGTTTTTATACGTTTTCGCCCATTTTCTTACGTTTCATCCATTTTTATACGTTTTCCTTTGTTTTTGTATGTTTTCATCCGTTTTTATACGTTTTCGTACGCTTACTTACGTTTTAATCCACTTTTATACGTTTAAATCATTTTCGACGTTTGTATCCGTTTTATACGCCGTTCGTTTTACATTTTCCTCGTTTTACGTTTCGTTCATTTTCACGTTTATCCATTTTATACGCCGTCTCATTTTTACGTTTGTATCTGTTTTTATACGTTTTCATCCATTTTTACACGTTTTTACTCGTTTTTATACGTTTTCGTTCGTTTTTATATGTTTACGTTCATTTTTATACGTTTCTGCTCATTTTAGACGTTTTCGTTCATTATACATTTTTATCCGTTTTTATACTTAAAAACGGAAGAAAACGTTAAAAAAATGTAAGAAAATAGACGAAAACGTATAAAAACGGATGAAAACATATGAAAAAGGACGAAAACGTATAACAACTGATGAAAATGTACGAAAACGGATGAAAATGGATGAAAACGTATAAAAACAAACGATAACGTAAAAAAACATAAGAAACCGGACGAAAACCTTTAAAAACGTAAGAAAACAGACGAAAACGTATAAAAATGGACGAAAATATATAAAAAGAGACGAAAACGCAAGCAAACGGACGAAAACGTATAAAACAGACGAAAACGTATAAAAACGGACGAAAACAGACAAAAACGTGTAAAAACGGACAAAAACGTAAAGAAACAGACGCAAACGTATAAAAAAGGATGAAAATGTACAAAAACGGACGGTTTCTTACGTTTTCATATGTTTGCGTCCATCTTTTACGCATAAAAACATATAATAACGAACGGAAACGTGTAAAAACGAACAAAAACATATAAAAACGAACGTAAACGTATAAAAACGAACGAAAACGTATAAAAACGAACGAAAACGTATAAAAACGAGCAAAAACGTGTAAAAACGGATGAAAACGTTTTAAAACGGATACAAACGTATAAAAACAGGCTAAAATGTATAAAATATGATGAAAACGTAAGAAAGCGGACGAAAAGGTATATAAACGGATGAAAACGTAAGAAAACGGACGAAAACGTAAAAAAAATTAAGATAATGGACGAAAACATATAAAAACGAATGAAAACAGACGAAAAAGTATAAAAACGAATGAAAACGTAAAAAACGTAAGAAAACGGAATTTTAAGTTATCTAGTTACGCCCGTTAATATAAATAACTAACGATGTAACACTTAATTGACTGGATACATACAATAACACAAATTCAAAATGTTTGTGTTACAATGAAAAAAATAGTTGGCTACACACAATCACAGAAGTGGTCAAGTTCGATGCATTTTTTTGTCATTATCCCAATCTGTTATTGTATTATAAAAAGAGTAAAATACACCGTTCGTCCCTAATCTTGTACACAAGCATCATGATTGGACAAAAGTTGCCTTTCATCGCTGGGAGTCTAAAACATGGAGTTTATATGCTAAACTCGTCCCTTGACCATTAACGCCGAGGTCAATGTTCCGTTATAGTCCATAAAATCCCGTTATCCTTTACTGTTGAGAGTAGAATCGTCTTATTACCTTGATGTACTATAGCATATGTCTTGTCCAATTTCCTGCCATAATGTATAATATAACTAAGCTGTGTACTCATTGCTCATCCCCAAACTTGTTTTGGAAGCCTACCCAAGAAACCCTAATGCAATGTCAATCATCAAATCAAATAATCTAAGTAAGAAAATAACAAACACCAACCTTGGATTTACTCTATGGCGAATTAGAGAACATCCTTTCTTTGATGACCATGAAATTGAGAAAAAAGCTACAATCATGAGATATGGTAAGTGTTTTTTGGTTATAGTCTTTTACAATTATATGTTAGTACGATTGTTTAAGTTATTCCCCTTTTAGGTAACTTTATCGTAACATTGTTTTTGTACATTTTTTATACAGCGGATGAACCAGGATCCTTTAGCACGAGGTTCCATTATGAAGGTACATTCAAATACTCTCCAGGTAGAATATATCAAAGACGCAAGGAATGCCTTGTTGATTATGTGGAAATAAAATAGGTATCCGTTGATGAAATGGATGCTCTCATGACCCAAATCGGTTATGAGAATGGACAAACCAATTATTTGTACTTTCTTAAGCCTGGTTGTACATTGGATGACAGATTGTTTAGTTTGCATGAAGCTGCTAATGTTGAGTTGTTGAAAGACGTTGTCAAAGACAATAAGTTGATAGATGTGTTTGTGGAAACAGGTAAGACAAGATTATAGGTGTCTGAAATGTCCCCACAATCTATTAAGACTGTCTTTTGGGAGATGGATGAAAATAGCAGAAAAGTTGCTAGTGATGCTATTCAATCTTGTTGTAGACGATTGGTGTTAGATGATCTTGATAATGAGCCTGCACTAGATCCTTTTATGCAACTTACACAAGTACCTATGAACCTCAATTATATTGGTGAATCTAGCAATTTTCCAAACATTGAGCTTGTATTTTCCACCCTAGACACATCATTTGCTAGCCAACATGTTCATAGCAGTGAGCGTGCTTTAGTACTTATTGATGAGGACAATGCTATTAATCAACCTGATATTTTTGAGGTTAATCTGTTTCGAGTGACTCAGGGGAAGAACTTAGAGAAAGAAGGAAGAGCACTAGTTGATGTCAATAACAGGTTTGAGGAGCCTGATGTTGATGTAAATCTGTTTCAATTGACTCAGGATAAGCATTTAGTAGGAAGCGCATCTGTTTATGCTAATAACATGGAAGAGGATCCTGTTGTTGATGTTACTCTGTTACAAGTGAGTGACACTAGTGACTTAGGCTATGTAAGCGTTGTGTTCCACTTTCAGGCCCAAGTGAAGGTCCTGGACTGGATATAGGCCCAACTAGAAGTCCAATAAGCAGAAGGGGTATAAATGCATTGCTTTTTGGCAAAAAGGACCCTTCAAAAATACTCTGCCCATGGCTATTGTTTGTCGGCAGGAATGGTGAGACATGTACATGGTCAGTCAGAACATATAATGAGCAACACACTTGTTTGCAATCAAGGGCACTCAAAGCTTTTGACCTTAATCAGATCTCAAAGCAAATTACAAAGACAAATTGAAACCAATCCACTTTGGTTCTGTCAAGTCATGCATAATCAACTTACCAACCAATATGAGCTTGAAGTGTCCTGCGAGAAGGTTTTAGGGCCAAAACTTAGCATTAATGACCATCGGGGTCAATTCAAGCTACAATTTACAATGTTGAGAGATTATGTTCAAGAGTTGCGAAGAGAAACCCTAATACAACAAGATCTTGATGAATGTGGAACGACCTGCAGATGAGGCTCTTCCAACGAGAGAATTCAAGAGAGTGTATGTTTGTTTAGGTGCATTGAAGGAAGGATTTAAAGCGTGTGGGAGATCGTTGTTGGGCTGGATGCTTTTCCAATTCATGGTCCTTTGAATGGTTAACTGATGATTGCTGTGGGAATTGATAGCAACAATGGTATATACCCTTTAGCTTATGCTTTTGCTGAATCAGAAAACATAGGATCATGGACTTGGTTTCTTCACTGTTTATCCGATAATATAGCACTTGCTCCAATCTCAAGCATCACTTTTATTACTGACATGCAAAAGGTACTCCCTTAATCTGTTCATGAATTTAAGTCTCTCTGTTTTGAAACAGACAGTAAACCTATTTGATTTTGTGCAGTATATAAGTGGAGCTTTAAGAGATGTTGTTAATACAAATATCGTCATTAAACGTTATTTATATTTTTGATCTTTACCTAAGTTTTGTTAACGACAAAAGTAAATTTAATTTATATAAAAGCTTAAAGCTTGTCGAGTTTAATAGATATTAAAACAAGCTTTTTCAAACAATATATTCATCATTCAAGCATTTACATTTATGATTAGTGACATCTTGATATGACTCTAATCATTATGTATGATAGTAGTTTTTAGAATGTGTTAGGTTCTTAAAACCAAATACTACTTAAGTACTTGCATATTTCTAAAAATAGAAATACAACATATGACATCATGTGATGCATCATGGAAATCATTGGAAGATTTCATTAGATATTTTGTGTGGATTTGTACTCTTCATATCTTGCACAATCTCACTTAGATAGAGTTGACTTTGGCAAGATTTGATATCTTGGTCGTCGGACCATGGTACTAAATTGGTACACGGCGGAACCCTTTAAGGGTTCCGCGGTCCCGGATCGCCTCTGTCCATTTTGGCTATAAATAGCAATGCCAAGCCAAGTAGTTTTTATCCCTTTCTAATATACTTTCATACATATCTTCTCTCTAACCTTTCTAACTCGGTTTCATATCATAGTAGTGATCTCTTTGTAGCAAAGAAGATCAAGTCACATTCAAGCTTCAAACGAGAAGTTGGAAGTCTTGTTTGTTTAGTGTTGTATGATCTAGTGTTGATTCATACTTCATTGTTGTATTAAACCATCATAATCTTGTGAGTGTGAGTGGTTAGTATTTTAGTCCTCAAAATACATTGTGTGTGGGAGTAGTTGTACCCTTGGAAAGAACTCGACATCTAGCTTAGTGTCGAAATTGTGTAAGCGAAGTGTAAAGGTTTTCTCCGCGGTGAAAGGAGCTTGTTGACTAGTGAAGTTAAACTCGAGTGTGAGACTCGGGAGTGGAGTAGGCAAGGAAATAGAGTCCTTGTAGACCGAACCACTATAAACAACTTGTTGTGGTTTGATCATTTCTTTCCTTATTTACTCTTTACATATTACTTGCATACTTCATCAACATATCCAAAGATCAATATCAATTGATCTTTCAATAAGTTTCAAAACAAAGTTTTTAATTGGTAAACTATTCAACCCCTTCTAGTTTTCTACAATTGGTACCGAGCCTCGTTGCCCAAGAATTTCTAAAATAACTTGTATTTTATAAACTTGAAACGATCCATGGATTCGAAAACTTTAAAGAAGGGCAATCTATGCAAAGACCACCACTCTTTGAAACCAATGGATTTATCTATTGGAAAACCGCTTTGAAACATATGTAAAATCAAAAGATATAGATCTTTGGTTTATTATTGTTAAAGGGATTTCAGTTCTACAACAAAGGACATTTCGTTGATGAACAAAAGAAATTAGTTCTTGAAAATAATGAAGCTAAAATGATGCTTTACAATGCTTTACCTAGAAAAGAATATGAAAGAATTTTTATGTGTGAAACCGCCAAAGAAATTTGGGAATTTTGATTATTACACATCAAGGTAATTCACAAGTCAAGGATAACAAAATTGATCTTCTTGTTCAACAATATGAACAATTTGTTATCCACGAAGATGAAACCATTGATTGTGGATTTGCTCGCTTTAATACTATTATTACATCACTTAAAGCACTTGATGAATCTTTTCGTAGTAAGAACTTTGTCGAAATTTCTTAGAGCACTCCATCCCAAATGGAGAGCTAAAGTGACCGCTATTGAAGAATCAAAAGATCTCTAAAAATGTCACTAGACGAGCTAATCGGTAACCTCAAAGTACATGAAATGGTGATGGAGAAAGATTCGAGATCATCAAAGGAAAAGGGAGAAGATCAAATCCGTTGCTCTAAAAGCAAAGGCGGAATCAAGTGATGATGACGAATCTTGCTCGGTAGTGAAGATGAGGAATATGCCATGGCCGTTAGAGATTTTAAGAAGTTCTTTAGAAGAAGAGGAAAGTTTGTAAGACAACCTCGAGAAGAAAAGAAGCCATTCCGAAAAGATCGGGATGACAAAAAGGGTAAAGGTGAAAGAAAGTGTTTTAGATGTGGTGATGCAAATCATCTCATAGGAGAATGTCCCAAGCCACCTAAAAGCAAAACTCAACGAGCTTTTGTAAGTGGTGCTTGGAGTGATAGTGAAGACGATGAAGAGTCAAGCAAGGAAGAGATCGCTCTAATGGCACATGAGTCAAATGAGGTACTTTCTAACTCTTCTTACTCGTCTATTGATGATGACACCTTGCAAAAACAATATAATCAATTGTGTGAGCTAAGTCTAAAAATCATAACTAAAAATAAATTTTTAAAAACCAAAAAGGAATTTTTGGAAAATGAAGTTTATGAGTTAAAAGAAAAGCAAACGACTTGAAAAGGAAAAGCAAATGACGATGATTGTAAATCATGTCAAGAGCTTAAACTTGAAATAGAAAACTAAAACTCACACAAGATGTTTTAATCGAAAATAATTCTAAATTTAAAAGGTTTAACAAAACATCGCTCTTGCCGATGAAATAGTTAAAATCCATAAAACACCAGGAGACATGAATGGGCTAGGATTTAATGAAGTATTAATTCCAAAGAGTCAAAACAAAATGGCGAAAAGAAGAACAATCTGT
This sequence comes from Chrysanthemum lavandulifolium, assembly GCA_022545495.1. NCBI lineage: Eukaryota > Viridiplantae > Streptophyta > Magnoliopsida > Asterales > Asteraceae > Chrysanthemum > Chrysanthemum lavandulifolium. The sequence continues at coordinate 245,058,384 of CM040244.1, forward strand.
TAAAGCTGCTGAAGATAAGACGGACCGACGGAACCAAAATAAGGGTTCCGTCTGGTGGAAACAAATGGTGCCGTGGGTACTTGAAGAGATGTAATGTTCGTAATACGGACCGCATGAATTTGTCAAAGTAACAAAGAAAACCAAGGATAGTGTTAAACTAAAACCATTTGTTACATCGTGAGTAGGACTTACTAAAATGAATTTAGATCAAAACTACTCAACAACGATATAAAGCACCTTTGCCAAACGCCTTTCCTAAGAGCAACCACAACGTACAACCCAACTACCAACACAATGGTTGGAATCAAAACTTCCTAGACCATATCAAAATCCAGATTACATGTCATGGAACTCTTTCCCATCATTTCCATACATGAATCAAATAAATGGTATGTTTAACCCAAACGGACCCATGAGATATTGGGGACCAAATGCTTGAGTTATTTACTCTTAGGTATGCTTGAAAGTTGGATTGGAACCCGATGAATGGATAAAAGATAGTGGATGCTCACGACACATGACGGGCAACAAAGTCTCTTCTCATCATACCAAGAGTATGACGGAGGTAATGTCACTTTGGTAGCAATCTCAAAAGCAAAATCATTGGCAAAGGTACGATCGCTCATAACTCCCTAACTATTGAAAATGTTGCTCATGTGGATAGGTTAGGATTTAATCTACTTAGTATTAGCCAATTATGTGATAAAAAGTATAAAGTACTATTTGATGAAAATGGTAGTAAAATACTAAAAGATGGTATCACCATAGCTAAAGGAGTTAGGAAAAATAACATATACGTCATGAAGATAGATAAAAATATAACAACAAACTTTGTCTAACAACATTAGATGATAGCTCATCTCTTTGGCATAGACGCTAGGTCACGCTAATATGAGACTTATACAAAACCTATCTTCAAAAGAGCTAGTTAGGAATTTACCAAAACTAAAATATGACCAACACTTTTGGGACGCTTGCAAAATTGGTAAACAAACCCATAGTAGTCACAAATCTAAAAATATGGTGTCCACATCTAAGTGTCTAGAATTATTACATATGGACTTGTTTGGACCATCCGCTATAAGAAGCTACGGAGGCAACTTATACACTTTGGTCATAGTAGATTGTAGAAAACTAGAAGGGGGGGTTGAATAGTTTTACCAATTTAAAACTTCCTTTTAAATATTTAGATCGACTTATGTCAATATATTTGGTTGTTTATGTTGGACGTTGATAGATAGATATATAAACATATAATGAAAGATAAAGAGTAAGAAGCACATCACCATGACACAAGTTATTTATAGTGGTTCGGCTACAAGGACACCTTCCTTGCCCTACTCCACTCCCCGAGTCACCTACTCGAGAGTTCGTAAGCACTACACCAACTCCTTATGGCGAAGAAGCCTTCACAACATCGCTTAACCTTTTTCCGGTACAAAGCTAAATACCGAGTTCTTTCACACCAAGGCGAACCACACCTAACACAACGTCGCCTACCCTTTATACGGTGCTAGGCTAACCACCGAGTTCTTTCACACCTTAGGAGAACTAATCCTATCACAACGTCGCCTACCCTTTATTAGGTACTAGGCTAAGCACCTAGTTCCATTATGGAGGAACTACTACCCTTCACGACACAAAGACCTATTATCAAGGAAATCTACTCCTTGTTACAACACCATCAAGGATATCACCATCCTTGTGAATAAATAAACACTTACATGTATAACGATGCACCTCATCGATTATACGACCTAAGCATTCTTCCCAAATGCTACTTGATTTGATTCTTGGCATCCTTCACTAATGCCTTTGACACAACGCTGGCATCCTTCACTAATGCCTTCGTCTTGACACCTTAAGCATTCTTCACTAATGCTTTGACGCGGATGATTAGCATCTTTCATCTTGACACTTCGGCATTCTTCACTAATGCCTTCAACCCAACATCTATGGAGAAAGGAAGAACTATCAACAAGAGAACCTTCGTTGTCTTGATGATGACGGCATGGCAACTCATGGACTTAAGCTTGCACGTCTTCAAGATGTGGTGATCTTTCCTTTAAGAGGAATCTACAAGATCACACAAAACAAAAGAGAAAAGCTACATAGATCTCTTGGATCCGAGGTTAGAGGGTTAGAATACTTGGGGAAGTATGTGTAAAGGGATGAGTAGAAAGGAAGAAATGGCTCTCTATTTATAGAGGAAATTTCTCTTGCTTCCCGGATCCCACGGATCCTTCCACTTGGGATCCGGCTAGCACAAAGCTAGGGATCCGTGGTCCGCTCCTCTTTGCCCATAGGTATTTTGGGTTATGGGTCATGGGTCATGGGTTATGGGTTGATGCATGGTTTTCATCTAGATACAATGTACCTTAAGGATACATTGAACTTGTGTAAGTGGTATATATAAAACCATGGGTTATGGGTCAAAACCATTTGCTAGTTTTTATCTATTTAGTATATACTTGCTTTTACCCATTTTAGTATATACTTGTTTTACCCATTTTAGTGTACTTAATATAAGTATGTATTAACCCAATATGTAAACACTAGTTGTTGTACATATGTATCTAACTCATAGAGTTACTTAAACTTGTTAAGCCAATATGTAAACAATAGTTGTTGTACATGTGTATCTAAAATATAAAACACTTAATCTTGTTATAGTGTTTTATGTGAAAACGTAAGTGTGTTATAAAACTATTAGTTCAAACCATTTACGTATTTTATTTGTTTCGTTAATATGATTTTACTTTTGTTATCGACAAAATATTTGAAGATCGTAAAATATAAATAAACGTTTTACGGCTTATTTGTATTAACAATCTCCCTTTTGTTGATGACAAAACATAAAATTATTTTAAGGAAAAGCTAAAATTTGTAAATGTTTGAATTTGTAGTTTTACTTTCTTCTCCCCTTTTGTCGAAACAAAAGTGTTTGAAGAAACTAACACAATTTTATAAGAAAAATTATAAAAGATGTAACGAGCAAGTGGACGGAATGGTACTCGTCTTAACTCCCCTTGACGAGTCCATCCCTTTGAAAAAGGGTCAAGGACATAATGTAAAGTAAGCTACTTGTGTTTGCAATTAAGTTTGCAAATGGTTCGTCTAAGTAATGAAAACGTGCTCCCCTCGAATATTGCAAATTTGCAATGGGTAACATGAAGTGTAATCCAAAATGGATTAAGTTGCAAATGATTTTGCAATATTGTTTGACACAAAGCTCCCCTAGCTTTTATGGTGTCAAAATCTTCATGTGTTATTTTGAAAATCTACAAAGTAAAGGTTAGAAAAACAAGAGTATAGTGCATAATTTCCTGCAAAAGAGACTCAAGTTAGTAGAAATTTGTGCTCGCACCACGGATCCCACGGTTCCCTTTAAGGAGGGATCCGTCTAGTTATCGTGAAGGGATCCGCTATCTGCTCCAGTTTCTTCAGCAGTGAAGAAATGTCAAGGAGTGCAACTTGAGAGAATGAGAAAAAAAGTACAATATAACAAGCACAACACACATAATGGTCATGGCATAAAAGTATTCATTCAATAAAACAAAGAGATACACACCCAAATCTCTAAAAACTAAGAGAATGATCTAGCCAAATAGATGCTATTAATGCTAATAAGTCAACCCAAACTTAAGATTCTACTAAAAGCTTAATTACTAAAAGATGTCCTAAACATTCTAGGTTTGAGCTTACGACTATTATGGTTTTTGTGGTTTAGGCTTGTTAACCTCTTCGAAACGTTCGAGGAGGTGATGAAACATGAAACGATGCTCTTCGCGTAATTCATGTATCAACCTTTCAACGTGTTTACAATGATAGCAATCCTTGTTATGGTTTTGAATTTCTTGAAGTGAAAGTTCAAGTGAAGTGGGTTGAGGTTCTTTAAATAAAGGAGGATTTGGTTGAGACTCATTTAGTGGTGGCTCTATAATGCTTGTGGCTAGAGGTAAAGAGACATCAACTTTCATTTGGTCAAGTGGTTGCTTTTGATGTCTTCTCATAATCCAAAATGGACTATTGGGATGGATGATAGAGTTTGCTTTTGGATCAAGTGTTGATTCAACATTTTGATTTTGTGGCTCAATCTTTTCATGTGAATTGGATGGTAATGGTGAAAGATGAGATGGCCAAGAGGTTAAGTCTTCTACATTGTGAGAGTGTGAAAATGATTGTGAAGTATCTCTAGGTGCTAATGATGTTGGTTGAGTTGTGGGGGGTTTGTTTGCTATGGTAGAATTTGGTGAAGATATCCTAGTGGGAATCTTATTCTTGGGGATTAGTTTGATTGGTTTCCTTGATGTGGGAGAAATCCTAGCATTGGTGGACTTAACCGGAGATGATTCGGTTGAAGAAACTTCGTGTATGATTCTAGCAAGTTTCTTGGGTGGTTCTTGGGTGGATGAATGAGCACTAGGAGCCTTTCTCATATTGAAATGACTAAGGGAAATGGTTGCAATTGATGATATTTGTGTGAGATGACTAAAATGTTTCTAGGCAATGTGGTTTATAAAGAGAAGATCTTGGCAATTAGTATTTAAGACTTAATCCACTAATGTTCTTGGAAATGTGATGATTGACATGCACAAGGTTGAAATTGAGTTTCATTGATCTAGGAACTCATTTAAGATGAGATGGAGTGTTTGGGTTAGCAATGTTAGACATATATCGTCACCCGGATCCCACGGTTCCCTCCTTGTAGGGATCCGTCTAGGCTATTCCTAGGGATCCGGCTCTCGAAGATTATGATGATTTGAAATGGGGTTTCTAGAAGCTAAAGCCTATCTTGTTTTGGGTGTTTCACTCTCCTAAGTGTTTTAGGAAGAGGGTACTTGAATGATCATGAGTAATAAGTGTTTGTGCACATGATTGCTTTTATGGAAGAAAGAAGGGACAAGAAGACTACCAATGGATGTCCAAGGATAACACTAAGAGTTATGAGGGTGACAAGTCATAATAAATGATCCTAGTGATCGGGTTTTAGCTTGAGGTGATATTAAGAAAAATTCTCAAAATTTCAAGAATTGAAAACTAATTTTGTCTTACCTTGAGATATAGAAGACTAAAAGCAATTTCCTAAAATTGTTTAGCTTGCTTTCCTAAGTGTTTTGAGAGATGAGACTTATTTTGTGAGTAGTTGAAGCGGAAGTATAGTGATTTTAGATGTGATGATAGAATCGACTAACATCGTAAGTAAGCCTTTAGTGAGTCTAAGCCTTTCTCATCCTTGACGTGGACTTAGTTGGGTTCTAAAATCATATGCCAAGCTAATGTGATGTTATCTAGAAAGCGCTTTGATGTGTTGAATGTCGCATTGTTGATCAGATGTCACGGATCCCACGGTTCCTTCAAGGGAAGGATCCGGCTAGGCTAATCCTAGGGATCCGGCATCTGCAGATCAAAATCAACACAGAACCAAAAAAAATGATGTGCAGATTTTGTACACTATTAAATCTATGAAACAAGCAATTAGAAACAAGCAAGCCATCATATAGCACCAGAAACAATATCCAAAATTCCATAAACCAACAATGCTAAAAAGAAATCATTCAAACATAAGATAAATAAAAATAAACACATTCCTATTGTCTCTTTCGTCAATTCTTCCTCTTTCTTTTTGACGGCTTAGTGAGATTGTGCGAGGTTTTGAATCATGCCTCTTATTTGTTTGTATTCCGCGGTCTCGTTTGGAATGGTTGGAAGTTGTTCGTGGTATTCAAGAATGTCCAATTTAATGTTGGATACGGGTCGATGTCCTCCTTATCTTCTTCTTCTTCTTCTTCTTCGGCCGAGGAGTCCGAGAGGGCTTCGGTTTCTCCATTGACCATGAACCGTTTAGATGGTTGTTTGGTAAGGGTACCATGACGTGATCGGAAGGTAATGGTCATCGTTGATAGGGGATGGTTGCAATGCACTAACGTGCTTACAAAGTCGTGTTAGGAGCATACCATATGGGAGTACCATGTTGGAAGCTTTGAATACCCCACCATTCTCCTTACCATGTAATAGGCAAGATTAAATGGCCTTTGGTGGATAAGACAATAGATCATTTGCACAAGGCATGCGTTTGGATGATCTTTGTTTCCAACTAGGCTAATGATGTTTTCTAAGGATTTCTTCCCATTTTCTAAACATGGGATGCATTTCAAAAGTTCCATTTAAAGGGATTACGGTGAATTAGCTTTTGTTACGATCGAACGGGATTGGTCGGTCCTAATTTTAAAGATAGTATCGCGAATGGTTTCGGGATTGTCGAGAGGAGTGTTGTAAAGAGGCTTAGGATCAAGTGCAAGGTTACGGCGTTAATTGCCCAATCTTGAGTACATACAAATTCCTTCACAAGGAATGCGAAGAATTTGAGCAAAAGTGTTGAGAGGAAGAGTAAAGTTTTGTGTGTTGATGATAAAGGCGATTGAGATGCTATTATCGGTGTTTCTAATGATCCTAAAGCTTTTGTAAAACTCAAAAATGAAAACCGGACAAATTTGTTCATCAATGTCAAGAAGACAATCAAAGTTGATTGTCAAGAAAACTTGACGAATGTCGGTATCTTCAAGGAAACATTCCTTGACTACACGACCTTCGTGAATTAGTCGTTTTGTGAGGCTTTTGAAAATTTTACGGTTAGTTTTGGTCAAACCCCTTTTACGATAGTAGTGAGTAAGATAGTGGACGGTGTCATGAAGATCTTGTTGAGTGGCTTTGGGCATGGTTAGTCCTAGAAATACAAATTTTCAAATTAGGTAAAATTAGTTGGAAATGGGTTTATGGTTTTTTGGTTTGTATTAACAATGTTGTGAGCACAATGTGATTTAGTTAAAAAGCCCCTTTTCACGATTAATTTGAAAAACCCTAATTAAATTAATTTGATTAAAACTTAAGGAACCATAAACCCTAAAATGAAGATGATGAAAATTAGAACAAGTTAATGTAATTACTTACAATGGTGTTCTAGGAAGAAATACTTTGAGGTTATGAAAGCCAATGAGGATGGATGCAGTAGCTTGGTCGTTTTTGTGTTATGAGAATAGAGGAAAAAGATCGGTGGTGATTTTTGAAAGCGTATGGTGAGTTACATTCCACGGTTCCCGGATCCTTTGTATTTGGGATCCGCTAGTACAACTAGAGGGATCCGGCTAAAATGAACATAAAGGAGGTTGTTTGACATTATATTTTTTTGTAGTATGCTTATGGAATAGCTTACAAAAAAAATAGTTTGGAGGTTTTAGATGACGATTGTTTTTTAATGACGGATTTTGATGAATCTCATATCGAGGATGTGATGACGTCGTTAAAAAAAAATTATTCCCTATGACGAGAAAGGTGGAAGAGTGACGAAAGAGACTTCTAACGCTCTTAGTGTTATAATAATCAAAGTAGTACCTGTGAAAATAAGTAGAGCTCAAGTATCCTATCTAATGAAAAGTAACACATACCTTTATGCTTTTTGATTTGGTATAAGACCAAAAATACTTCATGAGCTTTTAAAGTAATCCTTTGTACTTGATGTAATAAAGTTGTGATTACTTTAAGAATGCTTCCTTGAATGTTGACTTCATCTTTGAATGAATATTTTGGGAAATTCTAGCATGAAAATTACTCGAGAACGGAATATTGTTAGAATCATCTATCAATGTCCAACAAAATGATTTAATAGAAAATATGATAAAAAAAAATATTCTTTGTAGTTTTCAAACATACACGGATCGTATCAAGTCTTTAAAGTACAATATACTTTAAGAAACTTGGTTACGAAGCTCTGGTACCAATTGTAGAAAACTAGAAGGGGGGTTGAATAGTTTTACCAATTTAAAACTTCATTTTAAATATTTAGATCGACTTATGTCAATCTATTTGGTTGTTTATGTTGGACGTTGATAGATAGATATATAAACATATAATGAAAGATAAAGAGTAAGAAGCACATCACCACGACACAAGTTATTTATAGTGGTTCGGCTACAAGGACACCTTCCTTGCCCTACTCCACCCCCGAGTCACCTACTCGAGAGTTCGTAAGCACTACACCAACTCCTTATGGCGAGAAGCCTTCACAACGTCGCTTAACCTTTTCCGGTACAAAGCTAAATACCGAGTTCTTTCACACCAAGGCGAACCACACCTAACACAACGTCGCCTACCCTTTATACGGTGCTAGGCTAACCACCGAGTTCTTTCACACCTTAGGAGAACTAATCCTATCACAACGTCGCCTACCCTTTATTAGGTACTAGGCTAAGCACCTAGTTCCATTATGGAGGAACTACTACCCTTCACAACACAACACCTATTATCAAGGAAATCTACTCCTTGTTACAACACCATCAAGGATATCACCATCCTTGTGAATAAATAAACACTTATATGTATAACGATGCACCTCATCGATTATACGACCTAAGCATTCTTCCCAAATGCTACTTGATTTGATTCTTCGGCATCCTTCACTAATGCCTTTGACACAACGCTTGGCATCCTTCACTAATGCCTTCGTCTTGACACCTTAAGCATTCTTCACTAATGCTTTGACGCGGATGATTATCATCTTTCACTAATGCTTTCATCTTGACACTTTCGGCATTCTTCACTAATGCCTTCAACCCAACATCTATGGAGAAAGGAAGAACTATCAACAAGAGAACCTTCGTTGTCTTGATGATGACGGCATGGCAACTCATGGACTTAAGCTTGCACGTCTTCAAGATGTGGTGATCTTTCCTTTAAGAGGAATCTACAAGATCACACAAAACAAAAGAGAAAAGCTACATAGATCTCTTGGATCCGAGGTTAGAGGTTAGAATACTTGGGGAAGTATGTGTGTAAAGGGATGAGTAGAAAGGAAGAAATGGCTCTCTATTTATAGAGGAAATTTCTCTGCTTCCCGGATCCCACGGATCCTTCCACTGGGATCCGGCTAGCACAAAGCTAGGGATCCGTGGTCCGCTCCTCTTTGCCCATGGGTATTTTGGGTTATGGGTCATGGGTCATGGGTTATGGGTTGATCCATGGTTTTCAATCTAGATACAATGTACCTTAAGGATACATTGAACTTGTGTAAGTGGTATATATAAAACCATGGGTTATGGGTCAAAACCATTTGCTAGTTTTTATCTATTTAGTATATACTTGCTTTTACCCATTTTAGTATATACTTGTTTTACCCATTTTAGTGTACTTAATATAAGTATGCATTAACCCAATATGTAAACACTAGTTGTTGTACATATGTATCTAACTCATAGAGTTACTTAAACTTGTTAAGCCAATATGTAAACACTAGTTGTTGTACATGTGTATCTAAAATATAAAAACACTTAATCTTGTTATAGTGTTTTATGTGAAAACGTAAGTGTGTTATAAAACTATTAGTTCAAACCATTTACGTATTTTATTTGTTTCGTTAATATGATTTTACTTTTGTTATCGACAAAACATTTGAAGATCGTAAAATATAAATAAACGTTTTTACGGCTTATTTGTATTAACATAGATGATTACTCAAGGTTTACTTGGACGTTGTTTTTAAAAACCAAAAATGAAGCTTTTGATAAATTTGAAATTCTTAGCAAGAAAATTCAAAATCTACTAGGTGTTAAAATTGTGTCGATCCGAACGGATCATGGTCGTGAATTTGACAACGAAACTCAATTTGGAAACTTTTGTAATACAAATGGTATAACACATAACTTTTCCGCTCCAAGAACACCTCAATCAAATGGAGTAGTAGAACGTAAAAATAGAACAATTCAAGAAATGAGTAGAACAATGCTTAATGAACAAAACATTCCTCAAAAGTTTTGGTGCAACGCGTTGACACTTTTACATATATTTTGAATAGAGTCTTAATCGTCCTTTCCTAAACAAAACACCATATGAGCTTTACAAAGGTAAAAGCCAACTTTAGGATATTTTAGAGTCTTTGGTTGTAAATGCTTCATTCTTAATACTAAAGACTATCTCACCAAGTTTGACCCAAAGTCTTATGAAGGTGTATTTCTGGGTTATTCTCAAACTAGCAAAGCTTATATTGTCCTTAAAAAAGAAACAATGATAGTCGAGGAATCGTTAAACATAACATTTGATGAAAGTCCACCTCCCTCTAAGACATCACCTTTGGTAGATGATGACTTAGTTGAAAGTCAAATAATAGAAAGTCAAATTAATGATAACAAGGAAGATGATCCATTAAATAAGGAAATTATAAACATCAAAGAATCTAAAAGTCATCCTTTAGAAAAGGTCATCGGACAACTTAATCAAAGAACCTTAAGGTCACAAGCCCAAAATCAAAGTAATTATTTTTGTTTTGTATCCACCATAGAACCGAAAAACATAAATGAAGCAATAAAAGATGAATCATGGGTAATTGCCATGCAAGAAGAATTAAACCAATTAGTTAGAAATGATGTTTGGAAATTAGTTCCAAAACCTAAAGATCAAACCATAATTGGAACGAAATGGGTTTTTCAAAATAAAATGGATGAAAATGGTATAGTATCTAGAAACAAAGCTAGGCTTGTTGCACAAGGCTATAATCAACAAGAAGGTATTGATTATGATGAAACTTATGCTCCGGTAGCTAGACTCGAATCTATTAGAATATTACTTGCTTATGCATGTGCTTATGACTTTAAATTATTTCAAATGGATGTTAAAAGTGCCTTCCTTAATGGGTTTATTAACGAAGAAGTGTATGTTGCTCAACCTCCCGGTTTTACCGACTTTGAGAAACCACATCACGTCTTCAAACTCAAGAAAGCATTGTATGGTCTTAAGCAAGCACCAAAAGCTTGGTACGAACGACTTAAGACTTTTGTTATTGATAACAAATACTCTATGGGATTAGTAGATAATACTCTTTTTACCAAGAAAAAGGAATCACATATTATCATTGTTCAAATATACGTTGATGACATTATATTCGGATCAATTTGTCAAGAACTATGTGATGATTTCTCTAAAATCATGCACGACGAGTTTGAAATGAGTATGATGGGTGAGTTAAATTTCTTTCTAGGACTTCAAATTAAACAACTAGAAGATGGCATATTTTTTAACCAATCTAAATATATAAAAGACATGCTTAAGAAATTTGGGCTTGAAGATTCCAAACCAACTAAAACACCCATGTCCTCGGACACCAAACTCACCAAGGACGAGGAAGGTGAATCCGTAGATAACACTAAATATAGAGGAATGATTGATAGCCTACTCTATCTTACGGCTAGTAGACCCAACATTATGTTTAGTGTTTGTCTATGTGCTCGCTTTCAAGAAAACCCAAAGGCATCACACTTAGAAGCCTTAAAAAGGATTTTTAGATACATTAAGGGAACAACGTGTTTAGGATTATGGTATCCCAAAGGAACGGGTGTAGAAACCATAGTGTATGCCGACTCGGATCATGCCGGTGACTATGTCGATAGAAAAGTACAAGTGGTATTTGCACTTTTGTTGGACATTGTCTCACCTCATGGTTTGCAAAGAAGCAAACGGCCTTAGCCATCTCAACCATCGGGCCGAGCACGCGTCTCACCGGAAAGGCATGTCAACAAGCTCTTTGGATGAAGCAAGCTCGTGAGATTACGAATTCATCTCAACGACATTGTGATATTTTGCGACAACAAAGGAGCCATCAATCTCAAGAAGAATCCTGCTCAACATGCTCGCATAAAGCATATTGAAATCGTCATCACTTTCTTCGCGACAATGTTCAAAAGGGAACATTTCAATTGAGAAAGTATCCTCCGAAGACAACATTGCCGACATCTTAACTAAGCCTCTTAAACGAGAACCTTTTAATCTTCTTAGACTTGGTTTAGGGTTAATGGAACCAAACATGTAGGATAAACATAGCCTAAAACATTAGAATAGTCAAACCAAAACAATTTTGTTTTATATATGCTACTGTAGCCACGGTACCAAACGACAACAAGGACGGAACCGAATTTTGGTACCGTCTCGTCCGTGGTGTCTCTGTACAAAAATACTACCTACAAAACATCTTCTTCCTCAAAACCCACTTTACCAAAACGTGTAAAACTTAAACCAAGCTCATTATTGACACCTTCCCTCTCACTAATCACAGAAGATAACATCATTGTAAGTATCCTAACTATATTTTATCTCTCAATTCTGAGTCTAGGATTCTTATTTATGCACAAAACTCAAAAATCATTACATGGGGTTTTATGTATGCTTTTATACTAAATATGAATTCAATTGGCAAATTGCATAACTAGTCATTGAAATTAGGTACTACATTATCATATTGCATAAACAAATCATGTTTCCCACTAATTAATAGATAATGAATATAAGGCCTTATTCAAATAACCAAACACCCCATGTCAAAAAATTTGAAAAACTTCTCACTTGTAGGAAAACAATTTTTCATTGTTAAATACAAATAGAAACGTTAAACTTTCATCACTTGCATGCTCTTGAATACTAAAGGTATTGCATAACTAATATGCATTCCCGGGTATATTCAAATGAAGCTACATTGAATTAGGAGCATTTGGGTTATCTCATGGTATTTGCCAAACACCCCACTAAAACCATTTTTGTGCATAAAATGAGTCGAGATAACCGCAACTCCAAATTGTTTTCATATAGGCACACACTAGAACCAAAACGTTAAAGTTTATTCTCATTTTTAACATATCAATTCTTGTCCTTAGGAATAACCATGGTAGCCGCAAGATTCTATGATCACAAAGACACCCTTAACTACATTCCCAAACACCACAAAACCAAAGGACTTACCAAGGATCAAGTAGAAATATTTAAGGGTCTAGAATCAAGGTATTTCCATGAGGGTAGAACCATTCACTCATCCTTCCTTGAACATACCAATCTTCGTGAAGAACTAGCCGCCATTAAATTCGATTGTCTTCTTGACATCGATGAACCAATTTGTCATAGGTTTGTGTTAGAATTCTATGCTAGTGTGGCCGGCTTTAGTGATGAAGACGATGATGAATTTTGTCTTAGATTTAGAATCAATCAAAACGACTACACCATCACCTTAAGCAACTTTGCTCAAGTACTAGGAATTCCCAACCGAGGAACTTGTGTCTACACGGATAAGTGGTCTCTCACCGCTCTTAATGCAATCAATGACCGCACTTCTCCCTACCGAACCCGTTTGGCCGATAAGGATGTTATCCGTGAACACCTATTTAACCCAAAGGGTGATACAACTCGTGTTACCCGAGAGGGAAAAGAGGTAAACTGAGATCCATATGGAATGGAGCTAAATGAACTTAAGCCCGAATTTAAGAAATGGGAGGAGCTACTTAGAGCCAACGTCATTAGCACCATAGGAAATAGGGATCACATAAACGCTTGCCTTTGTCACATGCTCTACAACTTGTCCACCCGACAACCATTCAATTTAGCCTATTACATAGCTAGGAGAATGATTGATATTCCAACTCAAGGATCGGTTGCTCTTCCATACGGGATGCTTATCACCCGTCTCTATAGAAACTTTGCACCAATTCCACCAACCCCAAAAGGGATGCACCTTCACTATGAACTCATCCCTCACATCTTTGTACCTTTGAGTGATGAACGAGTTGCTAAGACAAAAGGAAAGAGAGCAAAACCTCCAACTCCATCATCATCATCATCAAATAGCTCCGAGGATGGTCTTCCAAGCTCTCGTCTCCCACCTCACGAGTATTATGCGTCTCTTCCCGAGATTGAAAATGAATCGGTGAATTCAAGCAAACTAAGGGAATGTTCAAGTGCCTTGGTAGGATGATGAACAAGATTTACAAGAAGTTGGACAAATGAGGGTACTTTAAGGAGTGTTTGGAACAATACATTATCATTAATGTTTGATACTATTTAGTTGTTTTTATCTTGTAGGATGATAATATAACTTCTAAAGCGATGTATGCTAACAATCTTATGCGGGGATAGCACAAGTATGCTATCAATTTTACCCATTTTCACTATAATGTGAAAATCAATAAGCCTTGCTAAAAATCTTTGCTCCACTATGTTTATACATGTGTTATTTACTTTTCCTAACTAGAAATGTTTAGTATAACACCTTTTGAGAAAATTTCGTGTTTCGGAAAAGTGCCCGACACCTAAAACATACTGCCTTGTTTTTCAGACTCACGGACCGACGGCACCAACGATTTGGTACCGTCCGTTATGTAAAATGGTACCGCCTGCACTGTGACAAAGCGGACCGACGGCACCCTTGGTTCCGTAGTGTATGATTTTGGTGCTGAGTGGATCCTCCGTAATTTTCTCAATTTCGACTCTTCGTGATTCCAAATTACCATCCATTACTTATAAATCAATTTTAACTAGTTTATACTCTTATTAGAACTAGTATACTTCACTTAGGTATATAAGAAATCCATTTCCACCAAAATTCAAAAATTTGAAAAATCCACCCAAGGAGCCCTTTATATAAAGGAAGGAACCAAATTTTGGTACCTTCAAACCGTGGGTGATCGATTGTTAGGAAATTCCACTCATTAGAACACATTTATTGCAAATATTTTCTTCTTCACTCCATCTCTTGAATGGATTGACTTGGGTGATATGACTAGCATTCAACCCACTTCCAAATCATTAGGAACCTCATCTCTTCAATGGTTTAACATCAAATCAAACACATTTCTCCATAATTTTTCACTTCTATAAATTAAGAGGTTTTACCATGATCATCCTCACACCTTCTTCATTCTTACTATCATCTAGCAAAAAAAAAACCAAAGTCAAAAATGACAAAATCATCTCCAAAACCTTGCAAGAAGACCGCTAGAATTAGTGTGAGGCCTTGTTGCTTCGTTAACCTTAGCTCTTCATCCGAGTCTTCTCCACTCACAATCTCATCTCCCATCCGAGATTATACAAGTCTTACCTTGGCTACACCAAATCAATCACACATTGTGATCACCACTCCACCACCTACAAAAACACCAACTTCACCTCCTCCGGCACCCATTCAAACATCCAAAACACCCTCACCACCTTCACCACCAAGGTCTCCTACTCTCATGCCTATGGAGTTATTCTTCACTCCACCAACTTCACCAAATCCTTTCTTGGAGGACTTGGATGACTTGCCTCCTAGGCCAAATCATCCACCACCATTGCCATCCTTTGGCACAATTGAGCAAATAGCTCATGAATCACCAAGGTCATTTTTTGACCCAAACGCCCCACTAGGGCCAAAACCTCTTCTCTTCCACCCCATTTACAAAGACATTCATGGTCCTTTAAATGGGGATCATCCACTCCCAACATCAATGTCCCCTCATATTGAGGACATTGAAGAGTGCATGTGGGATGCCAATCCCACTAGAGAGGAGATTCAAGCGGAACTCCGCAACCTCTACCAATTCAAAGGCATGGTGGATTCTCACTTAAGTGAGACTAATGCAAAGTGCTTTGCTTGCCTCCATCATGACCACCCCAAACATTCCCAACACCACCAACACATCTACCATACCACCACCACAACCTTCCCAAACATACTACCCCTAGGCATGGTTGCTCAACTTAGAGCAAACGCCCAAACCGTGGAAAGGACCCGGGTTATGGTCCATGACTTCCAAGAGGAAATGAGGTTCATCCTCAATCATATCCTTGAGCGCCTCAACGCTCTTTCTCATCCACCATCTAACTAGGATGGTCATAGATTAGCATTTCTAGTTATTCTTTTTCTAGGAATTTTCTCTTTTTATTGTACTAAAACACATCATTGTGTTCCCATTTCATGATCTTTATTCATGAAAATTTTAACTAATGAATGGTGTTTTTATTATAGTGTTGGTGATTTTACATAGTGTTTGGAAATGCTTGTGAATGATCATTATTACTAACATTTTTTTGTAGCTTTATTTTCACAATCCATGTATCTTCCCATTAAGCACCCAATTTAGGAGGAGCTTTGATCAGGGAGATAATGGCTCTACTCATTAAATTCAAGATCGCCTATTCTTTTGTTGAGACAAAGGGGAGAAAATATAGAACTTGATTATATTTTGACTTTTCGAAAAGTCAACCGACATTGACTTTCTCGAAAAGTCAAATAGGAAACATCATTGATAATACTTGACTTTTCTTAAAAAAGTCAACTGCATACTTTGACTTTCTTAAAAAGTCAACATCATGCATCAACTAGTAAATACTTTGACTTTCAGAAAAAGTCAAACATCATACACTTGCATTATCATTCTCTTTTCAAGTTCTAAAACTAATATTTTTATAACTCTTGCACAAACTTTGTATCTTTTATAAAAATAAAATTTATATTTTGTCCTCAACAAAAAGGGGGAGATTGTTAATACAAATATCGTCATTAAACGTTATTTATATTTTTGATCTTTACCTAAGTTTTGTTAACGACAAAAGTAAATTTAATTTATATAAAAGATTCAAGCTTGTCGAGTTTAATAGATATTAAAATAAGCTTTTTCAAACAATATATTCATCATTCAAGCATTTACATTTATGATTAGTGACATCTTGATATGACTCTAATCATTATGTATGATAGTAGTTTTTAGAATGTGTTAGGTTCTTAAAACCAAACACTACTTAAGTACTTGCATATTTCTAAAAATAGAAATACAACATATGACATCATGTGATGCATCATGGAAATCATTGGAAGATTTCATTAGATATTTTGTGTGGATTTGTACTCTTCATATCTTGCACAATCTCACTTAGATAGAGTTGACTTTGGCAAGATTTGATATCTTGGTCATTAGACCCGGCGGTACCAAATTGGTACAGGCGGAACCCTTTAAGGGTTCCATGTCCCGGACACTCGTCCATTTTGGCTATAAATAGCAATGCCAAGCCAAGTAGTTTTTATCCCTTTCTAATATACTTTCATACATATCTTCTCTCTAACCTTTCTAACTCAGTTTCATATCATAGTAGTGATCTCTTTTGTAGCAAAGAAGATCAAGTCACATTCAAGCTTCAAACGAGAAGTTGGAAGTCTTGTTTGTTTAGTGTTGTATGATCTAGTGTTGATTCATACTTCATTGTTGTATTAAATCATCATAATCTTGTGAGTGTGGGTGGTTAGTATTTTAGTCCTCAAAATACATTGTGTGTGGGAGTAGTTGTACCCTTGGAAAGAACTCGACATCTAGCTTAGTGTCGGAAATTGTGTAAGCGAAGTGTAAAGGTTTTCTCCACGGTGAAAGGAGCTTGTTGACTAGTGAAGTTAAACTCTCGAGTGTGAGACTCGGGAGTGGAGTAGGCAAGGAAATAGAGTCCTTGTAGACCGAACCACTATAAACAACTTGTTGTGGTTTGATCATTTCTTTCCTTATTTACTCTTTACATATTACTTGCATACTTCATCAACATATCCAAAGATCAATATCAATTGATCTTTCAATAAGTTTCAAAACAAAGTTTTTAATTGGTAAACTATTCAACCCCCCTTCTAGTTTTCTACAGATGTTTTTCCAGATGCAGAACACATATTTTGTATTAGAAGCATTCATGAGAAAATGAAACTTCAATGGAAAGGTAGGGCCTACAAAGAGCATATGTGGAAATGTGCAACAGCCTCAACTGTTGTAGAGTTTCAGAAAGCTATGGTTGATTTCAAGAAATTTAATCAACCAGCCCATGATTGGTTAAGTAAGATACCACCGATCCATTGGTCAAGGTCACATTTTTCATGTAAGTCATTTATCTGTTTCAGTTAATTTGTATTTGTTAATGCACTATAAACAATTATAATTAATACATGTTTATTACTGTTTATCTTTAGGGAGAGCTAATTCTGATGTGTTACTTAATAACATGTGTCAAGTGTTTCATGACAAAATAATTGAGGGTTTAAACAAACCAATTATTACAGCCTTAGAATACATCAGGGAATACTGTATGAAGAGGATAATGCATGTTCTTATGATGATTGAGAAGAGTGATGGGCCACTAACACCAACTGCACAACACATACTAGAGGGTATTAAGAAAGAGGTTGTTAAGTATAATGTTTTTATGGAATGAGGGAACTAAGTTTCAGGTTAGTGGACCATGGGGTGACCAATGTGTAGTTAATGTTGTAGAAAAGTCTTGTACTTGCAGAAGATGGGAGATAACAGGTTTACAATGTAAACATGCTGCTGCTACCAATTGGAATATGGCTTTAAATGGGCAACAAGTAAGAGCTGTAGAAACATGGGCTCATCCTTGTTACTATCTTCTCACTTGGGAGGCAACCTACAAACACCATGTCCAGCCTATAACTAGCAACGAACATTGGGAAAAATCAATTGTGCCAACAACAATTGTTCCACCGAAATCCGAAACAACTTCGCCTAGCTCAAGAGGTAGAAAAAGAGTTAGGATAGCTCCGAAAGTGAAGAGATTGTGAAAATGGTAAGTCGTCAAGGGCTTGGAAGAGTGTTAAGTGTAGTATTTGGGGCATTCTTGGACACAACCGGAAAACATGTCTAGGGAATGGTGGAGTGAAAGTAGTCGAACCGGCCATAAGGAAATGTGAAACAAGTGCCTACAAAAGTGCAAAGAAAAAGACACATCCTAAAGGTAACAAAGTAGCGAAGAAAAAGACACATCCTAAAGGTACATGTGTTGTTGAAAGTCAAGTTAGTGCAGTTCAAGGAAGTGGCGTTCAATCGAAAATCAAGATCAAACAATCAAGATCCCATCATACATGATGCATCCTCGTCTCAATCCCAAAGAACATCAAGATGAAGCAACGAAGATCCCAAGATACAAGATGAATCCTCTCTCAATCCCAACAATATCAAGATGAAGCAATTGCCGATCCCAAGATGCATGAGCAATCCAGTGTCAATCCCAAGAACATGATCAATCACGACCGATTCTCACCGCGGTCAAGTGATGTGCAAGCAGTTTCTGCTTCAACCCATCCTGCTACACGAAGAATGACTAAGCAGCAGGCTGCACTGGAAATAATGATGGCCTCACCATAGGTCAATTTTGTTATGCTAATTAGCTAGACAATGTTTCATCAAGTTTATTTCCTATGGACAAGTTATGTACTCTAAAAACATATGTGTGTGTGTGTGTCTAACTGTAATTCTCATGCTTCGAAAAGTATGCAATTTTATGCATTTGGAATTATATCCATTTGCATTAACTATGGAACCATGTCATTATTGTGTGTTTTTATAGATTGACTAAGCTTGATGTGTGAATAATTTGCATCAAAAGTAACCAAAGCTAAACATAACCTCATAAGAATGTTGACAATTAAAAGTCAAACCTAAACATTGCTAACCATATGCATACCCATAAGGCATTGAAAGTAAAGAACAAACCAAACTGAATACTTCATAACAATGTTGACAATTAAAAGTCAACTTTAATCTTAACCATGTGCATAGAGCCATAAACATACGGTAAACCGATCATAATAACAAGATTCATAACCTTCTGGGACACAACGTTACTACAATTCAAGATAATGAACATTAACCATCTCGCCTCATTACATAAAAGCTAAAAAGTTATCCCAATGCATAAAAAATCAAGAACAATATCCAACTGAGCACCAGGTAAATCTTCCACTTCCACACATCACCTTGAGCAGCTTCTAATCTTGCCTCAAGCTCATTTCCCCCCCTCAAAAGGCCTGGTATAATCATTCTTGAACGAGCACAGACTTCAAGATCATACCATCGTATCCACCGCAAGAAAACCCCTATTCATGATTATGGCAAGTGATTAAACAACAACAATTGTTACAATGTAGTTTGCTACTTGCGAAAAAAAATGATACGATAAATATTAAAAGACACTTACTTCAACGGGACAACCAAAGAATCGACGCCTTGGGTTGGCAGAGGTCCACGAAGTGCGAAGTATAGCTTGCTTACCACACCAACAACGTACCATGTTGAAACGATTATCGTTTTGTAGAAGACTGTTTTTGTAGGATAGTTTAGGGATGGATGATAACGACCAAGCCGTGTTACACATACATATAACCGCTACAAACACTGTACAACGGTTTGTATAAAGTATGCTACAGTGAAAGACGGTTTTGCCCTCAACAACGGAACATTGACCTCGGCGTTAATGGTGAAGGGACTAGTTTAGCATATAAACTCCATGTTTTGGACTCCCAGCGATGAAAAAGGCAACTTTTGTCCAATCGTGATGCGTGTGTACAAAATTAGGGACGAACGGTGTATTTTACTCTTATAAAAACATTGTTCGTGAAAATAGTAAATATTACTCATATAAAATTTGTTATTATAATATAAAATAGAAATGATTTGCACAATCTAGTTTATTATTTGCACACTTTATAATACAAGCAGATAAAACAATATGTTAATATTATACAAGTATTTAATACACTGTTTGAAGTGTCTTAATCAATTGTGAATGTGTACAAATCAATTCTCAGTATAAAAACATTGTTAGTGAATTAGTGAATATTACTCACTCTTATGATACAAACAATAAAATTAATCTATACTACATTATAAAGTATTTGAGATTTCTTATAAAATTAAGTCTTAAAGTTATAAGACAAAAAACATTACTATAAAGGAAAATTAAAAAAATTAAATCTCATTTAAACCATATAGTAACCCCTCCAATAATGATATATTTTAATTTACTTATTTATAAGAAAAACTCGCTAAACTTATAACCACCACTTTAATGTTACAATTTGAAAAATAAAAGTGTTAACTATTTATACTACTAATAATTTAGATGCTTTACCTTTTAAAACATATATCAACTATGTTATAAAGTATTTGGGACATGTTAAATAAGAAAGGTTTAAAATAAAAAATATTTACTTGCAACAAAAATAGTCACCGGGTATCCTTTGCTACATTGCGCGGGTATCTAGTAATATTATTAAAGTTGATGAGAAGTTTGATTTGCTAAAACTTCGTTCAACTCTCCCAACAGGCCAACAAGCCATTCCTAGCGGCTTAGCCCTTGTTAGAGGCTAAAGAGCGTACTGAACACTCACCCTTTCTCGCCAGCAAGCTAAGCTCCTAGTCCTCTTAGCCGGCTTACCTTTAACCTAACTCTCTAGTTTATGGCCTAAAAACACGGGAAAACACTACTTTTTGATAAATAAAAAAAACAGAAGGCCATTTAAAAGCTCTGGAGATCTACGAGAACTCTTACCCATATCTTACCATTTTTTCAGAATTGTCCGCTCATAGTACGATGGAATAGCCCAGTGTCACCCGTCGGAATAGCAACACCCGACTTTCCAGTAAGGGAAAAAAAGTCCACATCATTTAATGTTGGAAAAGGAAAAAAAAAGAAAAGAAAAAGAGAATAGAGTAAATTACAGCGTTGGTCCCTAAACACTTTCCGATTCTCGCATTTAGACATATTTTCTTCTAAATCTCACTTTTAGTCCCCAACTTATCGATTTTTATTCGATGTGGGCCATTTTTCCTAACACTCGCAAGTTTCCTCGTTAGCTGCAAGGGTTTTCTCGTCTTTTCTGCCTTTCTTGTCCAGACACCTCATTAACACCGTTGGTCTCTAAACTTTCCTATTCTCCAATTAAAAAAAAATACCATAATCCAAACATCCCTCTTCTTCAACCTCTCCTCCACGACCACCATCATTACCATCACCGCTCAATTTAGAAACTTATAAACAAAATTTTCAACACAAAACTTTTCAAACCCACATCTAAATTACATTGTTTCTTTTAGCATACACTTTCTCAATCTTCAATAAGAGAATATAATGATCGAGTTTGATGGTAAAGCTATCAGGTTCTATAAATTCTTTTTTAAGTGTATAGATCTTGTCTAACTCATGTACACTTGAAATGTGATAATTTCATTTATTCCAAATTAGATTGGATAAACGTTATGATAGTAGGATAAACTAAAGGGCAAAGTGCATAAAAATATAATGAACTTGTCATCTGAGTTTTTTGGTATGTTTGGCACGGAGCGGTGTGAAGCTTTTTGGAGCGATAAGCGGTGAGCAATGAGCATTTTGATTTTTATTAGTCATTTGGCAAAGGAGCGGTGAGCTTTCCTATTTTTTAAGAATGCTCAATTTTTCAATGCTTCTTTAAGAAGGCGTGAGCGATGAGCAAATGAGTCGCATAGCTACTACTCACATTTCACGACTCTCGCTTCACTACTACAGCTCACATCTAGTTTTGCCAAACACATCCTTTGTTATCTTTTGATTTGTACTAAAACCAAAGCTTCTACTTTAAATGTTGGGGAGAATTATATGTATATCCTTCTTAAAGTTAAATATTACGTAAATATCTGTTGGGTTTATTGATTTGATGATACAAAACAATAAAGAATAAAACATCAAGGACTTAAAGTGACAAGAAGGAAACCTACAAAAAGATGGAGGGACTTGCTTGCAAAAGAAGATTTATTATTTAGTCCTTAGTAGAGATTTGTAAACCCTAATCCTCTAGTATATAAAGAGGACATGGGGTGTAGGTTTTATATACATGTCTTCCATAATGTAGTCGACTAAAGGTGTGTGTGTGTAACCTAGGGCGTGTAGTTTATTGTAAACGCCTAGGTTATTAGTTTAATTAGTAGTTTAGTTATCTAGACGTGTTCCTATAAACGTCTAGGGTTAGTTAGTTTTAGTTAACCTCCAAGATCAAGTCTTTGATCCTTGTTATAGTTTAGATAAAACGTTATTAATATAATTAGAGGTGATGGTGAATGAAACCTTGTGTCAATAACATAATTGTTCTTTATTATTCCGCTGCGTATGTATATGTTATTGTTAAACCCTAAGGCTCAAAACGATCTCAAGGAGTTCTATCAAACTCCACAATTGGTATCAGAGCTCGGGGAGCTCGTTACCTAGGGATTCACAAGGTTTCTTGGCAAAAAAGGAAGGAGAAAATCGAATTTCAACAATTTTCGTAATACTTCTGTAGCACTGTTTTCAAGAGGGCATAACTTTTTAGTGAACCGTTGGATCGAGCTACAATTTTCTCTGGTGCATCTCATTATATTCGTCTAAGGTTTCACTGGAGCGATCGTCAATTCGTGCTCTAAATCAAAAGTTATAAGCTGTCAAAGTCTGCTGCAGAAACTGAAATTTTTTCGTAAGGTTACTACAACACTGTTTTGAAACGATCATAACTTTTTCGTTAACCGTTGGATCGTGAAGAAATTTTGGGTGGACGTTTTCTATATATCCATCTAACTTTCCACCAGAGGGATCATCGATCGGTGCTTTTATGTGAAAGTTATAGGCTGTCGAAGTTGGCTGTAGAGGGAGTTTTTTTAGTGCTGCTCGTTACATGAAGTTTATGCTTGTTCGTGTTAATGTTGATACTGCTGCTTGTTGATGATACGGACATGACATCATCAAAACTATAGTCGATCATGAGTTTCGAGTTGCTATTTGAGAATATGGTTTTTACTCGTGATTGGTTACCACTGCTACAAGCTTCTCGTACCACTGCCAGGTTATATCGTTCCACTGCTACGTTATTCTTGTTACCACTGCTAGTTGTTCGAACCATGCTATGTTACTAATGAACGTTTGGATCTGGTCTAGTGAAATTCTTACTTCGACTAACAGATTCTCTGTTGGTGAAACAAGTACAAACGTACTTTATTCTTGATGATTGGATTTTATTGTGCATGTTGCTTCGAAGGCCGCTATCCCTAATCAGTTGGTTTTAATTTGTTAAGGATAGGATGTTTGATGATAAGGAAAGTTCATGAAACCTAAACGTGGCATATAAGGACTATGAATTGCATGTAAACGGACCATCTATATTTTGCCATACACTTTGATTGGTTTCTTTACAAGTAAGTTATGAATGAAGAAGGATAAGTGGTCATGCATTATTATATCATAAGTCAGTTGAGGATTCTTATTATATGATGTTTGTACCTCAATGAGTATAAAACTTTAACTAAAAGTTAGAGTTTGTTTTCCTTATACTTTGATTTTAAGACTTAACGAAAATACATGGTGTGAGAGGATACATAAGGAGAAGCATTGGCGCATAAGTTTGGTTTCCACTGTTATACGATACATAATTTGGATTTATGATACAATATTTGACAAAAAAAGGTTTTGTATCTCGGCTGGAATTGGTATTACTGGACACATAAAAGGCGATTTGGATGTTATACATGATTTATGGTTCTCGTATGGTTTTGGACTTGAGGGGAAGTCGGGCATGATATGTGTTTATTGGATTTTTGGCGACACACACACGAGATTGGTTCACACACACAAGGAGTTTGGGAATTTGTTCTTAATGGTTTTAAAAAGGCTCGTTTTTGGTTTTATTAATTAACTTATTACGAAGAGGATTATTTATCACTTATTTGAAGTTGAAGTGGAGTTTCTTGGATGCGTGTTCTTATTATATTTTTAAACGGCGGAATCGTTTAAAAGTAACTTGTTCGTGCTTCAATGATTGTGACGAAGACTTGCAAAATCTAGTTTTCATAGGTCAAGGGGTGGATGGATGAAGACCTAGTTAACTATCACTTAAAGGAGTTACATTGTAGTGCTCAGTGTCTCATTGAAGATGAGGATTTTGTCAAGAGGTTGCGATCTACTTATATTTTTGGTTAGCAGTATAAGTTCAACGTCACGTGGATAAACAAGACATAAGATACAAGTTTGGGTTATTTTACTTCTTCATCAAGTTTGTTATATTTGATTTTCTTCACAAGTAATCATTACAAGGAGCTTACAGATTTGAAGAATCATTGATGTTCATGCACCACTCAAGGGGAAGTTTCTACTGCTTACATTTCCTATTTGTTGATAACAAAAAGGGGAAGAGATGTTGGAGTGCAATGGCATGGATTAAGGGGAAGACAAGAATGTTTCATTCATGGTGAGATTTAATTATCTCAACTTCTGCTACTTCGTCTAGGGAAGTTCGTACAAGAATCGTGTTTGTTTTGTCATCAAATAACGAAATGGAATACATTGGGGTAGATAACGTTGATTTCGGGAAATATATATACTCCCTCCGTCCCAAAATTATAGTCCTCTTTTGATTTTTTCGGTATTTCTTTTACAACTTTGACCTTAAGTATTTTTGTTTGTGTTATATAATACTTGATATAAAATATATGAATGGGTTGAGTTTTTAATGTATTTTCATTTTGTATAATTTTCATAAACTATTGTATAACATAAACAAAAATATTTAAGGTCAAAGTTGAAAAAGAAAGACCAAAAAAATCAAACGGGGACTATAATTTTAGGACGGAGGTAGTATTAAAATTTTTTCTACATTAATAGGTTATGCCGAGTCGATAGTTGCTGTGCCGTGAGTACCTGTTATCTTCTGCTAGTGCTTATTTGTACGTTGCTTGCTTGAGGTGAGTTTCATAGCCCCACTTTTATCTACGTTTTTAACTAAATTGGGGTGAGAATCATGCTGCTGTTTTTGGACCTTTAAAACTATTTGGATTTACTTATATGCTTGACTGTTTAGATAGATGTGCGGTAGTTGTTGCCTTAGACTAGGTTAAACCGTTGCCTAGCTAAGAATAGACTTCTACCTCGACCTAGTCCGGGGTTGGTAATTGTTCTAGATTTTGCCACGACAGTGCTGGACTAGATTCGCTGGGCCCGAGTGATCCCTGGATGCGGGATATGGATTGTGATCCGGTTAGGATCGGTTGTGAACGGTGTTTATCTATCTTAGGTCTTGCATAGCAAATCAACTCCTATAGGTCCACTATGTTTTTATTGAACTTAAACCTATGAACTCACCAGCGTAAGCTGACCTTTTAGCATGTTTTCTCATATATTTAAATGATGTTTGGAATACGTGATCGGTGGAAGCTTGGCAAGAAGGCGGGGTTCAAGGATCATATTTGACTCTGATAAACTTTGGGGACCTATTTTATTAAATCATGTTTTGGGCCTAATATTTATACTTTTGGATTAAATGTTTTGATTACTTAAATTTGGGATTGGTTTTGAATGTTAAATGACTATCTTTTTGCTATACTTGTATGATATATCAATCCAATAGTAACGCCCCGAAAACTTGATTAAGTCTTCCACTGTACCGAGATTTGGGGGTGTTACAAAGTATTTTTTGATGACGTATAGCTGATGTGGCGAGAGAAAAATATCAACTACACCCTTCACCCTTTGAGCATCCACAATGAAGTATTTAATGACTTTTTACTATTCTAAAAAGCTTTTGAAAAAGATTTTCACCATTGTGTTATGAATAATTTGTTAAATTTCAAGCTTTTGCTAAAAGCTTTTCCCCTTCGCTATATCTTATAAAGCTTTATAAGATTGGAGTGACGACTTTTAGTTGAATTATGAGTGAGTAAAATATAATAAAAGGAGGAGTAATTAATGTAGAAAAATCTTTGAAGATTTGAGCATTCTTGATGCTCTTAAAACATTTTAAATAGTGGATTTTTCAAACACTTTTTACTATTTGAGAGAAATTGATAAACATAACACTTAAACTTATATTTGTGTAGCAGTAATTTTCAAGGTTATCAAGATCGCGATCTTATTTAGTATTGTTTTTGTCTCTACAAGATCGGAATCGTAAGATCCTACAAAAAGTGTGATTTTTTTAGATAGAGGTTGTAATGTTATAGAGTTCCATATAAAATTTGATATAAAAGTCCAATTTAAGTGAATATGAATAAATTTTCAAAGTTAAAATACCATAATAATATAAATCATGCAATTACATCATGTAAGTCATTTGATAAAAGATTTGGATTGAAATTATATACGACATGTTGGAAAATTAGTGCACTTGTGGGATTAGTTCATACCTGGTAATGGGTCAGGAGGTAAGGAGTGTACACCCATAAGGTCCCTGAACACCCTGACTCTTTTAGTGAAAAGTACTGCTAGTGGAAAGTACTGCTAGTGTTATAAAGTACTGTTATTGGAAAGTACTGCTAGTATGAAAGTACTGCTAGTGGAAAGTACTGCTAGTATTATGAAAGTACTGCTAAGTGACAGTTTCAACTGCTTAATGACCACCTTTAATTGGTCATGTAACCACTAATGACTATAATGGGATAATTATGAGGCGATTAATGGGCGATTAATTATCATAATTCCAATTGACTAGCTCGTAGTAATTTCCTATAAATAGGATATCGATTATGCATGAAAGATACCGAAAACGATCAACACTTCTAAGCAAAAGGGTTATTGAATTGTGCCTAATTCTATAACTACATTTGGTCTTATCCCAAGTAGATATTCGTGTAACCCAGGCATTAGGGTCGAATAGTTTACTTTGGAAAGTGATCACATGATTCCAAGTGATATCCGGTAACCACATAGTGGTATTGTTTCTGCCTTGATTATCTTACCCTATTATGGGACGTACAAACCAACAATCAAAGTAAACTATTTGTGATAATCAATAGTCACGCAATGAACACATGGCTTCAAACTTTGCCAAGCTTGATAAGTTTGAAGGGTGGACTTCGTGAGATGGCGTAAGAAGATGCACTTTGCATCAAGCATGAGAGTGGTTTATGTGCTAACAACTCCTATCACGATGATGCTACCGTGGAGCGGATCGGGAGGAGGAGCAAATGGGAGAATGATGACTACATTTGCAGAGGTCTAATCCTCAATGGTATGTCCGATTCTCTGCTTGATATTTATCGAACTTTGAATCTTCAAAGCTTGTGGGATTCCTGGATGCCAAATATATGGTCGAGGATGCATCAAGTAAGAAGTTCCTTGTAAGTAATTTCACAAATTACAAAATGACCGATTCAAGACCGGTTATGGAACAATACAATGAACTTCTTGGTATACTTGGAAGGTTTACACAACGCAATATGCACATGGATGAGTCTATTCAAGTCTCTTGTGTCATTGATAAACTTCCCCTTCTTGGAAAGATTTCAAGCATACCTTGAAACATAAAAGGAGGAGTTAACTCGATTGAGTTAGCAATCATCTGCGCATTGAGGAATCTCTCAAGGTGCGTGATAATGACAAGCCAAAGAGTAGCAATGCTACTGGTGCATCTGTTGTCAATATGGTGGAGCATAACAACTCCACCAGGTACAATGACAACAAAGGCAAACGCAAATATCATGAACAACACAAGGGCATATCCTAACAAGAAGGCAACACCTACTTGTTGAAAATGTGGCAAAACTGGTTACATTAAAAGGGATTGCAAAGGTGTTAAGGTTGGTGGTAAAGCCAATGGATCAAGCACTAATGGGTCAGGGAGTGGTGGTTCTTCCAACTCACTGAAAGGTCAGAATATGGTTAATAAGTATTTTCAGATTTATTATGTTACATATGTATCTGAATCTCATTATGTGCAGGATGATGATGTTGCGTGGTGGGTTGACTCGTGCAACAGTTCATGTGTGTAAAGATAGAAGTTGGTTCAAGACTTATGAGTCACCGAATGATGGTTCTATTCTTCACATGGGAAATGAGTCAATGACCTTGGTGCATGGTCGTGGTTGTGTAGATCTTAGATTTAGTTCGAAAGATTGTAACTTTGTTTGATGTTATTCATGTTCACGATATCGGGAAGAACTTGGTTTCAAGTAGTATTTTGAATAATCATGGATATAAACAAGTTATTGAGTTTGATAAATTTGTTCTTTCTAAGCATGGTGTTTTTATTGGTTTTGGTTATTTGTGTAAATAAATGTTCAGGCTTAATATTGTCACTGATAGTGTTAATTCAGCCTTTGTGACCACCAATGACCTGACTGACTCTACCCTTTGGCATGCTAGACTTGGCCATGTACACTATAAAAGAATGCAAGATATGTCTAAGGATGGGTTAATCCCACCTTTGACATGGACACCGAAAAGTGTAAAACTTGCATGTTGACCAAGATCACCAAGAAACCTTTTCGTGGTGTTAGTCGTGAGACTAAGCTCTTGAGCTTATACACGATGACTGTGTGATTTGCATGTCAATCCTTCTTTGGGGAATAAGAAGTACTTTGTGACATTTATTGATGATGCTTCAAGGTTTTGTTATGTCTATCTGTTACATACCAAGGATGAAGCATTAGATAAATTCAAAGTGTTTAAAATCAAGTTGAATTACAACTTGGGTCCCCGATCAAAAGATTAAGGACTGATAGGGAGGTGAGTACATGGATACTCAGATTTTCATCTGTTGGTATAATCCATGAAACGATCGCCTTATACTCCTCAAAGAAATGGTATTTCGAAAGGAAAAACAGGTAATCAAGGAGATGGTTAATTCCATGTTGTCCTATTCGGGGATGAGTCAAGGGTTCTGGGTGAAGATATGTTATGACTTTCTATTTATTAAATAGGGTTTCCAACAAAAGGAACAAGGTTACCCTTATGAACTCTGGACTAAAAGGAAACCCAACCGAACTATCTCGTGGTGCGGGGTTGTAGGTCATTGTAAGACTCCACGATCCAAAGCTAAAGACTTTGGGTGAAAGAGGCATTGATCGCATCTTTGTTGGATATGTTGAGCATTCCAAGGCTTTTAGGTTCTATGTTATTGAACCTAATGAATATGTTTCAATTAATTCTATAATTGAATCAAGGGATGCAAAATTTGATGAGAATAGATTCTCATCATCGCTAGACCAAGTCATAGGATTCCTAATGGAACTCAGACATTGGTGTATCGAGGTCCCGATGATGAACTATCGGTGGTCCCCGATGAGGTTGTGGTTCAACAACTCGAACTCGTGCTCGGGAAGAGCAAAAGGGTCGACTCCAAAGTTATTTGGACACGAGTTTCAACTATACTTGGTTGAAGGAACAAGGATGAGGTCTCAAACCAATACTCCTATTGCTTCATTGTTGAGGATGATCCCAAGACATTTGAAGAAGCAATGAAGTCCTCGGATATTGCTTTACGGAAAGAAGCAATCAATGATGAGATGGATTCCAACATGGGAACAACACTTGGTGTTGGTTGATCTACCTCTGGTTGCAAACCTTTGGGTTGCAAATGGATTTTCAAAAGGAAAATGAAGGTAGATGGAACTATTGAAAAGTTCAAGGCTAGACTAGTTATTCTGGGCTTTAAACAAAAGGCGTGGATAGACTACTTTGATACTTATGCCCCGTGGCTCGTGTCGATTACCATAAGGCTAGCGATTGCTTTGACATCTATTCACAATCTGGTTATTCATCGATGGATGTGAAAACGACTTTCTTGAATGGTAAATTGGATGAGGAGGTTTATATGAACCAACCTCGTGGCTTCATCTTGCTCGGCAATGAAACCAAGGTGTGTAAACCGATTAAGTCTCTTTATGGACTAAAGCGGTACCTAAGCAATGGCATCAAAAATTTGATGAAGTGGTTTTGTCTAGTTGTTATGTTCTTAACCGTCGACAAATGTGTGTATAGCAAATTTGATGAATCGGTAAAGGAGTCAACATTTGTCTATATGTTGATGACATGTTAATTTTGGCACCGACCAAAATCAGTTGACGACAAAGGAATTTTGTCATCAAGGTTCTCCATGAAGGACATGGGGAGGCTGATGTTATCCTTGGTATAAGGTTTAAACATGAAAGTAAAAGAATTTCTATCTCTTAGTCTCATTATATTGAAAAGGTACTAAGAAAATTCAATTACTTTGATTGTACTCCGATGAGTACACCTATGGATACTGTGAGAAGTTGATGCCTAATCATGGCAAGGTCAGTATCTAAACTTGAGTATTCTAGGGTAATTGGTGCTGATGTATGCCATGACTTGTACAAGACCCGATATTGGTTTTGCGGTGGGAAAATTGAGCAGTATACTAGTAATCCTAGTGCTCATCAACGGCAAGCGATTCGGAGAGGCAATCAAGTATTTCAAGAGAAGTATGGATTATAGTCTCATATCACGGTTACCCATAAGTGTTGGAAGGATACACCGATGCAAGTTGGATCAAGAATAATCAAGACAATTCGCTCTACCGTGGTGGGTATTCCTACTTGGTGGAGGTGTAATTTCTTGGGCATCCAAGAAACAAACTTGCATCACCGTTCAACAATGGAATCGAATTTGTGGCCTTACCATTCACCGGTAAAGAAGTCGAATGGTTGAAAAACTTGCTTATTGAGATTCCTTTGTGGCCTAAACCTATAGCACCTATTTCTATCCGTTGTGATAGTGTAGCTACATTGGCTAAGGCTTATAGCCGATGTACAATGGTAAGTCTAGATACTTAGGTGTCGTACATAGCATGATTCGTGAGCTTATCATGAATGGGTGGTATCTATAGAGTTTGTTAGATCTCAACAAAATTTAGCCGATCATTTGACGAAGGGTCCGGCTAGAGACTTGGTTATAAAGTCGCTAAAGGGATGGGTTTAAGTCCAACTTAGTCATCGATTCTAGGACACCCAACTCCTCTCGAGGAAACTTGGGAGCCGAGTTCAATGTGGAAAGTCGAACATTCGATGGATGGAGCACATGTTTTATTTACATCCCAAGGTTGTGCTCGAACCTCTTTGAAAGGAGGATGAGGTCTTTACTTAATGGTTAATTTTCTTTGAAAAAGTGCTTGGCGGGAGCATGAATAAAGAGGAACCACCTATGTAAATGTTGAAGTTTTGCCGCTTGAGGAGCTTTGGACTTTTAGCTTTTACAACTTTTATGACTTTGGATATGGACACATGGCTTATATAGTGTCGGGAGTCGATAAGTGTTTGAAAACTTGTGTGTATTTTATCTTCGTATTCAAATGGGTTGAAGGGTTCAATTCTTAGTACACCCCGATTCTCGAATATTTGAACGTAATGTACTAAGATGGAAATTCAACTCGGGATATTTTCGTTTATGCACATGTTTTGTTTAATGTTTGTTTTTCATGCAAAGGAAGTGAACTAATTTTGGGGAGGATTGTTGGAAAATTAGTGCACTTGTGGGATTAGTTCACACCTGGTAATGGGTCAGGAGGTACGGAGTGTACACCCATAAGGTCCCTGAACACCCTGACTCTTTTAGTGAAAAGTACTGCTAGTGGAAAGTACTGCTAGTGTTATAAAGTACTGCTAGTGGAAAGTACTGTTAGTATGAAAGTACTGCTAGTGAAAAGTACTGCTAGTATTATGAAAGTATTGCTAAGTGACAGTTTCAACTGCTTAAAGGCGATTAATGGGCCGATTAATTCTCATAATTCCATTTGACTAGCTCAAAGTAATTTCCTATAAATAGGATATCTGATTATGCATGAAAGATACACAGAAAACGATCAACACTTCTAAGCAAAAGGGTTATTGAATTGTGCCTAATTCTATAACTACATTTGGTCTTATCCCAAGTAGATATTCGTGTAACCCAGGCATTAGGGTCGAATATTTTACTTTGGAAAGTGATCACACGATTCCAAGTGATATCCGGTAACCACATAGTGGTATTGTTTCTGCCTTGATTATCTTACCCTGTTCTGGGACGTACAAACCAACACGACACAAGTAAAGTTATAAAATTGGGTCAAAATTTCGAAAGTGGGTTTAATTTTTGTAAAAGGTTTGTTTAACAATAAAATTTAGGCTTTATAGTAGGATCGGGATCGATAGCGATCCTAGGATTTTACTAGCTATCTCACGAGCTTGGAGAGGGGTTTACCCGGGTTCGAGTCTCGCAAGTAACATAGAAAATCCGGATTTTCCTCTTAGTGTGAAGCCGTGAGTTCTAGGGGTTTCCTTTGGCGGGTCTCTCCTAGTGGTTCGCATCCCGGGCCCTGCCCGTTTGGATGGTTTAACTCGTGGGTCGGATTTCAAGTGTGGTGTCATTCTAAAAAAAAAGAAAGAAAAAAGAAAAATCTGTGATCCTACTTTGATTTTGCAAGGTTTTCTAATTTACGATCGTAGGATCGTAAGATCCAACAATCAAGACCGCGATCTTGATAACCATGGTAATTTTCAATCATTGAATAAAATCTATTTTGTCACACTGGAGACTTCCTCCTTGTGGCCTGAAATTCATGAGCTAGCCAATTTGGTTCTCTAACCATAGGTTGCTTTGGTCTATAATAACAAGTACGGTGTTTTTATGCGTGCATGTCTAAAGTGTAAACTTGAAACTATTTTCCTAAATACCCCAACAATGCCAACTCGTTCCAATAAAAGATACAACAGAATACAAAGGAAATTTTAAGAACTGAAAATGAAAACAACTTGTCTTTGAAACAGAAGTTAAAATTAACTCATCTGTTCAGCTAAAGCTCCGAATCACAAGTCATACCACCTGCTCGCTTTAGTTATTCTAGTGAAGTAATATACCACTACACATAATAACAGTACAAGTAATTTGCAGTGAGAACAAAAGATGACACCATAAACAAACTTCAGACAGCATGCTAATATCCAATTTGTGATACTGCTTTTGGAACTTTTTGTTATATGATGAACTAAATTGCCCAAGTGGTAGCTTCACAGCCATCATGTACACATGCCAAGACATCTCTGTAGTCCCTTGAGATTGTGAAGTTGTCATAAACTTGTCCGTCACTACTCTTTTTGTACTCCAACAAAAGTGAAGAGTGGTTAAACGCCGTTAGTTTTACAAATCCCCAATCCGGATCTTTATACAAACTCCAAATTGTATTAATCTCAGTAAAATGTGACAGATGGCTCCCTCCTCCACCAACCACCACATGAATTGTCCCGTTTACAGTACCAGAATAGTGAGATATTTCTGGCTTGACACATTTGTTCTATGTCACAGCCAAAAGATGTATCAGTAAGTACTAGATATTAATTATTGATTTCTTAGATATAAATAAATAAGGAAGAGTAACAAATACCTGATATATAGGACATGTCCTTTCATAATTATGGACATGCCCGTATAATGCAATGTCCACCTTGTATTTTTGCCATAACTTTTGCAAGTTTGCTCGTCCCATGGGCTCTTCAAAGGCACCCTCATTAGCTAACCAAGCGTTAGAAGAATAGCCAAGAACACGATGAGAAGCAAAGATTAGCCATGGTTGTTTTTGCCTGTCAACCGATGCAAAACATTTTTCTATCCAGGCATACTGTTCTGAACCTTCCCTCCAGTCATGCTCTGAGTCCGCTATGCAAAAGTGGAACATTCCGTAATCTGTTGAGTACCTGAAAGCATCACCAGTTGAGTTAATACAAAATTCTAATAATACAATAAATTTGTTAAGAAAGAATATATTTCTTACCAGAATTTGGCTCGATTATCTGCTGGAACATAGTACATGGTCTCAGCAGGTACACCACATTCCCCACCTGAATCGGGAGTGTCATAGAAAGAACCAGAATTAGGAAAATCACGTTCATGGTTTCCGCTGCATGACAAAAAATCATGTTGATACGTACTTTTTTTCGCATATTTGACATAACTGATATTGAATTTGTAAAGCACATGGAAATTTAAACCTTGCAATCATATATGGTTTTACTGATGAAATGGCTTGGACTTGTGCTGTAAATTGATCCCATTGTGAAAGATATCCATTTGCATATGGCAGATCTCCTATATGGAACACTATATCATAGTTGTCAAGGTCTGCAACTAATTGGTCTGTTGTAATGAGGGATCCTGGTTGATAATTAGCATACTCGTTTGACCCATCACGCTCTGCCTAAAATACATGATCAAAGCATAATTGTGGGAGATATCAGCGTGACAATTTTTTTGATAAAATTTCTGCTGCTAGTACCTTTCCCATGTCTCCAAATATGATAACACGCTGCAACGAGTCCTGTCCTGGATATGGTGATGCTTTGAATGAATACATTTTACTCCAAACAGTCGATCCATTGGGCAATAAATGTCCCATTCTGTATTCGTACCTGTAGAAGATATGACAAACAAAAAGATAACGAGAATGAAAAAAATAGTAACAATACTATCTTTAAAGTATAAATTAAGCTCAAACGCATACATTGTATTAGGCCATAATTCCTTTAAGAAACTGGTGTGGAAAAAACCAGGATCACGCCATCCAATAGTACGAGCCGGTGCACCTGTATGGCAATAGAAATAAGTACTGTATTTTTTAGGTATGTTACCACTATTAATACAAGGTAGATAGTCAACTAACCACACATGCTGCTACGAGTAAAGGTCAATGTTCCTGCAGGTGAAAGCTTTTTGTTCTGGCCCTTCCGACCCCACTCGATGATCGGAGTGGCTTCATCAATGTTGTAGCCACTTGTCCATGTTACCGTCATCTGCATAAGCCTCAAACATAACACGCCATATAACATAAATAGAACACGAAGAATGATTATGGTTATGGAAATGCACCTCATCCCAAGATTTTCCATGAGCAAGACGAGGGTACAAAGGCGCCTTCGGGTTTGCAAATGATATAGGATCTGAAATAGCTACCATTTTTGGCTGTAATTTTACAGAAATTATTAATTTCCTAACCATCAAAAATAGAATCACAATTATTAAAAAACTAAATAATGCGGTGGAAACAGGGACTTCACATACATTTACCAATCCGCCTGTAAATAACGCAAAGGCGAAATCTGCACGCTGGTTAATAAGTTGGAACCTTAGTGTAGCATTTCCTGTTCTGACATAATTATCAGTGGAGTGGTTGGCGAACTTGTACTGTTATGGAAACATGATAAAATACTTATTAGCACATGTCAAACGTTCTTTTTTTTAGAAACATGTATTCAAGATTTTAGGCTATTATCATACCTTAATCGGGGCTGTACATATGTACGGAGCATCTCGTCTTTTACTAGTTGCAAGGCGACAATCTGATGCACTGTAAAATTCATTTGATTATTGAAAACATTATGCTGTAAACAAACTGTACGCTTTTAAAGAGTTACTATAGGCATTAACAGATAAGATTACTTGAAATTTGCTGGTGAAAAAACTCCAACCCAATCATCGTTAGTTGGTTCAGGGTACTCAAGATTCACGTTGATCCATTCAGTATCCTCACCCTATTATCGTTCATACCAACAGATGTTTATACAAATTAATTTACCTCATCTCAGGCTTCACTAAAACAAAATGAGAACATATAAATCTTATAGAAAAACAATGACGAACAAGCGGTGGCAGCATGGTGCAGCTCTCTCTTTTTTAGTATTTTGATCATTTTTCAGACCAAATGTCCAAATTCCATAAAGCTATATCTATCATACATGTAAAGTATCTCACAAATGTCACATGTGAAATTAATGCGTGTTAGTATAAGGTTTAAAAGTGTTCATCTGTTCTCAAGTTACTACACATCTAACATGTAAAAAAAAGATCTAGGAAAACATTTTTGTTAGCCTTTAATGTTTTAGATCAAATATTAAAGTTTAGATGTTATAATATTAAGAATAAAGCCTAAGGGCTAGATATGTTAAAATGAAACTCTACAACCGAATAACGGTTGAGAGCGGTTATTTAGTTATTATGAAACGACACAACCCTTCATGGTGCCGCTTCATCTTGTATAAATAGGCATAGTTTCGAATTTGTAAACAACCCTTCGTCTTATAATATATCAGTTATTCAAGGGTTCAAACCCAATCTCTTGTTCTTATATTATTCTTGATGATGTTTCACACATGATGTTTGTTTGATTATTGATGATCCTGGAAGCATGGAGCCTGGAAAACGAACATGGTATCAGAGAGCAAGGAATCAAACAACACAACAAGTCATGTTTTTGATCATCATTCAAGAGACGCGTTTAATATCATGAGATATCTTTGTTGCTGTAAATCGCGAAACAGAAAAAAGAGGAAGAACAATTTTTGTTCTTGGAAACCGTTGCACAAAGAAGGAAAAGAGAAAGGGTACACGTTAAATTGTTTTGAGTGACAAGTATAGAGTGATTGCAAAACTTCAAGGACTAGATACCAAAGATGAGGAAGCGATTCATCGCATGTTATAAGAAGTTTGTTGATCTCATTGTATTCTGCCATGAAACTGCTAATGTACCTTGGGGTGAAAAGTCTAAAGATGTAGGAGACGCAAGCAATGATGGCTTGGCCATGGACCTGCAAGACCAGAAGGGAAAGAGAGTGAAGGATGGAGCAATTGAGACAAGTCGAATCGTTTTGGTGTTAGTCTTAAAGATGATGAAGATGAAGAACAATGATGGCAGTCAAGACGGCAATGAACCTTAGACATTGCTTGAAGAAACATTGAAGATCACTCAAGAGAATTTGATGCTAAATCATTAGGGGGGAAAATGTTAGCCTTTAATGTTTTAGATCAAATATTAAAGTTTAGATGTTATAATATTAAGAATAAAGCCTAAGGGCTAGATATGTTAAAATGAAACTCTACAACCGAATAACGGTTGAGAGCGGTTATTGGTAGTTATTATGAAACGACACAACCCTTCATGGTGCCGTTTCATCTTGTATAAATAGGCATAGTTTCTGAATTTGTAAACAACCCTTCGTCTTATAATATATCAGTTATTCAAGGGTTCAAACCCAATCTCTTGTTCTTATATTATTCTTGATGATGTTTCACACATGATGTTTGTTTGATTATTGATGATCCTGGAAGCATGGAGCCTGGAAAACGAACAATTTTTATACCTCTAACCCGAGAAGCGTTGGGTTAGCACGAATGTAAGCAGATTCATGGATAGCAATAACAGAATTGTGAATAGCGATTTTTGCAAGTGGTTGTTCACCACCCGGAGCATGAAGATGTTGGTCGAGACCAAGACGAGAGTAAGATAAGGAAGCTTGACTAACTTTATTCACAACAGCATTTGAAAAAAGAAACAAAAACACTTTAAACAGGCTATTCATTGTTGGTATTTTAGTAAGAACTTGTCATGCATATCTTAAAAAGAGAATACTTTGTAATATACTTAGAGGATAATCACAAGTATTAGTAAAACCACTATTTCACACATATAAAGTAGCAAATCTATATTACCACACTTCGAACATATGGTACCGCAAATTTAAAAATATACTTTTGGCTTGCAAAAGAATTTTAGTGGTGTTTATATCACTTGTATCACAACTCACAGTATTTTATAGAAACATAAAGGATTTATATAAATTATGCGTAACTAGCTCCAGAAATAAACTTATAAAGAAGAGAGAAAGCATGTTGCCTAACTGCAAGTAATAATTGCTAATATTGATGGGGTGTTAAAGATTGTGAATCACACAAAATAGGTTTCTTTAGAAAAGAGCACACACTTTATTCTAGAAAAATCCTAACAATACTGCAAGTAACTTACAATGGGTAAAAAGGAGGAAACGAATTCTAAAAAATTTTCGGCAACAATCATCCAACGTGCGTGATATGAATATGTTTTTCTATCTCATATATGATATTTTTTATTGCTTTTGAAATTGTTAACATACAAGATGAATTAAAGTGCCAAAGTAGTAGCTTCACAACCATCATGTACATACACATGCCAACACATCTTTGTAGTCCCTTGAGAGTGTAAAACTATCATAAACCACGCTTCTTGTACTCAAACAAAAGTGAATAGTGGTTAAACGCCGTCAGTTTGATGAATCCATAGTCTCTATCTGTCTTTATACAAACTCCAAGCTATAGCAATTGTGATGAGTCTGATAAATAGCTCCCTCCTCCACCAACCACAACATGAATAGTGAGACATCCCTGGTTTGGCACATTGATTCTACGCCATCACAAAAACAGGGACTATTAAGTACTATTTATAAAGTCAGGTTTTTATTAAATTTTAATCAGGCGAGATCAACTGAAACGTGATATATCTAGATCAACTGAAAGTCAGGTTTTTATTAATTTAACTTGTACGGAGTATATGATTGGTCAACATGACTTATCATGTTAAAACCAACTTTAGAGGATCTTAATCCTAGTCTCAATTAAGACTTTTTGTTTCAACGATTCTTTTAATGAAAAAAAAAATTATAGAAGCATACACAACATAAATCTTTGTTAGCACATTTATACTATATATACTCGAATATATGAATGAAAGAACGTGTGCAAGTAATGTGACGGTGAAAATGCCCAAAGGTAAATAAACACATCTGCTTATCCACATATCCTAAACTAAAAGTTCTTGAATGTAAATCACGTCGATCCATTTATCATATAGCATTGTCGATGGCTGGAACATCCAAGCCTTCTGCGCGCAGCTCAATTAACATGTGGAACTTGTGCATTGTTAGCTGGCAGGTTTTAGTTCAACTGGGTACGTGTCTAGGCCCAGTCCCTGCTGCATTAACGGCATGTGATGTATAAATGATAGTAGCTACATTCGATCAAAATCCAGATAATGTAATAATGTAAGGATGATATAAAAAGCTTTAGCTAGTGAATCTAAGACTTCTGCAATTTAAACGTGAATGCATGAACTTACGACGAAGAAAATCTCATGCAATGGTATGATTATATGCACACATATCGTGTTTTGCCTACTAAGGAACGGTGGGCTTTTGGTTTCATTGAAAATGATTAAGTCATTCTCAATTGAGAAGACTTCGTTTGAACTATTGATTCATAATTTTTAATTTGATTCACTAGTATACATCAATTAATAGTGAATCAAATCTATAAATCACAAAATTGATTCACAAATCTTTGTAAAAATCGAGTTATAATAATGATTTATTAAACTTGTACAGATAATTTACAATTGTACTTATATCGAAAAATCATGAAATTTTTAGCATTTGTTTAATTTTTACACATTTTGGATTAGATGCACATTAAAATAAGTTTTACACTTGAAAATATTGAATCAAAGTTACAAATCTATCGTTTTTGAACATCATTCTCAATTGAGAAGGATTCAATCATTCTCAATGGATCCAGATTTTGTATCATAATATATATTTTTCGTATTATCATGTCTTTAGGATAAAAGACTAGAGAAATGAATGAACGTGATATTAGATCGCATAAATAAAAGAAAATTTGTGTACATGACTAGAATAGCAAATACTTCTAGTAAACAATATAATGTACCTATCACAATTATTGACCAAACAGGTGTCATAATTCACGATTATATTTTTCTAAGTATTTTGTTCATATTGAGTTAAATGTGTAAGTATCTAGAACAACCATAGCTTTTTTACCCTTATTCTAAATAAAAATGTCTAATTGTCTAAAAATGTATTTTACTTGTCCTTTTTTAAAATTGTATATATCATTGTTAGAGGCTAGGGTACGGTAGCTGGTGGCTCAAGCCATGGTGCTCGACACGAGCCTATGGCGCGACATACCACACCGGTGTTGGGCTGGTAGCTTCTGGCGCCGTGGCTACCAGCTCACGCCAAGGGATTTTCCTCTTTCTTTTTTATTGTTTTGCTGGGTTTGTTTCTTTTATGTTTATGTTTGTGTTTGTGTTTTATGTTTGAGATGTGTTTGCAGGTTTGACAGCTAGGAAGAAGATGGCAGCAGGAAGAAGGAGGCTGGATGGAAAAGAAATACGTAGTACTTAGGTTTACTCTTTTTTTATATTGGGCCACGTTTGTTAAATTGTACAGTTGGGCTAGGTATATGAAATATACATTTGGGTGTTGGTTTGCATATCTAGCACATATTTTTTTGTTAACATTTTTTTTTTAAACATTTTATTCAATTGTGTACTAATAATTCATTTATTAATTTATGTGGGGTCTAAAAGTGCATGACGGCACCAGAAAAGCAGTGTTATCTTGAGGAGGGTATTTTTGGTCTTAATCGTAAAGCGGTCTTGTGAAAAAAGTCTTGAGTGACATCACTTTTTCTCACCAAGACCACATGCTTTATCCTGGCCTCTTAGAATCAGACTATTTAATAACTATCTTTTTAAATTTTGATTATTTTGTATATCGATTTTCAAAAATACGTGATTCGATTTCAAAAAAATACTTGATTCGATACCTAAAAATACATCAATTGATATAAAGAATAATAGAAATTCCAAAAGTATTTATTAAATAGTATGATCATATCGATGGTACAACTAAAAAAAATGACGAGATATATTTTTCAGACAATAAGCCCAAATAAAAACTATTAACACATGTTATGTTTGGGAAAATCGCACTAAAGAATATCGCACTTAAAGTCAATTTGAATTTTAATTACTTAACTTTTTATTTCTCAATTTAAGACATCGAAGGTCATTTTTTGTGCAATGCAAATTTTTGCGACTTTTCAAAAGCGATTACCCGAATAAGTTTAGCCGAAATAACTTTTAAATACTCATTTATAATGACTAGAAGGTCACATGAATGCCATGATGGAGTCCGATAACTATTTTCACATGAAGAATGTTTTTATTTTAAACTTCCTTATTATAAAGTAGTAGATAAAGATAGTCTAAATTATTAATAGTGTAAATGGTAAACATTTTTATTTTTCAAATTTTAGATTAAATTGGTGGTTTAACTATAGTGAACTTTTCTTATAAACAATTCCATTAAAACGTATCATTATTGGAGGCGATTACATATGGTTTTAATGAGACTTAAATTTTGATTTTAAATTCATTTTCTACTTTTCCTTTTATAGTAATGTTTTTGGTCTTAAAATTTTAAGACTTCCTTTAATAGAAAGTCCCAAATGCTTTATAATGTAGTATAGATACATCACATTAACTAATCAATTTAGCTGAAAACATGACCGATGACATCTTTTGAAAAATAAAAAAACCTTACATTGCACAAAAATAATATTTATATCTATTTCTTTTTTGTATCATTTTGTACACATTTAGTTATTCTTTGAGACATGGCTACAACACCTTGCACGTTGCAACATGTGAAAGAAATTAAAGGTTTTCTTCTTAATATACAAGAAAAAGAATGAACACTCTAACAGTGCATAGCATATTCGCCTTTTTATTCCCATCGGGCTACAACATAATATCAGCCCAAAGTACTTTATTAATTCTTCCAACTGATTCAAATCTATGTTGCAAGTGTAGTTGCTTCACAACCATCATGAACACAAGCCAACACATCTTTATATTCTCTTGTGATAGTGAACGAGTCGTAAACTTTCCCGTCGCTACTTTTCTTGTACTCCATAAGCAACGACGACTGATTAAATGATGTTAGTTTCACGAACCCGAAATCACGATCTTTGTGAATACTCCAAACTGTGTCAAGCTCAGTGTAATCAGACAGATGACTGCCTCCACCTCCAGCAACCACATGAATAGTCCCGTTTACAATGCCCGAGTAATGAGATTTCTCATCGTTAACACATTGATTCTGTGCAAACACGCAAGAAAAAGCTCCATTATATAAATAGCAAAAGTGTTACTAAATATAGTTATACTTTGCATTTTTGATACCTGATAAATGGGACAAACTCTTTCATAGTTATGAACATGACCAAAAAAGGCGATATCGACTTTGTATTTTTGCCATAGTTGTTGCAAGTGTTCCCGACCCATGGGTTCCTCAAACGAGCCTTCTTGGCCATACCAGTCATTTGAAGAATACCCAAGAACACGATGGGCAGCAAATATTAGCCATGGTTGTTTATGCCTATTGGCAGATGCCAAACATTTCTCGAGGAATGCATATTGTTCTGTACCAATCCTCCAATCGTGTTCTGTATCCGCCACACAAAAATGAAACATCCCATAATCTGTCGAGTACCTACAAAATCATTTTTCAGTAAGTCCTAATAACATGTCTTTTTGGTTTCTTTTTTGTTTTGTTTTGCGACAGATATTAATTATACCAAAATTTAGCTCGATTCTCTGCTGGATAATAGAACAAAGTTTCGGCTGGGACCCCACATTCACCTCCAGAATCATCAGTGTCGTAAAATGATCCGCTGTTTGGCCAATCACGTTCGTGATTTCCACTACAAAATCCAAAATTCACACAAAACTGTTTATCAAGTACTTATCTATTTTTGTTTGGAATAGCTAAAAAATTTCGAGTTTAAGTCTTTACAAGAGGGACAAAAAAATACTGACCTAGCAACCATATAAGGGACTTTTGATGTAATAGGTTCCATTTGTGCCAAAAACTGGTCCCATTGAGAGATGTATCCGTTGGCATAAGACATATCTCCTATGTGCAAAACAAAGTCAAAATTGTCTAAATCTTTTATGAGTGTATCTGTCGTATTAAGTGCACCCGGGTGCTTGTTGCTATAAGCATTAGCTCCATCCCTTTCTCCTTTACCCATGTCTCCAAAGATTATTACACGTTGTAATGAGTCTTGACCAGGGTAAGGTGATGCTTTAAACGAGTACCTCTTGCTCCAAACATATGCACCGTTTTGTAACAAATGTCCCATTCGGTACGTGTACCTGAAAACAAGTTCAATTAATTCAGTACATTTTACTAGGTTGTAAGTAGAGGTGTTACTTGTTATCTTAACTTTATTTTTAATTCTAGTTGTTTTAATGCCTTAAAATCTCTGTAATGTTAAATTGGATTATTAGGTGTTTTCATGCTATCCGAGTTGACCCGTACTAAAAATACTATTTTGACCCGTTACTAACAAAAATTTACATCTACAAGTTGAAGAAGGTGACATACACCATGTTCGGCCAAAGATCCTTCAAGAAACTTGTGTGTATGAACCCAGGGTCACGCCATCCAGCACCACGTGCTGCTCCTCCTGTATAAATAGTGCAATTTTAGTTGTATGCATGGTATGTGGGGATAGTAAAATAGTCATCAATGCTTACGAGACAGAATAACATATTACCACACATGTCCTTTTGAGTGAATGTTACTGTTCCGGCGGGTGAACGTGATTGTTTCTGGCCCTTCATACCCCATTCGATAAATGGCACTGCTTCGACTATACTGTAGCCGCTTGACCATGTTACTGTCATCTTTTGAAACACCAAAAGATCATTTCGCCACACAGATATATACTACGCTTAACAACTATATGACTATTAAATTATTTTTTAAGGATTTTGTGTTTGAAGCTAAAAAACTCACCTCATCCCAAGACTTTCCATGAGCTAAGCGTGGGTAAAGAGGTGCTTTTGGATTTGCAAATGTTATGGTGTTCGAGACTGCTTTTAGCTTCGGCTGTGATTTAATGATAATGAGTCAGTGAAGAGAAAATGAATGAAAGATAAGCAAAAGGAAATCGAGCAATACAAGTATACCTTTGACAAGCCACCAGAGAACAATGCGAAGGAGAAATCAGCACGCTGGTTTATGATCTGCAACTTTAATGTACTTTTGCCCGTTTTGTGTAA
This sequence comes from Chrysanthemum lavandulifolium, assembly GCA_022545495.1. Classification (NCBI taxonomy): domain Eukaryota; kingdom Viridiplantae; phylum Streptophyta; class Magnoliopsida; order Asterales; family Asteraceae; genus Chrysanthemum; species Chrysanthemum lavandulifolium. Next base: position 245,102,494 of record CM040244.1, read on the forward strand.
CTTGGATTTGAGTAATTGGCAAACATGAACTGTGATGAATATAATTTGATTAAACATAAGAAATTGTTACTCTAACTAGATTTATGAGGGTGTGAAATGTAAATGATCTCGCATAATACTAAAAGGTAAATTATAAGCCAAAATTGAATTCATCTAAATTCATTAGCAACACAAACAAAAGTAACATCCAAAAAATAGTATATTGTAATAACAGAAGATAATTTTTTTTGGTTCTTAGGAATATCAATTAACGGCGAATAATGTTTATACTGAATTTTAGACTACATTAACTCGAGCATGCACCTACACTCTGTTACAATAAACTTGTGACTGCCGGAGTTTAAGACCGTTAACAACGAATCAACATATCATGTGTTCCAAAGCTCCAATAAGTCCATAAAAGTCTCTTATAGTGTACTTAGCCACATCACGTATCCATGTGTTTGTTATACATCTTTTCTCAAGATTGATCAGTTACATAGTTTGAAGGATTTCAAAGTCCACACGTTTGGTAAAAAGTAGCAATATGAAATGTCACCTTTATAGGAGATGTGCATATGTATGGAGACTGTATGCGAGTATAATCTTCATAAGTACAAGTCGATCCACTGCCATTAAAACATGATCATAGGTCAGCACATACTCCTTATAAGTATATACATAACCACACACACTTACATAGTTACACCAATAAAAATCATAAAGCAGAAATTACTTGAATTTTGCCGGGGAAAAAACAGCAACCCAATCATCAGCAGATGGCTCAGGATAATCAACTTCAATGCTGACCCATTCGGTATCCTCGCCCTTCAGGTAAACAACAAATTTAATATCTATTTTAAATCTAAAGAAGGTGATTAGTTACTTATTTTATATTTTTTTAGCATAAAGATGTACCTTTAAGCCAAGAACATAAGGTGAAGCCTTGACGGAAGCATTTTCATGGAGGGCTAAAACAGCTTCATGGATCGTGATTTCTGATAGTGGTTGCTCATTAAACTTTTTAGAACCGCTTTTGTTGTGGCTACGGGCTAGTGTTTGATAGTGAGGTGAAGCATGTGTTAGTGAAATGGAAGTAAATGAAGCTAAAAATGTCACAAAAGGAAAGCACTATTCATTCTATGCATTTTGCATAAATAAAAAACTAAGACTAGAGCTGAATAAATTTGTTAAGTTAAGTTTCATTATTTATAGCAAAACATGGCATTAGGTAAAACAATAACGTTGGAAGTTACTGCATGTGAAAACAAAGGCGAGAATACGAAGAAAAGAATAAAGGAGATATACCATAAGGTAGGGTAAAGATGTCACGGCTATTTAAAGCAAAATCAATGATAATATGTATATTAATTAGCAACTAATTGAGCTTTTTCTTTTTAATGGCAGCAAATAACTATTCTCTAGAAATGTTCGATTTAAAAATGTAAATAAAATATGTTACTATCATTTGGTATAGTTTCTTTTAGCTTATTCAAGTTCATTAAGCTGCCTAAGCACACTTGCATATTATAGAATGTGAGATTTTAATTTGCCTTTAAAAGAAATATACCTAACCTAACTACTAAAAAAGTCCGTCTCTTTTATATATTCGTTCGGTGACATAACTTTAGAATTGTGTCTCATTTTAGTAATTTAATTAGTCGCAAGATTCTTTTAATCATGGTACAGCACAAAAGTTATCAAATTTACATAATATTAACATCCAAATTTAGATACCTGTTTGCTAGTGCCAGATTTTGTATGGACGCATGGTTAGTTTTGCCCAGAAAAATGGCAATGCAGAATCTATGAATATGGCATCTGTGGATCCACTCGGTTGTCCACAAATCACGACTTTGTATGTTGGCTACCACAACAATTTGTCGTACAAATATAAAGTGATTTGAATTGTGTTTCGAACTGATTAACCCTAAACCCTAAACCCTAAACCCATCTATACTAGAGGTGGCAATTTTTTACCCATTGGTTAAATTTGGGTCAATTTGGGTTTTGTTATAAAAGTAGATGGGTTTAATTGGGCTTTGTTAAAATAAATAGATGGGTACAAATGAGTCTAATTGGACTTTATCAAAATAATTAGATGGGTATAGATGGGTAAAATATTATAACCACGTGGGTAATTCTTAAAAAACGTCTTAATAGTAGAGGTGGCAAAATGGTTGGGTTGGGTTGGGTTGAGTCTTGGGTCTTAGATGGGTATGGGTCTAGATGGGTATGGGTTTAGATGAGTCATTTGGAAGGATGAGTCTAGATGAGTTTGGGTCAAATGAGTTTTGACTCGGGTCGGGTCGGGTTTTAATGGGTATTTTTGTTTTTCTTTTTTTTTTTCTTGTTTTTTATTTATTTATTTATTTATTTATTTAATAATAATTCAATTGTCATAAAAAAAGACAAATAGTATTCAAAATCCGTTTTTATACATTTTCGTCCGCTTTTATATATTTTTGCTAATTTTTATACGTTCTCGGTTCGAGTTTTTTTCTTTGTCGGTTTTCAGGTCGTGTAGGTTTTTGTCGTTCGTGTCGGGTTTGACCCATGCAAAAGACAATAATTCTTTCGTAAAGACAATTTCTTTAAGAAATTTAGTTGACTCATTTTGCCATCATTAATAAGAAATTTAGTTCCTAGAGAGTGGAATTAACTATTAAGACGTTTTTTCTCCCAAAAAAGCGATTTATATAACAATAACTTTAATTAAGCACCAAATGTGCAATAATTCAATGCATATATAAAAAACACAAAATAAGTGAACCTGCATGATGAGTTTAATCCTATCCAGAGGCGCAGTAACAGTTTTCGCTTTTCTATCAAGTGTGTTTTTATAAAGTTTTAAGTAAAATGCCTTTCAACAACCTTAACCAAGCAAACCTTCAACATATAGTAATTAATTATTATCACACATTAATTGTTTTAATGACACCAGCTGACACCTTTTCTCTAACAAGGTGTACATCAATTTCAAAATGTTTGGTTTTTTCATGAAACACAGGATTTCCAGCTATTTGCAAAGCAGAACTATTGTCACAATATAACACAACAGGTAATAGGTCTTTAACACCCATGTCACCAAGCAAGTTAGATAACCAAATCACTTCACAAGTAGCAGAAGCCATGCTTCTGTACTCAGCCTCAGTTGATGACCTGGACAAAGTAGATTGTTTTTTACTTTTCCAAATCACTAAAGAGTCACCTAAGAAAACACAATATCGAAATACAGATTTTCTAGTAACTGGACATTTAGCCCAGTCAGAGTCTGCATAAGCTTTAAGCTTAAGGTTTCCCTTGTTATTAATTTGAATTCCATTACCAGGAGAACCTTTTAAGTATCTTAGGACTCTTAAGGCAGCATCTAAATGAGATTCAAGAGGAGCATGCATATGTTGGCTTAAGCAAAGAATGAATAAGCAATATCGTGTCTAGTATTAGTAAGATAAATGAGTTTACCAACCGCTTTTGATAATTACCAATATTAGAGAGTTTTATCATCATCAGAAGCAATAGGATTTAGAGTAGTATTCTCAGGAAAAGGATATTCAACAGGTTTACAAGCAAGCAGATCATACTCATGTAAAAGCTCAAGGCAATATTTCCTTTGACTTAGACAAACACCATTATCATTTTCCAAAACTTCAATACCAAGAAAGTATTTTAACCTTCCTATGTCTTTAATTTGAAATTTTGTTTTCAAAAACATTTTAAATTTTTCAATTTCATCAATATTGTTTCCAGTAATCACAATATCATCAACATATACAAGCAAAGCCATAAACACATTTCCGAACTTCTTAGTGAACAACGAATAATCATATTTAGATCAGTATAAAACCATGTTCGAAGGGGCCATGGTAAGTTTGGCATTCCATTGCCTGGGGATTGTTTAAGTCCATATAAGGACTTATTAAGTTTGACAACTTTGGATTCTTGATTATCAAAGCCGTGAGGTAAGGACATATAAACATCCTCGCTAAGTCGCCATACAATGCATTATTAATATCAAGTTGAAAAGACTCAATTATTGCACACAGCAACATTAATCATGCATCTAACTGTAGACATCTTAACCACGGGACTAAAAGTTTCAAGATAGTCAAATCCCTCCCGCTGGCTACAGCCTTTGGCTACAAGCCTGGCTTTGTATCTTTCAATATCACATGTGGACTTGTATTTAATTTTCCATAACCATTTACTACCAACAGCCTTTCTTCCTTTAGGAAGATCACATTCAGTCCATGTATTATTTATTTTTAAAGCAGACACTTCATTATTCATAGCCTCAACCCAGTTATTATCTTTAATAGCTTCAGCATAACTAGAGGGTTCCATGATTTATTTAAAGTGGTAGAAAAACAACGATTAATGTGACTAAGATTAGAGTAGCTAACAAATTTTTCAAGCCCATATTTAACACTACTGCCTACCACATAATCATTAAACTTAGCAGGCATTTTAGAATTTCTAGCAGACTTTCTAAGAGCAGGTTGCTCTTGACTTGTGTTCTAAGTAGGAATGAGATCAATATCTGAGCTAGAACTGGAAGGGACATTTCCCTCAGAAAGAGTATTGTCACCCATTGATGTTGCAGTGCCATTAATCCCGCCATCATCAGAAGTATATGTACTTCTGGGGCAAGATAAGGCACCACCATCATCATAGGGGGTATTTGAACCTCTCCTTTCATTATTGGGTTTTAGATCAAAGTATTGCTCATCAAAAAAGTTTTGATCATTTACAGAAGTATCTGAATCTTTATCAGCTTGAAGTTTAGAATTCATTTTAAAAGGAAAAATGGTTTCATAAAATTGAACATCTCTAGAATAAAACACCATTTTAGATTCAAGACTATAAACCTTATAAGCCTTTTTAGTAGTAGAGAAACCAATAAGAACACACTTTTCAGATCTAGAAAAAATTTATCAGAATTATTAAGAATAGTAGAGAAACACAGACAACCAAAGCTTCTTAGATGAGCAAGTTTTGGTTTCTGACCATACACAAGCTCAAATGGAGATTTCCCACTCAGAACAGAAGACGGTAACCTGTTAATTAGATAGGCAGCAGTTAAAATACATTCAGGCCACATACTTAAGTGAATACCACTTTGAAATAACATACTTCTAGAAACATTGAGTAAATGTATGTGCTTTCTCTCAGCAATCCCATTCTGCTGAGGAGTATAAGCACAAGAGGTCTGATGAATAATACCAAGAATATTAAAAAGATTGCTCATTTTAGAATTTACAAACTGAGTACCATTATCAGATATGACAGTTTTAATACCACATTTAAACTGAGTTAACATAAGATTTATATGACAAACCAACATGTTATAAACTTCATCTTTAGTTTTAACAAGATAAACCCAAACAGCCCTGGTATAATCATCAACAATGGTAAAAAAAACTACCTAAAACCATCCCTACTAGTGACTTTATAAGGTCCCCAAAGATCAATATGGACAAGATCTCCAATAGCAGAACTCTTATGCTCACTAAGGGGAAAAGGTTCCATAGTCTGCTTAGCCTTGTGACAGATGTCACATGGAGAGACATGAGAATCCTTAGAGAATTTGAGATCAGATTGAAGAAGATTAACAGCTTGGTCAGAAGGATGACCAAGCCTGTTAGGCCACATAGACTTAGACACATAGCAAGTAATAGACATATTACCTATTGTTTTGAATATTAGAAATGCAAGGAGAGGGAGTATCAAACAAAGAGAGACCACCATTCTCACTACCAGTCCCCATGATTTTGTTTTGAGTCAAATCCTGAATGAATATAACATTTAGTCTCATCAAAACCAACAAACATTTTGCTATCTTTAATAAGTTTATGAACAGACAATAGACTCACACAATACTCATGAACAACCAACACATCATATAAAATAAATTTATTTGAAAGTTTTAGGTTACCAACTTATTTGATTTTAGAAAGAGTACCATTGGGATGTCCCACAGTAAGATTTAAATCAGATATATCAATTATACCAAACATATTTAAGGTATTAACAGTCATGTGTTGGTTTGCACCAGAATCTATGATCCATCCTATACTAATTTTACACAAAACAGAGTTACTGTTATAGAATCTATGAAAGTTTATATTAAAAAACACATTTTTATTCAAAAAACTAGGTATACCTACCATGTTGGCCTGCATACTGCTTAAAGGCATATCACTGATAAGATTCATAAGTTTCATCATCTGATCATTGGTAAAAGACATAGTAGTACCAGTTTCTTTGGATGAAGAGCTAGAATTAGCATTAAAAGAAGACTTAAAACCATTAGGTTTAGAAGATACATTTTTATTGTACCCAGGAGGATAACCAATCAAGTCAAAGCATCAATCAACAGTGTGGCCAACTTTACCACAATTATTACAAAGCAAATTAGGATTAGGGCCCCTGTTTCCACCATTAATATTACTACTTCCAGTATTATTAAACTTCTTGTTGTCAAAACCAGAAAACTTTTTATTATCAAACCTCTTGTTGCCATTATTATACCAATTAGTTTTAGACACAAAACTAGATATTTGATGTTTAGATTCAGAACCAGAGGAAGACGAAGCAATGCCTCTGTGAGACTCTTCCCTGGAAACAATAACAAATGCCTCTTTCACATCAGGAAGAGTTTCTCTAGAGAGAAGACTGCTTCTGATAGGCTGATATAATTCATTTAAGCCCATAAGAAATTGCATAAGTTTCATGAGTTGATTATGTTTTAACACATCTTCTCTATCAGCACAAGTACACTTAGGCAATTTTGCCATAATATCATATTCTCTCCATATAGAGTTAAGCTTATGATAATACTAAGATACAGTCAATTCACTTTGTTTAAAGTTATTAATTTTCTGCATAAGACTCAAGATAATAGACCCATCAAGTTTATCATAGGTTTCTTTCAGTTCAGACCACACTTCAGAAGCATTTTCAGAAAAGATTTGTCCAAGATAAAGATCTTCAGACACATAATTTAAGATCCATGAAAGCACAATAGAGTTGCATCTTTCCCACGGATTTGACAAGACATTACTAGAAGCATAAGTTTCTTTAACACAAGTTCCATTGATACATCCGCTTTGTTTTCGGTGTTAATAGCCGCCATGCGCAAGAGCCTGACTCTATAGTTTTCAAGACCATGCAATTTCACGCACACAATAGAACTAGTACTAATGTCATTAGAGTGGAGATGTAATGGATTACCCAAATCAAGATTGCTAATAAGGTCTTCATTACCACTACTATTACTAGGAGCCATGGAAGCGAAATATATCAAGAATAAACAACAAGCAAATAAGATGTAAAGCGAGACAACAAACAATGAGTAAATCCAAACACCTTCAAACACGATAACCACCAATAAACCAACACCAACTTCTCAATCCTTAACCTACTCATCACCGTAAACTAAGAACCATAGCTAAACAATAAAAATAAGAGATTAAACTAAACACACACCCAAGATTAACAAGACTCGGTACCGAGAATTGGGTGTGACCAGGTGTATTTACATCTCTCGAGGAGGCATTTCGAAGTTAGTCACACCGTTTGCACCCTCTCGACCAAAGAAAAGTTAATCTTAAAGGAGAGATAATAAGCTTACAGTGCTATAAGGATGACTGCGAAAACGAATCACAACACTCTTAATTCGCTTAGTTAAGAGATATTGTGATCAAAGAAGGTCCCAGACAGAACAGCAAAAGATCTGAACAAGATCTCAACACAAGCACCCTTAATCACCAATTAAACAACTAAGAACCGTTGCAACAACCTCAAAGAACCCAAATCTCAAGCTTAAACTGAAAATCCCCAAATTGCCAACGAAACCCTAGATCTTAAAAAAAGCTTCGATTACCACAACCTGGCTCTGAAACCATGTAGAAATTAATAGAAAAAACCACAATTGAATCCAACCAACCACCCCTTGATTCAAACCATAAGAGATTCAGATACAATGCAACAGAAATCAGACTATGATTGTACACTACTGTAAACATTCATACTACACGAATATAAGACACAACTGATCAAGTAGACTTTTTCAGTCTAACGGTAACAAGTCTTGGATGGTGTGAACTCAGGAAGGTGAGCGATGATAAGAAGACAACTTTTTTCTTGTATATTTCCAACCCTAGCTGCAAGCGACATAATATAGGCAGGAAGAATGAGGATGATCACCTTTAGCCCCTGCACATACAAAACATAGACAAAAGGAAGCCAAAGAAAGGTTATAGAGTTAGATTTCTGCAAGGGCAGAAACAGCCCCTGAACTTGAGAGCAAAGGTTTGAACTTAAAATTCAACAGATTCCCTTTGTTGACTCTAAACTAACTCATGCTTGAATGTTAATTACGAATATATTACTAATTTTACGATAAGTTTACGAAAAAGTAAGAAAAAAACTTTACAAAACATAGCAAAATCGATATCAACTTGAAAAGCATAAAAAAATACGTTTATTGGTATAATCTGTTTGATGATAAACATATAATTTTTCATATATATATGAGATTAAAAGACATTGGTGATATATTTTTATAAAAGTGAGTGTCAGATTTTAGGTAAAGGGTTTTCCCAGTAAATTTATTACTCCAAAAAACAGTTACGTACAACGAATGTGGGTGAACCCACATCTCAACCCAAAATTAGGCGAAAACAAATGCACCAAATGTGCTTCAAACCTAAATTATCATAAGAATTACATGCCACACTTATGAGACCTACTACAAATGCTATCTAATTTGACAAAGAAGACTAATGTCAAATGCATTTGCAAACTGCATTTGAGCATCAATCAAACCAAGATCAACAAAATTATCATCATTGTACGGGTATTCATCATAATTTTCCTTCCATTTTTCAACACAAGCTTTTATTTCCCACATTACTGTTACTTTTAGAAACTTTATTAACCTTGCATATCGTAGAAGCCATAAAATTGGCAATTTCATTGTATACCTCGAATACTTCACTATCACTATCCTCATTAACCGGATCGTCAACCTTTTTAGAAGCCACAGTAGAAGAACTATGAAGCATTGATTTACATGGTTTTAGTGGCTTCCCATCATCACCCACTAGCACAAGCTTCCCATCAAGCATCTAACTTTCTAGCTCATTAATCCTTGCAACCAAAGGTGTAGTACTTGTACTACCAGATGCGTTGAACCAGCCACATTTTGGACAACTTTCCTACCTAAATTTGACGACCCCCATATGATCTAACCTCATCATATTTCTCAATCGTATTAAGCGCATCAAAAGGATTAGTTGAGCTTGTCTTTACTTCAGAATTCTTTTTTGTACCACTTGAACTAGCGCCATTCTTTTTAGAGACAGCTTGATAAACTTGTTTCTTATGCTTAAAATGAAACTTAGATCTCACATTAGTACCATGAGAAGTCTGTCTAGGAGGCTGTTAGAAACCATCATTCTTTGGTTTTTCAACAACCCATTTTGAACATAACATATCATCACATCTAGGTAGTTCCCATTCATACTCCACCCTCACCGTGTGAAGAACCTGTCCATCATCTTCCACATTAATAATAACAATAACCATCTCCCCCTTTAACTCCCGATCAACCCTAATATCAATCAATGCACGAGCATAATTCATACGATCTCATGATTGTAGACACATAGAACACGTATATGAATCAAGCACAATCAGTTTACCAATCTTAGTAGTCATCACACTAAATTCGTCTACAGTAAACGTCACAATACGAATATCAGGGAATTTTACCTAAATGGGAACCGATTCAGATCTTCCTTTAGTAATTTAGCATTTGGCATCCATTTGTTCAAGATGATAGGTGCAGATCAAATAAACCATGGACCATTCTTTTGTTGCCTGTTCATACCCTCAATTGAAGCAAACTTGAAGAAAAATAAGCCATTTGAGTTCATCAGTACTCAAACTAGGCCAAACTTCTTTCATGCATTTTAACATAGAACTTAACAAACCGAGAATGCTACTATTTTACCCACGAAATAACCATACAAGCTAAAACCAAATCTCGAATGAACATCCAAAATAGACTCCTTAGGAATTTTAACTTCAGCCTTTGCATTAATAGGTTTACATGAGTCCAAAGATCTAGACGTCACTTTATTCGTATCAGCCTCTGTACCAAACTCGCAAAAGATTTTGGAATAGTGCTCACCTTCACGTTTGGTACACTCTGGTCCCCCTAGAACCCTAAACCCTAAACCCTAAACCTTGCCTCATGGGCTCATCATTATCAGTTTCATTTCTAGCAGTATTAGGGACATATCACTTCTAGAATCCTTTGGAGAACTATTTCTTTGATCAACAATAACATCACCAGTAACATTAGATGTTTCAGCACCATCAATCTGAGCAGCCAAACTACTCGCTATCTTACCAGTTCGAGGAACCACGTTAGAATCAATCGAACCATCTTTTTTTCTTTTTCTTCTTTTCCCCTGCTCCTCTCTAATCCAAAACCGAGATTTCATCCTCAAATCAAGCAAAAACAAAAAAGCAAGAAGAACCAATCAGCGTCTAAATCTTCACATACATGCCGAAACCCTAAAAGTTTTTTTGGGTTTATAGAATAGTTACGCACGATCTTACATTACATGATAGTGATCTTATTTAATGCGTTTAATAATGAGACAATAACGAAACCCTAAAAACGATTATGAAAAAATAAGCCCTAGGAGAACCCTAAAATCGTTAAAGATCTTAGTCGTAATTCAATCTAAACAAAACGATAACAACTAAGTATATGAATCAATAATTGAATTGTTGAATACAGATATGAATGCACAAAAAAGATGAGAATCGACTTAAGGTTTTTTAGGGTATTGTTTGTCACCGTAAATCGCCAAAGGGTGGGAGGTAAGTGAGTGTCATATTCAGTAATAACATTTTTTCGGTTCACTAATTTGAGTCCTAAATTCAAGAATATGCCATAAAGTTGAGTCACCACTTAGTAAAGGGATATTCGGTTAATAGAATGCAAACTTTCCTAATAAAAATCATCTTCTTTAATCTGCAAACTTTTATTGATGACTTTTTCTAGTGAATTAATCACAATCTTTTATCGGGACTTGCCTTGGTATATATGGATGATGGTATATTACATATCTTCTATGATATATATATATATATATATATATATATATATATATATATATATATTTTGTGTAAGCGTTTCACTTTTTAGCATATCATACGTGTTTAGCAACATCAAGAGTTGTGCTTTATCTGAGACGGAGCCGATGTTTTTTTTTCCGACATGTTTAACAAAATAATTAGAATTGTTAGTTATAAATATAATATGGCATTTAAATAAATAAATAAATATTATCTTCATATTGCACTTTAACTTTGTTTTAAAAACATCCTCCAACCTCTCATGAATCCCCTACATCCTCCGACCCTTTTTTTGGTAAAAACTCCCTCAATGAATATAACCCAACTGGGTTCGACGCATTGCCACATCTGTATCAATCTTTCATACAAAAACTTCACACAATGAATCGAACCTTACAAAGTCGTTTACAACGTTTTATTTTTAGATCAGGTTTACAATGATGGATGCCCTAAATCCATTACAAAGTATTACCATGCATTACGAACTATTACAAGGTAATTAGAATTTATTTTTCCTTCCTCTCACCCTCCTTTCTTTCTTCATCATCGCTTCATTAACCTGAAACTTTACTTCTTTCCTAATTCTATACACTTGAATTTTATTTTTTCTTTGCCAACTTATTCTTCCCATCGATTAATCTTCTTCCCATGATTTATGTTTGTAATCTAAAATTTAAAGATCTTTCTAAAACAAATTGAGTTTTAGTTAAAAAGATAATTACTTGTAAGTTATGCTTTGTGAATTGTATAGTGATATCTTTGCAAATTCTGCAAGTAAAGTCGGTGATAAATTTTTTTATTTATTTTACAAAATCTACGAATACATTTTGATGTTTTTGTGAGATAAGAGCAATTTTGGCATTTAGAAGAAAAAAGTTATAGATTGACCACTATGTCACAAATCTTTGGTCACATTAATGCAATTTTCCCTTTTATTAATACTTTTAAAACATTAAAGAAAATTATGTATACAAAATATATAAATGTGTATCATCTTTATATTTTCCCACAAGTTAATCGTTATTTAAATCTCAGCAATATGCTATTAAATCTCCACAAAACCTAACATGTGTCATACAATACTAAGTTTTTGTAGGTTCTTCATTGAATTTTTCAATTTATCACGATTAAAACAAGGAAAAATGTAATAATAAAAGTATACAGTTCTATAAATCCCTCAAACGTCGATTTCCAAAGCATGTATAGACGTTGAAAAATCATGTGAACTTGTTAATTCTGAATATGTAACTAACTACCAAAATTCAAAAAGAAAAAAAAAAAAAGTATAACAGTAGCCATAACTTGGGAAAAAAAATAGCAAGCAAGTTTCATAAGTGCTTCAATTTGATATCTCAAACTATATGTCAATCATAGAAACTATCAAATTTTCAAAACTATGTCATTCTTGTGTAATTTTATAAAATTAATGTCTTAAAGTATCCATATATGCATTAACATGCTGTACATTAATACTAAACACTCACTCTTTGAATTTAACTATTTTCAACCAACTTTATGTACAACACGTTAATGCACGACTAAACATAGACAATAACCACAAAATAATAACCAAGTTTGAGAAATGTTTCATTCAGATTACTTTAACATAAATTTTTTACAAAAGGAGGAGTTGTTTTAAAGTTTTAATGATTTTTATGATTGATATAAAATTTAAAATGTCAAATTAAAACGGATCTTAAACTTGATTGCTACTACGTATTTAATAATTTTCACCCAAAAAATAAAAACGTGCGTTTGGCTGTCTCCTTCAAAGTTCAAACAAAACAAAACACAAAGACGAAACGCCACATTTTTATATTATTATTTGTTACGTATTACTGTATAAAAGTTGAAAATGAATAGAACTATGAAAACTTCCAGATTTTGGTGCATAATTACCACAATAATTAAGCATGGCCCATTTACACGAGAATGATCCGGATAAGATAATATTGCTATAATGATATTATGATAGTGATATAAAAGTTAGAAACTTTGATCGTAGGTTTAAGCCTAAAGAGATTTAAAAGGAGATGTATAACGAATCATGCGACAAAGAATCAACACTGCATAATTCATTTACGATCATGCCTCTTTTGCTCTCAGAAGCAGTGTCTATTTATCATTTTCCAAAAAGTTAATATATAGCTAATGAGTACGTTAATGCTTTGAAATATTATGAATAACTGCAATATTTATACGATATTTTTCACCTAAATGCATTTTTATATCCTTTTTTTTTAAAGATAAGAAATGTTTTAAAAACCTGTGCAAAAGTTCTAATACTGACGACGATAGTCTATATCCGGTCACGAACCCGACTACAAGTCCGACACTAACTTAGCTTTGCATTTAACTGGGCTACGATGATTAAATGTTTGGGCTCACGAAAGCCCAAGCCCAAATCTATTTACGGAATAGATATTGGATATCTCCTATGTTTGAGATAATCATTCTCAACCGACTTAGGCGGATACGCTGAGGTTGAGGAACACGGAACCAACAAGGATTCCGTGCGATATAAGGGGAATCACATCCTCGCTTAAGGTACGATCTACAAACCCTAACTCTCCTTAAACCCTAAACCGATTACTTACTCTCACGCCGGAGGATAATCGTGGAGACAATCCCACGGTAAGCCTAACGGTGTTTTTCGCCTCTTAGTGTGCGTGTCTCAAGCAACGATTCTCAATTGGTACGAGAATGGAGCTTCAAACAAGGAACGCCCAACTTTGTATCAACAAGTGGCGCCATCCGTGGGACCATTCACTAAGAACTAAGACTAGAATGACGAAGCATGGAAATCGCCGATCGCAAGCGGATCTTACTTGGAAAGAAGTCGCACACCGGCTCAACTTCCAAGCGCACTCGACAACCAAGATCGCTAAAAACAAGGGTCAGCCCGAACTTGGTCTACCCTATAGTAGAACCGCCGGGGACAACCCCAGCCACCACAACCACTACCAAGACAAATGGATCCATCACAAGACCGATCTTACCACTCCCATCAAACCAAGATTAGAGATCGACTTGACAAAAGCACCGATGCACCGGATAAAAATAAGGACACAACAAGCGTAGTTAATACCCTCGCCTAGAAGGGTCGCACCGAATTAACACCAAGGATTTCAGATCCCAAAATTATGAAACCTTGACCGCCTCATGCAAGAGGAGGCTAGAAAAGGTCGGGCCTGAGCCTACAAACCCGACTCCGCTTTTGACTCTAATACGAAACCTCACCACCCGCCGCCGTAAGGAGAAGCGCAGCAGAGACGACCACCGACCTCCGTGTTTAATGAATGGGAAAAGGATCGAGGATGATGAGACATCCAACTCACAAGACACGGAAGGAAGCGACGAGGATGAACGGCGCACCGGTGTCCATACCGCACTTGGTAGCCGCAGTATCACGTGATGATTGGGACGACGATATTCCCTGTGTGAAAGCTCTCGAGTACAAACTCGAGAACAGCGGCAAGCGCCAAGGAAGAAAAAATTCGTCCTCCGAAAATTCCTGACAACGGGATAGCGAACCGACACCGAAGTCCGTAAATGATATAACGACCAAGAGGATGAGGATATATCCTTCCGTGGCGCCGTCAAAGGTGGATGCGTTTACTCGACGATCGCTGACTTCTCGTAGTAAAAGGAGGCGATGCCCGCCAACGTGAAAACCTATGACGGAACAGTGATCCCGATGATCACCTCAAAATTTTGAATCACCGCCACAATTGAAAATCGCACACCGTGTGGTGCCACATGTTCAACTCCACACCGTGGAAACGCGCGGAATCGGTTCAAAGAAGCTTCCACGCAGAAGCATCAATGGCTTTGAGGAATTGAGGAAGGCGTCACCTAAACTTTACTCAACGGAAGAAGTGCGCTAAAAATCTGCCGAACTCGCCAGGGTAAAGCAACAAGGAGAATCTACGAAGCATTCATGGAACGCTTCAAAGATGAATGCATGCAAGTTAAAGCATGCCCCGAAGCGTCAAGATCTCGGTTTCATGAACGGATTAACAATCCGTAACTCATCAAGCGGTTGAACGACAAAATTCTCAAACCTTTGATGAGCTCATGAAACGCCTCGGTCCTTCGTTCAGGAGAAGCCGCATGGGCGGATAGCAAAAGAAACTACTCGAACTACCGGTCACAGGAACAAACGGGAAACAATCCACCGACCGGTAGTAACCGTAATAGAGCTATCGCAACTGTGGGAGCGGAGAGATAATGACAGTACACCTCACGACTAAGACCCCAAAGGAAATACTCGCAACGAAGGTGCGAACTTTCCAAGATCGCCGCAATGCGCACTCCGGAGGATCGGCGCACCGAACGGACATCGTGACTACCACGCACGTAAGGGCCACACAACTAACGAATGTGTCCAATCAGGCCACCATTGACAAAATGGTTAAAGAAGGCGATTGGACCATTTGGTCAAAAATATTAAGGAAGGAAAGGATAGTGTAAGAGTGGGAACAAGAAGGAGACACCCAAGGAAAAGGCCGACACCATCTACATGATACAATCATGGCAATGGTCACTAGACGTAAGGTCACCAGAGTTTTCACGAGAAGCTAAATCTCTTTCCCCACCTTAATCGCGGACAACGCAGAGTTGAGCCACTCACCATTGAGATTAGTGCGGGGTCACGACATCCATCGCATGTATGTTGATGGTGGCGCATCGGCGACATCATGTACGAGCATCGCTCAAGCGATCGCGCCCGAAATACGCAGCCGCTTAAGTCCGTCGTAATGCGTTGATCGGTTTTACAGTGAAAAGATATGGCCTATGGGAAAATACGATTACTAGTCAAGATCGGAAACGAAAAACACTCCGCGACGGCCCGGATGGAATTTATGGTGATCAAGTCTCCTCGCCATACAACGACATTATAGGAGACCGATATCACTATGCGCGCAAGAAGCCATCATCAACAAGACGGATGCTTAAATTCCCGATGGAAGGGGCATTGTTACTCTTTACAATGCCACCGCATCGCATAGAGAATGTAACACGATTACATGCGAAACGGCACCAACCCCGTATCAAGCAAGCACCAAAGTTCCAAATGAAGGTTGCGCTTCACCCGTAATACCCTAACAGAAATATCCATCTGAGGGTCACCGTCGGACAACGGCAAAGCAACAGATGCGCTTCTTGCAAAAGAACTTGGACATTCTTGCATGGGAGCCAAAACACATGACCGGGTACCACGCCAATCACGAGCATAAACCGAGAATCCGGCGGTACTCACCAATACGCCAAGAAGCGCGCCAAGCCCCGAGCAGCCGCAAGCAATTTTAAGCGGTGCACAAACCGGTGGATGCAGGAATTATGCGTGAAGTCTACTACCACGATCGGCTTTCTAACCCAAGAATGGTCAAAAAGAGCGACGGTAGTCGGCGAATGCGTGGACTTCTGCGACCTTAACAAAGCGTGCCCACAAGATCGCTACCCATTACCGAGATAGATCGAAAATAGAGTCTCGCGCTGGTACCCATTGAAGTGTTTCCTCGATGCGCATAAAGGATATCATCGATCCGATGGCAAAGGAGGATGAGGAAAACGGCCTTCACACAAGCCAAGGCTCATAATGTTACAAAAATGCCTTTTGGCTTGAAGAATGCAGCGCCACCTACCACCGGTTAGTAGACAATGCTTTCGAAAAACAGTAGGCCGCAACTCGAGGTCTATGTTGATGACCGGTCATAAAAGCCATATCAAGATGAGTTAGTGCGCGATATTGAGGAAACGCTCAAAACTCTACGAGAGATCAATATGAAGTTAAACCCCAAAAATGTACCTTCGTGCCATCAAGGCATGTTCCTGATACCTAATAGAGCCCGACGGTATAAAACCATGTCCGTAAAAGACAAAGGTCGTCATCGAACTTCCTTCACCGCAAGACGTTGAAGGAGGTCCAATCTCTCAACGGAAAGCTAGCCGGTCTTAACAGTTCTCACAAAGTCGCAGACAAGTCTCTACCTCTCTTCAAAACACTCAAGAAGTGTATCAAAAGGGGATTTTGGTGGACTACGGAGGCGTAAGAAGCCTTCACACAACTTAAGCAACACCGCAACGCCCCCACACTTGTCGCACCCCACTGTGGGAAGAGTTAATTATGTATCTATCCGCAATCGATGGAGCAGTGAGTGCAAGTGCTACTAACAGATAGGGATTTGGTACAAACTCCCCTCTACTTTGTGAGCAAGGCACCAAGAAGACGGAGATGAATTATAGCGCCATGGAAAAATTAGTTCGGCGTTGGTGTTTGTCGCCAAAAGGCTACGCAGTACTTCCAAGCGCATCCAATAGCAAAGGATCATGCATCAACCGATCAAGCAGATCATCTCCAAACCCGACGATCGTGCCGCCGCAAGTGGAGTGTATTGCTAGTGAGCACAACATCTCTTATGCACCACGCACCGCAATCAAAGGACGATTCGCGCACTTCATCATCGAAAAGCCGACACCGACGAGGTACCCGCACCAAGTAGGACGGAACCGCACGACCCATGGATCTTGTTTACGATGGGTCCTCGCGCTGATGGTTCGTGAGCGTGCCTCATTCTCACAAACCCGTAGGAATAGAATTCACTTACGCATCGCGCTTTGAATTTACACTGACGAACAATGAGGCGTAATATGAAGCTCTAATCACCGGACTACGATTGCATTTCGGATGGGTGTACGTAACC
Organism: Chrysanthemum lavandulifolium; assembly: GCA_022545495.1. Lineage (NCBI taxonomy): Eukaryota > Viridiplantae > Streptophyta > Magnoliopsida > Asterales > Asteraceae > Chrysanthemum > Chrysanthemum lavandulifolium. Next base: position 245,120,337 of record CM040244.1, read on the forward strand.
TAGAGGCTAACGTGGACTCCCGACTAGTGGCCAACCACGTGTTGGGCGGATACGTGGCTAAAGAAGAAAATATGATTCAAGATCTCGACAAGACTAAGACACCGATCAAAGGCTTTGATGATTCACCATTAAGCAAGTTCCTAGAGGAGAAAATCGCAAGGCGATGCACTAAGCAAGATCGCTCGACAAGCTTCGCACACCTATCAAAGCAAGTCTTGGTGGAAAACGAAAAGCAAATCCATATCGGAGATGGAAGTCTCCACAATAATAGAGGAGGACGGTCCTACATGGATGACACCGATAATAGAATTCCTAAGCAAAGGAACGTTACCCCAAGAGCGTAGGAACTCGCAGGATACGGCGCACGCCACGTAGATTCGAACTTCGAGACAACATACCGCATCGACGCCCTTCCTCCAACCATGGTCTACCGTGTTGGTCCCCACAAGCAAATTACATGTCGCGAGAAATCCATGAAGGTTCATGCAAGATGCACCGGACCACGGTCCGTTGTGGCACGCGCCATGAGATCAAGATACCATCGCCAACCATGCACCGCGATGCGCTGGATTTAATAAGGAAGTGCAATGATTGCCAAGTTCATAGACCCGCCATCCGCCAACCACAAAGACGAGCTAACGCCAATTACATCACCATGGCCATTCTACAAGTGGGTATCGACATTGCGTGACCGCCACCGCAGAGGGTTAAAATTCTCATAGTCGCCATAGACTACTTCACTAAGTGGATCAAGCAAAGGCGAGTGACAATCACGGCAACCGTGTCAAGCGCTTTGTCGGGAAAGTATAGTATGCCGCTCGGATCGCTCGAGAAATCATCTCGACAACGGAAACAATTCGCGACAACCCTTTCAAAGACCGGCGAGAAGTTGAACATCACACAAGACTTGCGTCGGCTTAAACACCCACAAACCAATGGCTTAGTGGAACGTGCGAATCAAGCTTAGGTGAAGGAATTAAGGCACGCCAGACAAGCACAAAGGAAGATGGGTGGAAGAGCTATCACATGTCTTGTGGGCGATCGCACCTCAATCAAAACCAAAGACGGAGACACTCCTTCTCTAGTCTACGGATGGAAGCCGCCATACCACCGAGATCGGCATGCCAACAATCCGCACCGAGATCAATGTGGCAACCAATGATGACGAGAGACGTGTCGACTTGGACCCTCTAGAAGAAAGGCGCGAACGCGCAGCAATACGGGAGGCAAAATCAAAGTCAAGGATGAAAGGATACTACGACACTAAAGTGCGCAGTGCTTCATTCAGACCAGGTGACTTTGTTTACCGCGCCAACGATGCGAGCCATGCGGAAGACACAGGTCAAACTTGGCCCAAAGTGGGAAGGACCCTACGAGGTTATCAAGCACTAGGAACAAAAGCGCATAAGTTACGAGGCTTGGATGGTCGAGAATTGCCAAGACATGGAACATCCGCAACCTCAAGAGGTGCTACCTATAGAGTGGCCACGCCCCCACAGTACAACGCCGTGCACTTTACCAAGGTACCCATAAAACATCTATGTATTTACTTTTTGTTTCCTTAGTATAATGTCTTATTTGTTTTCTCACAAACACTTGCAAGTATTAATAAAACGTCGCGGTTTCTAGCTAACTCCGTGACACACTTAAATTTGTTATTTCCATATACTGTATGTCTTAACAATTTTCTATTTTTCGCCTACATGGCGCGCATGCAATAAATACACCTACGAGGGTAAAAGGATAAGTTAACCTACTAAACAACTTGTTGAGTAAGAGGGTTGCAAACCCATCAACACCGGATCACGTATCCTTGTTAAACACCTTGTTCACAAGACGTTGGAATAAGTTTTGTGCGCATCCCACGACGGGTGCGCAATAAACAAGATATGGTGCACGTTTAACAACTTAGGAACCAAGACACTTGATTCCTTAAATGTGATATTTACAGTACGCTGCATATCATAACATACACGACTATGATAAAATACTATACTATGATCTTCATACATGGTTATGGATTATTTATACCGCGCATACATTCGATGTCCCTAAGAATGAATACATTTTTATGCAAAGATAAGTATGAACATTACAAAGTTGCAATACTACTCACATACACTTAGCAAAAGAAGATTTTTTATTAATAGCTACAAGTTCTTACACAAGGATGGTCACTTCAAAAAGTACAACTATGACAACGCTTAATCGATGAGCTACCCACACGGGTTACAGTATCTTTTGCCTCGTCAAGCCTCTTCAACAAGTCCGAGTCTTGGCGCGACACGGTGGCAACACTCACGGCACGCCATCGATCGGGAAGGTGAAATGCACCAACCCCGCACAAAACAACTTTACCCTTAATACCTTCCCTTTCAAAGAAGTCCGTAGCATGCGCCCAATACTTCTTTCAAGGACATTTCTTTCTCTAGAGCAAAAGGATTCAACATGTCCTTAGGGCGAGCAAAACAGCACCGCGGTGAGAGACATCAGCTCAGATAATAGTCCGGTGGCGCTCAGATCCTCAAGACGATGGCGCTAAGGTCAATCCTTCCATCATAACGGTTATAGGATAATCCGGTCACGCCCATTTCAAAGAATCATGGAAGCTCTAAAGTCTTCATGTTATTCATCGCAAAGAACTGTGTTATCGTAAGATCACAAGATCATACCTGTGAACCTTGTCAATAGGAACCTTTAGCAAGTCGGCCTCTGCAGGCGCCTATAGCCTCCGATTTTCCTCTCGCCAAAGCACATTGGACTACCTCACCGAATTTGTCCACCACTTCCTTGGACTCTAGAGTACTCAGCACAGCAAGACGCAGACCATGGCTGATAAGCCACCTGCGCTCAGAGATGGTAGACATTAGATGAGGATATAATTCCTCATCATACTCCAAAGTAAGCTTCCGCAGCTTCGTCCCTTGTGCCTCCAGAGCACTGCTCACAGTCGCACCAAAATCTTCCAACTGCGAGGTCAATGCGTCCTTATTTTTCTCCAGACATCGTAGGGCCCCAGAATCAAGCCTTGTACCGACAACCAGACGCTTGGCTTATTTGGCCCATCGCGCCATTTCTCCTCGGCCTGCTTTCGTGCATACACGCCAAACTCTACTTCACCTGCACTAGCCAATCTGCGCCTAGTAAAGCAATCTTCTCATTTTTTCGAGCACCTTGGTCGCTTTCACCGATACATACCCTTAGCTTCTCAACTGTTGCAGCCTTGGTGCGCAGACACTGTACTCAACTCCTCAACTAATTGACCCACTGATGCAACTCCAACTAGTAACTCTTCATCTTTTTGGCTGAAAGGCTCAGACCGCACAGGACTATCCTTGGGGAGATTCGCGAACTCGCTCAAACCCGCACACACACAATGCAGCATTATCGTGTTCCCATTTACGCTGATATAAAAAACAAAAAAAAAAGAGAAGTGCATCCACTTACTGTGGGCTAGCGACATCAGCAGACGGGTGCGATGAGGCAACATCACTGGTGGATGATTCCACAGTAAGGATCACCGGGCGTTTCTTCCTTGAAGTACTCGCGCCATCCTCTCCGAAGGATCTCTTGCGCTTTAACCCAGACTCCGGCTCCTCTTCTTCTTCTTCATCCATAGGTTGCGCCACGACTACGGGTGGTGGCTGCGCTACGGTAGAAGGCACCTGGGGGCTTGGCACACTTTGTAGTGGTGTCGCTTCCACTGCAACAGAGGAACTAGTACCTGCTTCCCCCATGTTCATCTCCATGACATGACCTGCAGTGGCCGCTAGTATAGCTTCCTCACCTTCTTTTAGGGGACGTACCCCTGTCCTTACCTCAACGGGCTTCGCTAGCCGCACCACGGTAAATAGATCCATTTCTGCGCGATACATGACAACAAATAACACAGGTTATATAATGCGAGAAAAGCACAGAAAAGTCTTACATTAATGACAAAAGGAGGTGCGAGGAACGAGTACCCACCCTGGCCATTAGCGCCCAAAAAGATTGGCATTTCATCCGCATACCAAAATAATTACGGCTGATGCCCATATGCACCAAAAATTCCTCAGGATAGGAACTAATGGGGATACGGTTTGCATTAACCGCCCGCATCCTCGCCTATATATGATCCGTACGGGCACTCATCCCCGGCAATGTTCCCGGTATAAAAGTCATGGCGCCACGGAAAGCATATGTCGCTCACCCAAAAACGACTTCTCCAGCTTTAAGCGATCTAATTTTTCAAGATAACACCGAAATCTGCCGCGCTTAGCAAAAGATACCCACCCATGTGACCATGTCGTGTGATAAAAGGCACGGAATAGGTGGATGGTTGGATTAACCGCCAAAGAAACGGCGCTCACCTCAAAGTTAGTAATTTTAGCCGCACCAATACAAAGGTACCGTGGGATATGTGTAGCTCGTAATAATTTAAAACATCGCACATAAATCGGGATAAGGGCACGCGCTGATTGGCAAATTCAAAGAATCGTGTATATACCCTATTTTCCCTACGGAAATCATATAGACATTGCGCACCCGGAACAACCGGATGCACGCCCGGTGTATAAAGTAATCCGACGTGAACTCTAGAAGATCACTTTCGGCGAGGTTGGAAGTGAATTCATAACCGCTGACCATGATATTGTTTTTAAAAAACGCGATTACCTTTAAATACAATGTTTTTCCGGGTTGAAGTTTGATGTCTTGTTAGCAATGGTGGATGAAGGTTTTTACCGTGAGAAACGAAAGGAAATGACCTAAGGGTTATATAATTCTTCTCGCCCACACGATGAGTGACGTGGACCGCACTACCACTAATAGTGTGGTCGAGATTGCTTGATGGGACGTCACAAAGAAGAACTTTCCCCGATTTACGAGGAACCCATTTTCTAACCCTATGTCTAGATACAATGTATGGAAGACATATTTTACGGCTTGGCTACGCTCAAGTTTTTGTCGACTACGGTTATTAGTCTAGCATCGCAGCTAGTCACCACGCATACTAGACCTGGGGACATGATGACGATAGTCTATATCCGGTCACGAACCCGACTAACAACCGACACTAACTTAGCCTTGCATGAACCGGGCTACGATGATTAAATGTTTGGGCTCACGAAAGCTCAAGCCCAAATCTATTTACGGAATAGATATTGGATATCTCCTATGTTTGAGATAATCATTCTCAACCGACTTAGGCGGGATACGCCAAGGTTGAGGAACACGGAACCAACAAGGATTCCGTGCGATATAAGGGGAATCACATCCCTCGTTTAAGGTACGATCTACAAACCCTAACTCTCCTTAAACCCTAAACCGATTACTTACTCTCACGCCGGAGGATAATCGTGGGAGACAATCCCACGGTAAGCCTAACGGTGTTTTCTGTCTTTTAGTGCGCAGGTCTCAAGCAACAATTCTCAATTGATGTCGCTTCAAACAATGGACCAAATCCTAATCAAATACAAATCATCGGCCGAACCCAAAAGTTAATCCACAAACAAGTCCTAGCTTGAGCATTCATTCGGTTAACATAGTTCTTACTTAAACGTTAATTTTAGTTTATGTTTAAGTTAGTGAGAGATCACAAAAAATGGCTATTCAACTTAGATTGTTATTCCCCAAAACAATCTTAGTAAATTTTGATTCATTTTAATAAAAATTTAAACGTTGAAAATACTTGTGAATCTTGGTTACTTGTTTTCATCCGAAATTATTTTTAGATATTTCACTAAGTAGATAAATCGGTTAAATAACCGAAGTTATTTATTGTAACTGATTAAAGGGAACAACAATGACCCAAATAAGATTAGTTATATTTCGTTAATAAGCCAATGTATAAGTACGTTATGCTTATGCATATTGATGAGAAGGGTGGTTATCTCCATCACTTGGTGATGACGCCTATTGGCGTATGTATCCGGCGAACCAAACCGAAGGGCCCAAACCGCTCGAATAAACATACAGCCAATTAAATAAGACCAAGCATGCTAAGCCAATAGTCAACACATGCCGAAGGGTTTGACACAACCCCCCGGCACAACGGCTACATGGCGTCACCACACATAAAAGGAAAGGAATCTCGACCAGAGGTCCTGACCTTATTCAGACAGGGACCAAACAGAGGAAGTCAAGCTCCCGCCTGACCTAAGCAGAAACCAATCAGAGCAAGTCAACTCCCGCCCAAAAGAGTCACTATCACCCCACGTGACCTTCGGATAAGGACAAGACTCCTCACCTATGAAAGGAGAGAAGTTACTGCATCAAATGTTAACTGATCTTTACCTTATTCTTACACATAATAACCTGTTATTTCATAATCTCATTCTCACGCCGGAGCTTGGTCTAGGGATAAAACCATAGGTGAGGCTAACGCGTGTTTCTTGTGTTAAACAGATCCGAAGGGTCTTGATCCGGAGAGCTGGACGAAGAGTCAGCCGAAGGATTATTGCTTGTTAGATGACTAGGATTTTGTATTTCGAATTTCAATTCAGGTAAAAATATGAAACAAAAGTTCATTTTGAAATTATGATACAAGTATTGTCAGAGAAAGCTCATAGCTTTCAACATGGTTAATTAACATGTGATATTAAACTTTTGCACTAGGCAAGATTGGGGCGAGCCCTTAAATATTAGCATTGTTTTAGCATACACTACAACAAAACACAGAACGGGAGACCAGCTTTTGACGGGGACACCTTTCTCCCCGCCAAAAGTCGCTAAACGATAAAAATCTCGCTGATCTGGCACACCAAAAGTCTACCCGAGCAGGAATAATTCAACGAAAGTGGCAAAAGTCCCCTCCTTTGTATCTCACTACAAAATTAATGACATTTGCTCACTAAAGGCAAGTGTGAGCAAAAGATAAAAAAACAGTCACTAAAAGCTATTTATCAACTCCCACTAAAACAAAAAAGAGTAACAAAGAGATCACTAAAAGTATTTTGTTACTAAAATTTTAGTGAGCAAAAGTTCAAAAGATTCGGTGACTGAATTTTTTAATCACTAAAGCGCACCACCAGTGACTAAAATGACAAATATGTTTAGTTAATTTCAGTAATCAAATGGTGTATCTAGCACAAATACTAATAGAAACTGCAAGCTCAAATGTACAAATACATTATGCATTTCTCAAAAATAAAAAATTATTGCACAAATACAAATTTCTCAAAATAAGTTCAAACACATGAATCTCTAAAACAATCTTAATCTCAATCTCAATCTCAAATCTCAATTGTACAAAAATAAGCAGTTCTATTATCCAATAAATGTTCTTGTGATTAGATAGACGATGACGTGTCAACGTAATCACCACCAAAAGCGCGTCAGCTGCCACGTGTCGTAATCCTATGGAGCGGTAAGAAAGCCAGTGCCTCGTCACATACGAACATTTATTAACTTTGGAACCATTAAAAAAAAATAAAAAAAATGGACGTAGCGAAACTCACTAACCGAAACCATTAGGTACTCCCAATATCATGTAATGTATCCATTAACATGATACTTGGGGGACATGTTGGCGTCTGTATCCGGCGAACCAAACCGAAGGGCCCAAACCGCTCGGATAAACATACGGCCAATTAAATATGACCAAGCAGGCTAAGCCAATAGTCAACACATGCCGAAGTGTTGGACACAACCCCCCGGCACAACGGCTACATGGCGTCACCACACATAAAAGGAAAGGAATCTCGATCAGAGGTCCTGACCTTATTCAGACAGGGACCAAACAGAGTAAGTCAAGCTCCCGTCTGACCTAAGCAGAAACCAATCAGAGCAAGTCAACTCCTGCCCGAAAGAGTCACTATCACCCCACGTGACCTTTGGATAAGGACAAAACTCCTCACCTATCAAAGGTTAACTAATCTTTACCTTATTCTTACACATAGTACTGTTTTTTCATAATCTCATTCTCACGCCGGAGCTTGGTCTAGGGATAAAACCCTAGGCGAGGCTAACGCGTGTATCCTGTGTTAAACAGATCCGAAAGGTCCTGATCCGGAGAGCTGGACGAAGAGTCAGCCGAAGGATTATTGCTTGTTAGGGTGAAGACATACTTTTACCTCAACAATGCCTTCCTTTAATTTGTCTACTTCAGCTTCCAGTTATGTGAGGTTTGGAGGTTCTACATACGGGTATGTTGATTGCTTACATTGCTTGAAGGAAATGTTGCCTACTGTTTGGATGGATGGATTAGTAGATGAGGCCAATATGTGTTAGGATCCTCAATCATAGTGTGAGGTGATGATGCACTTGGTTGTTGGGTTTGAGCATTGACATTATAAATGTAGTCTACTGATATGAAGTATAAAAGCTATAGCATGTAAAACCTTTGTCTAGTTTGATATAAAATGGTTTTTTTGTTGTTTTGGGGTCTCTTCTTAACAATCAAATACATTAGAACATTTCTAAATGTTAATTTATAGCTTTCGTGATTAATATATAGTTCACAGTTTCTAAAGGAAAAAAAAAATGAATTGCCGGCCATATTATGTACGATTATTTATCTATACTACATATAATGAGTGTATGGTCAAACCTTGAAAAGTGAAATCTTGAAAGTCAAAGGTGAGAGAAATGCATAGTGTAATTAATACTCTTATTAAAACACCCAATTACTTAAAAGTACAAATATTTATTTACATTGTACAACCAAATAAATGCATATATACTAAATTAAAAACAACCAATTAAAACACCCCTTACTAAAAAGTACAATAAAATTTTCACAATGTACAATTTAAACAAGCTACAATTTAAACAAGCTACAACATAATCCAAATTATAAAATAATTAAATACGCTAATTAATATTATCTTAAAACACCCTAAAATGAAAAGTACATGTTATTATACACATTATACAAATTAATAAAACACACAAAGTTTCATACAAGATAACAAGTTGATGGTATATATAGTTTTGAAAACAGGACGGACCAAATGGTTCAACCAGGGAAGTGTCGCACGGTTCGCTAACCAATAAAAGCCATCCAAAACGAACAGGAGAGGACCCGTTGAAACCGATACAAGCTGGTGGAATTAGGTCTCATCGAGATCTATTTATCCGGTTAATCCTCACGAGGCACATCCGCACCAAAGCGTCCGACACCTGCTATACTATATATAAAGGAAAACCAAAAATTAAAAATGAAAAGTTGAAACTAAAAGAGAAATGTTGAAAACATATATTTCAAAACGAAACTATTAATACACATCGAAAACGGGTTGACCCGGACGCCTAAACCGGATTAGTTTGACTGTTTTGACCCAACCCATCGGGTTGACTCGGTTAAATCGACCGTTTACCGTAAGCGGTTCAACAGTTGAACCACCCGGTCGAACAGGTTTCAAAACATTATGTTTAATCCCAAATCTTCAAACTTTTATTATTTTCATTTATAACCCATAAACTTTTTTATCACTAAGCGATCTTTCGCTATAAAATCCCGTTCTTGTCTTGCTCTCTTCGTCTAGTTATGAAATATAGACCAATGTAACCGGGTAAAATGACTACTTCCCGTCTTAAATATAAGTTCAATTTGACTTTTTAAATCGAATTTTAACCTTAAATATTTTTGTTTGTATTATATAACACTTGATGAAAATTATACGGAATGAAAATTCATTTAAAACACAATTCATTTGTATATTTTGTATTTAAGGTGACGGAGTAAATATTAAGTATATATCAAAACTAGCTACAGTACGTACTACGTAGTAAGTAGTAACGATGTGTTGGCCTCATTTAGTTTATTATATAAGAAAAACTATGGTTAAAAAAAACTATGTAAAGTTGTCACGTTTTTTTACTGGGCTAGTTTATTATAAAGTAAATACTGTCTGTATAAAGTTCCAAGCATAATTTCAACTTGGTTAATTACTGCATGTCAAGGGCCAAACCCTGCTGCATTAAAAAATTAGCACATTTTAGCATATGATATTATGATCGATATGCATTATTGATAATCGATTGAATTAAAATCTAGATATAGCAATAGAAACAAGGATATGATGTAACTACGTTAGATAGCAGCCTAAAAAACCACATGAACACACAATAATAAAGCTCTATGTGTAACTTGAAACTACTGAAGTTGGAACTTTTGTACTTTAAACATGAATGCTTGAACATAATCCGAAGGAAAACTCACAGTGACGATGGGTGTATTTTATCGACCACAGTTGCAAAAATTTTTAAGTAATTTTAGATTTCAAATCAAGTTTAAGTACTACTCCTCGCGCACCATCTAATCAAGTTATGATTACATCACTATGGAAAATGGTTATCAATTTGTGGGGTCTTAACTTACCTCAAACTTTTTTCGAATCTACTTTCGTGGGATGCGCCTCAATCAAAATAAGGACTGTTTCGATATGGTTTGTTTCAAACCAAGCTTTGGATCTTAGGGAGGTATTATAACAAAGTTTGTTTCGACGACAAACATTCAAGGAAAGATACACTTGACGAAGAGGTAAACTTCTTTCTCACTTATGGATAAACAAAATAATATGAATGTAAAACCTATTTGATTAGAATGAATCAATGATCTAATATCAACTTGTTCTTAGCTCTTTGTAATCATATTTTCTGATTTTTTTCAACCTTTTTTTTTTTATCAAACTGTTGTTCGAAAAAAAAAAACTGTGCTTTTAAATGATATACGGAGTACAAATCAAATTAAATATCACGTGTTCGAAAGGACGCATGGGATTTTAACTCAGTTTAACATGTTTACAACTTACAAGTCTCAGATATATAAATAAGAAAATTTTCATGTAATAACTATGAAAAACAATCAGCTTTCAATAATGTTTTATTGTTTTGAAAATATTGAATATAGTTATGTTGAGTATTCAAAGATGCATAATATACTTCAGAGACGGAGCTACACTATAACTAGCATGGGCCAAGGCCAGCCCCAAACTTTTGATAAGTATTAGCAGTATTGATATTTTAAAGTGTACTTTGTATGTAAAACTTAAAAGGCCCACCCAAACTAAGATACAAAACCCACTCAAATAGTCAAATACATTAAGTAGTTTGGTTTGTTCTTTAGGAACGATGATGGGTGATCGGATTTGGAATGATGTGGAATGATGATGGTTATGAAAAAGTGTGTCATTACGATTGTTTATGTTTGGTTGATAAAATATGGTATGAAAAAGTGTATAGATATTTGAATTTTGTAGTGGAAAAAGAAGTACGGGAATGGATTTCATGAGACACCAAATTGGTGTGTAATGAATCTATGACTATGATACCCATTTCATTACAGCCCACAAAACAAAACAAAATAAAACCACTATGATTTGAAAGTCATAGTCTCATTCCATTTATCTTAACCAAACAGGCCCTAAAAAATTGTGGTAGTTGCATATTTGCATTATTGAAAAGTGAAAACTGAAAGAGTAGGAGAAGTTATATCGTCAAACATCAAATGACAAAACCACTTTATGATTCTTATTCAATAATGAATATTGAACAATAGTTCTACATCCACCATTCAGGACTTTGATTCCATACCATTTATTTGATTTTAAATAATCTTATAACTAGGTTTGTAACTTTCTTCTTTAATTAATGTGTTTTTGTCGGTATTTTTTTTCAAGTTTTTTTGTTTTGGCCAACCCGACTGAATAATCCTGGCTCCGTCACTAATATACTTGGTTACTATAGTAATAAACACGCACTCATATGCTACTAATAATTAACTACTCTTAATAACCAATTACAACGATGAAATACTTAATAACCAATTAGTTAATAACCAATTACAACGATATGATGAAATATTATATAAACTTTGAGCTGTTTTTATTATAAAATAAATAAATAAATAAATAGTAAACTACACCGTTCGTCTTTGTGATTTGCGTTGATCGACGAGTTTCGTCATTTGACCCAAAAAAAATGCACCATCCATCTTTAAATGCGAAACATTACGTATCGTTGGTCCTTCACTTTAACGACCCTCACTAACAATCGTTAAGTGTACACACATGAGAGTATTTTGCTTGTTTAAATCAATACAGAATAAAATAGTCATTCTACAACTATAACAAACAACAAACTAAATAACGTTAAATATTAGTATTTAGGCACACCGCTATTCATCTTCACCCACCAGTCCACCACACCTTCCACCACGGCTTCCATCATTTCCGACCACTTCACAAACCTCTAAATCAGAACCTGTAAACGCTTAATGAAAATCTAATCTTCATTTTTCGTAAAATCAACACCTCATTTTCATAAAATCATACCCAGAAACACTACGCCATTAAAAACATCACTACTAAATCTATCAAGCATCAAAAAAAAAAAAAAAAAAAAAAACTTTTACGCTTAAAATCTTCTCATTTTCAATCTCTTTTCTTTTTCTTGTCCAGACAAACACAAACTACAAGTCTACAATAAACATGATCTCTTTTACATTTCTCTCTCTTCATCGAACGTCTTAATTCTTCTTCATAAATCAATGTGGAAGAAGGAATTGGGTAAATTGTGGCATGGAGGAGAGAGACAAACAATGAAAAAAATAAATCGAAGAGAGAAAATAAAGGGTTATATTAGAAGAGGCGAGAAAAGACTAAAATACTCTCGTCTTTGGTATCACATGTGGCCATTGAGCGAAAATTAGTGAAAATTTGTTAGTGAGAGGACCAAGCGATACATAATGTTTCATATTTAGGGAGGATGGTGCATTTTTCATCCAAAGGACGAAACTAGTCGGTCAACGCCAAGAGCGGACCCGAAAAATCCATGTGGGGGCAAATTTTTTTTTGACAATAGCGACAAAATACGGATGAAAAATTGGATTCAAATGATAAATCGAGTATTATTGCTTAGAGATTGAGGATTTATAAAGTTTTAAAGTGTTAAATGTTGTGTTTTAGTATCTTGGTGGGGCAATTTGAATTTTCAGCCAAGACTTTCACAAAAAGTCAAAATTAAAAAAAATAATAATAATAAAAAATAAATAAATAAAAATAAATTACACTAATATCGCAACTTTTCATAATGCAAGTAGGCGCCACCTGCGTCTTAATACATAGGTCCGCCCCGCCCTAGTCAACGAAACCACAAAGACTAACAGTGTAGTTTACTCAAAAAAAAAATGGTATAGTTGAAACTTAACCTAAGTATAAGCCCATTGCTTACGACCTTATTGTTTTATTAGTTTGGGCCAAATTTGTTAAATTGTTGAATTAAGTAACATAGTGTTCAAAAACAATTGTAACTGTTCCAAAACTAAATTGGGTCAAAATACTTAAAAACTAAGCTACTCGTATAATGTGACCGACTCATTTTTTTTAGGTATATAAATAAACCTATGCATGTCCATCTATATCATTGATCTCTTTTTCTTCCTGCATTACAATCGATCGTTCAAAAGCAATCGATCTCAAGGTATCACCATAGTCTATTTTTTCGTATAAGGTGCCTGCCGGTAAGACCATCAGTATGGAGTACCCTAAGGATTTGGAGACTATGATCAAACGCATGGGACCATGTATATATTTTAACCAGAGTGTTAATGTTGATGTATCCTGCTTCAAGTCCCCCCGAGCTCCCCCGCCATTGCAGATTTACATCCAGACCGTCACGCAAAAGACCTTCTCTATTGGAGTTTCACCGTCTACCACCCTTGACGAGGTGAAGACCATGATCCGTGACAAGGAAGGTCTTCACCCGTTGAACCAAAGGCTGTTTTTTGCTGGAGTGCGGCTCCTGCAATACCAACGTACCCTTGCTGACTACAACATCGTTGGGAATTCCGTCCTTTATCTGGTTCCTGTTTATAGAGGAGGTTTGAAGATAACTGTCGAGACCGTTTCTGGAAAGAGGATCCCTCTGGATGTCAGTTGCCGCCACACTGTCAAGGAATTGAAAGCGTTGATCCAAGACAAGGAAGGTATTCACCCTGACCAACAGACACTCGTCTATGCTGGACATAAGCTCGAAGAAGGCGTTATACTTTCCCGCTACTCCGTTCAGAATGAGTCAACTATTCGTCTTGTCGATGACACAGTGACAAGGCTGCAGATATATGTCTTGATTGTTGACACTGGAAAGACCGTCCATCTAGAAGTGGAAAGCTCCGACACCATCAACAATGTGAAAACCATGATTCAGGACAAGGAAGATATTCCCGCAAACAAGCAGATACTGTTTCTTCCCCAAAAGCAGCTTGAGGACGACTCTACACTTTCCGACTACTGTATCTGGAATGAATCTACCATTCATCTTATTCAAACTGTTGGTTAAGAGTCTTTTATATTTTTGCATAATGTTTTCACAAATGTGAATGTTGCGGTTATCGTGTTTGATTGTTTCATATGGCGGGTTTTGTGTCCCTTAATTGAAGTTTAGAAGCTGCTAGCAGCTCGTTAGTCATTAGTAAGGATTTTGCGCACTTGTTTAAAACTTTAACATGCAATATCATCTACCCAATCTATTGGTAGACTCTTTCAGGTTATTATACCTATTTGATCAAGAGCATCATGTGCTTCTGTTGGATTTATGTAAGCATTATATACGATATACATATTGTTATATGATTGAAGCATCTTGTATTTCATGTCCTCCAATCTTCCTCTTCATGTACAAATTAACGCCTCACGTGATTTTTTTTTCTGTTATGAAATTTTTTGTTTGTGTACCCGATTAACCTTTCTTTACAACAGTGGTGGCTTATTAATTGTGTGCTTAGACTGTTTGTTCCAGCACGTCGAATTATTGGGCTCTGATGTTTGTTTTTAAAACCAAATAAAGACTTTTTACTATTACAAAAAGCTTTTTGATGTAGTTTTTTGCATTGTATGACTAGTTTTTTGAAAAGCTTGATAAACACGAAGTCTTTCATATAAGTCTTGGTCATTAAATTAGATTTGCATTAAATGCATTAAATGCATCAAGTCTTTAAGACTTGATGCATTGTAGATGCTCTTAGTCAAGTACTTCTGACCGGTGATTGCTGAGACATCATCATCAAGGATATAGGATGCTTAAATCCATTCTCAGCTGATTGTATTGCGGTTCTGTTTTTTTTTTTTTCTTTGAATGCCAAACAATTTGTATTAATGAAGCACAGACTAGTGAGCAGCTAGATTACAAAGAATTTGAAAAAAAAAAATACAACAATTATTAATAATCCACTAATTAAACAGGGCGAACAAGCTAATAAAGGATTATCTAACCATAACTTCCAATCCATCTTGAGAGCGTGTACGTCCCCTTCTTGATATCCAACAAAATGCTAATCTTTTATTCTACATGATTACCATTGCTTATAGCATATTGGGATTAGTTTATGTATCATTTTATTTGGTTTAGTGATGGGTCTTATAAAGAAGGGTTGAATCTTGTTGTTTGGAGATCATAAGAAACCGATTGTTTTTCTTTTTCTAAGATACATATGTGATTGCAAAGACTTTTGAGCAAGAAAGATGTGGAATTAAACCTGTGGACTATTAAGCCAAAAGGTCTTAAAGGTTACAAATAAAATGGAAAAAAGATGTTTTGGATCAGAATTATGGGATCCTAAACTTTGAATTCACGGCCTATCTTTTTCATAGATTCTACAAAGCATGAAGCCGCAGATCTTTCAGGTTGAAAAAAGTATATACACAATGGTGACAAAAACCGAAGAAAGCGGCAATAGCTCTCTACCAAACAAAGACGGCGAGAAGAAGAATCTCCTTCAAGCCATCATAACGCGATGGAAGGACTCTTATAGGAAAATAAATCTAGAGAGATGACTAGGATTTTGTATTTAGAAGTTCGATTCAGGTAAAATATGAAACAAAAGTTGTTAGTGCGCAAATGACGTCTCATTTATGAGTTATGATACAAGTATCGTCGGTAGAAAGCTCAAAGGTTTCAACTTGGTTAATTAACATGTGAAACTTTTGCACTAGGCATGATCGAGGGTGATCGAGCTCTTAAAGATCAGCATTGTTTTAGCACATGATGTATTATTATACTTCTTTATTGTTGACGTAGCAAAGAGAAAAAAATATGACATGGCATGCTATTTTATCCACGATTACTATTTGAAATGATCTCAGCCACATAAATTCAGTGCCTACTCATGTGCATGCACGTGATATCTCAATCTATTGAATTATGCACGTTTATCAAACTTTCTTTTCATAGATAAGAATATAAAACTGCAAGCAAAATAATAGGATCTTAAATACTGCTTCAAACTAACTATCGGATAAATAGTTCCACTTTCTTACTTGAATAATTCTGCCGCTATAAAAGCAAGCGTAATAGTCATGCATTTTATAGAAACATATATTCAGAATTTCATCAATCCAAAGATAAATGGCAAACAACCAAATCGAGGTGTTCCAACTCCTCATTATTTAAAAAACAAATTCTCATGCGTTTTACTACTCATTTTTGTTAAGTTACTTAAGGATGCACTATCTTTTCGGCTTGATACAACTATATGCAAACGTGAAACCAACTTGAGGCAGTGAATTGAAAATGGCATGCCATTTTACAATATCGAAGATTGAGATGATGAAGTAGTAATAAGAATATGTTACAGTAATACTTACGTTCCAAACTGATAGTAGTTGTTTTGTATTTTTAGGACCTCTTTAACGGGGAAGGTGATCTTTCTTAAAAGCACATACTCCGTATAACATAAGGACATGATGCCGACTCTTTATGAGGTAAGATTGCTCACTTCAACTTTCACTCCATTTAATATTTTATTTTTTCTATTACTAAATGCATCTTATTGGTAATGTAGGAAACTGTTGACGATGATTATCAATAAAGAGGATTAAAAGGAAAAAGAGAAAGAAAAAAAAGCCAAAGTATTGGTTGAAACATATTGTACCTCTATAAATTCATATCCTAATGGCTAATACTACATGCTTTTTAGTATTGGCGTATTTTTAGTATTGTTTTGGTATTATATGTCTTTATATATATTTCCAGTATGTTTTCTTTTTTAGTTCCTTTCGAAAAGGGTTTAATAACTTAATAATCTAAAGGACGTTCTTTTGACACACGGGAATGTAGTCTTAGACATTAGACATTATGATAAGGTAGTTTTCTTTTGGTTGCTTTTGCTGCAATTTTATTGTATCCGAATATATAATTCAGATAATGAAATGAGTTTATAAGGGGTGTAAGGTTCATTTCACCCATGTTACGATCGTTTTGAGAATGAAAAATGATTTTTATGCCTACTAATCAAGCATACAAATATATCTAATGATTTGATTGGTTGATTTTTAAAAATGATTGGTGAAAATTTAGAGTCAGAAAATACATAATATAATTGTACAAGTAATTTATGCATTAGGTATGTATTTAGGCATGATTAGTAGGTCTAAATAGCACTAATCTTTGAGAATACATCACAAAATACTATCTTCAAATGGGTTTGATTTGAAACGTGTCGATTTGTTTCATATATATACATATAAACGTGATTTGTTGTCAATGATTCTCGCAATCTTTTTACGGACCTAACAATTTTGTAGCTCCATGATATGTTGTATCTTTTCAACTTTATGTATTTAACTCTTCAAAACTTATATAAACATAAAAAATAAAAATAAAAAGTTATACCCGGGCAACGCACGGGTATTGCACTTGTTGATAGTTGTTTGAATGAATATATAATTTCTCATAAGCATATGATGCAAACTATCATCTTGAAACTGATAATCGTTGCACAGGTCTGATTTCTTCAGGTTTCCAGGATCATTAAATAATCAAACAAGCATCATGTATGAACCATCATCAAGAATAATATAAGAACAAGAGAATGGGTTTGAACCCTTTATAAATACTGATATATAATAACGAAGGGTTACTTGTTTACAAAGAATCCTAACCTATTTATAATACATGAAGCGTTGCCTCTAACGACATCTTGTTTCATCAAGCGTTGTGATTGTTGTGATGAAACCGCTTAATAATAACTAACTAGCTGCTGCGAATTGGGCCCCGATTGGGTTAACAGATATGACTTGTAAAATGGTAACAAACACACAACAAACGTTTCTAATCTTTACACCCAAGTCAATCAAGTCGTAAAATGGTAACAAAACACAACACGTCTTTACCCTTGGTGTATCTTTTATTATAACAAGTCAAGAAGATAAGTCTCCAAACGGATGCTTACCAAACAATACAAAGACAAGATTAATCTCTACTATGTAGACACCAATCAACCTTACTACAATATCACTCAGTCACTCAAACAACAAAGATCAAATGTGATTGATCTTTAGAACAATACTAACAACAGATATCAAAGTGATATCACTAACAAAAGAATACCAGACAGTGTGTGTAAACGAGAGAGAATAATCAGATGAAGAAGATGAGTTACTCAAACCCTAGAAGAGGGTTGAGTATATATAAACTGATATTACATATCAGCCCTTCAAGATATCTCTATTATCAAAACAGTACTAAACTTGCTTCAGAACAAATGAAGTCTCCAACTTGACATCTTTAGTCCTTGTACTTCTAACATCCCCTCTCAAGTTGATAGACTTCAACCTTGATCAACAACATAATTCTTAGCCTGTTTGCCTCTTTTATCAACATCACAATCCTTTGCCTGCTTGCCTCCATTGAGAGATCCTGCAAACATGTCAACCAAACCAAGTTTTTTGCACAATACACAATGTTGCTTTTGACCAAGACATTTGGTAAAAATATCTGCAATCTGCAAGCTAGTATGAATTTTAACAGTCTTAATCACACCTGCAGAAACTTTTTCTCTTACCAAATGTATATCCAACTCAAAATGTTTAGTTTTCTCATGGAAAACTGGGTTAGCAGCAATTTGTATAGCAGCACTATTATCACAAAAAACATCCACGGGCAATAAGCCTTTAATACCAAGACTACTTAACAAATTGCTCAACCAAATAACTTCACAAGTAGTAGAAGCTAAGCTTCTATATTCAGCTTCAGCTGAGCTTCTAGACAAAGTAGATTGTTTCTTACTTTTCCAGGAAATAAGAGAATCACCCAGAAAAATACTAAATCCAGTAACAGATCTTCTAGTTATAGGACACTTTGCCCAGTCTGCATCAGCATAAGCTCTAAGTTTAAGATCAGAAACTTTGTTGAATTGTAAACCAGAACCAGGAGAACCCTTAAGATATTTCAAAACTCTTAACGCAGCCTTAAGATGAGACTGAAAAGGCTTATGCATATGTTGACTAAGACAATGTACAGCATAACTAATATCTGGTCTAGTATTAGTCGGATATATCAACTTTCCCACCAGTTTTTGATAGTTAGTAACATTGTGTAAAACCTTATCAGTATCACTTTCAATACAACTTAACACAGAATTCTCAGGCAAAGGAGTATCCACAGGTTTAGCAGCTAACAACCCATACTCATATAATAATTCCATACAATATTTTCTTTGTGTCATACACACACCTCTTTCATTTTTCAAAACTTCAATACCAAGAAAATATTTCAACTCACCCAAATCCTTAATCATAAACTTGGTACTCAAAAGCAGTTTAAACTTTTGATTTCATCTTCATTGTTACCGTTATGACAATATCATCAACATACACAAGCAAAGCAACAAACATGTTATCTTTACATTTAATATCTGAGAGAATAGTCAAATTTGCTTTGAACAAACCCATGTTCAATCAAGGCGTTGGTAAGTTTAGCATTCCTTTGTCTTGGAGCTTGCTTAAGACCATACAAAGATTTATTAAGTTTGCAAACTTTATTATCATCACCACCATTAAAACCCTTTGGTAATACCATATAAACATCTTCATCTAAATCACCATACTGAAAGGCATTGTTAACATCCGGTTGATATAATGGCCAATTCATATTATGACAATACTAATTAAGCATCTCACGGTAACCATTTTAACAAGCGGGCTAAAGTTTCATCATAATCAAAGCCTTCTCTTTGATTAAAACCTTTTGCAACTAATCTAGCCTTATATCTATCAATCTCACCAGTAGACTTGTATTTTATTTTCCAAATCCACTTATACCCAATGGCATGTCTACCAAGAGGTAAAGTACATTCAGTCCATGTATTATTTCTATTTAAAGCCTCAATTTCATTATTCATAGCTTCAGACCAATTAGAATCTTTGACAGCTTCCTCATAAGTTTTAGGTTCAACTGATTTATTAAGAGTAGAAGCAAAGCACATATTACTCTTATTAAGACCTCTATAGCAAACATATTTTTCAATACCATATCTGACTTTAGAACTCATCACATAATCATTGAACCTAACAGGAGTTTTAGTCTCTCTACCAGACCTTCTTATAACAGGTGTCTGCACATCATCATTTTCAAATAAAGATTGAGTTGTTATGTTTTCAGAATTATGTTCAGGAATGGGACTGCCCTCAGACCAGTATTGGTCACCAACTTGGGTTGCAGAATGCACATCTTCATGATACAAATGAGTAGTATCTGAGTCTACTGTATCAAATGAAGATGACAAACTACCTTCCACAACTGATGTATCTTCCCCTTCATCATTGGGACTTTGAGACTTAAGACTATCAAAAAACTTCAAGTGATCTACTTCATTTGCATTTTACGCATCGGTGATATCACAGGTTTTCATTTTAAGTGGAAAAATGTTTTCATAAAATTTCACATCTCTAGCAAAAAATACATTTCTGGTATCTAAACTTAAAAGTTTATATGCCTTTTTAGTAGTAGAAAAACCCAAGAGAACACATTTTTCAGACCTATAAGACATTTTATCATGATTGTTCAAAATAGTAGCAAAACAAAGACATCCAAAAGACCTCAAATGGGAAAGATTTGGTTTCTTTTTATATAACAACTCATAGGGACATTTACCATGTAAGACAGATGATGGCAGCCTGTTTATAAGATATACAGCAGTTAGAACACAATCAGACCAAAACTTTAAAGGAATCCCCCCTTGAAACATAAGACTCCTTGCAACATTGAGCAAGTGTCTATGTTTCCTTTCAGCAATCCCATTCTGCTGAGGTGTATGGACACATGAAGTTTGATGAATAATTCCAAGATCAGAAAACATATCATTCATTTTCTTATTAACAAATTCAGTTCCATTATCTGATCTTACAGTTTTTATTTTTAAATCAAATTGATTCAGAATCAAGTGAATGAAACTACGAGAAAACACCAAAACTTCATCCTTAGTTTTGACTAAGTATATCCATCTGACTCTAGAAAAATCATCAACAATGGTCAAAAATATTTGTATCCTTCTGCGCTTGTAACTCTATAAGGGCCCCATAAGTCAAGATGAATAAGATCACCAATATTACGTGACTTATGATCGAACAAGGAAAAGGTTCCCTTGTTTGTTTTGCCCTATAATGATTTCACAAGCAGAGATAGTAGAATTCTTGGAAATACCAAGATCCTTTTGAAGAACAGATAGACGAACAGGATCGTGAGGGTGACCCAATCTATTATGCCAAGTAAGTTTAGACACATTATAAGATATAACCATATTGCACTGACCTAAAGACAAATTAGGCTGCATGTCAAACAAGTAAAGACCATCAGACTGACTACCAGTCCCCAGAACAATCTCCCTTTTCCAATCCTGAATATAACATTTATCCTCATCAAAACCAACAAACAACTTACTATCTCTAATAAGCTTATTAACAGATAAAAGGCTCACACAATATCCAGGTACAACCAACACATCATAAAGAGTAACATTATTAGTCAACTTCAAATTTCCAACATGACTAATTGTGGCAAGAGTCCCATTGGGATGACCAACAGTAATTTTAAGACTAGTAATATCCACAACATTGGTCATACCAATAGTAGAAGCAGATTAGGTCTTGATTAGCTTTGAGTCAATGATCGACCCAAAGAGATAGTACTAACAGACGGACTAGAATTAGCATAAAAATATCTAGAAAAATTAACATTAAACCGGACATTTCCATTAAAGAAAGAAGCTCTACACCGCCATATTAGCATGTATGCTTCGAAGGTGTTTCATTAATCAAGGATAACAACTTCTTCATCATCGAAGTAAAACCGGAAGAGTTGCGGCGAGATGAAGAAGTATACTTATTCTCATTTTGTTTAACATCGATATTAGCGGTATAGTTTTGTTTAAAACCATTTTGCTTATTAATGAGATTATTGTTTTAACAAAACCGGGAGGAAACCCAATCAACTCATAGCATCATCAATAGTGTGTCCAATCTTACCACAGTTCTTACAATTGATTAGGATTAGGACCTCTATTAGCAGTATTAGAATTAGAATTAGTGCCCCTAGTGTTATTATTATTAAACACTCTTCTATTGTTATTAAAAGACTTAGCAGCAAAAGAAGAAGCATTAAGTTTAGACTCAGAAACACTAGAGGACTCAGGAATCCCTCTGTGGGACTCCTCCCTAGATACAACAGCATAAGCATCTTTGACCTCAGGAAGAGGATCTCTAGTTAACAAAGCAGTTCTCACAGGTTGATAACAGTCATCAAGACCCATAAGAAACTGCATCAGTTTCATTAACTGTTGATGCAGAACTAACTCAGTACTAGCATCACAAGTACATTTATGCTCACAAGTACATTTAGGCAATTTAGTGAGAGAATCAAATTCTCTCCATAAGGAATTGAGCCTATGATAATAATCGACAATGAACTACCACCTTGTTTATGAATTAATCTTTTGTAACAGTTATATATCACAGAACCATCAACTTTATCATAAGTTTCTTTTAACTCTTGCCAAGCGAGCGGCATTCTCGAATAAACCAATCCCATATAAACATCATGAAAGCGAATTCATTATCCAAGTCAAGACTATAGCATTACATCTATCCCATTGAGCGGACAAAACATCACTAGTAGTAAACAACTCCTTAAGACAAGTACCATCCACAAAACTATACTTATTCCTAGCTTGCAAAGCCAATTTCATAGCACCAAACAGTTCTATAATTTTCGGTTCAAGAAGCTTAAATGGAATAAGAGCAGTTCCACTATTATCATTAGTTTGAATATGAAGAGGATTGCCAGCATCAAGATTACTAATTAACACTTGAATATTACTACCACTAGGTTCATCTTCAATAGCCATAATAACCAGTTAACAAGAACAAACAACAAAAAACAACTAACAAGAACAACAGAACAAACAGTAAGAATAACACAAATAACCACAATAAGCAGAATCAACAAGATCAACAAACAACCAGAACTAAACAACTCAATCAACTTCCAAGCGCCCGATTCCTATCCTCCTTGACTTAGACACAACAATAAAGCGAATAATAAAGAAAAACAAATATAGCTATCACAACTCACACCCAAGATCAACCAAGAACCGGCCGGAAGGCGGGGACGGCCGGAGCGGTATTCGTACCAATCAAGTTGGCGGATCAAGGAGTTAAGCATCCGTTTGCACCTTCTAGACTAAGTTAATGTTGTCTTAAGAGATAGATGATACTTACGGTGATGAATAGAAACAAGAATTAACCAAGAATGGGCCCAAGAACACGAGAACAAAATCCCCAAACAACGAAATTAGGGTTTCAAGAACCCTAATCAAGAATCCACAAGAATCACGGATCTAGCTTTGAATAGACTAAATCAACCACGGCCGTTAAGAAAACGACCTCAATTAACCGATAACACCGTCAATTGCAAAACCCCAAAATATTATACGAAACCCTAGAAACCCTAGAATCTCAAAACCACCGGATCGAGGCCGTGAGCTCGATACCATGTAAAATGGTAACAAACACACAACAAACGTCTTTACACCCGACCAACCACCCTTGGTGTATCTTTTATTATAACAAGTCAAGAAGATAAGTCTCCAAACGGATGCTTACCAAACAATACAAAGACAAGATTGATCTCTACTATGTAGACACCAATCAACCTTACTACAATATCACTCGATCACTCGAACAACAAAGATCAAATGTGATTGATCTTTAGAACAATACTAACAAGCGATATCAAAGTGATATCACTAACAAAAGAATACCGGACGGTGTGTGTAAGAGAGAGAATAATCGGATGAAGAAGATGATTACTCAAACCCTAGAAGAGGTTGAGTATATATATCGGTCCGATATTACATATCGACTAAACCTTCAAGATATCTTCATTATCAAAAGCGACGACTAAACTTGCTTCACTACAAATGAAGTCTCCAACTTGACATGTTTAGTCCTTGTACTTTTAACAGGTGGATCTGGTCCTAACATGTAACAAGTACGTTTACATGCATTAAAATCCATTTGTGTGACTATATATCCATTCACTTTACCCGTTTATCATGGTTTTGGGTAACCACATGTGCTCGTTCTATTATAGTTTGATTCGTGCAATGCTCATGAAGACCATCATTGATGCTTTCATGGAGACTGTACTCCAAAGAGTGAAAGAGAAGGCATGTAACATTTCAAAACCTTGTTATTGATCTTATGTAGTTTTTGGAGGATTGATTGTCTAGTCAGAAAACAGTAGCGGTTTGTTTTGTGCTATGCTTATGGTTCTAAATAGAATTAGTAGAGTTTTTTTTGTTAGTAGATGATTTCATGGGTTATGCTTCGGATATAGTTGAAGTAGTGATAGGTTTTGTAGTACTGTATATTGTTTAATTTCATGGGTTATATGAAAACCCATTCTCTCAATAAAGAATTTTTGGGTAAAGGAACCTATTCTCAATACCATCTCCCTTGAAAAATTTCTTTATTACTCCCTCCGTCCCATATCCGTTCACTTTGAATTTTCAAGGTCTTTTCTTTCTAACTTTGACCTTATATATTTTTAATTGTGTTATATAATACTTGATGCAAAATATATGAATAGATTGAGTTTTAAATGTATTTTTTATTGGTATAATTTTTATTAAATATTATGTTAGAATTTGGAGTATTAATCTGTGGCAAGCATATCATTCTATCGGTTCCCAATGGCTTTCAAGTTATGATCATTGCGAGAGATTCTCTGAGGGTTATTCATGGACAAAGAATAAAAGGTTTAAAGTTCCAAGAAGATGGTTTCAACAAGAGTTACTCATTTCTCACGATGAGTCATTTATAGCCGTTAGAGGGGTCTTAGTGTAACTTAATCTCCTATTTAATAATTCCCTTAATCTAGGGTTACACACACTTGAGTGTGAAGTCTTTTGCATCACTCTCTTCTCTTCTCTCAGATCATTTCACTGATCTTGTCTTGTCTTTATATTCATATGATTATTGTCTCATTGACATTAATCTAATCTTGTAACATTTGGATACTATTAATCTAAGCTGACTATTGCAGCTTAGATCTGAATAAAGGTTCTATTGTTCATCTAGTGTTGCCTATACTTTCGTACATGGTATCGAGCTTGTGCTCATTGATTCTCTTTGGCAACAAAGGTGTGGTTTGGGGTTATTGCTATTGGCGTAATCACCGGTTATCTTCATTTACAATTTACCCTAGACTAAGTGAATCTAGGGTGATTGTGATTTGTTCTTCCATTGCATATTTCTCTGTAAGTCTAAGTCTTATCTTCTCTTTAAACATACAAGACTTAAGTCTCTGTGGTGCAAACGGGTAGACTAACATCTTGATCGCCACCTTTGAGTGGTACGAATACACCTTCTGGTTTACCTAATCTCTGAGCTTGGTACTTGTTGTTTCTTATTACAAAGTCTTATCTTCTTGTCTATTTATTCTTATTATTCTATCTCATCATTATTCTTATTCTTTTCGATTATTCTATGTACGTCGATTATTCTTATTATTCTTATTGTTTATGCGCAATATTATTTCGCTCTATAATTCTTGGTCCATCTTATTATATCATCTCTATTTGTCTATTTGTCTTGCTATTCTTTCTCTGTATTATGGGTGCTGGTGATGCCTTATATTTACACCCTAACAATAGAGGACCAAACATGAATCTTAAATGCACTAACTGCAAAAAATCTGGTCACACTATTGATCGATGCTATGATCTTGTTGGTTATCCTGATGGATATGGCAAAAGGAACTTTAATACTAAACCTGTCAGCAGAAACGTTGTTTCCACTGAAGTTAATTATGTCACTGATAAAATTGCTAGCAACTCTCATGTCTCTTTGTCTAAAAAACAGATCTCCAAACTTATGAGTCTTCTTAATGAGTCTTTCTTTAATGGCAGTATCAAGTTTAACCTAAAATTCAACAAATTTTTTAACAACAACACAAAAACTTTATCTGGAAACATCAGCCTTGGTTGGATTGTTGACTACGGTGCAAACCAAGACACATGTTATTTTTCGCCAATCTTTTAATTAATGTTGTTGACATTTCAAATCTTGGTCTAACTGTTGGACATCCCAATGGTACTCGTGCCTTAATTACTAAAATTGGTGATTTAAAAGTCAATAATGACCTAACTCTTTTGATGTTACGGTTATTCCTGAGTACAATGTCAGTCTGCTGTCTGTTCATAAGATTGCTAGAGACAATAAAATGTTTGTTGGCTTTAATGATTCTAATTGCTATAAACAGGATTTACATAAAAGGATTGTGGGGATTGGTAAACAATGCAATGGGTTATATATGTTTAATATTGATTCCACATGTAAGATTGCTTCTAATAATTGTATCTCTGTTTGTCATGTCTCTAGAAATCTCTGGCATCAAAGACTTGGTCATCCCTCTGATCAAGTCCTACATATTCTCAAATCCACTCTTAAACTTGATAATTCATCTGAATCTGACCATCTTTGTGATACTTGCAATAAAGCCAAACAAACCAGGGAACCATTCCCTCTAAGTGAACATATATCTACTAAAATTGGTCAACTTGTTCATCTTGATGTATGGGGACCATACAAAGTCACTAGCAGAGATGGATACAAATATTTTTAACCATTGTTGATGATTACTCTAGGCGATCTGGGTGTATATGCTTAAAGGGAAGGATGATGTTTATGTTTCCATTGTTAATTTCACTCATATGCTATCTAATCAATTTGAACACAATGTTAAGATATTCGAGTGATAATGGGACGTAATTTGTCAATAACAAGCTTCAACTCTTCTTTCATGAAAAGGAATTTTACATCAAACCTCTTGTGTCTATACTCCTCAACAAAATGGTATTGCGAAAGGAAACATAGGCATCTCCTTAATGTGGCTAGATCCCTCATGTTTGTGGGGAATTACCTCTATATCTTTAGTCCGAATGTGTTCTAAGTCTTGCTTATATCATAAACAGTTACCATCTTGATGTTGTCGGCAAGTCTCCCTTCTTCCGTGTATATGGGCATGACCCTTCACTCTCTCTTCTTAGAGTCTTTGGCTGCTTATGCTATGCCACCATTCTCAACAATTCTGATAAACTTGGTAGTAGATCTGAAAAAAGTGTTTTTATTGGGTATTCAAATGAAAAAAAAGGTTATAAACTTTTAAGCTTAGAAACAAAGAATATCTTTTACTCCAGAGATGTTAAATTTTATGAAACTGTTTTTCCCTTCAAAATGAAAAATACTGTGTCAAAACCTTTTGTTGAAACTTATGTGCCTAGAGATTTAAATCATAAAAATTTCTTTGACTCCTATGATGATAGCACAGTTTTGAGTCATCCTACTAGGGATGATGAACCTGTTGCAACTTCCATAGATGAAAATACACACTCTGAGGTCACTATATCACATGAATCACATCCTGCTGATTCTCCTTCTGATTCTGCTGATACATCTTCTGATTCAACTCAAAATTCTGTTCAAGAAGAAGGCTTGCCAGCCACTACTGCTAGAAGGTCAACCAGAGTTTCCAAATTGCCTAGTAATCTAAATGACTTCATTATTGAAGGAAAAGTTAAATATGGGGTTGAAAAGGTTGTTAATTACTCTAATCTTAACAAAGATAATTACTGCTTTACCTCTAGTCTAAATAAAAGCATTGAACCTACATGTTATGAAGAAGCTATCCTTGATAGTAATTGGGTTGATGCTATGAACTCTGAAATTGAGGCCTTAAATGAAAATCATGCTTGGGATATAACTGATCTCCCACCTAATAGAACTCCCATTGGTTACAAATGGATCTTTAAAATCAAATATAAAGCTAATGGTGAAGTTGATATATACAAGGCTAGATTAGTTGTTAAAGGCTATAACCAAAGGAAGGAATAGACTATGATGAAACCTTTTCCCTGTTGTGAAAATGTCTCTTGTTAGATGCCTTATTGCCTTAGTCAGTAAAAACAAATGGCCTCTTT
Source organism: Chrysanthemum lavandulifolium (assembly GCA_022545495.1). NCBI lineage: Eukaryota > Viridiplantae > Streptophyta > Magnoliopsida > Asterales > Asteraceae > Chrysanthemum > Chrysanthemum lavandulifolium. The sequence goes on from CM040244.1 coordinate 245,148,571, forward strand.
TCAACTTGATGTTAACAATGCCTTCTTGTATGGAGATCTTGATGAGGATATCTATATGACCATCCCCAAAGGGTTTTGTAATGAGAATAATAAAAATAAAGTTTGTAAACTTGTCAAGTCCCTATATGGCCTAAAACAAGCTCCCGTGAAATGGAATGAAAAACTTGTGAGTGTTTTAAAAGAAAATAACTTTGTTCAATCATCAATGATCACTCCTGTTCACCAAAAAGCAGAGAATAACAAGTTTATTGCTCGCTTGTTTATGTGGATGATATTGTTCTTCTTGAACCGCATTGATGAGATAAATCTTTTAAAGAGTTTCTAAAATCCAAATTTCATATCAAAGACTTGGGAAATCTAAAATATTTCCTTGGCATTGAGGTTTTAAAAGCGGGAATGACATTTGTCTTTCTCAAAGAAAATCTTGTCTTGAACTCCTCAAAGAATTTGGTCTTCTTGGGTGCAAACTGTGTCTACTCCTATGGAACCCAACTCGTGCTTCCATACATTCCCACCGCCGATGACCCATTGCTTGTCAACATCATTTGGTTATCGGAAGTTACTTGGGAAACTTATCTATCTCACCCATACAAGACCGACATCTCATACTCGGTTCATTGTGCGCACAATATATGCATTCTCCTTAAAATCTCATCTCGAATGTGCCTCAATGTTCGAGATATCTAAAGGAGCTCCGGAAAGGTCTAAGGTACAATTTCAAAGAACTCGAAAATCATCTTGAAGGATATAGTGATCTTGATTGGGCAAAATGCAAGAAAACGAGAAAATCATCACGTGTTATTGTGTTTTCTTCAATGATTGTTTGATCTCATGGAAAAGTAAAAACAAAACACTCTTTCAAAATCTTCCACGAGCGCAGTATAGATCTATGTCTCTGCTGCTGTGAAATCATTTGGATTCAAAAATCCTAAAAGATCTAAAAGTTGATATCAATCTTCCTGTTAATCTTTTTGTGACTACAAATCGCTTTACAACTTTTTGTCAACCCCTGTTTTTCATGAAAGATCAAAACACTTTGAAATTGATGTTCACTTCATCGGGAGAAAATTGCAAGAGGTGTTATAAGTGCTAAGAAGATTGGCTCTTCAAACCAAGCTGCAGACATTCTCACTAAAAATCTCCTGTTTATCGGCATAAATTTTTGTGTGAAAATTGATATTGTTTGATATGTTTGCTAATCGATTAAGGGGAATGTTAGAATTTGGAGTATTAATCTGTGGCAAACATATCATTCTATCGCCCTAATGGCTTTCAAGTTATGATCATTGCGAGAGATTCTCTGGGGGTTATTCATGGACAAAGAATAAAAGGTTTAAAGTTCCAAGAAGATGGTTTCTGTTGAAGAGTTACTCATTTCTGGCGATGAGTCATTTATAGCCGTTAGAGGGTCTTAGTGTAACTTAATCTCCTATTTAATAATTCCCTTAATCTAGGGTTAAACACACTTGAGTGTGAAGTCTTTTGCATCACTCTCTCTTCTCTCTCGGATCATTTCACCGATCTTGTCTTGTCTTTATATTCATATGATTATTGTCTCATTGACATTAATCTAATCTTGTAACATTTGGATACTATTAATCTAAGCTGACTATTGCAGCTTAGATCTGAATAAAGGTTCTATTGTTCATCTAGTGTTGCCTATACTTTCGTACATATTATATAACACAAATAAAAATATTTAAGGTCAAAGTTAAGAAAGAAAGACTTAAAAAGTCAAAACAGGACAATTAATATGGGACGGAGGTAGTACTATTTTATAACCTTTTGAATGATGTTTTGGTTCTTCAATAATTGTTGGCGACTTCTGGTTTATTTAAGGGTCAATGGCACGAAAAAGTATCATATTTGTCACTTTTTATCATTGTGTGTGACGAAACTTTTTTTTTTCAATTTTGACACCAACCTTCTGAATTCGTGCTATTGTGTGTATGCGACTATTTTATCATGTTAAATGACTATTTTACTTTTCAAATTTTGAAAAAAAAAAAAAGTAAAATGGCTATAAAATACACGCAATAGCACGAATTTAAAAAGTTGACATCAAAATTTAAAATAAAAGTTTGCTACACACCATAACAAAAAATTGACAAATTTAATGTTTTTGGCAAGTATGACAAAAAAAAGTTCGCTACAATCTGAAAGATTGTATGTGAAGTCTTTTAATTCTAACTGGGCTTTGTAATCATAATGATCATAATAAGGCCCAAAATCAACAACTTTTTGCCAAAAGTTTAATTTCGGGAGAAATGGATAAAAATCCCAACAATCATTCGACGACCTTTACATCGACTATTTGATTACCGACTAATGATGTTTAGTATCCATGAATGAAAATACTATTACGAAGTGGTTGAAATACACAGAAAAAAATACCACTTGTTCGAGAGACTATGATAAGTTTGGCAAAAGTAGTAGTATTACCATCAATAGTAGTTGCAGCAAGTGAGCGGTAGTTGTTTTCTTTCTATATAAACGTTTGTTAACGTAGTTTTGGGTGTACTCATAATGTATAAAACAGCGTCTAAATGATCGACGCTTCTAAATGCTATTTCATAGAGCGTTGATAAAGAAGCATTCCGAAAGAAAAAAAAATAAAGCTACTTATAGCTTGCCAAACAAGCATTAAAAATAACAATGCTCGCCTCCTACCGTCCACGCTCATAATGCTCCTAAACGTTGTGCGCCAAACACATCCCATATAATCTAGTGTTACTATAAAAGCATTATTTTTGGTAAACATATATAAGTCGAATCGTAAAAATGAGTATAAATTACTGCTGCAATGACTAGAAAATTTGGAAATCAAGATTACCAAATAGTCACAATCTTATGTAGAGGACCAAATTCGAGTGTTTGTTGCTGAGATAAAGAATGGTAAACAGGATATTCTTTTCCTTTTCGAACTTGGCATTTCTTATTCTCCGGAACCAGTCATTTTGCCTTCGGGTAGAGGTGTGATTGTCTACATCTCATCTACCCATACCCTGCTTCGGCAGGATCGGGTATTGTGTTGCTCATGTCTTATCCAAAATCGTTTACATTTAGTGTAACAAACGCTAATTATGTGCGAACATAGATCTTTTTACGAACCAGGGGCATCCCAGACTTCCTTTCCTTGTTGGACCAAATGACAGAGTTGCAACTTGCAAGTATCACGTTCATATATTATATTCATTTACTGTTTGTATAATCTTTTCTAACAGGAAAAAAATATTCACATATATTCGGGCAACGACCATTCGATTGGCTGGTATTCATAGAATAACTTGTTTCATGTATGCGAGTGTTTTTATATATATATTTTTTAAATATTGTATATATCGACTTCACATGTCTACTATGACAAACGTTTCATCAGTGACCACGTTGTGACTTGTAACACGTTATATATGGTGTTCAAATAAAAGAGCATTGCAAGAGGTCCAGTGACCACATTTCGTAGAAAAAAATTGTGAAAGTGCTAAATTGAGTTCGAAACATTAATAAGTTTGACTTTATAAAGTCATGATCGAGTTGGTCTTTGTAGAAGAGTACAAGATTTGACCTTAAAAAGGATTGATTTCTATCACACCTTCACTGATGATACACACCAAAATCACAAAATTGAATGTAAAGTTCAATATCCAAGTAAACTAGGTCCAAATTTAGTATTCCTCCAATAGTTTGGTTTCTTGTAATTGAAAAGAATGGGTTGTGAAACCTAAAGAGATTTTTACTTATTTGACAGATGAGTTTGACGGTTTTGTTTTCTTTAGCAGGTGTTTGTCTTCGGGTTTTGGGTGTTTCTTAGACGTCTTAATGATAATACGAGTTAAACTTTATGTTTGTATTACGTCGTACGCCACATCGAACTTTAACATTTCATCTTAACATCCCCAAAAACACTCACAATAATAACATCCAAGTTAAACTTTAACATTTCATATTTTCAATTTCAACCCTAAACAAAACAAACACTTCATTTATTAAAACATATCACATTTAACATTAAAACACAAAGACATTAAACATTAAACACGAATTACATTAAACATTAAAACTACAACGAGATCGGTAAAATAAAACAACTAAAACTTAATAAAACGAATCACTAGAGTACCAACCTCGCCACGAAGAGGAATAAACTCATGAATTAACGAGCCGAGTCTCCATTATGTCAAAGTAGTTATCTCAAGATATTGAGCTTCCTTGCTTGTTCACGACGGCGAACTTCCTCGCGTGTCTGCTTCTTCCATAATCTCTATAGTTTTCTTCGTCCCGCTCGAGTTGACGAAGGAAGCTTCACTTAACCCGAATGGGTTATTTTCAAGATCCACCGCGATCGTTAGCGACTTGATTGTTAACGGTGGAGTGTTAACAATTGGATTGTTCGCGGTGGAGAGTTTAAAAATACATTTTTCGGTTGGAAAGCGGAAAGACGATTCAGTGGTGTTGAGTAAACTTCAAATTCTTACTGGTTGGAAAGGCGGTTTCCAAGAATCGAGTTGGAGTTGGAAAGTTTGGTTTCCAAAGCAATTGTTGTGGACTTGGGAGTTCTTGAGAAAAATCTTTCTGAGACATTTTTTGTGTGTGAGTTGTGTGTGTAACTTGTGTGTGTGTTGTGTGTTCTAAACAATTATGGTAGAGTTGTATATATAAGAGAGTTGATTTTGAATTTGAATAAATCCACTCATATTTGATTTTAAATTTCAAATTTGAATTTGAATTTATCCCGCTAGAATTAAGGTATAATTTAAATTTAAATTTGAATAGGTTGAGGGTGTAAGTGAAAATTTATTTGAAATGGTTTAGGGGTGAAATGATTTTTTTATTGAAGGTTAGCGCCTTTGAGGGCTAACCGCCCAATAACGTCGTTTTAACGCGAGGGGTACAATGGCCAACGCCGGTTAACGGGCTTTAACGCCCTATAACGCCGGTTCTGGCGTTGATTGATGGAGATGCTCTTATGTATTTTTGTTCTTTGTCTTTCCTCTTTATAGCCTTCTTCTCGATAGCTCCCGGTTGTTTGGCCTTTCGGCTTTTTGTGGTTATTGAAATGCTTTGCTCTTTAAAAAAAAGTGCGGCACAATCTCATGACATTTTACGTATTTTTTCTTGAATGACCATTTATTCACACATTTATACAACTATACTTCAAATGTAAACTTCAACCATCGACCTCTTAATTTGTAAGCACATTCACATATCATTAGGCCAAAAGCCTTGGGCGTTTTTATGCCATTTTTAATACAACGCTATTTCTTTACAAGCTTCAAAACTTTGGTTTTTGACTTAATAAGTAAATGGACTCTTGCGTGTTTAGAGATTGAGGTGGTAAATGGTTGGGATGTGACAATGAGGTGTTGTTGTGCAAGAGTGATTGTTTTAAATGCATGTACGATCGTATGAACTAGTGAATTAGAAGGTATTGCATCGGTTGAAATATAAGTAAAAGTAGTCATATACGGGTTTCAGGTAACTATAACCGAGCGTTGGATAGCAATGTAAAAACATCGCAGAGTCAAGAGGATTTGTAAGGACCAAAATGTAATTTAGTAGTAAAATTATTCTCCCATTTTCTCAAGCGACAATATACTCGTATATAGGGTTGAGCGTCGGTCTAAAACCGACCCGAACCGACAAAACCGAAAACCGAAATTATGAAAAATTTAAAGCGAAACCGAACCGACGGGCCGTCGGATCGGTTCGATTTATGTCGGTAGTCGGTTTGCCGGTTTAGGTGTATTTAGGTATGTTTTTGTCGGTTTTGGGCCAAACCGAAAACATGTAAAACATGAAACCGAACCCGAACCGACGGGTTGTCGAGTCGGCTCGGTTTTTGCCGGTTCGGTCGGTTTTGTCAGTCCGATTCGGTTTTGGACCTTTGATGCTCAGCCCTACTCGTATATACTTTCAAAATCTTCGTATATACATATAGAAAACAAAAAATATAGGTAATAAGTTAGGGGTGTTTGTCTAAACTTATATGAGATTATTAGCTTATTAGATTATACGTGTTAAATAAGTCTAAACAAGTATTTAGCTAAGATTTTATAAATGGGCTTATGAGCTTATTTAAAGATTTTGTAATAAGCTATAAAATTGTGGCTTTTCTAAAAAACGTTGAACTTATATGACAAATTTAATTACAAATTACAATTTTACCCTTAACTATTTCTCTTCTAACATTTATATTTTTACCTCATGGTATTTTTAGTCATTTACCAATTTAAACTAAACCAAATAGTTGAACTTCTCAACTTGTTAAGTTAATCCAAACACTTAACATAAGTTTACGTGCTTATAATATATAAGTCATAAGATCCATATTCACAAACATAAACACAATTTACGTGCTTATAATATATAAGTCATAAGATCCATATTCACAAACATAAACACAATTGATAAACTTAACAAACACACCTTTAAAAAAAGGTACACTTTTAGATATGGATGCCATCAACTTCATTGCGGTTAGCGGGTTATCATGTGTTTTCTAGATATTATAACTTGACTCTTCTAATATCTATCGTGACCTTTCTATTATTAGCAATATAGCACAGATGTTTTGGTGAGGTCTTTATCAATTAAAAAATCGTTTAAATTTGGTTTCTCGCTCTAATTCAACTTTCTAACATGACTAACGAAATACAATAGGTTAAAACATAAGATAAATTAGAGAATAGGTCAACATACATTACAAATTTTTTAAAAACTTAAAGAATAAATCTTAGATATTTATTTTTTCATCAAATTAAAATAACTATTTTTATTTTTCTAATAAAATTAAATATCTTACCGTTAATTGTTACACAAAATAAAATACCATTATGGCGAGAATTGAATCATTTTTATAAAAGCGTATTTTATATCTTTCGTGATTTTTTTTTTTTTTTTTTTTTTGTTAGTGTTGAAATTGGGGTTCTAAAAATTCAAATGTAATTTGTAAAATCAAAGTTGATTTGTTATTTTAAAAATCATATATGATTTTCAAAATCACATATGATTTTTATAAAAATTACATGTGATTTTTAAAAGGACAAATCTAATTGATTTTTAATGCGTAAATTTCGCAAAAGGAAAAAAAAAAAAAAAAAAAGACTCGATAAAAACATTCGTCGAACGTATATTGAAATACCAGTCTACTAAAAGATAAAACTAATCTATTTTTGTTACTTAACGAAAACCGTTGGTAAGATATTTAATTTTTAAACAGAATGTTGAAAATGAGTTTTTATGTTTGATAAAAAAACAATTGGTAAAAATTTGTTCATTATATCTTTAAAGAATTTGTCATTTATATTAGTCTCATCTATACATTGATACTACAAACTATATACTACACAAAATTTTACTATAGTTTCCACTGATCTTTATTTTCACATTGTTTTGACTAATGTCGACACAAACTTTTACTATGGCTTCGACTAATCTTTCTTTTCACATTGTTTTGAGTGTTGACAAACAAAAAACCAAAGTTTCTTATAACATATAGGCCAAAAAACTGCTAGTTTATGTAGACCAAAGGTAGTCTGTAACTTGTCCGTAGCAACTAAAATTTGTATACAAGCTATCTTGGTCAAAATCATATCTTGAAGATAAAATAAGGGATGAGAATGAGCTTAATGTTTACAAACACGGGTGGATCTAGAGAGGTTTTCATGGGTTTACGAGAACCTGATAGATATTTGTCGTCTAGTGTAAATATTCATTAAATGTTTTGATTTCTCTAAAATGAATTTGGTTTTTAAATTTTGTATTACGCAAATACATATATTTTTCAGTTAATCCGCTAATATATCAAAAGAATTACATGTCTTGTAGTTTCACTAAAATTGTAAACTTTGGTTATTTTTTTTTTATACTCGTCAAAAAAATTTTATGCATCTAATAACTTATGGATCCATGAGGTTATAAATAGCGTGGCCGTGTCATGGTGGCGTGATCGGCCCTCACGCGCTCATGGCGAAGGTTTTGCGTTTATAAGGCGTGACGTAAAGGCGTCAAAAGTATGAAAATATTTATATATTTATATCATAAATATCGAGTTCTAACGTGTCTTAAAGGCGGCGTTGCGGCGTGGCGTGGCGGCATAAGACGGCCCGCGTCTTTCTGCGAACCTGCGGCGCTTTTAAAACGATGGGATCCACCTATATTTAAAACAGCTTATTTGTTGGAAAGCTCTTATACGTTAAGAGCTTATTTTTCAAATGAATAATTTCAGCTTTTAAGAACTGATTGAAAGAGGCAAGTCAAAGTAAAATTATTCCTCCATCTTTCACGCAACATATGCTGTGGACTCTCAAAATCCTCCTCTATACAAAAAAACAAAAAACAAAAGTTTTTCTTTAAAAAAAAACTACCTAAAAAAGAAACAGTACATAAATATCAGATCTACATCCCATCAACTTCTCCATCTCTAACCTCCACCGTCCGATCATCCATACCTTCATCCACACCGTTCATCTCATCACCTTCCACGTCATCAATTGCATGACCAACCCACTCTTCCATAGGTGCACACTCCACTTTATGACACACTCGCCAATCATGCGCTTGACACCCACGCGAACAATAGTTCACTTTCCCACAACCCGAACACTTCCTAAACTCATTCATTCGCGTCTCGGGTCGGCCACACTCCTTATAACCACACATCCTTAACTCTCCGTCTAACCTGTTTACACCTAACCCGAACCACTCTGCTAGAAACTTATTAACCGGATGCAACTCAAACAACTCGAAATAATCCAAACTGTGTCTATCTTTTTAAAGATATTTAGATATTCGCCGCGTTAAACTGCGGTGTTCGACGTCCTTCTATTACGTTTTACGTATCGTAGCCGTCTTGTAAACAATGACTGGCTCGCGAAAGCGTCGACGATGGCTTAAAATCTGTTGACCGCGAAGCGTAAGCCGCGCCGGCGCGGATATCTTTATCATTCTTGCTACCACCTCCGCTACCGTTGAATTGTATCACCGCGAGTGAGTATAAAGCTGGCGCGTGTGATCGAATCGCTGCTTTTGCCATTAATGACGCTCCACTTGCTCGGTTTTGTAAGCAATAAAATCGGATCTATTATTTAAGAAAAGTAAAAAAAGTTTATATAAATAATTTATTTATTTAGTAAATAAAAATATGATATAAATCATTAAATCCGTACAAAATACGTACCATGCCTAGAGTATAATACGCTTCTGTGTTACCGGCCTTAACACAGCGTTTAAGATAACGGTGAGCTTCTTCACACCAGCTTTTAGCTTTTACCGCAAGTGACTTTTTGCATGACTTTTTTAAAACCAACGGATTCACACCTAATTTATTTAGCCTCTTGCATCTATAACCAAAAAAAAACAACATTAACAAATAAATATTAAACTATAGGGGGTGTTTGTTTTGTCTTATATAGCTGGCTTTTAGCTTATTTGGTTTTGCGCTTATATTTCATAAGTTTACTTTTTGTGATCTATTTTGAATCTTTTCGGCTTATATAAGCTTATTATTACATAAAAAACTTATATAAGCCGAAGGCTTATACTAGCTTATTACAACATTAAAAACTTATATAAGCTGAAAAGATACTACAAAAAGTGACCTTATAAAACATAAGTCCAAAATCAAATAAGCCGTAAGCCAGCTATATAAGGCGAAACAAACACCCCTTTATATAAGAAAAGTATGTAAAATAACGTACGTGAGAAGAACAGAGATGAAATCAGACGGAGACGATGACGTGGAGCTAAGCTTACAAAGGACAATCAAAACGATGTCGTCAGGCAACGTATCAAACAGATCTGTGTTTGTTGTTGATGCATGGTCATAAACAGGTCCGTTATTGCCTCTAAGCTTCTTCCTCATGGTTATTGCTTTGTGTGTGTTTGTTTGTTTGTTTTAACAAGTATTTATGCAATATGAAACGGTTGTTGATTCATTCGTTTATTGCTTTGTATGTATGTGAATGTGAAGGAGTTGTGAAGGTGAGAGGTTAATGAAGAAATGAGTAAAAGTTAATAGAAGATGGAATCACGAGGGCTTTTATAGTTATAGAGCCTACGTAGGAATAGTATAAATGGAAATTTGTAAGTCCTTTTGGATATTACGAGTAAATTAATAGAATAAAGTATTTGGTTGGGAGTTAAATACTATGGTGACGTAAATATTTGTTTTTTCTTATGCTAACCCGGGGATTTTTATTAACAAAAAATCAAAAATTGAATGAGTAAATCATACTCATTTATTTTTAATTAAAAAAATAATTTTTTATTTATCGTTTTTGAAAATAAAATATTTATAAACACTAAATCGTTAAACGACCGTCACGGATAAATTTTTTTGTTTTTCGGTAGACGAGCATTCAACAAACTTTGTTTTTCGGTTTTTTTCAGTATTAAATATTAGATAATTTAAAACTACATATGATTTGTGATACAAGTTTTAAATTTCAAATCACAAATAACATTTATGTCACAAATCATATCTAATTTTTGATATTACAAATCACATGTAATTCACTAATCACATGTGATTCTTCTTAGCATAAATTTTAACACTTACAAAGAAAACTTTTTAAAAAATCCGTCCAAAGTATATAAAAATGTCCTTCTAATAAAAGATGATATTTTGCTCGTCGACATAATGATGTAATTAGTTTTATTTAATTAATTTTTTACCATTATTGAACGAAACTCAATTGACCCCATGTTCTATACTCGTATTGCCGAGATTGAATTTAAAAATAATATACAAATTTATGAATGATAAGTTTTGATAGAGTTTGATCTTCTGTCGTATTTTTCATCTGAAATCTACTGTTATCATTCTGATGTTATCTTGTGAGTTTTATAACTTGTATAAAATGGTTTTTGCATAAAAAAATATGGTGAGAGTATCAACTACCTTTTGATATTATAAAGACATCCTTGTTTTTGAATAATCAAAGTTTTTTTCGTGGAAGATTCTTGTTGAAAACGCAACTTTATATGTGTTACAAACGTGGCTACTTGTTTAGTATTAGTTGATGATAAATTACACGCACATCTAATATGTAGTTATATTTGCTTCTAAAATTATTCTTATTATTTAAGAATCAATTATTCTTTGATGAGTTGATTATTCTATTTCTATAAAAGATCCACATATTAGAATCTCGACAATGACATAATTAAAGTACTTTTTAAGGGTGTGCAAATTGGGCTCAGAATGGTCTTTGGACCTAAGCCCAGTCTTAAATGAGCTATTTTTTTTGTGTGTTCACGTCTTTTTAAAACTCACAAATATTTTTAAGGAAATACATCAAAAGTATATAAATAAGAGTGGTGATATTTAGGCCTAACAATGAGACCTAACAATTAATCTACTCCATTCATCTTTTGACAAGTGTAATACACTTTTTCTTTTTCATCATTTCTTACCAATCAATTTTTTAAATGCACCAATCACATCTTTAGGTCTAATATTATATGTAGGCTTTAGGCACCAAATCATTTTTCTATAAATAATTACTCTGACAGTTTTTATCAACTAAAACCAGTTTTTTTCTGAATTTTTCTTGGATTTAATTTAGTACCGAATATTTAACTGAGTGGCTATTTATCGGGTCCTTTTTAAAACACAAATTTTATTAGGCACGGACAAAACTAGGGCGGATCTCGAAGGCTATAAGATATACATTAATTTTTGCGACGCGGTGTTAATTATGTACAAAATATTTAGAAATATTAATATATAATAGAATATTCATGTAAAACCTGTGTGTGCAATGTTAGTACCACCATATAATTATAAAACATTGGGCAAATCGCATAAAAATGTACTCATCTTATGTCCGATTTCGATTAAAGTCTTATTCTATTTTTCCTCAATTTAAGGTCCGACTTTTTTTTGGACCGATTTGGGTTTTTCTAACTTCCGTTAACCATTTCGTTAGTAAATTACATGTTTGGTCCTTGAGTTTGTATAGGCATTTCGTGTTTGAGTCTATTTTCGTCCGCTTTCATACGCTTTACATCGTTTTAGATTCGTTTTATACGTTTCGCCCGTTTTACGTTTTCGTCCGTTTTGCACGTTTCCGTCTGTTTTCATGTTTCGTCTGTTTTACGCGCCGTCCGTTCTTACGTTTAAAATCTGTTTTACACGTTTTCATCCGTTTTGCACGTTTTCTTCCGCTTTACGTTTTCGTCCGTTTATGCGTTTTAAATCGCTTTTTCACGTTTCCGTCCATCTTTACGTTTTCGTCCGTTTTTGCACGTTGTTCGTTTTACATGTTTCGTCTCTTTTACGTTTTGTCGTTTTGCGTTTCGTTTGTTTTACGTTTTCACATGTTTTGCGTTTACATCGATTTTACATGTTTTTTTTTTGTTTTACGTTTTTTTGTTTTGCGTGTAAAGCAGACGAAACGTCAATTAAAAAAAAAAAAAAAAAACAAAAAAACGGTAGAAACCCGTAAAAGCGCTTTTACACGTTTTGTCTATTTAAGCGAAGCGTGTAAAGCGAGCAACGTGCAAAAACGGACGAAACATTTAAAACATATGAAAACATGTAAAAGCGGACAAAACGGGCGAAAATGCGGCGGACGGCGTAAAACGGAAGAAAACATGCAAAGCGGACGGCGTAAAAGCGGACGAAAACATGTAAAACAAGCGAAACGTAAAACCGGAAAACGCAAAACGGACAGGCGGCGTAAAAAGCGAGACGGCGTATGCTGGCGTGTGAAAGCGGACGAAAATAGACCAAACATGAAATGCTTATACAAACCCAAGGACCAAACATGTAATTTACTAACGAACTAGTTAACGGAAGTTAAAAAACCTAAATCGGCCCAAAAAAAAGTCTGCTACCTTAAATTGAGAAATAAAAGAATAGCACATTTAATTGAAATTGGAAATAAGATTGGTACCTTTTTATGCGATTTGCCCTAAAATATTTTACATAATTATATAAATAAATCTTATGTAACAACCCCGTCTGTGCATCAGATAACTTTTAGCATGTCAAGATAAAAATTTACATTATTAATCAATTGCATTATTAAAATTAAATAATTAATAAATTTTATACACACATAATTAAAATTTAGATATACTGTGACTTATGTAAAACATATTATGTAATATGTATGTCGACACTCCATGTGTGTACGGAGGCATACTGGACGTATATTCGCGAAAGCGGCGATGGATAAGAAGAAATATTTATTATCGAAATTGTGATTACGGTAAGACCTTAATGTCTTTTTTTTTTTTTTTTTTTTTTTTTTTAACAAAGCATGTGTATTAATATATAGTGTTTGTTTTTTAAAAGTTGCCAAGTTTAGAATTGATCATGAAAATAATAATTTAAGTTGTCAAGTTCTAAAAAAATTATCAAGTTTAAAGGGCGTTTAGAGATAATTTAAGCAAACTATATTAATTTAAGTTTCAAGATTTTAGTATTTAAGTTTCAATAAAAGAGATGCACTTTTTATAAATTGTAAAAATAAAGATAGCTAGTTATTATATAAGAGTTTGATTCTAAGAAGTAATGACTATATGAAATTATGGTTAAACATATTTTAAACTGATACAACTTGACTTAAATGTATAATTTGTGACACTTTAATCATTATGATTAAATCAAAGTAAAATTAAAACTAATAATTATAATACTGTGGTTAATTATATTTCTTTATGTAATTTAAGTAGTATGCTATAAATGTTAGAATTGACAAGAAAGAATGACGATCAAATAACAACTATTTACAAGAAGTAAAGTAATGATTAAAATTTTTATGGTTAGAAGACAGGTACCGGAATAAAGCCAAACTCAATCCGGCAGAGAGCAGCCAATCGGGTTCGAGCCGAAGCAGACACATCTTATCTGAAATTTTCGATATCGTAAATTTATTGTTAAAACGAACATAATAAACTAAAATACATTAATCATCGAAAATTTTTATTTCGGGATACCCGCCGTAGTTCTGCCTTGGTAATCTCGCTATTATTATTAAATAGACAAAGAAATTATAAAATGTAATAACTATAAAGTTTGTTATCATGAATGATTGTGACACTCAAATTTTGAGTAGTTGGACATTTATACATTTACAGAATAAACATAAATAAAAATAATGTGAAGATATAAATGTCCAAACACTTAAACTTTAAGTGTCCCAATCATTTATAAAAGTGTGCAAATCACCTTTCATTTGTTAATGTGTACTCACCGCACATCTTATAAAATATAAAAAATGTATTTAACGGGTAGTTAACTTAATACAATCAAAGTTTATTTTTTGAATAATAATGCATTTAATAAGCATTAATTAAATTTATAAATTTTTGTTCAAAAAAAAATTAAACTTATAAATTAAATATAACTTTTCATTTAACACACTCAAACTTTTCACTCATTACATTTTAAAAAATACTTAATAGACACCCGTTTGTAAATTCCTAACTATAAACATGATAGTTAGATATAATTTTATATAAAATGAATATGACTCTCATAAAACAAATGTTAGCATTAATAATTATAGCATATAATCTTAAGGTTTGTTTCAATGATATTTCATGTTGTGTGATAAGTTTTTAATTAAATGGTTACGAGTTCAAGTTTTGTTTTATTACGTGAGACTGTTAGTTTTCATTAATAAGGATTACAGTAACATATGGTTAAATTAGTAATGCAAGTTATTGTGATTAGTTTGGTGCCTAGAAAGTAAAGTATACCATTATTTTTTGGTACATAAATAACTAAAAAACTAACACATCGCCAAAAACAAAAAGTAGCAGGAATGATTCGAATAAGAAACAAACTAGAGGGGGGTTTAAAAAACTATGTTTGACGGTCAAACATGGTTCGGTTGAATCTTGCACTTTTTCCTTTTCTCTATTCATTTTTCCTCTTTCCAATTTTAGAAGCCAAAACCTAAAAGCGTAAATCATGTTTTTTTGACTTTGACCATAGATTTTAACAACTGAAATTATAGTATCAAATCGCTTTGTCACGTATATTTTGATTAACTTTTCTTAGAGCATATACATTTGTAAAGGCATAACGCCGTTAACCGGCGAATAACGCCGTTAACGGGCGTTAGACCGTTGGAACCATCGCGTTATTTCGGCGTTAGTCCTTTCACGTTATGTAGGCAACGCCGGTTAAAAAAAAAATCATTTCACCCCTAAACCATTTCAAATAAAATTTTTCACTCACACCCTTCAACCTATTCAAATTAAATTTAAATTATCTTGGTTAATTAAGGCGAGATAAATTAAATTCAAATTTGAAATTTAAAATCAAATATGAATGACGGAGACTCCATTTATTTAATGGCGAGTTTGATTCTCTTCAGTTACGAGGGTTGGATGCCGGATGATTGCTTTTTTAAGTTTTAGTAGTTTTATTTACATCAAGATGTCGTTGTATCTTTAATTTTAATGTAATTCGTGTTTAATGTACTTTGTGTTTTAATGTTAAATGTGATATGTTTTTTTAATAAATGAAGTGTTTGTTTTAGTTTAGGGGTTGAAATTGAAAATATGAAATGTTAAAGTTTAACTTGATATGTTATTGATGTGGGTGTTTTTTAAGATGTTAAAATGAAATGTTAAAGCTGATGTGACGCTGACGTGGATGGTGTTAAATGATAACTGATGGGAATACTCTTATGACTGGAGTATTTTATAAATCTGTTTGATAAGAAACATTTAAAAAGAAGCTAGAAACTGGAATACGTGTACCAATGTAGGTCTCTTATTTTGTATTTGCTGGAAGAATTTACTTAGAGCATCCACTATAGGTTTATGAAAAATGCCTAGGTCTATACTCACTTGAAACACTTTCATTAGAAATTTTAAATTTTCTGAAAGATAGTTGTATGAAATATAAAAGCTCGTATATGAATGGGATGGAATCAGGACTAAAAGGTGATGGGTATACGAATAATTTTTTTTTTACTATAACAAAAAAAGGAATAAATTACTCCTTTTGTCTAAAAACTACAATTCATATTTTTTTAGGGATATCTCAAAATAATTGTTTGTTTTTATTTTTAAGTAAAAACTAGAGAATTTAATGGAAGATTATTCTATTTGAATGATTAAAAATTAAAGTGGTTTTACTTTTATTAAATATGTGATTTTGTCTTTTGACAATAATTTTGAGATGGAGAGAGTAACTCAAAATAAGACATCGTTTATCTGAAAAAATTGAGTTTAAGTAAACTAATTGGATACTCACGCATTAGCGGCGGCGATAAATATAGTATATTATAAATATAGTGAATGAATTGCTGACTTAACTCTCCTCACAAATCTTTACCCGCTTATTGAAGTGGTTACACAATACTCTGAATGTCTATGCGTTCGTTGTATGTGTATTTGGGTTTTCCGTAACTTTTCCGCAACACAATATTAACATCATCATTATCGCATATACAAAGACTCTCACACTCTCTTAATCGTCAAACACTCTATCCATAAGTATATAATTTTGACGAATCAAGTTTATATCAATTCAAATTAAGGTTAAGGTTGTAAAAAAAATCAAAATAAACTAAACTTAATAAAAATGAATTTAAAAAATAAATAAATAAATAAATATGAAAGTATATCAAATTTGGATATTTAGTTAAAGAATAAAAAATTAAAAAACAAAATGGTGAAATTAGATCTTAAAATAAATAAATAGTGAAAATGATATTTCAATTTAAAAATACAAGTGAATTTTAATTGAAAGTAACACATGTCACTCTATGATAGGGTTCCCGACTACTTGTAAAGAATAAGATAGACGGTTAAGATTACACCTCATTATTTTAAATTTTATTGAGATCCACATCTTAAATACTTTATATAATAATATAAATATTAACTTTACTTTTCACAATTAATGGTTATTAACTAGAAAACGACTATAAAAGCAAATTGGACCAAACATTTAAGAAAACTATTGAATCTTGCATGTGGCATGATAAATATAGTAAATGAATTCTAACCCAACTCTCCTCGTAATTCTCTACCCACAGTGAATTCGTTTCACATATTTCCAAATGTATATGTGTTAGTTGTATGTGTTTGTTTAGGTTTTCCAGTATCTTTCCAGAGACATCATTATTCGCATATAAAAGACCTTTACAATCTCTTTCCCGTCAAACACTTTCCCAAAAGTAAATGATTTTGATAAATAAAGTTTGTATTAATTGAAATAAGGTTAAAGTTATAAAATTTGAATCAAAATAAAATAAACCTCTAAAATGTAAAACTAAAAACTCATAAAAATATGTCGAAATGGATGTTGAATTAAAAAGACAAAATTTTTAAAAATAAGGTGAAATTAGATCATAAAAAATTAAACGGATTAAAGATAATTAAATTTAAAATAAAGGTGATTAATTAGTTAAGAAGAGGCGTATATTCTACATTATTGGAATTTATTTATTTTAGTTTGTTAGAAAATCCGTTTTGTTATTTTTAGTTAGATAAGTAATGCATGTCAACGATGATCGAACTCATTATCTTAATTTTTGTAGAGCCACAACTTAAATCCTTTATATAGTAGTATAGATGTCGGATAAATTTTTACGAAATTAACATTATAAATCAAAATTCTCTCATTGTCACATAACAGTATAACACTCGAGACCTTCATTAGTTCCGCTGTATGATATGTTAATTTTATAAACCTTTAGAAATCTTGCCATCTGTAAGATTGCGATCCTATATACTTCGTGTCTTGGTAATTTCCAAAGTTGATAACAAAAATCCAAACACAGTCACATGTTTGATCTTTGTACTCTATCAAAAGATGAAATTTATCTATTGCTTGAATGATATCTTTGAAGAAAGGATGAAGTTGGTAAAAAGTATCTATCTATGCATATAGAACAAGGGACACATTAATCCTACTCGGTATCTAACAATCCACTTGTTGTGCTTGTATATTTCCCACAATTCTTACACTATGCAAGTTGGCAAGGTAGTTTTGCATATGAAGTTACATAGGGACCTACAACCATATTTTGATTTAACAGTATGATATATATCTCATTTTATATTATTTAAACAATGTATAAGTTCTACAAGTAACCTCGTTTCTTATTATTTATTTTAGTTAGAATTGAATACTGTAACAACCAGATGATACTATGCTAGCTAGTAATCTTAAAACCATCAAAAACTGTCATTAACATGCATGATATATGTACAATTAGTAACTCGCGTTCGAGGCAAGCGAGTTTGTTAATTATAAACCACATATTTGGCATGTACAATGGTTAGTCAATTTGACGGGAACCATATATCAAGAGTGATTAGTTAGCTTGATTCGATTGTTGCAAAAGGTGTGTATATCGGTTGGAACGCTCTGATCTCAGGCATCTTTTGATACCAACCGGACCCTTTTCCAAAGACCCGACTCTAAGTGATGAGCTCCTGTCTCAATTGACCTAATTAGCCATAGGTTGGGTTCGAACCCTTGTCTATTTCGCAAATGCCTCCATTGACTAGTCAACTGAGCGTCTACCACTGGAGCAAGCCCCACTTGGTTAGCTTGATTCGATTGTAATCATTATATTAGTTTGATATAATATATAAAGAGTTAACTGCCAAATACATCCTTGTAATTTACATTTTTTAAGACTTTACATCTTTATGTGGATTAACATGCACAAGCTTGAAATACATAAGAATTGAATTTGATGTATCCTCATATGTTTACGATAGTAAACTTCAGTTTCAACTAATTCGTCAAACATTTTTATATAACTATAAATACCATAAGCTTCAACTCTGGCTCAACTCCACTTAATTTCACCAAACTTACGATGTAATCTTTGTGTTACTTGCTTATTCCAACCACAAAAGGCGGGCTCTCATCTAAATAGTACCTTACTTAAATTGCTTTTCATTTGACTATCCATGCGTGATAAGGTGACGACTTGTTAAATTATCTTTCACTTAAAGCTACATACCTCAAAGAGATGCAAGAGCCTTCAATTATGCCCCTAAAATAAGTTGGATGATCTATTACACTTGACTTGGTATGAACCATAACCGCAGACACAAGATTTACTAGAATATTGTGATTACAATTTTCCTTGTTTGTCTTGGGTTTCGTGTATTAGTCCTCATGGGATGTTTGCTTCTTTTTCTTGGGTCATGCTTTTGTCAGTCGACTCAATTAGAAAAGTTGGACGTCTTTGTTTGTATTGTTCTCTGTTGTTTTAATATATTGTTGTCTTTATGACTCTCATCCAAATAGCATTTTACTTAAAATGCTTCCCATTCGACTAGCCATGCGTGATGAGGTGACGACTTATCCTTAAACTCTTTCACTTAAAGCTACATACCCCCAAAGAGGTGTGTTAGAATTTGTGGTCATAATCTGTGGCAAACATGTCATTCTATCAATTGCTAATGGTTTTCAAGTTATGTTTATTGCAGGCTTATTAAAGGGGTTATTCTTGGACAAAGCATAAATGGTTTAAGTTCTCATTTCTGCTGATGATTGCCCATTCTGTGATGCTTATTTATGACCGTTGAGGGGTCATTGTGTATCTTTTTCTCTATTTAATCCTCCCCTAATCTAGGGTTAGACACTGTTGTGTGTGTGGTCATTGTCTTACAATCTCTCTTCCGATCATTGTCTTGATCTTATTTCTTCTTCTTTGTATTTGTGCGGTTATTGTCTCATTGAC
The DNA here is from genome assembly GCA_022545495.1 of Chrysanthemum lavandulifolium. NCBI lineage: Eukaryota > Viridiplantae > Streptophyta > Magnoliopsida > Asterales > Asteraceae > Chrysanthemum > Chrysanthemum lavandulifolium. The sequence goes on from CM040244.1 coordinate 245,168,250, forward strand.
ATTAACCTAACCTTGTAACACTTTGGATACTACTGTTGGTTTAATCTAAGCTGACTATTGAGGCTTTAGTTTGAATAAAGTATTGTTGTGAACTTATTGTTGCTGATACTTTCGTACATGGTATCAGAGCTTCAGGCTCATAATCACAGCAACAATCAAAAGCTATTCTGTGTTTCAAAAGGTGGTTTGGGGTTATTACTATTGGCGTAATCGATGGTTATCTCTTATTCACAATTAGCCCTAGACTAAGTGAATCTAGGGTAATTGTGATTTGTTATTTCCGCTGCATATTACTCTGTAAGTCTACTCTCATCTTCAACAACAATTACTTAAGTCTTTGTGGGTGCAAACGGGTAGACTAACATCTTGATCTGCCACCCGAGTTGTATGAATACCGCCTGGTTTACCCAGTTCACGAGCTTGGTTCTTGTTGTTTCTTAATTTCATGTTCTTATTCTTCTTCTCTCTTATATGTTCATCCGCATTAGTTGTTATTTTTACGTCTTTTTATGGCTATTGGTGATGATAATCTTGGTGGTGGTTCCTCCATTGAAAAAACTTATCTTTTGGTGATGCTTTATATTTACACCCTAACAACACTAATGGTACTCCTATTATTTCCATCAAACTCACTGGAACAGAAAATTATAAAATATGGAAAATGGCCATGACCTTTGCCTTAAGGAATCATAATAAGTTGGGATTTATTGATGGTACTTGCTTAAGAGATGACTCGAATCCTATTATTGCTACTTAATGGGATACTTATAACTCTGTGGTTGTCACCTGGATTCTTAACTCTCTCAGTCCTGAATTATTTGCTGGAGCAATCTATGCTCAAACTGCTTATGAAATGTGGAATGACCTTAAAGATACTTATGATAAGGTTGATGGTTCAGCTATTTTTAATTTGCATAAAAATATAAACTCTCTTAGTCAAAATGGGTCTTCTCTTCGATTATTACAACAACCTTAATTCTTTGTGGAAACAATTTGATTGTATGATTAGCTTACCTCCACATGCTTGTGAGGTCGCAAAACTTTTGAAAAACACAATCGACTAATCAAATTAATGCAATTTCTTATGGGTCTTGATGACTCCTATGTTCCCATCGAAGTAATATTTTAACTAGAGACCCTTTGCCTAATGTCAAAAGCGCTTTCTCTGTTGTCTCGAGAAGAATCCCACAAAAATGTTTCATCCGGGAATAGCTCGCTAAACCCATATGCTACCTTTCTTTGCAAAAACCTTTGATGGCGGAAAATTTTTGATAACAAAAATGATTTAACAACAACAATTTCAATAAAGGTTCGGTTTTAATGCGGTAACACTCAAACAACAAAGGACCAAACATGAATCTCAAATGTACTAACTGCAAAAAACACGGTCACACTTGTTGATAGATGTTATGATCTTGTTGGTTATCCTGCTTTGGATATGTCAAAAGGAACTTTAATGCTAAACCTTTCAAAGATAACAATGTTTCCATGATGCTAATCATGTCACCGATAATAGAACTAGCAACTCTCTGCCTCTTTGTCGATGAGCGACTCTCGAGACTTATGAGTCTTCTTAATGACAACAATGTGTCTTCGCTAATGCCAACATGGCGGTAAAACATTTTCGTGAACTTTATTTAATGGTAGTGTCAAGTTTAACATAAACTTCAACAAAATTTTAATAACAACACGAAACTTTATCTGGAAACATCGGTCTTGGTTGGATTGTTGACTCTTGTGCAAATCGACACATGATCAGATGTCTGCAAAATTTTAATCAATGTTGTTGACATTTCAAATCTTGGTCTAACTGCTGGTCATCCCAATGGTACTCGGGCCTTAATTACTAAAATTGGTGATTTAAAAGTCAATAATGACCTAACTCTTTTGATGTTCGGTTGTTCCCGAGTACAATGTCGGTCTGCTGTCTGCTCATAAGATTGCTAGAGACAATAGGATGTTTGTTGCATTTAATGAATCTAATTGCTATATCTGAGTTTACATCAAAAAGGTTGGATTGGTAAACAATGCAATGGGTTATATATGTTTGATATTGATTCTACATGTAAGATTACTTCTAATAATTGCATATCTGTTTGTCATGTTTCTAGAAATCTCGGCATCAAAGACTTGGTCATCCTCCGACCAAGTCCTACATATCTTAAACCACTCTGAAACTTGATAGTACATCCGAATCGACCATCTATGTGATACATGCAATAAAGCTAAACAAACCAGGGAACCATTCCTACAAGTGAACATAAATCAACTAAAATTGGTCAACTTGTTCATCTAGATGTATGGGGACCATATAAAGTCACTAGCAAAGATGGTTACAAATATTTTCTAACCATTGTTGATGACTACTCGTGGTTGTCTGGTTTATATGCTCGAGGAAAGGATGATGTTTATGTTTCCATTGTCAACTTTACTCATATGCTATCAAATCAATTTGAACACAATGTTAAGATATTCGAGTGATAATGGGACATAATTTGTCAATAACAAACTCAACACTTCTTTCATGAAAAGGAATTTTACATCAAACCTCTTGTGTTTATACACTACAACAAAATGGCATTGCAGAAAGGAAACATAGGCATCTCCTTAATGTGGCTAGATCCCTTATGTTTCAGGGGGAATTACCTCTATATCTTTGGCCTGAATGTGTTCTAACTGCTGCCTATGTGTAAGCTCCCGGAAAATTTCAATGTACTTAACGTTTTAATCAGGAATTAATCACGATCTATTTCGTCAGGAAATTTTCTAAACATCACATTTGCATATCATTTGGCATATGCATGATCAACGCACTTGAAAGCGTTCATAAATATACCGTTGTGATCCAAATAAATTTCCCACTATCCACGATAATCCTAAAATACGTAATGAATACGTAAAATTTGTAAAATTACGAATCTAATTATAATAAAATATATAATATTAAACAGACCTCGGAACTCATTGGACTCCGTACCGCCTCATGATCCAACTCAACTCATAAATGGGCCTCAGAACGGACCCAAACCTACACCGTGATTTCTTTGGGCCTCGTTACCCAATTCGAGCCCAACTCATTTATTTCTTTGGGCCTTGTCTTGCGTCCGATCCAACAAGCAATCCAAACATTTTTTTTCTTTCTTTCTTTTCCTTGGGCCTCATTTGCCAAGTCCAACCCACCCAAGTTTTGGTTTGAATCTTGTTCACGTCACATGACCACAAAAATGTATTTAAGGAGTTGAGGAATAAAAATGTTTTGGTGCTTCTTTCTGTTGGAACCGAGCGAGCAAACAAGAAACCAAACTAGCCATGATACAACCAAACTAAACTAGAAACTTAGAATTTCCTCTTGGATCCCAAGGCTTGCGTATGGTGAATAAAAGAGGAGACAAAACTCTTGCTTAGACTACCCTAAACTAATATAAAATACTCCCCTAATCCATTTTGACCAAGCTTGACTTTATAAACCAATGGAAACTATGTTTCAAATGATTTGACAAAACCTTGAACATGCCACCATCTTGGCTGCCATAAATCCCACGCCAAGAAACATGCACACAAACATAAACAAACTCAAAATAACATGTGACTATAAGGCTAGAATTAGGAAGCTAGGAGACTTAAAAATTGAAAAAGCCATGCTTGTGTTTTCTTTATAAACACCACCACCACACACCATTTATCTTATCAATCACAAACTCTTTCAAACTTACTCACCCTCACTAAACATCCTTTGTGGAGCTCGAGTCAAGCAAAGGAGAAACACAAAGAGTTTAGCTCGTGTAGTTGGGAGTAGAGAAAGGTTTAAGCTAGGAGAATACTTGGGTAAATAATAGCTCGAGTAACTTTATAAGGAGAACACGGTATTGCTAGCACTCTCATTAGCTCGTCTCGTTGCTATCATCACCACTCATACGAGTGATTGTAAGTCACCTTTGCCACCTTCACATTATCTCGTTACACTTAATTGTCGCATGATATATATATAGGTAGTGTGCACCATTTTAAGAACAACTAGCGTCATGCGCATGATATAGTTGTACCACGACGCATCATCACTAGTTAAAGAGTAGGAAACATTCGTATAAACTCACGCGAACACTAATGGGCACGAAGCCCAAACCGAAAGCCCAATATGTCCAAAGCGGGTCCAAGAAAGATTCAACCCGCCCAATGAATTAGAAATAAGCTAATAAGCTCTAAAAATAAGCTAGGGATAAGCTTGTACTAGTTACACAAGGTCTTCGTTTATTTTAAAAGTATTTGGACTATCTTTGCAAAACAAATGAATTTCGGGTTAAAAGCGTAACATTTAAAAAGTTAAAGGTTCAATGTACGATATAAACATGCATGAAAAGTTAAGGACCAATATGCATCTTTTCGAAAGTAAAAGGGTAATTTCACGTGCATGAACACGCTTTAAAACCACAAGGATCGAAGGTGTAATTTCCTCAAACTAGTATTAATAAACTTTTGGATTAAAAGTGTCAAGTTTGGAAAACAAAGGTTTAAAACGTATAAAAGGAACCTAGAGGGCGTTTTAAGTAAAAACAGTTTACCGAGGGTCAAAGTTGTCATTTCGAAAGTTTTGGGTATAAAATATAATTCGGGTGAAAGTGTCATTTTCTAAAAGTATAGGGACTAAACTTGTACTTTTTGTAACTCGAGGGTAAAAGTGTAAATTCGGAAAAGTTTAGAAAAACTTATAAACCCATAAGCAGTATCTTGATCATATGAGTATTTTATTTTCGGATAACGTTAATGTATTACTTATTATATATATATATATATATATATATATATATATATATATATATATATATATATATATATATATATATATATATATATATATATATATATTATAAGATTATAATTATATATATATATCGAATCCGATAAAACACACGGGAATTTATTCAAACACGTTAAAATACTCAACAAATCTATTAAGATCACAACGGGAAAACATTTCACTTATGCGTAAGTGGCGATCACTAGTTAAGACAATGTAGCATGTAAATTAACTTAAAAGCGTTAATCACGATCGCACACTATTGGATTGGAAAATCCAATGATCTATTGAATAAGAATATTCAATGCTTTATTATTTTGGTCGCGAACCAAAATGCTCATTCTTGAGACTCGCCATCTCATCATTTTAGGTTTCGAGTTGGAACCTCCGCTACATTGTGCTTGATCTATTTTGCGTGTGCATTATCATCAAGGTGAGTTCATAGCCTCGCTTTTACTTTATTTTTATAAACCCATGAGGAGATACATTCTCTAAACTAGAACACAAGGGTTTTCATAAATGCTTGATCTTGCGATTATTGGTATTGCCTAAGTTGTTAGCCACAAGTCCCCGATCATGAACCATTAGTCACCGCGAGTGAACGTAGATATCGTGAATAGTACTATGGGAATAACGAACCCGTTTAGGTTATAGAGAAATAACCGGGCGCACCATATCGAATATCTTTAGGTAATTGGCTATTACCTCCTTTGGGGCATACTTACATTACACCGGTAATTCGTGTATGCGGTTGAGTCTTGGTTTCATGAGCTTAGCGCATAATAATCTGTGATATTTTCTTATGATATTGTTAGTTTACAATGATCATGATCTTATACTTGTGTTCAACTTATTTTAAACCTATGGACTTCACTCAACAATTTTTGTTGACCTTTTTAAGCATGTTATCTCGGTGTCGGTGAAGATTATGACCAAGGTGCGGAACAGGGCATGGCAAGGCTTATCCGGTGGTGTAAAACATAAAAGTTATCATTTCTTTCAAACTCATGATCTTTCTTTTGGGAAAACACTTGATCTATTTACAATATTTTGTAACAAACTATGAGTTTTCGATGAATGATAACTATTTTAATAAACGTCTCTTCAGTCGTTTTCTATAATTATTGACTATGATCTCCATTCAAGTAACACCGAATTAGTCTTCGTTGTCATTAAGATTTTCGGGGTGTTACACTATGCCATAAACAGTTACCCTTTTCGGTGTTGTCCGCAAGTCTCCTTCTCTTGTGTATGTGCATGACCCTTCACTCTCTTCTTAGAGTCTTTGGTCGCTTATGCTATGCCACCATTCTCAACATCTCGATAAATTTAGTAGTAGGTGCGAAAAAGTGTTTTTATCCGGTATTCAAATGAGAAAAAGGCTATAAACTTTTAAGTTTAGAAACAAAAATATCTTTTACTCCGAGATGTCAAATTTTATGAAAGCTGTTTTCCTTTCAAAATGAAAAATTCTTTGTCAAAACCTTTTGTTGAAACTTATGTGACTAAAGATTTAAATCACAAAAATTTCTTTGACTCACAAATAAGTCCCAATGATGAAGGGAGAGTGACATCCTATGATGATGGCACAGTGTTGGGTCATCCTACTGGGGATGATGAACCTGTTACAACATCCATAGATGAAAATACACACCCTAAGGGCACCATATCACATGAATCACATTCTGCTGATTCATCTTCTAATTCTGCTGATACATCCTCTGATTTAAATCAGAACTCTGAACAAGAAGAAGGCTTGCCAGTCACTACTACTAGAAGGTCAACTAGAGTTTCCAAACTGCCCAGTAATCTTAATGACTTTATTATTGAAGGGAAAGTTAAATATGGTGTTGAAAAGGTCGTTAATTACTCTAATCTTAACAAAGATAACTACCGCTTTGCCTCTAGTGCGAATAAAAGTATTGAACCTACATGTTATGAAGAAGCTATTCTTGACGAGAATTGGGTTGATGCTATGAACTCAAATTGAGGCCTTAAATGAAAATCATGCTTGGGATATAAGCGATCTTCCACACAATAGAATTCCCATTGGTTACAAATGGATCTTCAAATCAAATATAAAGCCAACGGTGAAGTTGATAGATACAATGCTAGATTAGTTGCTAAAGGTTATAACCAAAGGGAAGGAATAGACTATGATGAAACTTTTTCTCCTGTTGTAAAAATGTCTACTATTAGATGTCTTATTGCCTTAGCTGTGAAAAACAAATGGCCTCTTTTCCAACTTGATGTTAACAATGCCTTTCTGTATGGAGACCTTGATGAGGATGTCTATATGACCATCCCTAAGGGGTTCTGTAATGAAAACAATAAGAATCAAGTCGTAAACTTGTCAAGTCTCTGTATGGCCTTAAACAAGCTCCCAAGAAATGGAATGAAAAACTTGTTAGTGTATTAAAAGAAAATAACTTTGTTCAATCATCAATGATCATTCTTTGTTCACCAAGCAGAGAATAACAAGTTTATTGCTTTGCTTGTCTATGTGGATGACATTGTACTTATGAAAACCGCATTGATGAGATAAACCTATTCAAAGAATTTCTAAAATCTAAATTTCATATCAAAGACTTGGGAAACTTAAAATATTTTCTTGGCATTGAGGTTTTAAAAGCGGTAATGACATATGTCTCATGAAAATATTGCCTTGAACTTCTCAAAGAGTTTGGACTTCTTGGGTGCAAACCGTGTCCACTCCCATGGAACCCAACTCGTTTCTTCCATACATACCCACTCATCGATGATCCCTTTCTTGTTAAAATTATCGTTATCGGAAGTTACTTGAGAAACTTATTTATCTCACCCATACCGACGACATCTCATACTCGGTTCATTGTCCAAGACAATATATGCATTCTCCTTTGAAATCTCATCTAGAATGTGCCTCAATGTTACGAGATATCGAAAGGAGCTCCGGAAAAGGTCTAAGGTATAATTTGATAACTCAAAATCATCTAGAAAGGTATAGTGATGCGAGGCCGGGCTAAATGCAAGAAAACCGTGAAATCATCACAGTTATTGTGTTTTCTTTAATAATTGTCTCGATCTCATGAAAAGTAAAAACAAAACACCCTTTCAAAATCTTCCTGTAAGCGAGTATAGATCAATGTCTCTACCGCATGTGAAATTATTTGGATTCAAAAATCTTAAAAGATCTAAAAGTTGATATCAATCTCCTGTTAATCTCTTTTGTGATAACAAATCGCTTTGCAACTTCTTCATCAATCTTGTTTTCCATGAAAGATCAAAACACTTTGAAATTGATGTTCACTTCATCGGGAAAAAATTGCAAGAGGTGTTATAAATGCCAAAAGATTGGCTCTTCAAATCAAGCTAGACATCCTTACAAAACCTTCACATTTATCAACATAAATTCTTGTGTGAAAAATTGATATTGTTTGATATGTTTGCCCAACAGATTAAGGGGAATGTTAAAATTTGTGGTCATAATCTGTGGCAAACATGTCATTCTATCAATTCTAATGATTTTCAAGTTATGTTTATTGCGGAGCTTATTACTGAGGGTTATTATTGGACAAAGCATAAATGGTTTAAGTTCTCATTCTGCGATGATTACCCATTCTGCGATGCTTATTTATGACCGGTGAGGGGTCATTGTGTATCTTTTCTCTATTTAATCCTCCCCTAATCTAGGGTTAGACGCATTGTGTGTGCGATCGTTGTTTTACAATCTCTTTCGATCATTGTCTTGATCTTATTTCTTCTTCTTTGTATTTGTGCGGTTGTTATCTCGTTGGCGTTAACCTAACCTCATAACACTTTGGATCTTCTTGTTGGTTTAATCTAAGTGACTATGAAAGCTTTAGTTTGAATAAAGTATTGTTGTAAATCTATTGTTGCTGATACTTTCGTACAAGGTGTAAGAGCGATCAATTATGCCCCTAAAATAAGTTGGAATTACACATTTACACTCGGTTGTACTCCTAAAATCTCGATTTAATTGTCGTGAGAGAAAGCGAAGTTTAATAAAAGTGGAAATGACTTTAATTTTCAACCACATAAATAGAATATTCTAACTTTATATTCCCTAGTTTTACTTAAAAGGAAAGTGGACAATTTTTTGAGGCATCCAAAATAGAAATATAGACGATTAAATTGAGGCGGAGGGGTATCAAAGTAGTATGAATAAGAAACAAAATTTACTAGAATATCGACGGTTGTAATTTTTCTTGTTTATGCTGGTTTCCGTGTATTAGCCCTCGTGGGTTGTTTGTATCTTTTTCTTGAGTCCTGCTTTCATCAATCGACTCGATTATAAAAGTAGGATGCACTTTCTTTGTATTATTCTCTCGTATGTTAATATATTGATGACTTCTTAAAAAAAATTCCTAAAAATAACCGATATCGGTGGTTGATTTGACATGTAAGTACAACAAGGCAATATAATGGATCATGACATGTGATGATGATGTTGATATGGCCATGGCGAAAGGCAAAGATCGTGGGTGATTTAAGAATATGACACCTAGGTTTCGAAATAATAAAAGTCATTGTTGGATGAAAAACGAGGCAAGACTACTGTGGATAACTGGATATTGGAGATCGTTTTCGTTAAATTTCAATTTAAATAATTAGACTTTTAGAGTTGCTTCATCAATTTTATTTGGTTACGCTAGTATTTGAGTAAATGCTCCATAGAGTTTTTAAAGATAAATTTACATACACCACTAAACTATACATTAATGCGTTCTTAATGGGCGTTAATCTAATTGGTTGGGAAGCTTGTCTTGGTCGATAGGCTGAGTTCGGTCTCATCGTTGGCGTTTGGTTCGTATAAGTCACCTCCATATAGACATTTGGAGGCTTTGTGGAATAAGAGCTCGGGAGAGTCTTGAGCCATCTTCACTCCAGGTTAGTCTTGCATTAGGCAGAGAGTTCTGGGCTATTCCTTGTGGGTGTTTCCGCCTAATCTATATCTTTTGTGAAATACATTAGTACGTTATGATGCACAAAAAAATCTCACATTTATTCTTGACGCTATTAGAATTCACGACGGCTGAAGACATCAACTTCACCCGAATACTGCTAATAACCCAAAAGCCTACATGTTAGATACTAAACACAAAAATCAAATTAAATAACTAAAGATGATCATAAGTCGTCCATACGGATAAGTTCTATTAGCTAAAAGCTAAACAACAACTAAGGGGCCGTTTGGTTGGGGAATATTGGGGTATATTAGAAACATTTGCATTTTAATTCATTCCAAATATCATGTTTGGCAACTCAAATGAAGAAATTTTTAATTTCATGAATTGCCAAAATGGAAAGAATTAAAATGCCTCCAAAAAGTGAAGAATTTTAATTTACTTGGAATTTTTTTTATAAACCTTTTTTCTTATTGTTTTTTTATAAACATTTAAATAAAATGTTTATGATTTATTTTTTATAAACTTTTTTTATTAATTTTCTGTAAACTTTTTTTATAAATTTTTTATAAACTTTTCTATAAACTTTTTTATGAACTTTTATAAATTTTATTTATAAACTTTTTTATAAATTTTTATAAACATTTTTATAAACCTTTTTTTATAAGTTTTTTTTTTATAAATTTGTTTATAAATTTTTTTTATAAATTTTTTATAAACTTTTTTTATAAATTTTTTATAAACTTATAAATATTTTATAATTTTTTTTATAAACTTATTTTACAAACTTTTTTATTAACTTTTTTAAAAAAATTTATAAATTATTTATAAATTTTTTGATAATTTTTTGATAAACTTTTTTATAATGCAGTATTTATGAAATTTATATTAAAAAAAATGCAAAATATTTATAAAATTCTGTCAACCAAACATGCGAAGGTATTTTAAATTCTCAAGAATTTAAATTTTATAGAATTTAAAATTCTGGAATTTCAAATTCCCCAACCAAACGCCCCCTAAGTTTAATTTAACTGTCTTGTCGTGTAAGGTATTTTGCAAAGTCGAGCTTACTGCTTTTGTTGTTTATACATGTCTATAGCTTAGGCTAGCCTCAGTGGAGTCGATTTCAATCGATCGAGTGCTACTTTTTGGAAAATGTCGATCGATCACTTTGCTGTGGGACATGTCGATCGAGTGAGTTTTTGTTTAAGTCGATCGTGTGTACGATCGAAACAAACACACATAAAAACCACACTCGTCTTTCTTAATTAATTTTATTAAAGGTCGCCCTTACTGGGACACCTAATCGCCAAGGTCATTTGGAGAGAAAGGCGGCGTGGCGGGGAAAATGAAAGTTGGGGTTCGCTTCGGGGCTAGCCTTAAGGAATGCTCCATCACAAAAAATTAAAAATATTTTTCAAAAAAATGTAACATGCATTCGTAGGAAGACGAGAATTTGAAAGTGAGATTAATATTTTTTAAAATCAAATGAACAAAACCTAACTATTCATATTTTCATTAAAAAAAAGAAAAATAAATAACCTCACTTTCAAACCATTTTCAAATATAAAATATCATGCAAATGATAAATCGTCAAGCGATGAAAAATACGTCATTACGACGAAAATCTTTTTATCTTTCAGTAGACGGACATTTAGATATATTTTCGACGAACTTTTACTTTCGAGTTTTATTTTTAGTGTTGAAATTTTCACATTGAAAAATTACATGTGATTTGTAAAATCACTTATGATTTGTTGTTTTAAAAATTATGCGTGATTTGTAAATCACATGTAATTTGTAAAATCACATGAGATATGTTATTTTAAAAAACCACATGAGATTTTACAAATCACATGTGAACTACATAAATCTCTTGTGATTTTTAAAATATTAAATCAACTGTAATTTTACAATTACAGAATTTTCAAAGCCAAAATTTCAACACTCATAAAATAAGCTTGAAAAAAAATTCGTTGAAAGTGTATAGAAATGTCTATTTATAAAAAGATGATTTAATTCTCGTAGCGATGATATAATTTGTTTCGCATAATAATCAGTATTTTTAAAAATATATAATTTTTATAAATGAAAATAAAAAATAAGTTTTTTAATTTGATGAAAAAGTAGTAACTAAGATTTGTCTATTTAATCTTTATTTTATTTTTTATCTATGATGAAGTTTCCTATACTCTCTTGATCCACATACCTCCAAAGAATAAATGGTTAATTGTGTATAATAGAAACGAACTTATCATTTATATAAAGTTAGATAATATGGTTAATTTATTATCAAATTAGGTAATGAAATTTGTTGTTTTGAGTAAATAATACCAATATAACCGGATAAATATCCACATCTTAAAAAATAATTCCACATCATTTTTTTTTCCACGGACTAAAATAATTTCTTAAAGGAATAAATTACAAAGATGGTCCGTGTGGTTTGCGTTTACTCTCACTTTTGGTACTTTGACTTTTATTTTTCATAGATAGTCCCTAACTCAGAAACCCTTAACACTAAAAGTCCCAAACGACGTCAGCTTTGACCGTTAAACACCCCTCATGTAATAGTCACATGCAGGTACTATAGTCATTTTAGCTATTCACCGGATTTTTGTTTAAAAATAAAAAATAAATAAAAAATCATACACTTATTTCTCCATCTCCATCACCACTACCGCACCTTATTTCCAACATCTCATTATTTTCCTCTACTAGAAACTTATTATCATCCCACCATCCTTTTTAAAATAAACCATTAAAATCAAAACCTGCTGCAATCTAAACTCAAGAACTCCATCCACCAAAATTCCAACCTAAATTACACTTACAATTATTTATTTGTAACTGTGATAGAAACAAAAATAATTAAGTTACGTTTCTTCAAACTATTTTTTTTATATTTCTAGTGAGAGAAAAACAAACTTGTTTATATGTGTAAACACACACTTCCCTGATAAGAAGTTAACTACCCAAACTTAAAAGTTAAATCTCTTTTTCAAGAAGTTATACCAGAATCTGGTCATCACTGCACGTGAAGGATCATAATAGTGGTCGTATCTGGGTAGACTTAGGTGGCTGTGGCGAAGGTGTGTGGGTTTTCATGTATGTGGGTTTTCAGTGTGGTCGGATATGTAGTGAAGATGTATGTAGGTTTTCATGGTGATCAATATGTGGGTGTATCGATGTATGTGGGTTCTCATTTTGGTGACTGTGCCAAAGGATCTAATGACGGTTGCGAAGGATCTAATGATGGCGGCGGTCGGATATGGGAAGTAAAAAGCGCCGACGATTATCGATATTTAATGAATGACGTAAATTTGATTGGAGCGTTGATGATGATTGATGAAATTGTATAGATGAAATTAATTACAAGAAGTGTTTAGGACTTTGATGGAAATGAATATTGGAGACCTTGTAAATGATTGATGAAATTATTTATAGTAATTACTAGTGCTGGCATGTGTTTAAATTATGGTCATGGTGTATACCAAGGTTGTCAGGATCGGGATCCTACCTAGGATCGTTTTCGACTTTGCAAGATCGTAATCGTAGGATCGGATCGGGATCGTAAGATCCTATGAAAATCTATATATTTTGTTATAGTGTTGGTAGTTTTATACTTCTATGCACATTCGGGGCCTTACATCACAGAAATAACATACCACAAATGAACCCAAGTCTCATCACTTTGAGTCCCATGTGACCAAATATAATAAAGACTGGGACAAACTACAAAGTACCATATGAAGCAAAATAGTACCCATGAAAACAAAACATGAACTTGCAGAACCAGGTGCAAAATTGCAGACACTTGTAGAACCAGGTGATATTGCAGACCAATCAAACAGTCATAATTATTCTTTTTGACCTCACTTATAGCACCAAGCTGAGAAAGAAAAAACTAACAACAAACACTCACTGTAGCTAACACTTTATGCGATCAAACATCCATTGTTGCCAATCAAAAGAGATATTACATACGTTCACCTACTTCATACAATTGGATACAAAAGAGATACTATATACGATCACCTACTTCATGTTTCAAGCGTTAAACAAAGTAATTAAACGCTTTTGGATACAAAAGAATTACGACACAAAAGGATTACGACTAGTTTATAAAGCCTAGCCTAAATTACCAAAAGTACAAAATGAGGCCATCAATCTATGATTTCTAATTGTTCCCCTGCCTCAACTTCATTTCCCTCTTCGAAAACATAATTTGATTCTTCTCCTGACTTTTCATTGGCACCTAAAAAAGTGAAGTATCACAAAGCCACAATCAGTTTATGAAACTTTATGCAAAAGGCGTATAATATGGGCTGTTATTCGGGACATGTGCGGCTTGTTAACTCTGACTTACCATATTGATTTCTTATAGCATGTTCAAGAAAATCATCATCTCCACTAGCACCATATGTTGTCGACTCATTCGCATACATGTTTGTCAAATCTTCATTATCTTCAGTAATCCACTCATTATCTGAATCAACATCTTCAAACGTTTCAGGTTGCTCGACTGTAAAATCTTCCTCGTTTCGTTTCCTTTCTTCCCTTCCACTTAACTTTAAGTTATACATCACATAGACAAGATCATTCATTTTCTGTTGTTGTAGTCGATTTCTTCGTTTAGAATGTACCTAAACAATTAAAAGAGAAAAATACACAAATTAGATAGCAATTAGTGGTGTAAGATAAGCTAAAGATAATAAGATACATCATTTCAGGTTACCAGCTCAAAAGCACTCCAATTTCTCTCACAACCCGATGATGAACATGTTAAGCTCAAAACACGAATGGCAAACTGTTTTAGTTCTGGTGTGTCATCTCCATATGAATCCCACCAATCGGCAGGTGACTTATCATTCCTTGTGAGCTTAGCTGTTGTACAATTAAATAGGCCCTTAGAATTCTTGAATAAATCAAGCTGCAGATCAATCGTCTTTGCTAGGTTCTCATCGCCACACATTTTTTCAAGACATTCATAAAATATCTTTTTGCTAAAACCATACTCTTCTTTCCCAAAGTCAGGACTGTATTGCATTTGTGGATTTAAGCGAAGACTTTCGCTACATGAAGCGGCCTTTAAGTGAGTTTCCATCTTTCATTAATTATATCTAATACCGGTTGATACCTAAAAATATAAAGCAGAAAGGAATGTGGGATGATTGTTTACGATTATAAAATTATACTAGAGAAATAATGATAGTGGCCACATAAGATAAATTACCTCGATTTAACATTTTTGTACATGTTTCTGATTTCTATCTTTGCTTTGACCATGGCATCAAAAATGTCACCCATGACAGGTTGATCTGAATCAACCATTCGAAGTATCCTTATCAAAGGAGCTGCAGCAACACAACACGTGTAAACTGATCTCCAAAATCCTGTGTTATCAAGAATTATACTCTCAATATTCTTCCCTGCCTCTGATTTTGCAAAGTTACTAGTTTCCCATTTTTCAGATGCAAACATCGAGATCAATGCACTTTTTTGGTCATTCAACCGAGTGAGTGTAAGATAAGAAGTAGCAAACCTCGTTGCTCCAGGCCTTAGGAGTTCCTTACCATTTGTAAACTCTTTCAACCAACATATGAGACGAGTTCTGTTATAAATGAAACTTACTACTTTTCTACCTTTTGCTATGGTGACTTTGTGTTCTTCAATCTTCTTTTCAAAGTCCTCTAACATCAAGTCGATACAATGAGCAGCACAAGGCGTCCAAAAAAGTTTCTTTCTTTTAGCCATCAACATCTCACCTGCAGCCTTATAATTTGCAGCATTATCCGTCACCACTTGAACAACATGTTCTTCACCAATTTTCTCCACGAAATCATCTAACATCGCAAAAACTTTTTCCTTCGTCTTGCTAATATCTGATGTGTCAATAGATGCTAAGAATACGGTACCTCTAGGGCTGTTCACAAGAAAATTACATATTGATCTGTTCTTCCGATCACTCCACCCATCACTCATCAGTGTGCAACCCGTTTTCTTCCACTCATTTTTGTATTCCTCCACTAATGACTTCGTATAGTCGACTTCTTTTTTTAAAAAGGTAACTCTCATCTCATGGTACGAAGGCGGATCAAGCCCTCTCCCATATTCACCAATCATTTGTACCATTTTTCTAAACTCGGGATTCTTTACACAATTAAAAGAAAGAGCACTTGTATAAAAGAATCTAGCAATTTGTTGGCAAACTTTTTCACGCTCATCTTTTTTAAAAATCTTATTCAACGTATTCTGATGAACCTTGCTCCTTTGACACGGTTGCTCAACTTCATCAATCATAAACACGCCTTTCCTTTTCTTTGAAGCCAAGTCATTTTGTTCCAAAATATTCTGAATTTTCAATTTGACGTCTTCAGGAACATTAGTACAAGCCGTGACATTTTGATGTGTCCTAGCTAAATGATGCTTAAACCTGAACATCCCACCAGTGCACTCTTCTTGACAAAACTTACACTGCACCCTCCTAGAACCTAAGTCAATCCCGTACTCCCAAGCAACATCAGTTCTAGCCCCGGCTGCATTACTTCTCATACGTTTGCTAGTTGCAGATGGTACAGAAGAACAAGAAGGTGCGGATGCAGAGCTACTCTTCCTTTTCAATTTCATTATATCTGTATTTTGTACATTAGAAGAACATATATGTTACAAAGTTACCAAGCAACTACTGCTATTAAAACAACAATTAATGTCTAAAAGCAAAAAACTAGACCTAAACTAATCTCCTAAAGTCCTAAACTACTGCTATACAATGACCATATGCAAGTCCCATTGTATAATTGATCCCATAGTATAATAATAACTTAGAATCTTAGATGGTAAGTCCCAGTATCCATGTTCTTCCCAAATGCATAATAAATTAATAAGACATAGTGATATAATGATACATTTACGAACATCAATTAGTAGTATATCACTTTATCACATATCAATTGATCTAACATAACACCAACATCAATTATTTTATTAACTTATTTGCTAAAAATCTACACTCAAGACACCAAAAAATTAGATTATGAGTAGAGTTCAGTTATGTGTATTTCAATTTCCACATTAGGAGAACTAAAAAATTAGACTAAAAAATTAAATAACTTACTTGAGTAAGAGCAGATGGTGCAAAACTAGTGATGGTAAACAAGACACATTAAGAGATTCGAATTAGTGATGGTGAACTTGACTTTGTGTATTTCTTTCAATTTCCAGATTTACTACTGATTTAGGTTTATCAGTTTATGACTTTATGTGTTTTACTTTTACGGTACTACTACTTTTCCTTGTTATTGGGCTTTTTGAGACAAGGTAACAAAATGGGCCTAAAAGGCTAAAATAAATAATGCCTCATTAGTTTCATATAGGAAAAAATTCCAAAAAAATGGTTAAATAGTGGGATCGGATCGTATACGATCCTACGATCCTGATAACGATCCCACGATCCTGCAACGATCCTATTAGAATTAAGATCCCACTACGATCCTGATCGTTTTTCGTTAGTAGGATCGTAGGATCGTACGATCCTACGATCAGGATCGCGATCCTGACAACCTTGGTGTATACTACTTTGCATATAGCCTTGTGGTGGGTTGATAAAGGTTTTTCATATTCGGTAATATTTTGTAGTTTATTTGAAGGGTGAAAACAATTTGTGAGGTAAGATGTAGTTTTGAATGAGTTTGTTGATTTTATGACAATGGATGGTGGAGTGGTGGCACACCTGATGAAAAAACCACAACGGTCTGTGACGGTGGTTCAAAACCCAACACCAAGCAGTAATGGTGGTGACAAACCGACAGTGGCGGGGGGTTGTGGGTGATATGGTGGTGGTTTTGTAAGTGGTTTTGTTTTTGTATACTTGATAACATCAAACAGTCCTGAATATTAAGTGTCAATTTCCCCCGATAATGCTCGTTATTTATATCATTTATATGGATTTACGCTTGTTTTCCATTGTTTTTCACTTTCAGGTAAATTACGAGCATTGGAGCTAAAGAGACGCGGAAATGGAAACATATCTAAAGATTTATCACATTATGCTATTTTGAAGAGGTTCTGGCGTAACTCATCTCTCACATTCTACCGTAACTATTGCGTGACTCGGTATGCCAACTTATCGAAGGTTCTGGCGTAACTCCTCCCAAAGGTTACTGACGTAACTACATTAGGTCAAAGAGGTACCACGCCGATACTTACGCCCGCAACTCTGCATCTCTTACGACGTAACCGAGTTTATTGAAGACTACGGCATAACCACTCATTAGGTTCTGCCGTAACCAAGCACATCTAGTGCATTTTACGAAGAAATAGAAGGTTACGGCGTAACTCCTATATTGGTTCTGACGTAACCCGGATCAACCTATAAATACCCCCGAATTCGGCATTTCTAATCATCTCATTCCATACACAACACTCGTGAGCGTGGGAAAAAGCTCAAGGCATGTCTAGGGGAGCATCGGAGGCTGTTTCAAGGAGAAATCACTCCATTACGATAAGCATTAGCGTTTTATATTTCTTTACTTTCAATTCATGTATTTCGTACTTTTGAATATTGAATTGATTTGCATGATTAATATGAGTGCTAAGCACCTTTTGGTGCTAGCCTAGTTATGATTCCTTAATTTTTTGTTTGCGTTTACCTTTACTTCCGTACAATTATTTCTAAGTGTATGCATGCATCGTTCATTGGTAGCCACCCTTGGTTGGTAGATTTGAATGGCGGTGAGGCCAATTGCCTAGGAGATATGACCAACCCGACCCTAGGTGAGCGGATTGAGACGGGAAGGGTAAGATATGACCAATGACGACCCTTTCTACTTGTGCGATTTGACCAACTGATCACCTATCGTTTGGATGAACTTAAGAATGGGGGGTGTAGTGTCTAAGTTCTAACGGCGGACACTCACTATTATGAATCTAACATGTAGCGGTACTTAATGACTTGGCTTAGGGACCGGGAACAACAGGACTTATGATGGTGCTTTGATTTCTGAGTGGTGGCATCTTTCGCGATAGGTTAGGGTGAATTGACCAAATGTTGTCCTCTCGAATTTGACCCCACCAAGTAATTGGAAGTAAGTAGCGTAGACATAACTAGCTAGGATGATTAACTAGGTTAGCACCACTTCTCTATTGATTTCTCTTTGCCATTTATCGCTTTTATTTACTTTATTACGCATTAGTAGTTTAATTAATTAAATACCTATCGAAACTATTATTACGTGACAATTAGACTTAGTAATAATCCACACACATAGCTCTTGGGAAGACCTCGACTTTACCGTTTACTACACTACACACGACCGGGTACACTGCCTGTTAGTGCACTAGGGTGAACCATAGGTATAGCGAGACACTATAAATATTAAGACACAGTCGATAAAACATGCATCAAGTTTTTGGCGCATTGCTGGGAGTTATATTAGGATTGATATTAAGTCTTTAATTTCATTTTAAACTTTTCTCACGATCATATTTCAAGTTTTCGGTACCATGGAAGTTGTTAACATCGATGACCTCACCTCTTGAGGAATACTTGGCGTTGACAAGAAGCGGAACAAGGGCGGGTCTCGTAAGACCGGCAATTGGAGCGGATGTCCGTTTGAAATCAAAGACCAATTTATGAGGGAGCTTTGCTCTAACCCTTTTTCGAAAGCAGGGGCGAAGATGCATATGAGCACGTTGAAAATGTCCTATACATCGCAAGCCTTTTCAACATTCCGGCGTGTCTCATGATCTTTGTTATGCTAAGGGTATTCCCAATGACTCTTCTTGGGCCGCGGAAGATGGATCGAAAGATTTTATTCAAAGATTAATACTTGGGCGCTACTATAGAAACACTTTATTCAAAGATATTGCCCGCCATCAAAGGTTTCTAACCAGCTTTTGGAGATCCATAATTTCAAACAGGAAGGCGGCGAAACATTGTATCAAGCTTGGGACGAGATACAGCGATCTTCTTTTCAAGTGTCCTACTAATGATCGAACAACCGAAAAGGTCAACATCTTCTACAAAGGAATTAACGTAACTACAAGGCGGATCTTTGGACTATCAAGGACCTATCCGAACATGACTCCTACTCTTGCAATTGAAGCCATTCAAAAATGGCGGATCACTCTAAAAAATGGCACGACGGAGAGTAAAAGAAACCAAGGCGGAAGTCTTGATGGAATTGCGACAATAACCAACAAGCTTGAAAATCTCGGTAGAGATATCTTGAAAATAAGAGAAGCTGTTCATGCCATTCAAGTCGGTGCTGAAAGCGTGGTGGGGACATTTGACTAAAAACTATCCTAAATTTGACAAGGAAGATACGATCGAGGAAGCTAAATATGGAGAGAATAGGCCTTTCTACGGGGATAATCGTAATGGGTTTCGTGGAGGACCCCCACCGTATTATGAGCGTAATGAGAGAAGAGCTAACCTGGAGGAAATTATTAACAAGTACCTTGTGGACACTACCAAGAGGCAAAAGGAGCAAGAGGAATGGCTTAAAAATTTCCAAGATAATACAAACAAGAGCCTCTCTTCCCATGACATATCACTTAAAAACTTGGAAACTTTAATTGGAAAGCTTGGCGGCGGTACAAAGAAGAAAGCGAAGAACAAAAAGCAAATCCACTATATGTAAGGCTGTATTTCTCGATAACAACAAGTACTACGATGAGTCCGATCATCGATGGCGAAAGTGAGTTACGCCGTAATCACACCTCGAGTTACGGCGTAACGAATTCAAGCAAAGACACGGGCACAGGGCGACAACCCTAAAAGGAGAAGTCATTGGTGTAAGGGTATTGCACTTGACGATGGAGAATGCTAGCTTGTGGGCCTCGTGTGATCCTCGGAAAACCTGCGATGGTGGTGTTGATAAAGAAAGGATTAAAGATGACAGATATAAGTGGACTACACTAAACGGCGAAGAAAGGTTAGCCAAGTTCTCGATTAATGAAGTGGAAGGACCACCCATTAAGCATTACTGCAAACCCTTACTCATCATGGAAGATGAAATTACGCACGCTTGGCCAACATGCAATCCTTTTCGTGATTATTGCAATGGAGGAGGTAATGAGAATAACGAAGTTTGGATATGCCCACACGATCTGGGAGGCACGACATTGATTTTGAAATCTATCATTCATTGATTGGTATTCGATAAGATTCGGGACGCGATAATTAATTGACTTTGTTAAACGGAACTCAAATATGAAACATATTCTTGAGGAAAAACCATTAAGCCCTCGATGATATTCCTTACGAAGATGATAATGGCGAAGGAGTTCAAAATCATTGGTGTGAACAAATTAAAACCGGTGACGGAAGAGTTTGGCCATCCTGCAACCCTTTTGAGTATGAATGTGATGGAGGAAGGCATTGAGAGAGCTGGGAAGGCAATTCCTTTGGACTTCAACTAATGATTACGAAAGAGCGTAATTGCCTTGGCGGATGATCTCGGATTCAACGATTGGGTCAGAATCAAATACGGAAAAATTGATGCGTTAACTAAAAAGAAAATCTGGAATGGGTGTATGAGTAAAGATCAACCTAACAACAAAGTTCCTAATGAAAACCAGAATATGATGACACCAAGGGCTCGTCTAAAGTAGAAAATGAAGAATGCAAGAAAATACTCAACCAACTTGAAGATACCGATTCCGACGATGATTTCGATTATCTAGAGTTACAAGGCGAAGACGGTTTCATTGACCCAAATGATGAAGTACATGAGAAAAGAAGATGCAAAATTTAAGAGGCCACCACCTATTATAGCCGAAAAATTTGAGTTTACGCGATACCATTTGGGGCCTGAAGAAATTTTTTGCAAGATCCGGAAAATTGAAACCAAAGAATATCTCCACACTGCCACAAATTTCGGGTGGGTTAGGCACAACTTAATGAAAGACATGGAAGAGGTCGGGGAAGTCCAAAGGCCCCCATAGAAACCCTGCGGCTCTGAGTCTAACTTAAAGACTTGTAAATAAAGAAAAGTGCTCTTTCAGGAGACAACCCTAATTATCCCTTTATTTTGTTTTATTTCCTTTTACATTGGGTTTTGTGTTTTCTAACCATTTTTGCGGAAGCGAGGAACTAATTCTTCGCTTTGATTCTTGATCGAGCAGAGTTACGACGTAACTCATCTTTGTGATCTGCCGTAACCAACATTTTAGCGGTAATTCTTGATGCATCACCAATTACGCGTAATACCATCTCGGTGGTTACGCCGTAACTACCGCTTCTGACTCATTCGGGTTTTGCGATTCTGGTAACTCCCTCAAAAGAGTTCTGACGTAACTTTCCTCTGCTTAATTCTTTCATTTTAAAACACAACAACCTTGTATTAGTTTTAAATGAACTTTGTGGGTGTGTTCCTGTAAACCCTCACGAGACTTCACTCGTCCATTTGGGACCCCAAGTGGTTCAAAAGGCTTGTTGCATGAGCTAAATGCAACCGTGATTCCTCTGAAGTGAGTTAGGTTTGTTTTCATTTTTATTTTTTCTTTTTAGTATTATGATTGTAGGTATTGTGATTTCGAGGGATTAAAGTTTTTCATGACGCTTTATACAAAGGCACGTTTCTTTTTAGTGGGCCTTCTTCTTTATGGAGCAAATTCAGGGAAGTTCTCGCTCTAATTCTACCTTTCTCTTCACCTTTATTTTAATGCCTAGTACAAAAGGGACTTTGTACAATTCAAGTGGGGGGACGGAGTAGAATTATCTCTTGAACTTTATTTAAGCCTCATTTTCTAGTTTATTTTGAAAAATTATGCCATTTTAAAATTTTGACATGTTTTTCGTTACCTAACTAGATTAGACCTTAGCGAGAGCACATGCAACCCTTGATATTATATGGTGAGATTAGCCTTATCCGTTTCCAATATTTTACCCCAAATCCACCAAATTATGAGTGTCTTTGGTAGCTTGTAAACTTTAGAACTTGGCCTTTGCATCATTTCGAGACCATAGGCGAGGTATGTTGAGTTAGCTCGATGTATTTGGACTTTTCGTTTTAGAAGGCAATATTATATGATTATCACCCAAACAGCCTACCATTGTGAGTCTATCGATTAGTCACATCGACTTTTCGACCCCCATGTGAAACCCTTTTTGTTGCATTCATCTTTAGTGCAAGATACCCCTAGATACACCCTCTGAGCCATTCCTTTCATTTTGTTCACACAATATATTGTTTTGATACACCTATACACCTTAGCCTACCTTGTAGTCTTTATTTGTAATTGGGAAGTCATCATTTGCCTAAGTTCAAGGTTCGAGTGGAAAGGTTGAAATCACGCTTTCACGACAACATTTACGAAGATCATTGAAGACCCCCAATTCTCATTGTTCATCTCAAGTGGGGGATATTATTTTATGTTGTTGTTATGTTGAAAAAAAGTGATTGAAAAAAAAAGTTGTTATTATTATTGTAAAGTGTGATGTTATAAGCACTGTAGTATGAGCTTTATTGATTTAGTATCGAGGAGGCCACCTCGGCCACATTTGAAGATTGGAGTTGGTAGTTATGCCAACAGTTGGAGAAAAGGTAGTGTACCCATCACGGCGTCCTCTAATGACACATCTACCTTGCATTTCATGATCCGGTTTCTTGACTTCTAAGCTTGAACTTTGGGCGGATGGTAAGTGGTGATGACTTGGTTATAGATTTAGACTACACCTTGTTTTTTATTTTACACCAATTATATATCCCATGTCTTATCCTACCCTTTTAGTCGTGAAGCGTGTCTAGGTGATGCGTGAGCAATCTTTGGTGTCTTGGCCATGGATTTGGTCACGTATCATTGATTTTGTCCACTTCGCCATGACATGTTAGTAATGACGAGTCACCCCTTAACCTTTGTCATGTCTACTCATATTGCCTTCGAGAATTGTTTAGCCCTTAACTCTAGTGGTGGAGATTTGTGTAACCGCCAAGCTTATGATAGAATACATGCTATGACTATGCGACTGGGTGATCACCCCGAAATTGACACTTAGAATAGTTGAGAGATTTGAGTGTTTGTTCCCCTTTTGTGAGGTGTTCGGCTTTGTTTTATTCTAGCATAAGGGATTTGTAAACTCATATTTTCCAGGTTATGGGAGATATCTTTTTAGGAATCTATCTAATAAACTCAACTTGATGGCAAATAGAGTTCAAGTGGGGGGATATTTGATAACAACAAATAGTCCTGAATATTAAGTGTCAATTTCCCCGATAATGCTCGTTATTTATATCATTTATATGGATTTCGCTTTTTTCCATTGTTTTCCACTTTCGGGTAAACTACGAGCATTGGAGCTAAAGAGGCAGAAATGGAAACATATCTAAAGATTTATCACGGTATGCTATTTTGAAGAGGTTCTGCAGTAACTCATCTCTCACATTCTGTTGTAACTATTGCGTGACTCGGTATGCCAACTTATCGAAGGTTACGGCGTAACTCCTCCCAAAGGTTCTGACGTAACTACATTAGGTCAAAAGAGGTTCCACGTCACGATACTTACGCCGTAATTCTTGCATCTCTTACGGCGTAACCGAGTTTATTGAAGACTACGATGTAACCACTCATTAGGTTACGCCGTAACAGCAGATCTAGTGCATTTTACGAAGAAATAGAAGGTTACGGCGTAACTCCTATATTAGTTCGCCAGTAACCCGATCCGCTTATAAATACCCCATGAATTCCGGCATTTTAATCATCCCATCCACACACAACACTTTGAGAGCGTGGGAAAAAGCTCAAGGCGGTCTAGGGGATCATACGGAGGTGTTTCAAGGAGAAATCACTCCATTACGATAAGCATTAGCGTTTTATACTTCTTTACTTTCAATTCATGTATTTCGTACTTTTGAATATTGAATTGATTTGCATGATTAATATGAGCTGCTAAGCACCTTTGGTGCTAGCCTAGTTATGATTCCTTAATTGTTTTGTTTGCGTTTACCTTTACTTCTGTACAATTATTTCTAAGTGTATGCATGTATAGTTCATTGGTAGCTACCCTTGGTTCGGTAGTTTTGAATGGCGGTAGAGGCCAATTTCCTAGGAGATATGACCAACTGACCTTAGGTGAGCGGACTGAGATGGGAAAGGTAAGATATGACCAAATGACGACCCTTTCTACTTGTGCGATTTGACCAATTAATCACCTATCGTTTGGATGAACTTAAGAATTGGGGGGTGTAGTGTCTAATTTCCTAACGGCCGGACACTCACTATTATGAATCTAGCATGTAGCGGTACTTAACGACTTGGCTTAGGGGACCAGGAACAACAGGACTTATGACGGTGCTTTGATTTCTCGAGTGGTGGCATCTTTCTTGATAGGTTAGGGCGAATTGACCAAATGTTGTCCTCTCGAATTTGACCCCACAAGTAATTGGAAGTAAGTAGGCGTAGAAATAACTAGCTAGGATGATTAACTAGGTTAGCACCACTCTCTCTATTGATTTCTATTTGCCATTTATACGCTTTTATTTACTTTATTACGCATTAGTAGTTTAATTAATTAAATACCTATCGAAACTATTATTACGTGACAATTAAACTTAGTAATAATCCAACACACATAGCTCTTGGGACGATCTCGGCTTTACGTTTACTACACTACACACGACCGGTACTTTGCCTGTTAGTGCACTAGGGTAGACCATAGGTATAGCGAGATACTATAAATATTAAGACTTGGTCAGTAAAACCTGCATCAAAATTATTTTGTTAGATATAGAGGATGATAACTATAAGAGGGGAAGGTATGGCTTCGCCATAGTTCGCCGTGGTCCAACGTGGAGGTTCGCCGTGGGCCGCCGCCACACCGGCGCCCTTCGCCATGCCTCGCCGTCTGCACGACGAGGTTGAAGACTCGTACTTTTTTTTTTCTCTCTTTTCATTTTATAAACTGATTTTTAAGTTGAGTTTTTATAAGGTGAAGTGTTTTTTTGAATAGATTGAAAGGTTCGTGGAGGAAAAAAATGCAAACAAAAATGCATAATGATGAAAACCTTAAATTGAAACTTGAACAATTAACTGAAAACATGAAATACATAATACGCTTAAACATAAAAAACTACAACGCATACTGATAGAAATAAAACTACTAAAACTTAAAAAAAAGCGAATCATCGAGACACAACCCTCAAAACTTGAAGGGAAGTAAACTCGCCATTAAAGAGCCGAGTCTCCATTATGTCGAAGTAGTTGTCTTGAAGATCTTGAGCTTACCTTGCTTCTTGCTCGACGAAGCGAGCTTCCTCACGTGCTCCTTTCTTCCATAATCTCCCTACCGTTTTCAATATCTTGTTCTAGTTGGCGAAGGAAGCTTCACTTAACCCGTGGGGTTGTTTGAAGATCCACTGTGGACCTGCTCACAGGTGGAGTTGGAACAATTGGGATATTTTCAAGACCCACCGGAAAGACATTTTTAGGTGGTGTTGAGTAAACTTCAAGTTCAGGTGGAAAGCTAGTTGGAGGAAACTGTGGTAAAGTTGAAAAGCTAGTTGGAGGAAACTGTGGTGAAGTTGGAAAGCTTGTTTCTGGCAGCTTTTCTAGACTTGGGAATTGCTGAGAAAATTATTTGCGAGACATTTCTCTGTATGAATTGTGTGAGTTGTGTGTGTAACTTTTGACTGGTAGGGTTGTATACATAGGCTCATATAATCCCGCTCAAAACTATACCGTTTGAATTTAAAATTTGAATTTGAATTTTAAAGTACCCCGCTCCTATTTGAATTTTAATTACCCCGCTCAAAAGTATACGGTTTTGAATTTGAATTTTGAATTTGAATTTAAATTTTGAATCTGATTTTTGAATTTGAATTTGAATTTTAAATTTGAATTTGAAAACCACCCCTTTAAATAACAAATTATAACCACCGTTTTTTCACATCTACATCAATTCAAAAAAAACACAATGTCTCAAAATCTGAAGTGGAACAAGTCTGAAGAAATGTTGCTTGCGCAAGTTTGGATAGAAATTTCGCAAGCTCTGGATATGGAAAATAACCGTTCCAAAAATATTTTTTGGAACGACGTTATGGAGATGTTCAATGATCAGACTACCGATAACCATCGTACAAAAAATTCAATCACGGGTAAATGGACGAGGATTAACGTCGATTGCAAAAAATTCAATGCGATTACAAACATTTGCAGCGTCGAAGTAGTCAAAATGACGCACTCATCTCGAAAATGCGAAACTAAACTTTCAGCAACAATTTGGTGGAAAGGAGTTCAAGTATGTTCACGTTTGGGAGATTTTGAAAAATTACCCGAAGTGGGATGTCGAAGATCCAATCCATTAGTATGTGTTGTATTTTTTTTACTCGTGGCGTTTTTTTTCCGTATCGTGTTTATTTTTATTATTATTGTGTTATGTATTGTATTTTTATTTTGAATGAAATGAATTTAGTTTATTTGGAAAATTGAATAAAAAAAATAAAGTGGTAGTGGTGGGCCGCAAATGAAGAGGTTGAGGTTTGTTATGAGTGGGGGGCTTGTTGTGGTTAGTTGTGGAGAAGTGGGATGCTGATGTGGCGCTGAGGTGGCAGTGATGAAGTGATGATGCTCCATCACCATACCTTCCCCTCTAAGTTTTTATTAGTTAGATGTGAGATCAAAAGAGTGAATGACATTTATACCCTCATGTGAGTGTCACATGAGGGTTGTTTAACGGTCAAAGCTGACGTCGTTTGGTCAAGGGACTTTTAGTGTTAAAGGTTTCCGAGTTAGGGACTATTTATGCAAAAATAAAGTCAAATAACCAAGAGTGAGAGTCAACACAAACCACAAGGACCATCTTTGTAATTTACTCTTTGGTTAATGGCATGTAATAGCAATGTACTTTCTCAGTTGTTCACATATCAGATAAGAACCCAAAAATACCACAATACTCATTCAACTTTCAAATTTTGTTTCATTATCATGCTTTTAGAGTCATTTTTTGCACCGTTAGTCCTTTTGACTAACGACCGTTTGTAATTAACTCAAAAATATGTTTTCTTTTGATAACATCAAATAGTCCTGAATATTAAGTGTCAATTTCCCCCGATAATGCTCGTTATTTATATCATTTATATGGATTTACGTTTGTTTTCCATTATTTTCCACTTTCAGGTAAATTACGAGCATTGGAGCTATAGAGACGTGGAAATGGAAACATTACTAAAGATTTATCACAGTATGCCTATTTTAAAGAAGTTACGACGTAGCTCTCTCTCACATTCTGTAGTAACTATTGTGTGACCCGAATACCAACTTATCAAGAGGTTATGGCGTAACTCTTCCCTAAGGTTCTGACGTAATCGCATTAGGTCAAAAGAGGTTCCACGCACCGATACTTATCAGAACTACTACATCACTTACGGCGTAACCGAGTTTATTGAAGACTACGGCGTAACCACTTATAAGGTTACTGCAGTAACTAGCGAGATCTAGTGCATTTACGAAGAAATAGAAGGTTACTGGCGTAACTCCTATGTGGGTTCTGCCAGAACCCAAACCTCGCCTATAAATACCCACTAATTCTAGCATTTCTAATCATCCCATTCCACACACAACAACCGAGAATGTGAGAAAAAGCTCAAGGTAGGTCTAGGAAGCATACGGAGTCGTTTCGAGGAGAAGTCACTCCATTACGATAAGCTTTAGCGTTTTATATTTCTTTTACTTTCAATTCGTATGTTCGCACCTTTGAATATTGAATTGATTTGCATGATTAATATGAGCTGCTAAGCACCCTTTGGTGCTAGCCTAGTTATGATTCCTTAATTGTTTTGTTTGCGCTTACCTTTACTCCGTGACAATTATTTCTATGCATGCATAGTTCTTTGGTAGTCACCCTTGATTCGGTAGTTTTGAATGGCGGTAGAGGCCAATTGCCAGGAGATATGACCAATCGACCCTAGGTGAGCGGATCGAGACGGGATGGGTAAGATATGACCAACCGACGACCCTTTCTACTTGTGCGATTTGACCAACTGATCACCTATCGTTTGGATGAACTTAAGAATTAGGGGTGTAGTGTCTAAGTTCTAATGGCCGGCACTCACTATTTAGAATCTAGCATGTAGCGGTACTTAATGACTCGGCTTAGGGGACCAAGAACAACGGGACTTATGGCGGTGCGCCTGATTTCTCTGCTGTAGGCATCTTTGGCTTGATAGGTTAGGCGAATTGACCAAATGTTGTCCTCTCGACTTTGACCCCACCTGAAGTAATTGGAAGTAAGTAGAGGTAGACATAACTAGCTAGGAAGATTAACTAGGTTAGCACCACTCTCCTTCTTTGATCACTTCTCTTGCCTTTATTTGCTTTCTTTTATTTCCTTGTTTTATTAGTTAGTTTTATTATTTCAATCTTATAAGCAATTACAATCGTGACATAGACTTAAGTTAATTTCCAATCCACGTAGCTCTTGGGACAACCTCGGTTTTACCGAATACTACACTACACGCGACCGGGTACACTGTCCGTTAGTGCACTAGGGTAGACCATATGTATAGCGAGACACTATAAATATTAAGACTGGTCAATAAAAACTGCATCAAGTTTTGGCGCATTCTGGCCGGGAGTTATATTAGGATTGATATTAAGTCTTTCATTTCGTTTTAAACTTTTCTCACAATCATATTTCAAGTTTGGTACCATGGAAGTTGTTAACATCGATAACCTCACTCTTGAGGAATATTTGGCGTTGACAAGAGAAGAACAAGGGCGAGGATTGTTAGGCCACCATTGTAGAAGATGCTCAATTGAAATCAAACCTCAATTCATGAGGGAATCGTGCAGATCCTTCTAGAAGCATCACCGATGATGCCCATGAACATGTAGACAAAGTCGAATGCATTGTCAACAGATTCAAAATTCCCTGAGTCTCACACGATGCTATAATGCTACTAGTATTCCCTATTTCTCTTCTGAGCTGCAAAAGATGGGTCGATCGATTACTGCAGGGGACTCAACACTTGCCCTATTTTAAAAAAATATTTCATTCAGAGATATTGTCCTCCATCAAAGACGGCTAAGCAATTGGAAGAAATTCATAACTTCAAGCAAGAGGGTGATGAAACGTTATACCAAGCTTGGGAAAGATACAACGAATTGTTATACAAGTGCCCTACCCATGATCTCAACAGCCAACAAAAAGGAACGTCTTCTACAAGGGACTGAACATCTCTTCAAGACAAATGATTGATTCTCAAGGGCCGATTCCTAGTATGACACCCACTATGGCTTTGGAAACTATTCAAAAAATGGCAGACCACTCTCACAAATGGCAGAATGGAGGAAGCAACTGAAGTAAAAATGATGATATTGAGGGCCATGCAGTGATAAACAACAAATTAGAAAGCCTTGGAAGAGACATGAAGAAGCTCAAGGAAAATGTGCATTCCATTCAAGTTGAGTGAAATGGGACTCGTCCTTCTAAAGAGTGTTCCTCCAATGAAGAAGTTGAAAGGATCGGAGAAGTTAACTATGAAAAGAATTCCCTTTCAACAGCTACAATAGTTACGGACCTAGGTATCGTGAAAAATCCCCTAGGTTCTACACAAGAATCAACAATAATCCTCCTAAACCTAGCCTTGAAGAAATAATGCACCGGCACATTGAAGAATTTGCAAAAAAGGGAGATAGGCTCAAGGAATGGATGGTCAAAGTAAAGGAGGACACCAATATGAACCTACGTAACCAAGATGCTGCAATTAAGAACCTCGAAACACAAATTGGGCAATTGGCTAAGAACCTTGAAACAAGTAATGCTAAAGCCACTTCCTGCAAGGCCATATTTGCGCCAGATAAAGCAAAAAAGGAGCAGTGCACATCCTCTATCACTAATGATCTTTCCGGGATTAACTACCTAAGAGAGGATGATAAAGCAGAAGACGACGAGTTCCTACCAAGCCAACTTACGAAAGCAATACGAAGCAGGATGAAATTGTCCAAAGCATTGAAACTCGAATCCAACAAACATTTTGCAACTCGATGTCAACCAAAGAAAGCGAATCAGTATGGCCACCGTTTACTCGTCCTCAAAAATGTGAAAGAAAAGCGGATGAATAGATATACCCTCATAAGGGAGAGAAACATGATGTTGAGTTAGCATTGGAAGATTGGTACAAATTAGAATTTGGAAGCTCAAAATTCATTAAGGGACTAGTTAAGCAGTATGGGTGCAATCATTTCACAGACACCATAGGCGATACAAGATCCAGCATCAGCATTACAGATAGTATTATTACTAAAGATGATGACCGAGGAAAATCAGGTGATAAATGGCTTTAACATAAGTTGGGAACAAATGGACTCAATAATTCTACAAGGAAAAAAAGGCTTGATAATTGGATGAATGAATACCAACGAATGATGGAAATGGGGCAAGCCCAAAGGCCCCCATAGAAGCCTCGCGACTCTGAGTCTAACTTAAAGACTCGTAAAGAAAGAAAAATGCTCTACGGGAGACAACCCGAATTATCCCTTTCTTTTGTTTTTATTTCCTTTTTGTTGGGTTTTGTGTTTTCTAACCATTTTTGCAGAAACGAGGAACTAATTCTGCTGCGATGTCGATCGAACATAGTTACGGCGTAACTCATCTTGGTGATTCGCCGCAGTAACATTTTAGCGGAAGAATTCTTGACGCATTACCAATTCGGCGTAATACCATCTCGATGGTTCTGTTGTAACTACTCTCTTGACAACTCATACAGGTTTTGCGATTCGTGAACTCCCCCATAGTAGTTCACGACGTAACTTTCTCTCTGCTAATTCTTTCATTTTAAAACACGGTAACCTTGTATTAGTTTTAAATGAACTTTGTGGTGTGTTCTATAAACCCTCACGAGACTTCACTCATCCACTTGGGACACCAAGTGGTTTAAAAACTTGTTGCATTTGCTAAATGCAACCGTGATTCCAACTAAAGGGAGTTAGGTTTGTTTTGTTTTCTTCTTTTTAGAATTATGCTTGTCGGTATTGTGATTTCGAGGATTGAAGTTTGTTCATGACGCTTAAACGAATGCACGTTCTTTTTAAGTGGGCCTTCGTCTTTTGGAGCAAATTTTAGGAAGTTCTCGCCTAATTCTACCTTTTCTTCACCTTTATTTTAATGCCTAGTACAAAGGGACTTTGTACAATTCAAGTGGGGGACGGGAGTAGAATTATCTCTTGAACTTTATTTAGCCCTCATTTTTCTAGTTTATTTTGAAAAATTATGCCATTTTAAAATTTTGACATGTTTTCCTAACCTAACTAGATTAGACATTAGCCGAGCACATACAACCCTTGACATCACATGGTGAGATTAGCCTTATCCGCTTCCAATATTTTACCCCAAATCCACCAAATTATGAGTGTCTTGGGTAGCTTGTAAACTTTAGAACTTGGCCTTTGCATCATTTCGAGACCATAGGCGAGGTATGTTGAGTTAGCTCGATGTATTTGGACTTTTCGGTTTTAGAAGGCAATATTATAGGATTATCACCCAAACAACCTACCATTGTGAGTCTATCGATTAGTCACCTCGAATTCTCGACCCCCATGTGAAACCCTTTTGTTGCACTCACCTTTAGTGCAAGATACCCCTAGATATACCCTTCTGAGCCATTCCTTTAATTTTGTCAACCCAATACATTGTTTCATTACACCTATACACCTTAGCCTACCATGTAGTCTTTATTTGTGATTGGGAAGTCATCATTTTCCTAAGTTCAAGGTTCAAGTGGAAAGGTTTGGAAATCACGCTTTCATCGATAACATTTATGAAGATCATTGAAGACCCCCCGAATTCCCATTGTTCATCTCAAGTGGGGGGATGTTATGTTATTATGTTATGTTGAAAAAAAAATAATTAATAAAAAATAAAATTGATCGAGTTATGATATTGTAAAGTGCGATGTTATAAGCACTATTATATGAGCTTTATTGATTAGTATCGAGGCCACTCGGTGCATTTGAAGTTTGGGTTGGTAGTTATGCCAGCGAGAAAAAGAAAAGGTAGTGTGCCCATCACGCACGTCCTCAATGAGACATCTACCTTGCATTTCATGATCCGGTTTCTAGACTTCTAAGCTTGAATTTTGGGCTGACGGTGAAGTGGTGATGACTTGGTTATAGATTTAGACTACACCTTCTTTTTTTCATTTACACCAATTATATATCCCATGTCTTATCCTACCCTTTAGTCATGAAGCGTGTCTAGTGATGATCGTGAGCAATCTTTGGTGTCTTGGCCATGGATTTGGTCATGTATCATTGATTTTGTCCACTTCGCCGTGACATGTTAGTAATTCTGAGTCACCCGCCAACCTTTATCGTGTCTACCATGTGCCTTGAGAATTTTTAGCCCTTAACTCTGGTGGTGGAGATTTGTGTAACCGCCAAGCTTATGATTGAATACATGCTATGGTACGTGCGATTGAGTGATCACCACGAAATTGACACTTAGAATAGTTGAGAGATTTGAGTGTTTGTTCCCTTTCGTGAGGTGTTGGCTTTGTTTTATTCTAGCATAAAGGTTGTAAACTCATATTTTCGGGTTTTGGGAGATATCTTTTAGGAATCTATCTAACAAAGTCTACTTGAGGGCAAGTAGAGTTTAAGTGGGGATATTTGATAACATCAAATAGTCCGAATATCAAGTGTCAATTTCCCGATAATGCTCGTTATTTATATCATTTATATGGATTCACGCTTGTTTTCCATTGTTTTCCACTTCGTGTAAATTACGAAAATTAGAGCTATAGAGGCGAAAATGGAAATATTACTAAAGATTTATTCTTGTATGCCGATTTTGAAGAAGATACGCGTAACTCCTCTCGCATTACGCCGTAACTATTGCGTGACCGAATACCAACTTATCAAGAGGTTACGGCGAATCTTCCTAAGATTGTCACGACGCACGCATTAGTCAAGAGGTTCCGCCGTTGATACTTACGCCGTAACCACCGCATCACTTATGATGTAACCGAGTTTATTGAAGACTACGGCGTAACCACTAATAAGGTTCACGCCGTAACTAGCGGATCTAGTGCATTCTGAAGAAATAGAAGGTACTGACGTAACTCCTATATGGGTTCGCCGTAACCCGGACACAACCTATAAATACCCCACAATTCCGCATTTCTAATCATCCCATTCCACACACAACACTCGAGAACGTGGGAAAATATCAAGGCGGTCTAGGGAGCATACTGAGTTGTTTCGAGGAGAAGTCACTCCATTACGATAAGCTTTAGTGTTTTATATTTCTTTTACTTTCAATTCATGTATTTCATACCTTTGAATATTCAATTGATTTTCATGATTAATATGAGCGCTAAGCACCCTTTGGTGCTAGCCTAGTTATGATTCCTTTATTGTTTTGTTTGCGTTTTTAAGCGTGTTTCTTGACTGTGTCTTAATATTTATAGTGTCTCGCTATACCCATGTTTCACCTAATGCACTAGCAGGCGGTGTACCCAGTCGTGTGTAGTGTAGTAAATGGTAAAGCCGAGGTCGTCCCAAGAGCTATGTGTGTTGAATTATTACTAAGTCTAATTGTCACGTAATTATAATGGTTTGATAGGGTTTAATTAATTAAACTACTAATGCGAGAAAATAAAATAAAAGCAAATAAATGTGAAGGAAATCAATAGAGGAATAGTGGTGCTAACCTTGTTAATCCTCCTAGCTATTTATGTCTACGTCTACCTAATTCCAATTACTTGGTGGGGTCAAATTCGAGAGGACAACATTTGGTCAATTCACCCTAATCTATCAAAGATGCCATTACAAGAGAAATCAGTAGATCGTCATAAGTCCTGTTATTCCCGGTCCCTAAGCCGAAGTCATTAAGTACCACTACATGCTAGATTCTAAATAGTGAGTGCTCGGCCATTAGGAACTTAGACACTACACCCCTAATTCTTAAGTTCATCCAAACGATAGGTGATCACTGGTCGAATCGCACAAGTAGAAAGGGTCGTGGGTTGGTCATATCTTACCTTTCCCGTCTCGATCCAGCTCACCTAGGGTTGGTTGGTCATATCTCCTAGGCAATTGGCCTCATCGCCATTCAAAGCCGCCGAACCAAGGGTAACTACCAAAGAACTATTCATGCATACACTTAGAAATAATTGTATGGAAGTAAAGGTAAACACAAACAAATCAATTAAGGAATAATAACTAGGCTAGCACCAAAGGGTGCTTAGCCGCTCATATTAATCATGGAAATCAATTCAATAGTCAAAGGTACGAAATACATGAATTGAAAGTAAAGAAATAATAAACGCTAAAGCTTATCGTAATGGTGTGACTTCTCCTTGGAAACAGCCCGTATGCTTCCCTAGACCCGCCTTGAGCTTTTTCCCATGTTCTAAGAGTGTTGTGTGTGGAATGGGATGCTTTGAAATCTTTGAAATTAGTGGGGTATTTATAGGCAAGTGCAGGTTACGGTAACCAATAGAGGAGTTACGCCGTAGCCTTCTATTTTTCCATAAATGCACTAGATGCGCTAGTTACTGGCGTAACCTTATAAGTGGTTATGCCGTAGTCTTCAATAAACCCGGTTCGTTGTAAGTGATGCAGAGTTACGGCGTAAGTATCGGTGGCGTGGAACCTCTTTTGACCTAATGGAGTTACGTCGTAACCTTTGGGAAGAGTTTCAGTAACCTCTTGATAAGTTGGACTTCGGGTCACGCAATAGTTACGGCGTAATGTGAGAGATGAGTTACCGTAACTTCTTCAAAATAAGCATCTTGTGATAAATCTTTAGTAATATTTCCATTTCGCATCTCTTTAGCTCAATGCTCGTAATTTACCCGAAAGTGGAAAACAATGGAAAACAAGCGAATCCATATAAATGATATAAATAACGAGCATTATCGAGAAATTGACACTTAATATTCGGGACTATTTGATGTTATCAAATATCCCCCACTTGAACTCTACTTGCCCTCAAGTAGACCTTATTAGATAGATTCCTAAAAGATATCTCCCAAAACACCGAAAATATGAGTTTACAAATCCTTATGCTAGAATAAAACAAAGCCGAACACCTCATGAAATGGGAACAAACACTCAAATCTCTAACTATTCTACGTGTCAATTTCGGGTGATCACTCAATCGCATGATCATAACATGTATTACATCATAAGTTCATGTTACACAAATCTCCACCACTAGAGTTAAGGGCTAAACAATTCTCGAAGGCAATATGGGTAGACACGACAAAGGTTAAGGGTGACTCGTCATTACTAACATGTCACGGCGAAGTGGACAAAATCAATGATACATGACCAAATCCATGGCCAAGACACCAAAGATTGCTCACGCATCACCTAGACACGCTTCATGACTAAAGGGTAAGACATGGGATATATAATTGGTGTAAAATGAAAAAAAAGCGGGTAGTCTAAATCTATAACTAAGTCATCACCACTTACCGCCTCGCCCAAAGTTCAAGCTTAGAAGTCTAGAGATCGGATCATGAAATGCAAGGTAGATGTGTCATTAGAGGACGTCGTGATGGGCACACTACCTTTTCTACCGGTTGGTATAACTCAACTCCAATCTTCTAATGTGACCGAGGTGGCCTCCTCGATACTAAACAATAAAGCTCATACTATAGTGCTTATAACATCGCACTTTACAATATCGTAACTCAATCAACTATTTTTTTTGAATCATTTTTTTGAATCATTTTTTTGAACATAACATAATAACATAACATCCCCCACTTGAGATGAACAATGGGAATTGGGGTCTTCAATGATCTTCATAATTGTTGTCGATGAAAGCGTGATTT
Source organism: Chrysanthemum lavandulifolium (assembly GCA_022545495.1). Taxonomy (NCBI): domain Eukaryota; kingdom Viridiplantae; phylum Streptophyta; class Magnoliopsida; order Asterales; family Asteraceae; genus Chrysanthemum; species Chrysanthemum lavandulifolium. Next base: position 245,204,735 of record CM040244.1, read on the forward strand.
CCAAACCTTTCCACTCTAACCTGAACTTAGGCAAATGATGACTTTCCAATTACAAATAAAGACTACGGGGTAGGCTAAGGTGTAAGGTGTAACGAAATAATATATTGGGTTGAAAAATGAAAGGAATGGTTCGGAAGGGTGTATCTAGGGTATCTTGCACTAAAGGGGAGTGCAACAAAATGGTTTCACATGGGGGTCGAAAAGTCGAGGTGACTAATCGATAGACTCACAATGGTAGTCGTTTGTGTGATAATCCTATAATCGCCTTCTAAAAGCGAAAAGTCCAAATACATCGATCTAACTCAACATACCTCGATATGGTCTCGAAATGATGCAAAGGCCAAGTTCTAAAGTTTACAAGCTCTGGCACACTCATAATTTGGTGGATTTGGGGTAAAATATGGAGACGGATAAGGCTAATCTCACCATGTAATGTCAAGGGTTGTATGTGCTCGGCTAAGGTCTAATCTAGTTAGGTTCGGAAAATATGTCAAAATTTTAAAATGGCATAATTTTTCAAAATAAACTAGAAAATCTTGGTGAAATAAATTTCAAGAGATAATTCTACTCCGTCCCCCACTTGAATTGTACAAAGTCCCTTTTGTACTAGGCATTAAAATAAAGGTGAAGAGAAAGGTAGAATTAGAGCGAGAACTTCCCTGAAATTTGCTCCAAAAAGAAGAAGGCTCACGAGAAAGGATCGTGCCTTCGTTTAAGCGTCATGAACAAACTTCAATCCATGAAATCACAATACCAACAAGCATAATTCTAAAAAGAAAAAAATAAAATGAAAAATAAACCTAACTCACTTTCGTAGGAATCACGGTCGTATTTAGCGAATGCAACAAGCCTTTTAAATCACTTGGTGTCCCAAGTGGACGAGTGAAGTCTCGTGAGGGTTCTGTGGAACACACTCCACAAAGTTCATTTAAAAACTAATACAAGGTTCTTGTGTTTTAAAATGAAAGAATTAAGCGAGAGAGTTACGTCAGAACTCTATGAGAGAGTTACGTAAATGAATCGGCAAAAACTGGTATGAGGTGTGAAGCGAATAGTTACTGGCGTAACCACCGAGATGGAATGCACCGTAATTGGTAATGCCTTAAGAATTCGCCGCTAAAATGTTGGTTCTGGCGTAATCACCAAGATGAGTTACGCCGTAACTCTATTCGATCGAAGAATCGCAGATAATTACTTCTTTGTCTCCTGCAAAATGGTTAGAAAACACAAAACCCAACATAAAGGAAATAAAAAACAAAAAGAAGGGATAATTGGGTTGTCTCGAAAGAGCACTTTATTTATTAACGAGTCTTTGTTAGACTCGAGTCGCTGGGCTCTATGGGGTCTTTGTACTTGCCCCACTTCTATCATTCGTTGGTATTCATTCATCCAATTATCAAGCCCTTTTTTCCTAGTAGAATTATTGAGCCCAATTGTTCCCAACTTATGTGAAAGCCTTTTATCACATGATTCTCCATGGTCATCATCTTTAGCAATAATATTATCAGTGATGCTGATGTTTGATCTTGTTCCGTCTATGATGTCAGTGAGATGGTTGCACCCATACTGCTTGATATGTTCCTTAATAAATTCGAGCTTCCAAGCTTTAGTTTGTACCAATCTTCCAGTGCTAATTCAACATCATGTTTCTCTCCCTTATGAGGGTAAATCCATTCATTATCTTTTCTTTCACATTTTTGAGGACGAGTGAATGGTGGCCATGCTGATTCGCATTCTTTGGTTGACATCGAGTTGCAAAAATGTTTGTTTGGACTCAGAGTTTCCTCAATGCTTTCGACAACTTCATCCTGTTTCTGCTTACAATGATCAATACTTTATTTACGATTATCAGTAATAGGTTTAGAGTGTAGAGAGGGGTTCAACGATTAAACATTATTAGAACTTTCAGTTTTTGGTTTTAAATGCTCATTCATACTAAAAGTTATTCGTTCATTTCGGTCCCCAAGGAAATTTGTTTTCAAAACCATGATTTGAGCCCTACAAGTGGCGGAAAGGTCTTCAACAATCAAGTTGTAAGCCTCCCGCTTTCCCATGTCAATAACTACAAAATCGGTGGGAAGAAAATTTTCCAATTTTAAAAGCACATTGTTCACAATTCCTCGATGCGACTTTAGAGGAGTCCGCCATTTCAATCATAATAGTTGTTTCTTTTAAATTGGTAAGTTTGATTTTTTCAAATAAAGTAGTTGAGATAAGGTTAACCTCAGGTCCTAAATCAGCTAATGCGAGAATCTTAACGTTACCAATAGTGCAAGGAGAAGAAAACTTTCTCGGTATTGCGACTTTTCGGGAAGTTGGTTTGGTAGGAACTCATCATCTTACGCTTTATCATTCTCTCTTAGGTAGTTAACCCGGAGATCAATAGTGATAGAGGATGTGCAGTGCTCCTTTTTGCTTTATCCTACGCAAATATGGCCTTGCGGGAAGTGTCTTTAGCATTACTTGTTTCAAGGTTCTTAGCTAATTGCCCAATTTGTGTTTCGAGGTTCTTAATTACGACATCTTGGTTACGTAGGTTCATATTGGTGTCCTCCTTTACTTTGACCATCCATTCCTTGAGTCTATCTTCCTTTTTTGTCGATTCTTCAATGTGTGATTGCATTATTTCTTCAAGGCTAGGTTTAGGAGGATTATTGTTGATTCTTGTGTAGAACCCCGAGGATTTTTCACGATACCTAGGTCCGTAGTTATTGTAGCTGTTGAAAGGGAATTCTTTCCCAGAGTTCACTTCTCCGATCCTTTTAACTTCTTCATTGAAGGAACATTCTTAAGAAGGACGAGCCCCATCTCGCTCCACTTGAATGGAATGGACATTTTCCTTGAGCTTTTCATTTCTCTTCCAAGGCTTTCTAAGTTGTTGTTTATTCTTCGCAAGGCCCTCAATATCATTATTTTTACTTGGTTGCATCCTCCATTGTGCCACTTGAAAGTGGTGCGCCATTTTGAATAGTTTCCAAAGCCATGGTGGGTGTCATACTAGGAATTGGCCCTTGAGAATCAATCATTTGTCTTGAAGAGATGTTAGGTCCCTTGTAAAAGACGTTCACTTTTTGTTGGCTATTGAGATCGTGAGTAGGGCACTTGTATAATAATTCGTTGTATCTTTCCCAAGCTTGGTATAATGTTTCATCACCATTTTGCTTGAAATTATGAATTTCTTCCATTTGCTTAGCCGTCTTTGATGGAGGACAATATCTCTAAATGAAATATTTTTAAGATAATTCAAGGGTTGTGGTCCCTGGTGTAATCGATCGACCCATCTTTATCTGACTCCGTAAGAGAAATAGGGAATACTCGTAGCATTATAGCATCGTGTGAGACTACGGGATTTTGAATAGTCGACAATGTATTCGACGTTGTCTACATGTTCATGGGCATCATTGGTGATGCTTCGAGGAGAAGGGGTTTGCACGCAATTCCCTCATGAATTGAGGTTTGATTTCGAATTGAGCATCTTACGCAATGGCTGGCCTAACAATCCACAGTCCTTGTTCTTCTCTTGTCAATGCCAAATACTCCTCAAGAGTGAGGTTATCGATGTTAATAGCTTCCATGGTACACGAAAACTTGAAATATGATCGTGAGAAAAGTTTAAAAAGCGAAATGAAAGACTCAATATTAATCCTAATATAGCTCCCGTGGCGCCAAAAACTTGATCACGTGGTTTCTTGACCGGTCTTAATATTTATAGTGTCTCGCTATACCTATACTCTACCCTAATGCACTAACAGGCGGTGTACCCAGTCGTGTGTAGTGTAGTAAATGGTAAAGCCGAGGTCGTCCCAAGAGCTATGTGTGTTGGATTATTACTAAGTCTAATTTTCACAGAATTATAATGGTTTGATAGGGTTTTAATTAATTAAAATACTAATGCAGAAAATAAAATAAAAGCAAATAAATGTGTAAAGGGAAATCAATAGAGGAATAGTGGTGCTAACCTAGTTAATCCTCCTAGCTAGTTATGTCTACGCTCTACCTACTTCCAATTACTTGGTGGGGTCAAATTCGAGAGGACAACATTTGGTCAATTCGCCCTAACCTATCGACAAAGATGCCACCACAAGAGAAATCGGTAGCACCGTCATAAGTCCTGTTATTCACGGTCCCTAAGCCGAGTCATTAAGTACCACTACATGCTAGATTCTAAATAGTGAGTGCCCGACCGTTAGGAACTTAGACACTACACCCCAATTCTTAAGTTCATCCAAGCGATAGGTGATTAGTTGGTCAAATCGCACAAGTAGAAAGGTCGTCGGTTGGTCATATCTTACCCTTCCCGTCTCGGTCCGGTCACCTAGAATTCGGTTGGTCATATCTCCTAGGCAATTGGCCTCTATCGCTATTCAAAACTACCGAACCAAGGGTAACTACCAAGAACTATGTATGCATACACTTAGAAATAATTATGCGGAAGTAAAGGTAAACGCAAACAAAACAATTAAGGAATTATAACTAGGCTAGCACCAAAGGGTGCTTAGCAGCTCATATTAATCATGCAAATCAATTCAATATTCAAAGTACGAAATACATGAATTGAAAGTAAAAGAAATAATAAACGCTAAAGCTTATCGTAATGGTGTGACTTCTCCCTTGGAAACGACTCCTTATGCTTCCCTAGACTGCCTTGAGCTTTTCCCACGTTCTAAGAGTGTTGTGTATGGAATGGGATTCTTTGAAATCTTTGGAATTCTTGGGGTATTTAAAGGCAGTCCGGGTTACCAGCATAACCAATGGAGGAGTTCGCTGTAACCTTCTATTTCTCCGTAAATGCACTAGATCGCTAGTTACGGACGCCCGTAGTCTTGATAAACCTGTTACGTCGTAAGTGATGCATGAGTTACGGCGTAAGTATCGGCGTGGAACCTCTTTTGACCAAATGGAGTTACGTCGTAACCTTTGGGAAGAGTTACGCCGTAACCTCTTGATAAGTTGGACTTCTGGTCACGCAATAGTTACGGCGTAATGTAAGAGATGAGTTACGCCGTAACTTCTTCAAAATAAGCATACTGTGATAAATCTTTAGTAATGTTTCCATTTTTGCGTCTCTTTAGCTCCAATGCTCGTAATTTACCTGAAAGTGGAAAACAAGCGTAAATCCATATAAATGATATAAATAACGAGCATTATCGGAGGAAATTGACACTTAATATTCAGGATTATTTGATGTTATCACGTTTACCTTTACTTCCGTACAATTATTTCTAAGTGTATGCATGCATAGTTCTTTGGTAGTCACCCTTGATTCAGTAGTTTTGAATAGCGGCAGAGGCTAATTTCCTAGGAGATATGACCAACTAACCCTAGGTGAGCGGACTGAGACGTGAAGGGTAAGATATGACCAACTGACGACCCTTTCTACTTGTGCGATTTGACCAACTGATCACCTATCGTTTGGATGAACTTAAGAATTAGGGGGTGAATTTCTAAGTTCCTAACGGCCGGGCACTCACTATTATGAATCTAGCATGTAGCGGTACTTAATGACTCGGCTTAGGGGACCAGAACAACGGGACTTATGACGGTAAGGCGATTTCTCTTGTGGTGGCATCTTTGGGGCGATAGGTTAGGGCGAATTGACGAAATGTCGCCCTCTCGACTCGACCCCACAAGTAATTGGAAGTAAGTAGAGGTAGACATAACTAGCTAGGAAAATTAACTAGGTTAGCTCCACTCTCCTTCTTTGATCACTTCTCTTGCCTTTATCTGCTTTCTTTTATTTCCTTGTTTTATTAGTTAGTTTTATTATTTCAATCTTATAAGCAATTAAAATCGTGACATAGACTTAAGTTAATTTCCAATCCACGTAGCTATTGGGACAACCTCGATTTTACCGAATACTACACTACACGCCACCGGGTACACTGCCCGTTAGTGCACTAGGGTAGACCATAGGTATAGCGAGACACTATAAATATAAAGACATGGTCAGTAAAACCTGCATCATCTTTTCATATTAAATGTTTTAGTCACTTTTTATACATTTTCGTCCGTTTTATTCGTTTTCATCCGCTTTTATACGTTTCCATCCGTCTTTTTCACATTATATGGTTTCGTCCGTCTTTTTACGAAAAATGTATAAAAGCAGACAAAAACGGACAAAAACATTTAATGTGAAAATGAAAACATATTTTTGAGTTAATTACAAATGGTTGTTAGTTAAAAGGACTAACAGTGCAAAGAAATGAGTCTAAAAGTATGATAATTAAACAAATTTTGAAAGTTGGATGAGTATTGTGGTATTTTTTGGGTTCGTATCTGCTATGTGAACAAATGAAAAATACGTTACTATTACATGCTATTATCCCTTTACTCTTCTTAAAGATTTACTTGAATCAAATTAAACTTTTTTGTAAAGAAAGAAAATAACTAGTCACGGAGTGTATCCATCCACATTTTCTTTTATATGACCCAACAATTTCACCACCCAGCTAATGATAGGCTAACTAGGCGAGAAACACAATCGCACAATAGAGAGAAAAAAAAGGTTTTCTGTTTAATCTACATTGATGATAGATGATGTGTAGGTAAATTTTCATATGCGTAAGAGGTTGTCAGTGGTTTGATGTTTTGGTTTGTAAACAGGGTTGAAATCGAATTTGGATTTGGGAAAAGTTGAATTTGGATTTGGGAAAAGTTTTAAAGAGAAATGAGAGTGATAGAAATAATTAATTAAAAAGTTTGTTTATATTATAAATGAGATGAGGACGCCTGCCGCGTTGCGGTAGTATTTTACCCAGTTGTTGATATCGAGTTTTCCAAATCAAAGTGCGGGCTCATGTATGCACTTAAAAAAATGACCCATTAAGATCATGTGCATCTCCCTATAATGACCTATTTTAGCAACTGAATGTCATACTCGAATATTGTTGTGTTATCGAGTAGAATCTTTCCACCCGGAAGTATACTTCAACCTTCAGTCGCTGATGCTGACATGCGATGTTCAGGATAGCGTAACCCGTCTAATCGCCCAGTCAAATTCCTTTTGCTATTTCAATAATCTTTGTGCAAAGGTCTGCACCAGACGTCTCGCTAGACCATTACAACAACGAAAGGAATTCGAGGGGAGAATTAGAACAGGGCAGTATCCTAACATCTCGTGTCAATATTAGCAAATGAAGATTGCGATATTCTTTCGAGTGGAAAGATTCCAATTGATGACACGGCTATTCAGTTGGATAAGAGGTACTATGACCCGTTTCTTTAATGCTTAAAAATTATAGAAAGATCATATCTGATCTAGTTTCTAATGCTTGAAAAAGAAAAAATATGGACATAAGGAACTTACTCGATACAACATAAAGCAAGGACAAACGTCACAGACATGGTGTTTGATACTTTAAAACTAAACCATGACAGTTCTCGTAGACCATAAATCTCAATGTCCCGTTTGACCCCAATATGTTTTGACTCGTAACTGGTGCTCACCCAAAACCCAACCCAGTAGAAAATCTGCAAAGTTTATCCTTTATGCATACAATTTTAATATTTGATATTCAAGTGCTCATATGACAGCAACAGTTATTCAGTTAGCATGAAATTAAGTAAAACCTATTAAAGACGAAATCTGAAGGCTCCTCTGTCTGTTACGTTACAAAAGGCAGGCTCAGATAGGGTGACATTTGGAAAAACCTGGCGGGCGCCAATTATTCATGGTTCCTGATCTAGCATACAATAACAGTAATACATAATTGTTAAATACACACACCGAATACTGCGTAAATGTACGTTTATTTCTCACGTAATCCAGACTTTCACTAACACGTCACAACTCACAGAAATACATGAATAATGATAACAAACGAGGCTCAGATATATGTATACAATAGCGATACCAGGCAACCAACATGGTTGCAGTCACACATTCGATGTGACTGCCTTGCTACGATGCAGGCCAAGGAAATGTACACGCAATGGTCAACATATTATCATCATCGCCTATAGAAAGGGGGAAGGCTAAAATTGCAGTGTACGATAAGCGTCACCAGGCAACAAACAGTGACCGCAAGACTATTTCAAAACTCATGACGACAGCATGTCTTTGCCGTATTGTGATCGTAATCATATATATATTCATTTCAGGATACAAAACGGCGATAGAACCAAAATCGGCCTTGACCAAAGCCACAGAACCAAAACCACTCAACATCTGCAAGCACCAAAAGAAAGCGACAAAAACCTTCATGGCTACGTTACAATAAACGCCCCGCCAAGAAAAGACCTTTCTAAAGGTTTGAATTATCAGTCAATAATAAACCTTAGAAGTGTAGCAAAAGAAAGGCAAGAAGCCTCCATGGCTGCGTTACTAAACGTCACGCCAAGAAAAGACCTTTTTAAAGATTTGAAATATAAGTCGGTAGTAAACCGTAAGCGTGTACCAAAACGAAGCCGGAAAGAGCTCCATGGCTACGTTACTGAATGCCCCGCCTAGATAAGGCCTTTCTCAAACTTTAAAGTGTCAGTAGTGTTAAACGAACAATATTTTTCTCCAACTGAACCACTGCTATTCAAAAGCGTTTCGGGTATTCAAGAATAGGATTTCTACGCCACTTGTAACATCCTATTACCTCGCAAAGTGGTGATCAGTATTCGACCAAAAAAAATCAATCTCCGTACATCAGTAGTAGGATTAGTTTTTACGGGCGAATCTCGCTCCTTCATTCATTGTCCCAATGATAGCTTGAAACCAAAAAATGGAAAATTGTATGTTAAAGTTCCTGAAAAAGAAAATATAGAGTCAATTACCACTTAAACTGAAAAAAAACAAATAACTAAACTTGAAAAATGACCCATTAAGACTATGTGCGTCTCCCAATAATGACCCATTTTAGCCATTGAATGACTATTGATTCGCTACGATGTAATACTTGAATATTGTTGTGTTATCGCGTAGAGTCTTTCCACCCGGAACTACACTTCAATCTTCAGTCGCTAATCTTGACATGTGATGTTCAGGATAGAGAGACCCGTCTAATGGCCCCCTCAAATCCCTTTTGCTATTTCAACAATCTTTGTGCAAAGGTCTGCACCAGACGTATTGCTAGACCATTGTGACAACGAAAGGAATTCGAGGGGAAAATTAGAACAGGCCGGTATCTTAAACATCGCGCATCAAAATTAGCAAATGAAGATTGCGATATTCTTCCGAGTGGAAAGATTCCAATCGATGACACGACAATTCAGTTTGATAAGAGGTACTATGAGCCGTTTCTTTAATGCTTAAAAATTATAGAAAGATCATATCTGATATAGTTTCAAATGTTTGCAAAAGGAAAAACGTGGACGTAAAGAACTTACTTGATACAATATAAAGTAAGGCCGAACGTCACGAACATGGTGTTTGATACTTTAAAACTAAACCATGACAGCTCTCGTAGAACATAAATGTCAATGTCATGTTTTCACCCCAACTGGTGCTGACCCAAAACCCAACCCAATAGATAATCTGGAAAGTTAATCCTTTATGCATGCAATTCTAATATTTGATATTCAACTGCTCATGTGACAACAAAAGTTATTCACTTAGCATGAAATGAAGTAGAACCTACCAAAGACGAAAGCTGAAGGCTCCATTGTCTGTTACGTTATAGAAGGCAGGCTCAGATAGGGTGGTGATAAGGTTTTAAAATGTACCTTTTTGAGGGGTCGTTTAAGCCCTTATTTGATCACTTTTGTATCCGTTATTACTTAATATCGTTCCTTTTCACTTTTAGGTATCTCGAAGGCAAATTCTTGAAATGGCACTTATTTGGACGAAAAGGCGGATATCTGAAGAAAATGGCCAAAGTCAAGAATCGAGCCACTCGGATGCTCAAATACAAGGGGCGGCGTCGGTGTTAAGCGCAACGCCGTCGCATCACTTTTTGACGGTCGATAGCCAAATTGCTCATTTTCAAGTGACGGTGTCGGGCTTTAAAAGAGTATGTCGTCGCAACTCGGGCGACCTAGATTTGATCGAGGCGGCGTCGAGGCGAAGGGACGGCGTCACAAGCATAAGGTGATGCCGTCGCAAGACTAACGTGGCCAAGGCGAAACCCTAATGGCGGCGACTCGGCGGCGTCACAAATCATAAGGTGACGCCGTCGCGATTGTAATCTTATATATAGAATCCGAATTTTTCGGTTTTAGAGGGTAGTCTTTTGGAGTAAAACCTAAACCGAACCAAGGCTGTCTTGTACAAGATTTTAGGGTTCAAACCCTATCTTACATCAAGATAAGTGTTTTACTTCATTAATTCAATTATGTCTTCAATTACTTGTGTGTATGCTTGCATGTTCTCCATGTCCGGGTAATTTACTTGTGTGTTTGCTTAGGGAATATGAAACTTAATTATTGAATATTGATTGGTTGTCTCTTATCTTAATTGTTAATGATCTAGTAATGTGATAGGTCATTCGTTGTGTAGTTAATGCTTGATCAATCTTTGTGAACCTTAGACTATAACACCTAAAGTAGTTGTAGGCTAAACCATCCAAAGAGTACCTTAGAGTTAGAGTTTATAATTCCTAGAGATTTTGTAGACGAGACCCTTTGGTAGTTTCAAAGTTAGGGACAAACGCACACCCTACGACTTTAAACACACAACGCGATTAAGAATAAGGACGTGACAATTCAACCATCAATAGGAGATAATTAAGGAGTAATACAACCTAAGTAAACACATCTTTAAACTATCATACAAGCACACAATAATTAGACATAGACTACATACACCTTAGATTAGATAATTAGATAAGTAGAGTAATTGGTAGAAATACCAACCCCCAAATTCAAACCCCGAGATTAGTACCTTTTAATTTCTAAAAACATAAAAGATAAAAATAATCTTCCTCAACCCTAACCTTAGCGTAGTTACTTCTCACTAGCATTCCTATTCCCCAGAGAACGATATCAATACCGTGGCTTACCCTAATACTACACTACAACGATTAGGTTCCTTGCTTAGGGTGTTATAAAACTTGCTCAAGAGAAAGGAAGTTCCTTTGACCCCGAACGGCGTGTAGCGTTATCAAGTTTTTTGCGCCTTGCGGGAGTAGAATAGCTAGTTAGTAGTCCACCTCATTTAGGTTTTCTTTGCTTGATTCCTATCAAGTAAATTTTCTCATTTTAGCTTTCTCATAGTATATCCCCTTCTTCGTGGATCGTTGTTAGTAACCCCATCACTTTTAATCATTGAAGGTGATAACCAGCGGCATTTCCCTACCAACCCCTTAGACAACTTAGAACCCAGCAGTTCCACCAAAACCCTTCTTGAACCTTTTGCGGAACCGAAGAGAGATCAATAGGTGAAGAAAAGCTCTCCATGATTCGGAACCTCAAGGCACTTCCATCAACTTTGATGAAGTCTGGACCAGGAGTCCTCTCATTCCCCACAATCCCGAAACCATCATCATTGACCATTTGAGTCAACATGGCGAGGAAATTCCGCCACTCCGGTCAATGGACCCATCAATCCTCCTCAAGCAAAATCCTCGGGAATACTCTTCCCCTCGCATTTGGATTTACGGTGCCATTGTCTACCCTTCAAAGACAAGTCAATGAGGTATTGCATGCCTCGACATTTGGCTTATCAAAATGCATGTCAATTCCATTGATCCTGGCGAAAACCAATCCACCACATCAAACAATTTTTAAAAATTATTGATGCTATCTATCCGATGGGGCATCCAAGGAGACATCTAGACTCGGTTTTTCCCATTTTCTCTTCAAGGACATGCCAAGGAGTGGCTCGATAAGCTTCCTCCAAAGTCTATTTTTCGTGGGAACAACTCACAATCAAGTTCACCAAGAAGTTCTTTCCCCCTGGAAGAACTGCATTAATTAGGAGCAAAATTCTTCACTTCCATCAAATAGATGGAGAATCTATCATTAACTCCTGGAATCATTACAAAGATCTTATTCAACAAGCCCCACACCATGGTATCAACATTTGGTTGCTTGTTCAAATCTTTTACGACAATGTCTCCCGAAAGGATCAAAAAGGGATTGACTTCTCAAGCGGCCAAAAATTTCTAATCTCGGCTGCGGAAGAAGGGTGGAACCGCATTGAGGAATACGTTCAATACCAAGACAACCATTGGAATGAGCGATCGCATAATAAGTATCTCCACTTCTCGAATGAAAATTTATCATCTTCGATGATCGGATTAAGAAAGCACGAGAAGCTTGCATACCTCACAAAATCGCTAGAACCAAAAAGGTTATTTAACCCATACCTTATATGCGGCATTTGTGGAGGGCCACACGAGAGTGATGAGTGTGATGACACACGCCAGATAGCGTCTTCCTTTCCAGTCATGATATTTATGATGACCCTTCACTCCTCACATTCTATCAAAATGATGAATGCAACCCCTGGGGCAATCTAAAATGGAAAATTAAAGGAAATGAGGGATCTGAATACACCATCCGTGATGCCTTTGAGAAAGAACTCGGGCAGTTTATCATAGAAGGGGCCACACTCTTAAAAGGTCTTGAGGGGTTTATTCAAGAGCAGCAAGCTGAATTAGAGAGTCAATTCACCAACCTCCACAAAAGAATAAGCGAATCTAGCCCAGCCCATCACGATCCAACTTGCGCCATCACTACTCGATCAGAATTACTACCAAGGATCCCGTATCCCGACGAGAATCCACCACCGGGGAACCCGTGTTAGGAAATGAAGCAATTCTGAACATCCTTCAACTCCTCACGATCCCCTCCACAAACACGGTAGCACCTTGACCAACTCTGCATGATTCCTTATCCTCAAATCGAAGAATCAAAAGGTGAAGAAGACAATGAGAGAATAATGTCTTATTTAAAATGAGCTTCCGTCAACATACCACTTCTTGGCGTATTCTATCACATCCTAAACATAGAAAATACTTGAGAGGTTAATATCTAATCGAAAGTAACTTGAAGGGTTGATATCATTAGGAGAAGAATGCTCGGCTATCATCCGAAAGGCACGCTAAGAAGAAAGAAGATCGAGCGGTTTCCCATCCCTTGTTCTATAGGGACGCTCTATGAAAACGCCTTGGCGGATCTTGGGGCTAGCATTAACACGATGCCTCACTCCTGTTCCTCAAACTCGGATATTCAGGGCTGAAACCAACCAGGATGAGTATTCAATTAGCTGAACGATCAATCAAATATCCCATTGGGGTTTGTGAAAATGTTCTTGTAAGGGTAGGAGAATTCAAGTTTCCAGTTGATTTCGTGATTTTAGAAATGGAGGAAGATAACTTAGTCCCGATAATCCTTGGAAGACCTTTCTTGGCTACATCTCGTGCCATTATTGATGTTCATGATGGTAAACTCACTTTACGAGTGGGGTCCGAGAGCTTAACCTTCGACATCAAGGATTCTATGAGTCGCTCCTCCTCCTATGATCACCCTATTTATTTTGTTGAAGAAGTTGATGAATTTGTTAATGACATAGATGGCTGCATTGATGAGTATCTATTAAACGAATTCATAAATGATGATAACAACACAATAGGCGACAACGAAGAAATTAAGATGGTTGGAGTGTTTCCTTTTACCGCGTAAGGAAGAAATTGAACCCCTGAAATTGCAAAAGCGGAAAACAAGCTAAAACCATCAATCAAGGAACCCTACCTTAGAACTAAAAGATCTCCGAGCCATTTAGAATCGCCTTCCTTGAGGAAAGGACCAACTCCACATCATCATAAGCTCGTCGTGACCCTTTGGACAAAAGAGAAGCTCTTGGAAGTTTTAAAGAGTACAAAGGGTGATCGCGTGGAGTGTGGGCGACATTAAAGGTATTGGTTCTACATTACGTACTCATAAAATGCTCATCGAAGAAGATTACAAACCAACCGTTCGTTAGCAGAGGCGGTCAACCCTAACATTAAGGAGGTAGTAAAGAAAAAGTCATCAAGCTTCTCGATGCGGGCCTTATCTACCCCATTTCGGATAGCCCATGGGTCACCCCAGTCGGTGGTTCCAAAAAGGAGGAATAGCGGTTGTAAAGAATGAAAAGGGTGATTTAGTGCCACAAAGAGCGGTTACCGGTTGGCGTGTTTGTATCGACTACAGAAAGTTAAATGATGCCACCCGGAAAGATCATTTTCCTCTGCCATTCATTGACCAAATGCTCGAAAGGTTAGCCGGGCATGAATACTACTGTTTCCTTCATGGTTTTTCAGGATATTTTCAAATTCCCATTGTCCCTGAAGATTAGGAAAAGACTACGTTTACATGCCTATACGGGACGTTTGCCTACAAGCGAATGCCCTTCGGGTTATGTAACGCACCCGCCACCTTTCATCGATGTATGATGGCCATATTCCATGAATTAATTGAGGACAACATGGAAGTCTTCATGGATGATTTCTCAGTATTTGGAAATTCCTTCAACCTTTGTCTTTCCAACCTTAGGAAGATGTTGAAACGGTGCGAAGAAACTAATTTGGTCCTAAAGAAAAATGTCATTTCATGGTAAAAGAAGGAATTGTCTTAGGGCATAAAGTATCTGGAAATGGAATTGAGGTCGATAGAGCAAAAATCGAAGTGATATCCAAACTCCCCTATCCTACCACCGTTAAAGCCATTCACAGCTTTCTAGGTCACGCGGGTTTTTATCAAAGGTTTATTAAAGACTTCTCGAAAATTGCCCGGCCAATGACACAGCTTCTTGTTAAGGATGCCCCTTTTGATTTTTCTGGAGAATGCAAAGAAGCATTCAACCGACTAAGAAGGATCTTACTCAGGCACCTATAATGGTCACCCCTGATTGGTCTCAGCCATTCAAAATGGGTTTATCATAATTCCTTCATCTTTAAGAGTTGGGTTCAAATGGGTTTATCATAATTTGTCACGACATTGTTTTCCAAGATAATCTAAATCAAAGAATTAACATTGTTAATACAAATTAAACACATTTCTTGAACTCAACAAAGATGATGAGAGCAAAATTGTGATCAAACCCTCTAGGTTACTATTTACCATTAACACCACATTTTGGTTGTGTTGTTTAGGAACATCATGCTAAGCAACAAGCAACAAGATTACCAAGACACCACTCACTACATTCCCATGTACCATAGGAAAAATGGATTAAGTCCGGACGATAGGAAAGCCTTTAAGTTGCTTGAAAGGAGACTCTTTCATGAAGGTAGAGTTGTTGATCCATCATTCCTTGCAAATACCAACATGAGGGAAGTATTTGGAACTATTGGGTTTGATTGTTTATTGGATATAAACGAGCAAATTTGCCCGGTCTTTGTGCTTGAGTTCTATAAGACTATGGGTATAATTAGAAATGATGATGGGTCCATTTCAATTGAATTCACTATAAATGGACACGAGTTCACCCTTTCACTTAAAGAGTTTGGAAGAATAGTAGGGGTGCCACATGATGGTGTTTGCATGTACTCTAATGAGTGGTCTTTGGAGGAAATACACTCTATGGTTGATCATCACGACATTTATCACACAATAATCCCAAAAGCAACCACGGTAAGGGACATCGTGTTTATGCCAAGAGCATCCCCTTCAAGGGTGACTAGAAAGTCGAAAGTGATCTATAGGGATCCTTTTCAAATGGAGCTTTCGGAGATGTATGCATTATATAGAAAATGGGAAGTTGTGACAAGGGAGAATGTGGTGTGTCTAGTAGGAAACAAGGATCACCCCAACGCATGTCTAAGCTTCATGATCTATTGTCTTGTGACCGAGACCCGCTTCAACATTGCCTACTACATGATCAAGTGAATGGCAAGTGTGAGAAGCATGGACAAAATGGTGCTTCTATATGTAATGCTTCTAACCCGGCTTGCCAAATTCATCTTTGCATTAGACCCTTCTCCACAATCCTTGGATCATAGCTTTTGCAATAAGGTTATGGTACCATTAACCGAGGGTAGAACAACAAGGTTTATGGTGGAAGGCAAGAGGCCACACCCACCCACGGATTCCTCGGACAAGAGGGAAAGGCAAAGAGAAGGTGAAAGTGAAGGGAGTAGTAGCAACCCACTTGAAAATATCGATCTTGACCCCTTGGACTACATTAACCAATTGCCAAACATCCCTAATGAATCACCCGAATGGCAACAAACCAAGGGAATCTTCAAATGCTTCGCCAATTTCTTGAGGAAGAAGAAGTGAAGATAGTTCGATAAAGAGTGGATGAAGGGTGAAGAAGTGAAGGAGGAGAAGAAAGGTAAGGTCTTAGAACTCAAATGTATGATGAACAATTTCAAACAATGGCTTGTAAACACTTTAAACTATGCTTGTAGTATGTAGGTATCGCCATATCTTGGCACTAAACAACTCTAACTTAGGTATTTGAAAAAATGAGATTTTACGACCCCTTGAGTGGTCGTCGTCACTCATTCTAGGAATCTTAGCTCTTCCTACTTTACTATACATTATAGTAGTTGTGTTCTTGCACTTAGTCTCCATAGAAACAACTAGTAAAGGCAATTACTATAAAAGTGCAAAGTTGCACATTTCACAAGCTCTACGATCTGCGGTTGGCGGATCCCGACTTTTGAACTAGCGGATCCCTCCCATAAGGGAACCGCGGGATCCGTGGCATCTGATATGCAATACAGATTTAGCTACATCAAAATAGACTACTAGATCACCTCAAATAAGTCAAACATAAGATACTAGAACCAACTAAGTCTTTCTCTAATAATTGAAAAACCTCACCCTCATCCATAGCTTATCTAGGATATATTTTCGAAATATTTTTGATTTATCAACTAGTCAAAACTCACCATAATTCCGTTCAAACACTCACACATTATCTATCATGTTTGATAGCACTTAGTTAGGTATATCTTTTAATTTTAGCAAATTGATCTCAATCATCTTTGACTCAAAACTAGGCTTAAAAATTAGTTTTTCATTTCTCTTTATTTTTAAAGATTTTAGTAAATTCCTCTTAGGACATCATCTGACTTCTAGGACTTGTTATCACCATTTCTCCATATCAAATTAAATGGAATCCTTATCAAACATATAGTTAGACTACCCAAGGTCAATTTTCTTGGCCAAAACCATCATTAAGCACCATTACTTGTTATGGTTGAGGATTTGAGATATCCAACAGCTAAAGATCTCAAAATTAAGTCAAAACCTAGAAATCCATTGATAATAAACCTTACAAAAGCATAATCATTTCACCTAAAACACATCGATGGCAGAATCCACGGTCTTTAACTAGGCGGATCCTGTGAGAGGATCCGCGGCATCCGTAAACTGCAGAGCCTCAATCGGCTTCCATATTGATTCAAGTCACCTTTTGGTTCTCTAACCACTTTTAGCATTCATTTATTATCCTCCTAGAGTGATCAAAACCTTAAGAGCATGCCTAGTCTTCTAAGTGGCCAAGAATTTAATTTCTTAATTCAAATTATTCTTTATAAACCAAACAACCTTAGGATTAAGTCACCACTCTCACTTACATATCAAAAATCAGCAACTAAGAAGTTCTTGCAACCATTATCATCACTATGACTAAGGCTCTTAGCAACAA
The DNA here is from genome assembly GCA_022545495.1 of Chrysanthemum lavandulifolium. Classification (NCBI taxonomy): domain Eukaryota; kingdom Viridiplantae; phylum Streptophyta; class Magnoliopsida; order Asterales; family Asteraceae; genus Chrysanthemum; species Chrysanthemum lavandulifolium. Next base: position 245,222,244 of record CM040244.1, read on the forward strand.
CTCTTCAACCATAGGATCATCCAAAAGAAAAGGTCAAATGATCTATGAAATCTCATCCACCGAAACATCTCCCATTAGAGATAATGATGCTAGAATTTCACCTCATCAAACTCATCCAAAAGCTAAGAGAACCGCAAGGATTAGCATCAAACCTTTCGGACTAGAAAAAGGATCATCTAGTTCAAAACCAAACATGGCTAGTTCTAGCAAGCCATCAAAACCATCATTCATTGAGCATGGTCTACATTCGTCGAATGAGCCTCTCCCTCACCCAAACATCTATTCATTATTTCACTCACCACAAAGAAACTCTCATTCACCAACCCTTTCGTTAAATAGGGAACCACCTACAACACCAAATAGCCCATCATGGGAGACAAGGAACAACCTTGATCATATGGAAGAAGTTCCATTACCACCTCATTTTAGAACCACTTTCTACCTCTCAAAATGAAGACCATAAACACACATTGAGCCTCCTCAAAATATCCATTTCCTCCGGGCTCAAACCAAGACAATAATTGTCCAAATTGTCTAAACACTCAAGGACTTGTTCAAGAAGTACGAAATGAGATACATTTCATGTTTAATCATCTTCTTGCAAAGTTGGATCAAATCAACAAGTCCACTCATCCCTAGACTCATGCACATTTTAGCATTTTAAGTCTAGTAACTAGTTAGTATTTAGTGGTACTTGTATGTCCTAGTTCATTCTCTTAGTTTTAGAGATTTGTTTGGTTATCTCTTGTTTTATTGAATGAACATTTATATGCTTTGCTTATTTTGTGCGCTGTGCTCTTTATTGCACATATATTATCTCCACACTAGCATTGTTTGACACATCTTCATTGTTGAAGAAACTGTCAACAGACAGCCGGATCCCTCCATAATGCCTAGACGGATCCCTTCAAGAAGGGAACCGTGGATCAGAAGCACAAATTTCTACTAACTTGAGTTTTATTTGCAGGAAATTATGCATTATACTCTTGTTTTCTAACCTTTACTTTGTAGATTTTCAAATTAGCATATGAAGATTTTGACACCATAAAGCTAGGGGAGCTTTGTGTCAAGCGATATTACAAAAACATTTGCAACATTAAACCGTTTTGGATTATACTTCATGATACCCCATTGCATCTTTGCAAATCTTCAAGGGGAGCACGTTTTCATCACTTAGGCGAACCATTTTCAAACTTAATTGCAAACACAATTAGTTTATTTTACTTCATGTCCTTGGCCCTTTCAAAGGGATGGACTCGTCAAGGGGAGTTAAGACAGTACCATTCCGTCACTTGCTCTCTTTACATTTTACATACCTTTTCTTATAAAAATTGTGTTAGTTTCTTTTAACACTTTTGTTTCGACAAAAGGGGAGAAGAAAGTAAAACTACAAATTCAAACTTTTACAATTTTAGCTTTTCCTTAAAATAGTTTTATGTTTTGTCATCAACAAAAGGGGAGATTGTTAATACAAATAAGCCGTAAAACGTTTATTTATATTTTACGATCTTCTAATGTTTGTCGATAACAAATGTAAAATCATTTTAACGAAACAAATAGAATATGTAAATAGTTTGAGTTGATAGTTTCCTAACACACTTACGTTTTCACATAAAACACTAAAACAAGTATAAGTGATTTTATGATTTAAATACATATGTACAACAACTAGTGTTTACATATTGGGTTGTATATACTTAAACTAAGTATACTAAAATGGGTAAAACAAGTATATACTAAATGGGTAAAAACAAGCAAATGGTATTGACCCATAACCCATGGTTTTATATATACCACTTAACCAAGTTCAATGTATCTAGAAAGAAAACCATGGATCAACCCATTACCCATGACCCATAACCAAAAATACCCATGGGCAAAGAGGCGTTCCACGGATCCACGGCTTTGTGCTAGCGGATCCCAAGTGGAAGGATCCGTGGGATCCGAGGAACGAGAGAAATTTTCTCTATAAATAGAGAGCCATTTCTTCCTTTCTATTCATAACTTTACACATACTTTCCCAAGTATTCTAACCCTCAACCTCGGATCCAAGTGATCTATGTAGTTTGTCTTTTGTTTTGTGTGATCTTCTAGGTTCCTCTTTAAGGAGAGATCACCACTTCTTGAAGACGTGCAAGCTCAAGTCCATGAGTTGCCATGCTTCGTCATCATCAAGACAACTAAGGTTCTCTTGTTGATAGTTCTTCCTTTCTCCATAGATGTTGGGTTGAAGGCATTAGTGAAGAATGCCGAAAGTGTCAAGATGAAGGCATTAGTGAAAGATGTTCATCATTCATGTTTAGGCATTATTGAAGAATGCTAAAGGTGTCAAAACAAAGGCATTAGTGAAGGGTGTCAAGCGTTGTGTCAAAGGCATTAGTGAAGGATGCCGAAGAATCAAATCAAGTAGCATTTGGGAAGAATGCCTAGGTCGCATAATCGATGAGGTGCATCGTTATACATATAAGTATTTGTTTATTTACAAGGATGGTGATATCCTTGATGGTGTTGTAACAAGGAGTAGATCTCCTTGAGATTAGGTGTCGTGTCGTGAAGGGTAGTAGTTCCTCCATAGTAATGGAACTAGGTACTTAGCCTAGTACCTAATAAAGGGTAGGCAACGTTGTGATAGGATTAGTTCTCCTTGGTGTGAAAGAACTCGGTGGTTAGCCTAGCACCGTATAAAGGGTAGGCGACGTAGTGATATGTGTGGTTCCCTTTGGTGTGAATGAACTCGGTATTTAGCTTTGTACCAGAAAACGGTTAAGCGACGTTGTGAAGGCTTCTCTGCCATAAGGAGTTGGTGTAGTGCTTTCAAACTCTCGAGTAGGTGACTCGGGGAGTGGAGTAGGGCAAGGAAGATGTCCTTGTAGCCGAACCACTATAAATAACTTGTGTCGTGTTACATGTTTATATATCTATCTATCAACGTCCAACATAAACAACCAAATAGATTGACATAAGTCGATCTAAATATTTAAAAGGAAGTTTTAAATTGGTAAAACTATTCAACCCCCATTCTAGTTTTCCACAAACCCCTTTTCGCTTAGTATACGAGAAGGCGTGCCACCTCCCTATTGAACTTGAGCAAAACGCATATTGGGCACTTAAGGCTGTAATATGGATTATTACGAGCGGTCAAATAGGTTCTACCGCTTCAAGAATTGGATGAACTAAAATTTGAGCGTATGAATCGTCGATCACATACAAAGAAAGGGCAAAAATGGCATGATCAATGAATAAAAATCCTAAAGAGTTTTGGAAGGAGATAAGGTGCTCTTGTATAATTCAAGGCGAGATTATTTCCGAGAAAACTCAAATCGAGATAGTATGGACCTTTTTAGGTAAAAAGTAGATGAGCAATGGGCGGTGGTGCTACTAGACCACGATGGAAATTTACGTAAATGGACAGCGTGTGAAACATTATCGATTGGATAATAATGAAATGGTGAACGATGAAGATATTGTTTTAGAAGGAGATGACGGTAATGAAGTTACGTAGGAGCACGACTATGAGTCTAGCTACAAGACTCATAAATAAAGAAAAGCGCTTCGTGGGAGGCAACCCATGCTTAATTGTTTGCTTGTTAGTGTCATATATCTTTTATTGATTGTTTATTCTCATGTTTAAATTTGTAAAAATGCTTTATTTTGTTTTTAACCTCGTGTTAATTGCATATAAAGGTATTTTACATAAAGGATAAGTGTAGGGAGGATTACACATGTTTTCAAAAGAAACGTAAACATGAGAATTTCAATTAATTAAAAGATATATATGTGTGTTTGTTCAAGTCAAATGCTTGTATCGAGTCATAATGGATGTTTTGCGAATTTTTCATTCTAAAGATGTAAATTTTTCGAATTTTTTCGAAAATCGAGACCGGTTTTGTCGGGATAACTTTGGCGTCGAGATCACAACTTTGGCGTCCAGAAGGAGTAAAACAACAGTTAATTTTTGCTCATTTTACGAGCTACTTATAAAATTTTGGAAATTTCCGGTCTTAATTTTCGTAATTGTAAACATCCATTCCACAAGCATTATATCCTAGTTTAATAGAGTCTTATATATATTATTACATGATTTTATCACGAAGGTTTCGTTTGTTTTCTTCAAGTGTGCGGGTTTAATTTATTAACAAGAAGATACATAAGATTAGAAGGAGTTTTCACGCATACATTCTTCTTGGAAAGGATTTAACCACCACTTTACACGGATCCTACCGAGCTAATCGGGGTGTATTAGTTTCTTCGCTTTTTATTACCTTCTATTATCATAACTTTGATACTTCGGGGAACATTGGGGACAATGTTCATTTTAAGTGTAGGGAGGAAAATAAAGCGGGAACTTTGAAACTATGCTTATCCTTGACTATTTGCTTTGTCCAATTGTATTTGTGTAATAAACCATGAGAAAATGTCGGTTAGGGTAATTTTGGCACCAAATTTAAAATTTTTCATGACATATAGGAGTGGGCCATTAGTCTTAACAAAAGCGTCTCATGGATAGGAAGTTATACGACTAGAACAAAAACCCTTTACCACCCAAATTCCACCCAAAATGTAAGGATCGCCCTTAGATTAGTAGGAATTAAAGCATTCATCTTTAATTCTTAGAGTGTGAACCGGTAGTATAATAGATTCTAGAACTTGTTTTATGATGCATCCCGAGATCGCTAGTAAGACTACACTTGTGTAGTTAGGAATAACTAAATGATAAGATGCATTAGGATAACCCTTGTTTGATACACGTAATATAATTACTTCTTCCACATCGGTTGAGTAATTCCCCACACCTTTGCGTTGTACTCATCCTTAGTACACGATACCCTAGTTAACCCTCGAGCCTATCCTTTTCGCGGTTCTCGTGATGTTTGATTTTACGGAATATCAATGAAGAGCATTGTTTACACCCCACCCCAAATGTACACCCAAATAGCCTTAGCCTACCTTGTATGCACTCACTTTTAGTGCATTATTGTTATCACCCTAAAACCCTTACTTCAATTATCTAGTTGCTTGCATGAGTTGCTAAGTCGAGTCATATCCTTTTGTACAGTTTTGGGACGATTGGGACTCATGGGAAAGTTAAAGTTTATGAAATGACGGGAGAGAGCGTTAAATTCAAATTCCTTTATTTGCGTAATAATGTACTCCAAGTGTTTTGATCTTTTCAATTCGGGTCAAATTAGTGTTAGAGTAATAAAAACTCAAGTGTAGGGATGTGCCTATAAATCACTATCATTTTGATGTTACCGTAGAGGATGGTAGAGTAAAAGTATATGAATGAAAAAAAAAATCGAAAAAAAATAGAAAAAGAGAAAAAGAAAAAAAAATAGAGTGTAAAAAAAAACATACGGGCTACCATCCTACATCTATCTTTAAATTTATGTTTGTTTGTTTCAGTTATCTAGAGTTTAGAGTGTCGAGTCTTGGCTTAGCAACGCCATTCTTCGTATGCTTGTAACATAAAGATTTTTTACTTGCCACCACTAAATAGCCTATCCCACCAAACCCTTTGTTTCCTTACCGTAAGCCTAACATTACAACCCTTTAAAGACCTCTTTGACAGTCTTTCCTAGGTGCTTACGCCAAAGCGATGGAGGTTTGATCTATTCTCAAGCCTATGGTAATCTATGTACTAGGACCGGTTAATGAGTATTTATCTTCCATTTCCAACTTGTTATATTTCATATACACCCGAGAGATGTGAGTATCCAAACACCCCATGTGAGGTGCTAGTATATAATTTCCGTGCTTGTTATGACTTTTGCGGGGCTTATATGTGTTGTGGACTGTTTTAAACCAATGCTTCATGACCCCTAACTTATAAATTAATTGACTAAAAGCACATTTGCTTGAGGACAAGCAAATACCAAGTGTAGGGATATTTGACAAGGTTTTAAAATGTACCTTTTTGAGGGGTCGTTTAAGCCCTTATTTGATCACTTTTGTATCCGTTATTACTTAATATCGTTCCTTTTCACTTTTAGGTCTCTTGAAGGCAAATTCTTTGGAATGGCACTTATTTGGACGAAAAGGCGTGGATATCTGAAGAAAATGGCCAAAGTCAAGAATCGAGCCACTCGGATCTTTGAAATACAAGGGACGGCGTCGGTGTTAAGCGCGACGCCGTCGCATCACTTTTGTGACGGGTCAAGAGCCAAATTGCTTATTTTCAAGTGACGGTGTCGCTTTAAAAGAGTAGGTCGTCGCAATTCGAGACGACCTAGATTTTATCCAGACGGCGTCGAGATCAAGGGACGGCGTCACAAGCATAAGGTGACGCCGTCGCAAGACTAACGTGGCCAAGACGAAACTCTAATGACGGCGACCCGGCGTCACAAATCATAAGGTGGCGCCGTCGCGATTGTAATCTTATATATAGAATCAATTTTTCGGTTTTAGAGGGTAGTCTTTTGGAGTAAAACCTAAACCGAACCAACGCTGCCTTGTACAAGATTTTAGGGTTCCAAACCCTATCTTACATCAAGATAAGTGTTTTACTTCATTAATTCAATTATGTCTTCAATTACTTGTGTGTATGCTTGCATGTTCTCCATGTCCGGCTAATTTACTTGTGTGTTTGCTTAGGGAATATGAAACTTAATTATTGAATATTGATTGGTTGTCTCTTATCTTAATTGTTAATGATCTAGTAATGCGATAGGTCATTCGTTATGTAGTTAATGCTTGATTAATCTTTGTGAACCTTAGACTATAACACCTAGAGTAGTTGTAGGCTAAACCATCCAAAGAGTACCTTAGAGTTAGAGTTTATAATTCCTAGAGATTTTGTAGATGAGACCCTTTGGTAGTTTCAAAGAGTTAGGGACAAATGCACACCCTACGACTTTAGACACACAACGCGATTAAGAATAAGGACGTGACAATTCAACCATCAATAGGAGATAATTAAGGAGTAATACAACCTAAGTAAACACATCTTTAAACTATCATACGAGCACACAATAATTAGACATAGACTACATACACCTTAGATTAGACAATTAGATAAGTAGAGTAATCGGTAGAAATACCAACCCCCAAATCCAAACCCCGAGATTCGTACCTTTTCAATTTCTAAAAAACATAAAAAGATAAAAAATAATCTTCCTCAACCCCAACCTTAGCGTAGTAACTTCTCACTAGCATTCCTATTCCTCTAGAGAATGATATCAATACCCGTGGCTTACCCTAATACTACACTACAACGATTAGGTTCACTGCCTAGGGTGTTATAAAACTTGCTCGAAGAAAAGGAAGTTCCTTTGACCCCGAACGACGCGTGTAGCGTTATCAGGTGGCATTTGGAAAAAACGGACGCGCCCACTGCTGTGCTATTTCATCTTGCTTTAAATATTTATAAAACTTAGATAACTTAGGATAGACACATACTAACGGGCAGAGTACCCGATCAGATGTAGTAAAGCCTTAGGTAAATCTGAGTATCGTCCCAAAAGAGTTGAGACCTTGAAAGAACTAAGATGATTAGAAAAGATATTGATAATATATGGTTATGACATAGTTGATATAATCCATAGCTAGGCTATTCACTTGCTTACACAGACACCAGAAATTTAGGGAAAAAAGATAGATAAACAAAGCTTAATAAAGAATACAAATATGAATTGATTCCCGATACCATGGTTCAATATAGTGGTTAATTATCACCAGAATCCTTTGGTCGATTCGTCACGGCCTATGGTTCTTAGATTCCTCACAAAGATGAGCAGGTCACCCGGGATCATTTGGCAACCTAATAGCAGTCATTAAGCACCAAATATACTAGATCTAGACGGTGGGAACCCGGCCATTAGGAACTTAGATTACCCCTAACCTCTTAAATACCTCCACTTGATAAGTGATCATTTGGTCAGTTCGCACACGAAGAGTGGTCGTACTATGGCCAATTCCTCCCATACTTCGCTATCTAACAGACTGGGGCCAGTTGGTCATATCTCCCTGCCCTTTAGATACTACCAAGGCTAGCGATCTAAGAAAAGACTAGCAAATGTCTATAAATAATTATAGAGAATATCAATAACATAAATGCAAACTTTAATTAATTATATGAATTCATAGTATAAGTTCTAGAAAAATATAAAAAGAATCCAAACTCGAATACAAAGGAAATCTTAGACGAGGACTTCGTTATTCAGTGCTCCTAAACCATGCTTCTTCTTCTGTGTTTTGATCTCCCCAAAACCTAGAAGGTTTGGAAAAGGAGAGATATCTAAAAATGATGAAACCATCGACTATTTATAGGCTTCAAACTAGTTACGGCGTAACTTTATTAGGTAGTTACGTCGTAACTTCTTTCAATCTTCTGTGCTTATCCATGGTTACGGCGTAACCTTAGCTGGGGTTACGCCGTAACTCCGTAATCTAGTGTATTTCTTCATTACGCGTAGCCTAGTCGAGGGACTACGCCGTGGTCTTTGTTGATTTGGTGCTTATCAGTAGTTACGGCGTAACTTGAGATGAGGGTTACGCCGTAGCCTTCGTAATCTTTAGTTGCGTCGTAACTTCATCACTTGTTTACGCCGTAGTTAAGAGACAATCATATCAATAGGGCCTGAAAACGTCCAATTGCAGCTTCCTTACTTCGAATGCGACCTGAAATGAAATAATAAGGAATAAGGATGTTTTCATTAGTAATTTACTCAAAATGTGATTATATAGGGGGAATTCACGCTTAGAAAATCAGGATTATTTGATGTTATCAAATATCCCCCGACTTAAACTCTACTTGCCCTCAAGTAGACCAATTTAGACTGCAAAAGATTCATCCTTGAAGAATGCGCAGTTTTAATTTCCATGCTAGAATATTAATAAAAGCCGAACACCTCACGAAATGGGAACGAAAACACTCTCACTCATCCTATTATAAGTGTTAATTTCGGGGTGATCACTCAATTGCGTGGACATAGTAAGTATTCTATCATAAGCTTGACAATTACACACAACTCCACCACTAGAGCTAAGGTTAAGACAAATGTTTAGAAAGCAATGTTGGGTTGAGTTTCAAAGGCTTAGGGGTGGCGTCATTACTAACGTGTCACGGCGAAGTGGACAAAATCAATGATACATGACCAAATCCATGGCCAAGACATCAAGGATTGCTCGTTGCATCACCTAGACACGCTTCACGACAAAAAGGGTAAGGATAGGCATGGGATATTTTAATGGGTGAAAAGAAAAGGAAAACAATAGTTTCCATCGTCCCACCAATAATTCAAGGTTCATCTTCATATGGTCAATACATGTCACCGGAATCCACCATTATTTATTCTTGAACTATTCTTCCAACCTTCGAGTGTGATCGAGAAGATTATTCTTGATGCCAATTTCTTCATATAGTGCTCATAATTCTTCGCACAGATAACAATTTCTTTTTTTTTTAACATAAATGCAATAGATGCAACGATATGCTTCCCCCACTTGAACTGAGCATAAGGTTATAACTTGGGGGTCTTTGACGATCTTTAGCGAGATGTAGATGATGAGGAACGCCTTTTAAAACTTAATTTTGAACCTCAAACAATGGTGAACAATGGCTTCAAGGTAAAAAGGTAAAACTACACGGTAGGCTAAGGTGCAAGGGTGTAACGAAAATAAGGGTTAGAAAATGAAATGATAGGCTCAAAAAGGGTGTAACTAGGGGTATCGTGCACTAAAGGTGAGTGCAACAAAAAGGGTTAACACGGAGGTCGAAAATCCAATGCGACTAATCGATAAACGCACACAAGTGAACATATATGGGCTATTTGGGTTTAATCCTAAAACATTTACTTTTTTCAAATCGCCTTTTTCATATGCACCAAGCTAACTTGATACACTACTCGTTTATGGTCTAGAAGTGATGTAAAAGCCAAGTTCTAAAGTTTACAATACTATTGGCACACTCAATTTATGGTAGATTTGGGTAAAATGGGGGAAACGGAAAGGCTAAATCTCACCAATGGCAATAAGGGTTATAGTGTGCTCGGCTTTAATTATGTGATTCTTGATTGGTTAAAAATATGACAATTTTTTTTCAAATAAGCTTAAATTCTGAAACCAACTAGAAAATTAGGGCAAGTAAGCTAAGTAATCATACACTTCATTTCTATTCCTATCCCCTCACTTGAAGTGTACAAAGTCCCATTTGTACGAAGAAAAAGGAAAAATAAAATAGAAATGAAAAATAATCAAGAAAGAAATAAACTCCCCTCTCGAATGGTTGCCCAAGATGTCTCACTAAAGGTTGAAGGTGGGTCATGGGGTAGCTAATGTGTATCGTTTCCAGGGACGGGCCTTAGCTAGTTGTGTTGCTTCAAAAAATTGCCTACTGCAGCAGAGGTTACGGCGTAACTGATCCTAAGGTTACGCCGTAACTGCATCACAGAACCAAAACCTGCCCTGCACAGCATATAAGGAAAATTTTGTACCCGACGGGTACAATGGGTGATAGATCATACAAATATCCAAATAGTTAAGTTATTACAGACACGAGTATCAAATTGTTTTAAAATTGTTTCAAATTATTTCATCAAATAGGGAAATTAATCGTCCCTAGGAAGATCATGATCCATTGAGTGGAATTGGGAGGGCTCATATGGAGTGCTCGTGGTGCTTCCAGGGGTGGCACCGGGCTGCATGAATGCCACTCCTCCTTGGACTCCGATATCGGGGATGTTGGGCTGGTACACATACTCCGGACCTTCCCACCTAGGGTGGCTCAAATGCATGTGTTGTAGCATTTGGCTAGTCCGATCCGCACTCTAATGAAAGAAATCTTGTTAGAGCTGCTGCACCTGATCCAATGTACCTGAAAAACCCTCAAACTGGTTACTAAGACCATAAAGACCCACTTCGAGGCTTTCAATCTCCTCGTTGAAATGGGTTGACATTCCCTCGATCCTCTCATCAATGATCTGCAACCTCTCCCCTACATTCACAAGGGTCCTTCTTCGTCCTCTGGGCGCCTGCTCTTCGGCTTCATCTTCACCATCACCTCCAGCACCACTTGCTTCCCCGACTTCTCTCCTCGGGGCAGTCCTAGCCAACTCAATCACTCCATAAATGTCCTGGGTGCAGATCCCGAACTCGACTAGCTTAGATAGCCATATCAAACTAGTCTCCCTACCTCGGGTCACCCTAGCTAAAGCTGCATCGGTCATAAGATCAAAACTCCTAGCCAACCTCCCAATAAAGTGAGCCCCCTGCAAATGACTCCTAGATGAAAACACCTTAGCACCAACACCCATAAACCTCGCCAAATAGAAAGGAACATCAATGTGGTGCCCTCATTCCATGCCCTGCATTAGGTAAAGATCATCCATAGTCATCTTTTCTTTGGCGGAGTGTCTTGCTTGAATAGAGCAAGCAAGCAAGCGGTGCACCAGTCGACGAATGAGGCTTCTCACCATAACGTAGGATGGGTGGGCTCTTTGAATCATAACCATCCATGACAGCGATCTGGTTGAAATAAGCAGCAAGGTCTTGAGTCTCATCCCTTCTTCTCCAACAAGTGTGATTGAACCGACCAAAAGCCTCAGTTTCCATTTCCTCCTCTATATACAAATCCATCCTCGTAGTAAACTGCTTAAGAGTCAAACTTCTCCAAACGCCCCCAAGATGGAAAAACACTGATTCTACATCATCATCCACAATATCAGTACAGAATTCTACACTAGCAAGGAATTCACGGACGTACTCCGGTATGACCGGCTCAGTGATCCTGAATAGCCTCAACCATGCACTACACGTGAACTCCCCAACATTACACGTGAACTTAATTTTGCAAAACTTCCTTAATATCCTACTAGCTTTCCCGTTTGCCAAAGTACCAAATGCATCAAAATCAAGTGCTTCGGGTTGACTGATATTCTTTCACCTTAATTTCGTACTCTTCCACGCACATTTGCCTAATACCGGCATCGGTGTGCCAAGAACCTAAACCAATTTGTGGGATTGTTTGCACCGAAAATAAGACAAATAACGATGAAGTCACGAGACCTTCGATGTCAAGCTACGGTGTAACCAAAACAAGAGTTACGCCGTAATTAGGCAATTTCAAAGGTTACGGCGTAGCTAAATCAAGCGCTAAAATGGTTACTGGCGTAACTAAACCCCGATTCTGTAGTAACTTCCCGTAAACTCGGCACCTCGGATGTTTCAATTACGCAATAGATTACGCGGAACCAACAATTTTTCCAAGTGGTAAAAGTTTTGATAAAATTTTAACCTATTAGTACTGAAGGACCGCACCTAACCCACTAAGTTTGTGTTTGACCCAAAACCCTATTTAAATAAAGCCAAAACACCCAAATCGAACCAAAGTGATAGGACACGAATCAAAATAACATGGGGAAAATCGTCAAAATCATCAATTAATCAACCCAATCTCAATAATTTATTCAAATAGGCAAGATCCCTAAAATATTAAAATATAAACCCTAATTGAAATAATTGACATAAACAAATCAAAAAGAGTAGTGATAGATCTTACCAGCCATGGAGAATGATTAGATAAAGGGATCTTGATGGAAAAATTTTTTGAGAAAAATTTACTGTATGGGTAGGCGGTGAAAGTGTATGTGTAAAACCTAGTTCTTATTCCGTAAGGTTTTATACCGCCAAGATAGTTACGGCGTAATTCGATTAAATAGTTACGTCGTCACTAATATTTTTAGAATATTAAATGGTTGTGAAAGGGTTACGTCGTAATCCTAATAAGGGTTACGCCGTAATTAAATTTTTAATTTTAATCAAAGGTCAGATTTTTATATATTTGATTGTATAGTGGTTACGTCGTAACTCTGAAAAGAGTTACGTCGTAACTAATTAGTCAAAAAGATTTTATAATAATTTTAATAAATTGCAATATGGTTACGTCGTAACCCATGAAATGAGTTACGCCGTAACTAGGGGTGCTAATCGGGTCGGGTTGGTCGGGGTTCGGGTCAAACGGGTTGGGTCCAAGTCGGGTCGAGGCTAAAAATAATATTCCCGAACCCGACCCTATTTGAACTCGGGTTAGTCGGGTTCGGGTCAAGTCGGGTCGGGTTCGGTCTCATGCCATTTACAAAATCATAGAATTTAATTTCTAAAATAACACATGTATAAATGACACATTTTTTGGTTGCATTTGTTTGTTACATATTTTTTGATACAAGCTGTTTTCTTGTTCCTATAAAATTGAAAGAAACACACTCACGTTGTCAAATATAAGGTTTTAATTCATATATGTGTAATGCATGCATATTCAACGTTCATATAAATGCCTTTAAACATATTTTAAAACAACATTAATTAGACTTTTAAAGAATACATTCAACAATTAAAATTAAATAAAGATTTACAAAAATAAAAAAAAAAAAAAATCCTAACTCGGGTTAGTCGGGTTGACCCGAATCCGAATAAGCAAAATATTTGAATCCGATACCCAACCCTAGTTCGTACTCGGGTTAAACGGGTTGACCCAATTGACCCGAAGTTAGACTTTGGACCAGTAACCGACCGATTATCTTTAGTCGGGTTGGTCTGGTCAGTCGGGATTTTGACACCCCTAGCCGTAACTAATAGCGTCAGAATATGAATTATGTATAATTGCAATAAGAGAGATTAGAAACGTACCTTATGGAAGTGCTCAAATCTCTTAACAAGGTGAATATGAAATACCTTAGATCTTTCATTAAGCTGCTCCCCTAAGTGGCGTAAAAAAGGCGATGTGCTATTTCATCCACGCTTTTAATATTTATAAAACTTAGATAACTTAGGATAGACACATACTAACAGCAGTGATGCCGATCGGATGTAGTAAAGCCTTAGGTAAATCCAGTATCGTCCCAAGAGAGTTGTGACCTTGAAAGAACTAAGATGATTAGAAAAGATATTGATAATATATGGTTATGACAAAGTTGATATAATCCATAACTATGTTATTCACTTGCTTACACAAACACAAAAAATTTAGGGAAAAGAGATAGATAAACGAAGCTTAATAAAGAATACAAATATGATTGATTCCCGATACCATGGTTCAATATAGTGGTTAATTATCACCAGACTCATTTGGTCGATTCGTCATAGCCTATGGTTTTTAGATTCCTCACCAAGATGAGCAGTCACCGGGATCATTCGGCAACCTAATAGCGGTCATTAAGCACCAAATATACTAGATCTAGACGGTGGGAACCCGCCATTAGGAACTTAGATTCCCCAACCTCTTAAATACCTCCACTTGATAAGTGATCATTTGGTCGGTTCGCACACGAAGAGTGGTCGTACTATGGCCAATTCCTCCCATACTTCGCTATCTAACAGACTGGGGTCAGTTGGTCATATCTCCCAGCTCTTTAGATACTACCAAGCTTATAATACTACCAAGGCTAGCGATCTAAGAAAATACTAGCAAATGCCTATAAAGAACTATAGAGAATATCAAAAACATAAATGCAAACTTTAATTAACGATATGAATTCATAGTATAAGTTCTAGAAATATATAAAAAGAATCCAAACTCGAATACAAAGGAAATCGTGAGCGAGGACTTCGTTATTCAAATGCTCCTAAACCATGCTTTTTCTTCTTACGTGTTTGATCTCCCAAACCCTAGAAGGTTTGGGAAAGGAAGATATCTAAACCGATGAAACCATCGACTATTTATAGGCTTCAAACTAATTCTGACGTAACTTTTTGAAGTAATTACGCCGTAACTTCTTTCAATCTTCTGTGCTTATCCATGGTTACGGCGTAACCTTAGTGAGGGTTACGCCATAGCTTCGTAATCCAGTGTATTTCTTCATTACGGGCGTAGCCTAAGGCTGAGAACTACGCCGTGGTCTTTGTTGATTTGGTGCTTATCAGTAGTTACGGCATAACCTGAGATGAGGGTTACGCCGTAGCCTTCGTAATCTTTAGTTGAGTTGTAATTCATCACTTGGTTACGCCGTAGTTAAGAGACAATCGTATCAATAGGGCCTGAAAATGTCCATTTGAAGCTTCCTTACTTCGAATGCGACCTGAAATGAAATAATAAGGAATAAAGATGTTTTCACTAATAATTTACTCAAAATGTGATGATATATAGGGAAATTAACGCTTAGAAAATCAGGACTATTTGATGTTATCACCCACCATGGTTGCAACCCCAACAGGTTTCCGTGACAAGGTATAGGATGTCTCGCTTTTAACATGACCCATTGAACCTCATCATAGCCCCTAATTATCGTGGAATTTCCCAATATTGTGAAACAGATAAGCCACCAGGCAAAGCCCAAGGAAATTTCTGTTTCTTCACCGACATCAAATAAAACACAACGGAGTTTCATACTGTTCTCCCATCAGGGCCAACCAAAATATGAGGCTCAGACATGGAAGTAACCCAGAAAAACAGAGTACATCCGGCATGGCTGCAAACCGAGTAGGTTGCCATGCCACGTTCTAGACAACTTTATTTTTTCCGGAGCTCATATAAACTCATCATTGCCTCTTCCGTATTGATGTCCACAACCTTTTATCGAATAAAGTCCAATAACATTAGGGTTACAACAGGAAGTAAACCGAAAAAACAGGGTACATCCGGCATGGCTGCAGACCAAGCAGGTTGCCATGCCAACTTCTGGAGAGCCTCAGTTTTTTCATAGGCCGTGTAAAGTCACCGTTGCCGCATCAGTAGCGATGCAACAACCTGATAAGCCCTACAATTCCATATGCAACAATCGAAACATGTACAGGGTGAATAAACGTTAGAAATAGGGAACATGCAAGTTATGAAGATGTGATACTACTCATTTTTCAGGAATGCATCTGAAACATAGAAGTGTTCTTAAGCTATTCATCCTAGACAATTTCCATGGTTAAAGTTTGATGGAACTCGAGAAGAGTTCATGAATTCACATGGGAACGTGAAAATGAACTCAAATACACCGTCAGCAGACAACACTCACTAAACTTCGGGACTGTAAGATATTAGTTTTCACATACACATCAAACCATAACAACAAGGTGGCGAATACGTGGAATTCTAGAGAGAGAAAGTTAGAGGTTTAGGGAACTTTAGTGAGAGAAAGAAAATTCTTATTATGAGCTCCAACTCTCTACCTTGGAAGGTAGAGAGTATTTATAGTCTTACAATAAGCGCCACACAACGGGTGTGGATCGGGCATCTGAGTGGGTAAAGACCCGTCCAGTCCTCCACGGTGTCACTTAACTAAATACTACTTAACTTAAAATAACTATGAATACGAGCTTTCTAACGATTACATATACTTGAGGTGACCGACTCTTCAATACCGGAATTTCTAATTCTAACAATCTCCCCAAGGAGGTCACCTCAATCATGTACTAAAATTACATTGAATACAAATAGATATTACATTAACAATTGATCTTGCATTCTTGATGTAGTAGTTTGCCTTGAAGCTCGTAGTCATTGATTCTTCTCATTGCATGTTTGGTTAATCCAGTGGAGGTCTTTTCTTGATCCACGTGATAATAATATTGAGCCGACTTTTGAGATCATCGGCAATCAAAATCTCGGATCACCCTTTGTTGTGTTGCCATCATGTGAAGTTGTGACTTTCGGGCGACATGCTCACATTACGGATCATGATATCTTCACATCGTAACGGAAGCTTTCGTTGAATCATGATTTCTCAAGAGATGAATGTGTAGAGTGAGCATGCGGCTATGGAATGACCGCTTCATTACGATCATTACCAAGCGTCGGGTGTACTGCATACAAGATTAGCAATAAATCGCGAAAGTGTCTTTGATCACTTCGTTGAATTGAGTACATGGCCCACGGTTCCCGTTGATCGATACAAATCTTACTGTGATCGGTATAATTCGAAGAATTTCCTTGACGAGGGTTCGCGAATGCTCTATTTGTTCTCAAACCGGAGCATCTCAAAGAAGACAACACGGAGTGAGTGAACCGGTAATTTATGTCCACCGATTGATGAAAAGAGATTTGAAAAGCGATCGTGTATTGCTCAATAGAGATGGTTTTTGCAATACAACGAAGGTTTTATTGAAAATCAATTATCAATCATAAAAACACCTTTGATTTGAAAAATGAGTACACGGTCAATGTGCTAAAGAAAAGAGTTGTTAAGCACAAAGACCGGTTTTTCAAAGGTATCCGTCAATCCATAACTGAACGAGATTGATTCAAGAGATTGAATCGCCCCATTGTTTACATTCGGTTGTCACATGGTTGATCTATATAATAGATCTCACATGCCACCTACCGAGAGCTTGTTTGATGTTGGCTCGGAAGGTTTTCCATCTTCACCGTGAATATGTTCACATATCACTCGGATGTTCGAGCAAAACCACAAGGATAATCGTGGGACTCAAGAAATAATCTCTCTTTCCACATTGTGTGAAGCAGAGTATTCATTGAAAGTGTCCTAATGAGATTTATTGATGATCTCGTGGCTCTAGACTCAATTTGTGCATATTTGGATCTGTGTGGGAGACTAGGGAGAGGTCTCCTTCTTCAATATCAACAATCTCTAGAGAAAGTCAATAGATAATGTCGGTTCGCGTGAGAATGAAACAAGTCCTTTTAAGAGGAACTTGAGTAGTTTGGAAAGTTGAAGTGCGATCGTCCTTTGGGTCCATGACGTCTTGTCTTCAATACCGATGTTACCATCGTAGCATATGAATTGAACCCGGTTTACGCCTAAGGTTGAATAAATGGAGGGCTATTTGTTTTCACCCTTTTCTCATTCAATTCTTTTAATTCTTCAACCCCTTGATTGCTTACGAGACTTCATTGCAAGATCCTTGTTGGGTTTGTTCCACTACTTGCTCTGTCTCGATCCGCACTCTTCCCATATCTCACTTTTCTCCTTTTATCATCATACCTAAGGACTTCTACACTAACTAGTGGATTGTCCTGGTAGATCCCTCCGGATTTGGCGGATCATGGGTACCAATACCTAACCTTATCATCCTTATATCACCGTACATAAAGTAAAGTTGGTCGGTCTATTTGGTATTGTTCATCTGCCATTGGAATCAATTGAAAGCCATTTGAAAAATCAATCCAGATACTTGTGATATATTATCAAAATATTTTGTACCTGAATTGTTTTTGATATTTTTAGAATAAGTGCTCCCCCTCAACATGTGCATTTTGAAAAATTGAAATCGTTTGTCACATGTGGGAATGACAGCATGTACATCCTTATAAAACCATTTACCGAATTATCAGTTTAAATTCAATTTAAATCACACATTCTCCCCGATCACAATTATCAAATCATTTGAGATTTGTGATCTCTTATAATTTAAATTGATTTTGAAAGCTTTAAGGAGAATTTTGACTTGATTATGAAAGCGTTTTAAGCGATAAGGATCGGATTTAAGACTTAAAACTCCATTGGTAAAACATGCATGAATATCTTTTGAAAACAATTTAATGCCAAATAACTTCTTTATTTAATTGAAATCATTCTCCCTCAATCAATGACATAGGTTGTTGATTGAGAGATGAGATTTTGACAAATAAGTCGATGATTATCAAAAATAGAGACCGAGTTATTTTTCAAAGCGATTAGTTTTCAATGAGATAAATGTTTATAGAATCGAGCATGGAATTTGAAAATATGGTAAAGCATAGCTCTGTTCTTTCTTTGAAAAGCGGAGTTCTTGCTGAAATGACAATAAACCATATTTTCTCTTTCTCCCAAAATTTTTAATTTTAATTTTTTTTTTTTTTTTTTTTATATATATATATATAAAATTCGAACAACATCTAAAGTCTCGTGTCATTCTTTGAATGACAACATCAAGACCGTAGATATTATCGAATCGAGAGAAACAAGACAAAATGACAATATTTTTTTTTTTTTTTGAAGATTTTCGAAATTTTTCAAATTTTTATGGATTTTGAAAGTTTTATATTTTTGTATTTTGATTTTCGAATAGATATATACAAGAGATAGATGAAGATAGACCTTTACTCCTCGTCTTCCTCCACGAAGGCGTTTGAGTGTTCGGTTGAAGGCTTTTCAAGCCAAGGCGTGGAAGAATAAACTCAAAGCGTTCTCTTGGAAGAGCTTTGGTGAAGATGTCGCTAAGCGATATTCGGACCTCACAAAATAGAGTTCCACCACACCTTTTCCACTTGTTCCACGATGAAATGATGTCGAATGTCGATATGCTTTGCTCTTGAGTGTTGAACATTGTTGCATGAGAGAGCAATGACACTTTATTATCACGATGCGGAGGATTTTGTTGAATACAAAGCCATAGTCGGATAATTGAGATCTCATCCATAGGATTTGAGCACAACAGGATGACATGGCTATGTATTCACCTCTGTAGAGGAAATAGAAGTACTCATTTGCTTCTTTGAAGACCGACTCACAAGCTTATCACCAAAACCGACCACCTCGGATGTACTTGACGAGTATCTTGACACCGCATGATCAACATACGCATAGGTCGTTAGTGACATCCGGTGTCCTTCGGGTACCAAAGACCCATATTGATGGTTCCTTGGAGATACCGAAGACCCTTTTAACCGCTTCAAGGTGCTTTTAGTAGGCTTAGCACGGTATCTAGCACACATGCAAACAATGAACAAGATGTCGGTCTAATAGCGTTGAGGTACATCGGGACCCAATCATACTACGATATTTCGTTTGGTCAATCATGATCCACGAGTGGTCCTCATCTAGTTTGGTTCGATCAATCATGGGGGTGTCAGCGGTCACTTGAATCAAATCCAAATTTCTTTAAGATCTCATTGCATATTTAGATTGATTTATGAAAATGCCTCCGGGACTTTGTGAAATTTGTAATCCCAAGAAAATGACATTTGTCCCATCATTGACATTTGAAATTTTGAACTCATTTCATTAGAAAACGATCACATTCCATTGGGTGCATCGAGGCAAAAATAATATCATCAACATAAATTTGAACATGAATTAAATGTTTGCACGACTTCACGGTGAATAATGTAGGATCAATCGCTCCTTTGATAAATCCGGTAGATAGAAGAAACTTTGTGATGTATCATACCATGCCCTTGGAGCTTGCTTTAAATCGTAAAGGGCCTTCTTCAAACGATAAGCGTGAGTAGGATGCTCTTGATTTACAAATCCTTCGGGTTGGGCGGCGTGAGCGACTTCTTTAAGGTCTCCGTTCGAAATGCCGTCTTCACATCCATCGATGACTATCATGTTCTTACTAGCGACATTAGCCAAAAGATTACGATTGCCTCGATTCGAGCAAGCTGGAGCAAAAGATTCTTCAAAGTCAATACCCTCCTCTTGGCGGTATCCTTTAGCAACTAATCGAGCCTTGTTCTTCAACACATCACCATGCTCATCAAGTTTCACTTTGAAGATCCATTTAAGAGCAATAATCATAGCACGACTGGGCGGTACTAACTCCCATACATCAAGTCGATCAAACTCATGAATTTTATCTTGCATGGCATTGAACCGCTATCTTCATTCATGGCGGTTTTAACATCTTTTGGTTCGATCTTAGATAGTACGGAGTTGAAGAAGCACCATAAGGCATCGGTTGCAAGTTGTTTGCGTGTTGATACTGGACGAGAGGATTTCCAATGATGTTGTCTAGTGGGTGATCATGAGTCCATTTTCTAAGGTGTTCATGTGGCGATGGTTGAGGGGTGAAGTAGCAGAGTCGATGTCTCACGAAGAAGATGGTTCGATGATGATTCGGGAGAAAATATGTTTTCAAATGGAGCATCTTGAGAGTACCAAAGGGATTAACTTCATCATTGATGCGAAAGCAGTTCCATGATGTATATTTGAAGAATGATGATTTGTTGATGAGGCGGAAGGATCGTGATGGCGCTTCTTGACTTAATGATATTGAGGCGAGGATTGACTTCATTCACGGGAATATGAGCGACCTCTGTTGTGGGATCAACACCTCATTAGTACATGGATCATACAGTTCATCAAACATAGGATCAAACAATTTCTTTAAATCATCTTGGATGGAGGTACATATGGAGTTTCTTGAGAGGAGTTTGGAACAAGGGATGAACCAATGGACTGTTTTGAAGTGCGGGTCTGAATCGAGTGTCCAGGAGCCATTTGACCGTCGACTCATCAAGCGTAACGTGAATTGTTTCCATGATATTTCGGGTTCTTTTGTTGTAGATTCGGTATCCCTTTTGTTTGGTGCATATCCTACAAATACTCCAATGTCGACTTTAGCCCTAAGTTTGCCTAAGTCTTGTCCTTCATTAGTTGGATAACACAATGCTCCAAATACACGAAGGAAAGAGATTAGGTTTTACATTGTGGACAAGTTCATATGGTGTCTTTCCATGAGCAGTGTGAATCGGGAACGATTTTGTGTGTAGCATGCGGTGGAAATAGCTTGACCCGGAGAAACATTGGAACCTTTGAGTAAATCGGCATTGTTCTAGCGGCTTCCACAAGGGTTCGATTTCGTCTTTCAACTACACCGTTACTGTTGAGGAGTTCGTGGAACACTTCTTTGATGGTGATTCCAATGCTTTCATAAAAGTCACTAAGTTGTTTGTTAACAAACTCGGTTCCATTGTACATTCGGATAATTTTGAGCGTTTTGTTGAGTCGAACTGCATTTGTTTGATGAGTTTGATGATGATATCGAGTTTCATCCTTTGTCCTTAAGAACTTGACCGGTGAATCTAGGTAATCATCAACCACAACCAACACATATTTCTTACCAAAGATGTTCGCACTCTCATTGGTCCACACAAATCCATATGAAGGGTATGAAGAACTTATGTAATTGAGTTTGTAGGTTTGGGTTTGTGGGCATACTTTTGCTTTTACCCAATTGGCATCTTTGAGCAAAGATGATCCTTTTCATACTTTAGTCTAGGTAAACCTACAACTAAGTCCTTTACGGAAAGATCATTGATGGTGCCTAAGTTCAAGTGATTGAGGCAGCGATGCCATAACCATGACTTTGTTTTGAAGCCTTTGATAACAAGCAGATTGGAGAAGACCTCATCATGTCATCGATATAGATGGTGTAAAGATTTGAGCCACGAGTTCCTTTTAACAGTTCCTTGCCATTAAGTTCTCTAACAAAGCGGTATGTTTTAGAAGGCTACTTCTTGATCGAGAATCATAGAATTGACCAAGAGAGAATAGATTATGACCCGGACCTTCCACATAGTATACTCTAGAGATGACACTATCACCAACAACGTAATCTCCATATCCTATGATTGCACGAAATGATCATTACCGAATCTAACGGTCCCGATGAATTTGCTCACGAAGTTCATGAGCGTGACCGGTCTCCGGTCATATGCTTGGAGCGACTGAGTCCGGTACCACGAGCGATTTGAGCGATCTGCGGTTGAACACGACAAGAATGGATAAGCTGGATAATTGGGATCCCCATGCAAGAATGGGTTCCATTTGGTTAGTAACAATGGTTGGAACACCCACATCAAAAAAGGAGCATTCATTTCGAAATTAAGGCTTTGGAATCATTGTGAATAGATGCGATACTAGTGTCCAGTATTAGCCACATTTACGATGTGCTCACTTCTTATGGGAATAGTTCTACAAGAGGCATCCATTTTCTAGTAGGCATTGTCGATTATTCTTATGACCAACGGTATCCAATAATAGCCTATCTTACTAAATGTTCTTCCTGTGGGTTTCCTTGTTTTCTAACTTTCTTTCGTTTTGCCTTTTTGCCTTTTTAGCATGAACATTAGCAACATTAATCGGACAATTATCATCATTAGGCAAAACATTAACACCACATTCATGATTAGAAAGCGAATTCAAGCGAGACATCAATACAAGGTTTGCAAGCGGTATCGAATTGAATTAATTACGATGACGCCTATGGCTAATACTAGAATCAACACGATTCATTTTATTCGATTCAAGCTTAAAGTTCCTAGATTGTTCTTCTACTCTTTTCCGATTGCACATTCTTAGCTTGCGAGGTCCTATCATTCCTTGTATTGTCTTGAGACTTTGACTGCTCCCTTTAATGTCACTGATTACTCTGTAGAGGAATGGGAACATTAGTGGGTTTACAACTCTTTGCATCACTGTTTAGATGTCTTTGGGATCGAACTACATGCATGCACACTAAGGTTCACTTTCTTAAAACTAGAAGTCTTTGGGATTTGTACTCCTAGAAGGCACACTTGAGTTCTCTTTCATAGCACTATGGATTGAAATCGAACTACTTGACAGCACACTAAGGTTCATATTCAAGACATTGGGCATTGTTGAATATCATACTTGGCAATAGGCATCGAACATGGAATCAAAGGATTAACTCTCACCTAATGACTTTGGGCATATTGTGATCAAGCATTCTAAGATTTCTTGAGATCGTTTGGCATATAAGCATGCATGTCCAATTGCATTATCATGAGGTTTCTCTAACTTATCCTCTTCAACAATCTCACATGAGACATTCTAGGCAATCCTTAAGGGATGAGAAGTATGTTTGAACAACAAGTTTGTTGTTCACGAGATGAGGAGGGACATATTTCACGAGACAAAGCATATTTATCACAAGAGTGAACCTTTGATACACAATTCTCCCCATTGGTCATTGGCATTTCCCTTTTACATGACTCTTTGATTCTCAATTTCCTTTTGCAATGAAGCTATTTGTTCGTTATTTTTGTTCTGAATGACCTTTATTGATTCAAATAACTCATTGAAATGACGTTTAACCTTTTCATTTTCTTCTAGAAAACTTTCGTTTTCCTTTTGTAATGCATTTACTAGGTTTTGAAGATGAAACGTTTGAGAATTACGAGAATCTAAAGGAGGAGGCATTTGGGAGACCGTCATATTGTTCGTTTGACCCTTTAATTGAGAGATTTGGGCTTTCAACTTTACGATCGTGTTGCAATGAGCTTGAATCATTCATCACGTTTGTTAATTTGAAAAGCGCATCAAACTCGGAGCATCCGAGGATGTCTTGATATTTGAAGTTTTGACATTTTCTTTAAGATGTTGATATTTTAGATGTAAATTAAAATGCTCAACTTCTAGTTTAGAAAAATGTTTAACCAAATTGTTGTGATCATCGAGTTCAATTTTCTCGTTTAGTTTAGAATTAGTTTTTCAAGCTCAATGACACGATCATGGGAGACTTTCGAGACAGCAGATAGTTCATGAAATTTGGAAGCATTAATAGAGCAATTTGTAGCGATGAAAAACATATCTTGAGCAACACATTGAGTAATAAGAGTCTCATTTAATGTATGCAAGTTCTTCCTCTCAATCTCATTATATTTTAGTACTCGCTCATAGTCACTAACTTCAACTATCATTGCATAAAATTCCTTTTCCATTCCCTTGATATCGGTTTCTATCCCCTTTTTAAGACTCTCAAAGTGATCTTTTAGAAGTTTAAAGAAAGGCATGACCTCGGTTAAATAACATTCTTTCATTTGATCAAAACCCTTTCTCCTTGATTATACCAATGGGTGTGATCCTTTTCTTGCAAGTTTTCTCAAAATCAACAAATAGTTGAAATATAACATATTGGCTAATTAAGGTCTTGCTTTTAGTGGCAATTGTTCTAGAACAAGATGCATTGGTGTATTAGGAGGATACACAGTCGCTCTAGGCATTTTCCAAAGGGAGGGTTTGTTTCAACAATATTTTCTGACTTTACGCTTATCTAAATCCATTTTCCAAAAACTTGTTCGGAGTCAACAATGTACGAGGCTTAAACATGTTCAAGAAATCCAGTTTTCCTTCTTGTAATCATGGGGTGTGATCTTTATTTTCTTCTCTCTACATTTAGGATCATCTAATTTCTTGTTCATCTTTTCCTAGTGACTTCATCGATTTCTTATCTTCCTCGGTGCACTCAACGCAACTAGGTTTCTGTCTAGGTTTAAGGATTTCATTGCCATCATAAAGAACCTTATGAGCATTTCTAGCCCTTTTAATGACCTCTGGATTTGGTTCCTTAACAAGAGGAATGCTATGCTTATCGCTTAAGACCCTATGCTTGGTGATCATGTGAAGCGATCTGAATGGTGTTCCTTGTATGTACAACTTGTTTTCAAGTTTGTTTTTCAAAGTTTTCGATTAGAAAAATCTTTCAAGAGTTTTGATTCCTTTGCATTAAATTTTTGCTTCAAGATTTTCACATTTTCTTGAAGTTCTTGTTTTGCTTAGCAGCTTTAGAAAGCTTTTCTTGCAAGGAATTTAACTCTTGTTTTAATACTTCTTCTCGAAAATTATTTTTCTAATGATTGTACGCACTTGGTCATCCATTTCCTGCTTTGAGTGGTGATCCGCGCAGAGCAATCAAGTTTTATCACATGAGTCCGCCACTTATGAATGGCGGGCGTAACAAGCTTAAACAGCAGTTAAACACGAATGCAATGAAGATCGGGAGAGTATAGTGTTTCCCAGTCGTTAAGTCCCAGCGGTGTGCGAGAATAGTCAAGCGTGTAGTGATCGAGAGATTTGAGCGGGAAAATAGATTTAAGGATGATTATAACTAAGGAAAACCCATAAACTACGAGGGGCTTAAATGCAAATTAAAGAAAGTTAAAAGATAAAATCTATTAAATAAACGCTATCACTATATTTAAAATGATGAGCGTTTAAAACTTAAAACTAAAACTTACGTTTAAAATAAAATCTACGTAAGCGTACAAATAAAAGCGTGAAAATTACACAAGATAAACCCTAAAAATATGAAAATACATTTTACAATCCTAATGATAAAAGAAACTTTTAGAAAAGAAAATTATTTTATGACTATTTAATTAATTATTATTAATTAAAACTATTTTAACTATATAATAATTACCTAAAATACAAGAAATTAGGAAATAAAGCTAGAAAAATAAAATTAAGACTTAGAAAACTCTAAAATATCAAAATAGACTTTTCAAAACTATTTTTGTATTTTTATGATTATTTTCTATTTTCTATGAATTTTAAACTATTAAAACTACTTAAATTATTTAAAAATACAATTTTAACTAAGAAAATATGGAAAAATATTTTTTGGCTTTTTATATTTATCTAAACTTAAGAAAATTGAAAATTATTTTTTGAACCTTTTCTTAATTTTTGTATTAAATACTAATTAAAATGCTTAAAAACTATTTTAAATTAAGAAAAATAGCTAAACACCTTAGAAAATCTGAAAATTTCAGGAAAAGTCTAAAACATTATTATGAAGCTAGGAAAATTAGAAAACAGGAGCTTGCTTGTAGGAATAAGGAAGCGATGGCACAAGTGCTTAAAAATAAGACTTGAGATAAGCTAATGAGCTCAATAAGCACCAACCGATTATGAAGCAATAATATACAATAAGAACCAGAATGCAATGAGTCTGAACTAGCTTTGACCCTCGATATGCAAGATTGATCAAATTTGAAAGATTAGCTTATAAACCAAAAGCGGTGAGATGGATCCTATTTTGAGCAAGAAAATAAGTCACACAATAAGCTACAACAGGAAAATACAAATTGGAACTAATAGAAGACCTGGTTGAGACTTGGTATACCAAAGATTAGACCAAGGTGAGCTAAAATAAGCCACATACAAGCTCAACAAAAGCGCATAAAACACATGCGGGCTAAGTGTTGCCTGACAGGCATATTCGCATCATTTTGACAAGCCTATATGAAGCTTAAAGAAAATTCACAAAAATGTAAAAAATTGGAGATAAGAAACTAGACCAGGAGCACTTTCTAAAACTACAATTTTCATGGAGATTGACTCAAAAATGAGTGAATGAAAAATCACTCTCAGTTGGCCAAAACTGAGTTTTTCAAACTTTGACTTTTGAGCAAAAATGGAAAGTTGACTAAAATGGATTTTGAAACCAATTTGTGAACTGAAAATGGACTTAATAGATGTAATAAGCCTAATGCTAGCTTAATCTAGGAATTTGGAACACAAAACTAGTGGTTTGATTTACCAATTTCCAACAGTTAAGGAATTAAGGCAGTGTTCATGTGATTTTGACTATGACAGTATTTAGGCTTAGATTATTGACAGGTATGATTCAATTTGAGTTAAACAAACTTAAACCACCAAGTTACAAACACTGAACAGGCCTATATTACAGTTAAACCAGTAAATCCAAACACCTCTTTATAACATTGATATGTAAGTTTTAAACTGAAAACACCTTATTAGCTTAAACTAACCTTGACACTTAATCTAGATATGCTAATTTACAACACCTGAACAAGTTCAGGTCATCAATGAACTCAGATATCAACACAAGATAAAGATGATGCTAATTGAACTAAAATTGAAAATGAAATAGACAAAACTCACAAGTCTCCATCGATTGCGGGCTAAAAACACCAAACCCAATCTACCTATCCTACTCTATTCCAACCCAAATAAACTCTGCATCACCCATTGTTCAATTTCCAACTGTTTGACCAAATCTTCTTCTCTGTTGACTTTTGTTGACCATCACCCAAAGTTATTTAAAATGAATTCCAAGCTTATCAAAAGCTATAGTAGCTTAAGTAAACTGTTTGACTATTAAATGAGCCTATTGAAACTTGGTAGCAAGAGTTTTGGATTAGAAATTTGCAACAGTAATCTCAAAACATGAAATGTGAATGAAATCTTGAATTAAGCTTTGAAACTGACTTATAATGATCAAAAGGTTTAGTCTTAATACAATACAACTTAATATTACAGATTTGTGAACTAATTAAAACATTTAAAGAAAATCGACATACATAAAATTTAAAAAAAAACTAACTAACTTTGTTTCCTCTTCCTTCTTCATTTTTTATACTTCAAGTAGTCTCCACGTGTCCTCTAGAGTGTTTCCCACCACTCCTCTCAACCAATGGATGAGTTTTGGCCGTTTTGGCCATTTAGTCAATTTTGGCGGGAAAACTACTTTTGACTCTGGGTTACGAATTTGCGGGTAGGGGGGTGGATAGGTGATATGATGAGGGGTGAGAGTTTTGAGGGGATAAGGTGATGGGTGAAAGGTTTGGTGAGGTGTTGCGAGTGTCTGAGGAGGGCAAGTGGGGAGATAAGCGGGAGGTGGGAGGGAACAACATGGAGTTTGGTGAGGTTGACCGGGGTCAAAAAACAAGGAAAGGGTAAGGCGGGGTCGCATAGCTTTGGCGGGGTCATAATGTATTTTGACAAGTCTTTAGGTAATAATTAAGACAAGGACTTGTCTTGTAATCTGAAATCTCCAAGGACCAAACTGTAATTTTTCAAACATGCTTCAAGGGACCATTATTGACAAGCTTTGAAAGTTTAGGGACCTATCTTGCCATTATTGAAAGTTAAGGGACCTAAATTGTCATTTTTGAAAGTTAAAGGACCTAAATTGTAAATTTGTAAATTTAAATCTCAAGGACCATTTTGACAACTTAAGAATCCTAGGGACTTTAAAATGATATTTCTCTTTGTTTGGTTTTACCAGGACTATTTTGACAACTTTTGAAACTTGGGGACTAAAGCGCCAATTATGCAAATTTGATCGTTTTCACAGATTTTGATATTTTGCATTTAAAACACATAAAACACTTATTTGTGATATTTTATCATTTGATGCATTTCGAGTGTTTTCGGATGTTTTGCGATCTAATTGGTACAAAAATGATGAGTATTTAGACACTCATCAATCCCCACACTAAGATATTGCTAGTCCCTAGCAATGTTTTGAGAAAAATTAATGGA
Organism: Chrysanthemum lavandulifolium; assembly: GCA_022545495.1. Taxonomy (NCBI): domain Eukaryota; kingdom Viridiplantae; phylum Streptophyta; class Magnoliopsida; order Asterales; family Asteraceae; genus Chrysanthemum; species Chrysanthemum lavandulifolium. The sequence goes on from CM040244.1 coordinate 245,250,920, forward strand.
TTTTATCTCTTTACCAAAAGCCATTACTTACGGAGTAGCCAAATGTTTCGATTCAAGTAAGAACTTTGGTACAATGATAACCAAATGATTTTGAGCAAATCATAAGTTTCAACGGATTTGATTTGTCTTTACGAAGCCGTTTGCTACGGACTAGCCAACTCTTAATAAATTATCAATATTATCTTTGGTGAGTGATTACCAATTATGGTTTTTCCATCGCCTTTACCACAAGCCATAAACTTTGGGCTAGCCAACTCTTCACTTTTAAGGATATGGTGGTGAATACCATACAATTTTGGGCAAATTGTAAGCCGTCAACGGTTGAGATATCTTTACCAAGAGCCGTTTGCTCTGGATTAGCCAATCCTTATGTGGGTTAGACATGGTGGACTAATTACCATTTGTTGTGTTTAGTACATAGTACTTCCACTAAAAATTTTTTTTTAAATTTGGCCATTTTGGGGAAAAGGGACTAAAAGGGTACATTTATGATCAAATTAGCGAATTTCCCCCACACTTAGAAATGAATATTTTCCTCAATATTCAAAGTACCGGTATTGCGAAACTTAGAACGTAAAAGATAATGAACCTAGCTAAGTGTAGAAACACAACAATTATTCTCTTTTTATTTTTTAATATTTACAATTTTATTCATTTTTAGATCTATATACAACATGGGCTTCTCCCCACACTAGGGTGGTACACGGGTGAAAACCCATGTCAAGCTCTTGTTTTTGATTACCGAGTCGCTAGCTTGACTCGACCCCAATTAATTTGTTCATGGGAAGTAAGTGGACGAGACAATCTCCATCGGACTTTCATTCAAGATGTTTGGATAAACATTGAAGTACATGAAAGTTCCACACCGATGAGATCTGAGACAGCATGCCCGGCTCACAAATGGTGCATGGAAATGTCGGGGTCAAAGATAATGTCTTCATTCGAAGGAGTGAAGAATAGGAGAAGCCACGGGATATATGAAGAAAAGAAAGAAAATCATGATACAAATCATGACTAACTCTTCATCCTCAATAGGAGAATTCATAGTTTCATGAATCTCCTCATTAAGCTCACTTGATCAAGACATATTATGGGTGTGTCTAGATCAAAGTAGAAATTATCATACTCCGCGGAGATATGATATGAGTGAGTTCACGGAGAACTCCTCGAAGGTAAATGAATCATATTGAATTTGTATCGATGGGTTCACCGGTGAACTCATCCAATGTAAATGATTCATAATCGGGAGAGAATTATGAGAATGAAAAGTGGTACCGCCACTAATCTTCTCTCCCATATTATCAAAGTGAAGGCTTTCATTTCGGAATAGAATCATCGGAAAGAATGTCACTATCCTTAATGGGGATAGGAGATGAAATAGGTTTTCATTGAAAGCCTCGATTTTAGAAATGAGAAGTCGACATTCGGTAATGTTGCACGAAGTGCTTCATCTTTGATTTCATTGCCGTGAACTTCATCATTCTCTTCTTCTAAGCTATCAAGCTCGGAAGGTAAATCTTCCACATAAACGATGTCTCCACAAGATAACGAATCATTATCATTAGAATCGGAGAACATCTCAATATGATCATTTTGGAAGACAAGAGGAGGAGGATATCACACACATGATCAAGAATTCCTGTGACTCTCTGGGATTGGGACAAGGTTCTCAACACTAGACTTTATGAATTCGTCCGATTCCTTTTCGTGAACAGTGTCAAGATGCTCGTCCCCATGTTCGAGAGAGTGAGTGGGAGCTTGGTGTGATAGCAGTTGTTTGAGAATGAATCTCAGCTGGCTGGGATATCATCGATGAACTTGATGAATCAAGTGTATCCTCATCATCCTTGTCATCGAGAATAAAGCGAAATTGCGAACTAGATCATTTGCTTTTTCTTTTGCAATTGATTCCTAATGATTTTTCAAAGGCAATTTGGGAATTTATTTTAGCGACTGCTTCTTGACTAGCAATTCTTCCATGGATTTCTCATGTGAATTTGGAATGACGGGACATTGTGGGAGTGAAGATTTGTCAAAACCGGAAGGTTGACATTGATAATCATCATGAGGACCCCACAATATACACAAGAATTCTGGGAACATTATGAAGTGCGGTTTATTGAACTCCTCACTCTTTTCACTAACTCTAGAAGCTCTAGATAAGTGTCTTGTTGGGCTTCATTGAGGAGTTTGAGTTATTTGTCTTGTGGAGGTCGGTCGTGATATGGATAGTCGTAATTGTTACAAGGAAATGGATTCTGTTTGACAATCGAGGTGAAATGGGGACCTCCACAGTTCTCACAACAAGATGATTGTTGTGGGTGGTCATGTGAATAATATGGAATTTGGTCATTTCCAAAGTCACGAGTGTTACCGTAAAAGCTGTTCAGACAAACGTGTTTCGGATTGACACTCAAATCCTTGGTGAGGACCTCCACAAAATTCACAAAGATAATGTTGGTTATATGAAGATAAGTCGGTTGTGGTGGGTAATTGGAAAGGTTAGAGGGTCGTTAAATGAGTTTTGATAAGGATCATAATCAAATGAATTCCTCGAACCACAAAACAAACAACTCCCGTTACGGATATCATTACCACATTGTACACACGTACACCAACGGTGGTGAACCATAAAGAGGCTCACCACAACCGACACAAGGAATAAGCGATTCTATTTGAGAATTATAAGAAGGAATCTGTTTATTCAAAGAATCGACAAAACCAACATGGTGATCGAATGACTATCAAGTCTCGAAGAACATTTTGAAAAATCCGGAGGTGGGACAAGTGGTGTGCTCACGAGCTAGCAATTTCCACCACTTCCGTTATGGTCTCCGGTTCGGTTCTTGAGAAGCGTAAAGATTAGGCAAGTCATTCTTGCGAGTCACTGTCTCAATCTGCATGTTTGCTTTTAACCGTAAACCGTGAAAGTTTAGAATCAATTCTAGGCGGCTTTTGAGCAATCGAGGATTAGATCTTTGGATAACCGTAGGTTGGACGATTTAGCACTTCCATTATCGAGGAAGTACGGTCCTTTGTCACCCCGGTTTCTCTTTCCATTTCCTACGCAGAATGAATGGATCTTCACGAACAACGCGAATTCTAGACATTTGTGATAAAGTCTGAAGCTTTCCGACCGTCCCAGTCGTCCTCGAGAGATTCCATGAGAATAGAAGAAGTGAGAATCAAATGGATAGAGGGTAAAGGGATAAAGAATCAAAAGGGTAAGAGGGTAAAGAGGAATATTTTTGGTATTTTTGAAAACATTTTGCAAAACAAAGGATGAAAATCTTTTGGGTTTTTGATTTTTTTTAAAGATGGTATGAACAAGGAGTGATTATTCAAATCACTAATCTGCTAAACGTAAGACTATTAGCATTGCTCCCCGTGGCGCAAAATTTGATCCGTGAGCAAGTCGAGTTTTATCACGCAAGTCCGCCACTTATGAATGGCAGAGCGTAACAAGCTTAAAACAGTTCAGACACGAATGCAATGAAGATCAGGAGAGTATAGTGTTTCCCCAGGTCGTTAAGTCCCAACGAGCTGTGCGAGAATAGTCAAACGTGTAGTGATCGAGAGATTTGAACGGGAAAATAGATTTAAGGATGATTATAACTAAGGAAAAACCCATAAACTACAGGGGCTTAAATGCAAATTAAAGAAAGTTAAAAAGATAAAATCTATTAAATAAACGCTATCACTATATTTAAAATGATGAACGTTTAAAACTTAAAACTAAAAACTTACGTTTAAAATAAAATCTACGTAAACGTACAAATAAAAACGTGAAAATTACACAAGATAAACCCTAAAAATATGAAAAATACATTTTTACAATCCTAATGATAAAAGAAACTTTTAGAAAAGAAAATTATTTTATGACTATTTAATTAATTATTATTAATTAAAACTATTTTAACTATTTAATAATTACCTAAAATACAAGAAATTAGGAAATAAAGCTAGAAAAATAAAATTAAGACTTAGAAAACTCTAAAATATCAAAATAGACTTTTCAAAACTATTTTGTATTTTTATGATTATTTTCTATTTTCTATGAATTTTAAACTATTAAAAACTACTTAAATTATTTAAAATACAATTTTAACTAAGAAAATATGGAAAAATACTTTTTGGCTTTTTATATTTATCTAAACTTAAGAAAATTGAAAAATTATTTTTTGAACCTTTTCTTAATTTTTGTATTAAATACTAATTAAAATGCTTAAAACTATTTTAAATTAAGAAAATAGCTAAACACCTTAGAAAAATCTGAAAATTTTAGGAAAAGTCTAAAACATTATTATGAAGCTAGGAAAATTAGAAAACAGGAGCTTGCTTGTAGGAATAAGGGCGATGGCACAAGTGCTTAAAAATAAGCAACTTGAGATAAGCTAATGAGCTCCAATAAGCACCAATGATAATGAAGCAATAATATACAATAAGAACCAGAATGCAATGAGTCTGAACTAGCTTTGACCTCGATATGCAAGATTGATCAAATTTGAAAGATTAGCTTATAAACCAAAAGCGTGAGATGGATCCTATTTTGAGCAAGAAAATAAGCCACACAATAAGCTACAACAAAATACAAATTGGAACTAATAGAAGACCTGGTTGAGACTTGGTATACCAAAGATTAGACCAAGGTGAGCTAAAATAAGCCTGTTACAAGCTCAACAAAAGCGCATAAAACTCAGTGGGGCTAAGTGCCTGCATGAGGCACTCGCATCATTTTGACAGCCTATATGAAGCTTAAAGAAAATTCACAAAAATGTAAAAATTGGAGATAAGAAACTAGACCAGGAGCACTTTCTAAAACTACAATTTTCATGGAGATTGACTCAAAATGAGTGAATGAAAATCACTCTCGATTCAAACCGAGTTTTCAAACTTGACTTTTGAGCAAAATGGAAAGTTGACTAAAATGGATTTTGAAACCAATTTGTGAACTGAAAATGGACTTAATAGATGTAATAAGCCTAATGCTAGCTTAATCTAGGAATTTGGAACACAAAACTAGTGGTTTGATTTACCAATTTCCAACATTAAGGAATTAAGGCGTGTTCATGTGATTTTGACTATAAATGATTTAGGCTTAGATTATTGACTAGTATGATTCAATTTGAGTTAAACAAACTTAAACCACCAAGTTACAAACACCGAACAGCCTATATTACAGTTAAACCAAGAATCCAAACACTCTTTATAACATTGATATGTAAGTTTTTACTGAAAACACCTTATTAGCTTAAACTAACCTTGACACTTAATCTAGATATGCTAATTTACAACACCTGAACAAGTTCAGGTCATCAATGAACTCAGATATCAACACAAGCACAGTATGCTAATTGAACTAAAATTGAAAAGGAAATAGACAAAACTCACAAGTCTCCATCTGATTGCAGGCTAAAAACACCAAACCCAATCTACCCTATCCTACTCTATTCCAACCCAAATAACTGCTCTGCATCACCCATTGTTCAATTTCCAACCTGTTTGACCAAATCTTCTTCTCTGTTGACTTTTGTTGACCATCACCCAAAGTTATTTAAAAATGAATTCCAAGCTTATCAAAAAGCTATAGTAGCTTAAGTAAACCTGTTTGACTATTAAATGAGCCTATTGAAACTTGGTAGCAAGAGTTTTGGATTAGAAATTTGCAACAGTAATCTCAAAACATGAAATGTGAATGAAATCTTGAATTAAGCTTTGAAACTGACTTATAATGATCAAAAGGTTTAGTCTTAATACAATACAACTTAATATTACAGATTTGTGAACTAATTAAAACATTTAAAGAAAATCGACATACATAAAATTTAAAAAAAAACTAACTAACTTTGTTTCCTCTTCCTTCTTCCTTTTTTATACTTCAAGTAGTCTCCACGTGTCCTCAGAGTGTTTCCCACCACCTCCCGGCCCGATGGATGAGTTTTGGCCGATTTTGGCCATTTAGTCAATTTTGGCGGAAAACTACTTTTGACTTCGGTTACGAATTTGCGGTAGGGGGGTGGATAGGTGATATGATGAGGGTGAGAGTTTTGAGGGATAAGGTGATGGGTGAAAGGTTTGGTGAGGTGTTGCAGAGTGCAGGCAGTGGGGAGATAAGCGGGAGGTGGGAGGGAAGGGCTGGAGTTTGGTGAGGTTGACCAGGGTCAAAAACAAGGAAAGGGTCAAAAGGCGGTCACATAGCTTTGGCGGGGTCATAATGTATTTTGACAAGTCTTTAGGTAATAATTAAGACAAGGACTTGTCTTGTAAATCTGAAATCTCCAAGGACCAAACCTGTAATTTTTCAAACTTGCTTCAAGGGACCATTATTCACAAGCTTTGAAAGTTTAGGGACCTATCTTGCCATTGTTGAAAGTTAAGGGACCTAAATTGTCATTTTTGAAAGTTAAAGGACCTAAATTGTAAATTTGTAAATTTAAATCTCAAGGACCATTTTGACAACTTAAGAATCCTAGGGACTTTAAAATGATATTTCTCTTTGTTTGGTTTTACCAGGACCATCATAAAGAACCTTTTGACAACTTTTGAAACTTGGGGACTATAAAGCGCCAATTATGCAAATTTGATCGTTTTCATGGTGTTTTTGATACTTTTTGCATTTAAAACACATAAAACACTTATTTGTGATATTTTATCATTTTGATGCATTTAGCAGTTTTAGTGTTTTCGAGATGTTTTGCAATTAATTCTTACGAAAAATGATGAGTATTTAGACATCCATTTCATCAAGTGGTTAACTCAAATTTTGCACGTTGTTCATAAATAGCAACACGTTCCTTATAGGCATTTAGTTGAAGTTACTGGACTCATCGAGGGGCACATGTAGTGTATTCATCAAAATATAGTCATTGTTGATCGCAGGAGATGCATCACTTGGTACAACTTCACTTTCACTTTGTTTCACATATTGATCATATGGGACAACATTGATATTACCCATATTTTCAATATTTGATTCAATAGTTTCGATTGATAGTACTTTGTCATGCATCTTTTGCACATCGATATCATCGTATAGTTTTAGTACCTCGAGATGAGTTTGTCTTTGGATGGGCGACTTGTGGTGAAGAGGAGACCTTGGGAGAAACCATTGGAGATGTTAGCCATAAAGATTGTGTGTGGAGTAGGTCCATCATCCACATCAGTCGTATGCATCACAATCGGCGACTTGAAAGGCATTCGATGATTGTGACCTATCTCCCGAATAGGTGATCATCCACATCTCGCATCATAAGTCTTGGCATTGCCTCACTAGAAACAACAATTCCTCTTCATCCAAAGCAGCACCATTATCCCGAGCTTGTACAAGCAAAGCATCTTATCTCTCAAGTAATCGGCGATTACGTGGACGCTTTGGAGATGTGTAGTTCCTTGCAATGTGTCCTCACCACCACGGTTATAACATTTGATCGGCTTAGCTTGACCTTGATTACCATTCCTTCCTCGATTCGATTGCGACATAACCTCTACCACTCCACCTCTTCCTTGATCAAAGCGCCTTTCTTGAACCGGGACCGCCCATAATTTTCCCATCTCGATCAAAGCATGGTTGTGAAGAATGGGCGGTTCGGATCTCATTGCGGTGTGAAGTTTGTTGGTGTGAGGTGAAAGTGTCATGTTCTCTTTAACCATGAGTGTCGGTTGAGTGATGAAATGTTCTATGACATCATTTGCATCGGGTTGCTTGAACTGGATCGAAATGGGTTTATGATTATCATCTTCGTGGGTACAACTTGAGACGCATTGGTGGTAATCCCATCATTTGTGAAAAGGCGGTTGAATCATTTGTAGAGCTTGTTTCTCCCCGACCTTTGGCGATCAAGAATCCTCTTTTCAAACATGGCATGTCTCTCATTACGAAGGAGGAAGGCATAGAGTTGCTCATAGTTTGTATTCTTCAATCCTTTAGTGAGCTTCACAGAGGTGACAAACTTGTGCCATTCGGATTCATGTTGTTCACAAATTTAGAGTTCAATTGAATGTTAGGCATAGTCATTCGATGTTCCTCATATCATTCACCAACTTATGAAATCTCACATAGTACTCATAGACACTCTCATCGGTTTCATCTTGAAATGTTCAAATTAAGTCATAGAGTTGTGATTCTCTGTCTTCCATAGTTAATTACGAACACGAGAGAAGCATCTTGACATTATCCCATCCGCCTTTGCTTCGTGTTGTGATTGATCGACTTGTAGATGTCTTTAGGAAGACCTTGAAGAACAATGTTAGAAGCCCCGATATCAACATCGAATCTCTTTTCTCCTTATCATCAAGCTCACCATACATCTTTGGTCCGTCCATTCCAGTAAATCGAGTTCCATCTTCACCGATTATCAAGTACATCTCTAGTCGTCTCAACTCGATACGGTCCTTCATCAATGGATTTGAGAATGTTGACACCATTTTCCTTTCAAGGCAAAGATATCGATTCGTTGAGCCCAAGAATCGTAGTCGATTACATCAAGCATGGGTGGGCGAGTATCCGACCCATTTGCTTGAACATCCTCGGAAACAGATGGAGATGATAGTAGGAACGTTGGTAGACATGTTAACAAGATAAAGCGGGATTTTATAACTCTATGATTAAACCGAGAAATAGATTCTTTCACGGATTTTACTAAATCAAGAGAAAACCGTAAACAATCACCCAAGTCGCTGAAGATAATGCACCAAGTCGCTAACACCTAATTCGCTACACCCCAAGTCGCTAAAGTCCCAAGTCGCTAGACAAATGCAAGTCGCTAAGTAGTAACTCGCTAAGCCTCAAGTCGCTAGCAAAATTTTGGCGACAATTGCCACTCAAGTCGCTAAAGATTCAAGTCGCTAAAGAGCAACTCACTTCTGCACAAAGTCGCTACCACCAAGTCGCTACCCATAGTGGAGAGTCCACTACTTGTCTTTGTTATGTCGCTAGGTCTAAGTCGCTAGCTCCAAAATTGTAACTCGCTACAAAATTGTGAAGTAAGTCGCTTTGAAGAAAAGAAGTCCGTATGTCAAGTCGCTAGCAAGAAAACCACATAAACATCACTTTTCAATCCAAAACAACCCTACCAAGATGATTCAAGCTTACCAAATGAAAACCTAAACACTTGTGATGATTCTAAACATAAAAGTACTAACAAAATCCAAACTTTAACACAAGAAATCAACCAAATGATGCACAAACCACTAAACTTTTTCATACTCAAACCACCTAAAACTACTAGAAATCTAAAGATGTGCAAGATATGATCTAACCATGGCTCTTGATACCAATTGTAAGATATTAGTTTTCACATACACATCAAACCATAACAACAAGGTGGCGAATAAGTGGAATTCTAGAGAGAAAGTTAGAGGTTTAGGGAACTTTAGTGAGAGAAAGAAAATCTTATTATGAGCTCCAACTCTACCTTGGAAGGTAGAGAGTATTTATAGTCTTACAATAAACGCCACACAACGGGTCATGGATCGGGCATACTGTGGGTAAAGACCGTCCGTCCTCCACGGTGTCATTTAACTAAATACTACTTAACTTAAAATAACTATGACTACGAGCTTTCTAACGATTACATATACTTGAGGTGACCGACTCTTTAATACCTGGAATTTCTAATTCCTAACAGGGACGAAGTTCCCATAAGGGGGTGAGACTGTAAACACCGGTAAATTTCACCTTGTATTAAACTAATATAATATTTTAATAAAAGAATATTTATCTATTTTCTACGTCAATTTTTTTTAGGTTAAACGTTTTATATTTTGAAACTCCTACATATTGACTACTATTCAAGTATCATATTATGAGACAAGCTTATATCTATTAGGTTACGCCGATTCTGTATCATTGTGCGTTGCTACCTTGTGATACTATTGTGTTACATGTCTCGATGCCAGTCGTGTTAGTTGTGATTCTTGTATTTTTTCGGACTAAGGTGAGTATCACAACCCCATTTTACTGTTTTACTCTTTTGGGGTGAAAAGCATGCTATGATTACTTAAAATTAAATTGGTTGTACATTCATGAAATTATGGATTTACTGAACTGATTCAATCTACTGAGCTATGCTCTGCTATATTGTGCAAACTGGTATGTATGCTTATGTTTGGCGCCTGAGAACAACTGTAAAAGTCCCCTGGTACTACACTACTTATTAACTTACTCCCACTGTACGGGACGAGACGTTGATATTTATGGATAGCGCTATTTAGGGGTAGAGCCATCCCCTCACTCTACTAACTGGAGTGCATAGTATCACCTTCTCATGCTAGGTTAGAGCATGTTGCACGTAGGGGTAATTTTCGGCTGAATCGGCTTAAGTAGTGGAACCTTTATGCCATGAACACGCTGCATACATAAATGGACCCTTTGAAACTTTGACAACAAATTGATTTTCCTATTTTGGAAACTACTTGTGTATTAAAACCTGTGAACTCACCAACTTTTGTGTTGACACTTTTAGCATGCATTTTCAGGATTGCATGCGATAGCTAAACTTTGGAGGCGCTTGGGCATTGGCATGTCATGGTTATAGAAGACTCTGATATAACTTGGGGACCACTTTAATTCTTTTATGAGCCTACATTCTATAATATATATTTTGAAAGATGTAAACATAAATCTTTACGAAATACGATTTCTCAAGTTAAACTGTTGTTCTATACATTGTGTTGTGGTACCAATCGAGTAATACCCCGGTAATACTTACTTCCGCTGCAAACCATTATTTTGGGGTGTTACACCCATAAGAAACAACCAAGATTAAACATGCAATAACAAATGAACACCAACAAAACCAAAAGTGCAACAATCAATCATTCACAAAAAACAGGCGTACACACTCAAAATACGAAGAGAGGAGAAGAAGTAAGAAAACCTTCAATGAAAGGAAACGAATAGCCATATATGTATCACACTAACAAAGACCAAAGGTATACCACTTTGGATAATTTTTTCCAGCCCACAGTTTGGCACATGTCAAAGCCCAGGACGCCTACAACTAAACCTTGCGTAACATTAAAATAACGTTATAAAACTATAAAAATAGTACACCAACGTTTGGTTTCATTCCACCATCTGATGTTTCAGGTCGTGTAGTGAAATCAGGTGTACCTATAGCGACAACACCACCAAACAAATGGATAAAAAACTCGAAACCTAGGAAAATGATGCAATATAGGCAATGAGGCTCAGATTTTTAACTGAAAAATGGTGAGCAACGACATAACTTAGGCGTGGCTGCAAAGAAGCTCGGTTGCGTAATAGCAATTATGCTACCACGCCATCCGGTCTTTCGCCGGCCAAGTTATGGTTCAGACCTCGAATGTATATGATTCAGAGAGCAACAGTGATTAATCATCATAACCTATTTTGTATTTTGCATCAGCCAACTTCAAAGAGTCATATAATTTTTTCTACAGATTCAAGAGTAAGTAAACCTCACCGATACTGCCTATCAACCGCTGCTTGACTTGGAATGTGTGCGTATATTGAATATAATGAACCCCTATCAGTAACTCGTCCCAGCTCATGGAAACATATGAATAATGATAGCAAATAAGGCTCAGATAAATGTATACAATAGCGAGAGCGGCCCGCCAACATGGCTGCAGTTACACGCCGATGTAACTGCCCTGCCAAGATAAGGGCCAAGGGAATGTGTTCGCAATGGTTGGCATATAATCAGCATCATCGCCACATAAAGGGCGAAGGTTCAGCTTCGCGCATATAATAGCATCACCAGGTAACGAACATGTCCGGCAAGAATACTTCAAAAGTCAAATCGATGGGCATGGACTCATTTCGTGATCCTAATTTATATATATAATAAACCTACGTTGATGGAAAACCAAAACGCAGGCACGTATCGTCGCCGCCTTTATAAAACAGGCGACTAAATAAACCATAAATAGGCCAAGCTCACTTGCGATTTGCTGGGCCAAGGCACAATAGCAAAAGTTGTTGTACCAAATCCACTGCAACATGTTAAATACGGACCTCAAGCCCATGAACTAATAGACTGAACCAAAGCCACACAACCAAACCCATGGAACGTCTGCAAGCACCCTAAGAAAGCCGCAAAAGCCTCAATGACTGCGTTACAATAAGCGCGCGCCAAGATAAGACCTTTTCAAACGTTTGGAATATCAGTCAGTAATAAACCGTAAAAGTGCAGCAACAGAAATTGAAAAATACCTTCATGGCTGCGCTAGTAAACGCCCCGCCTAGAAAATACCTTTTAAAGCTTTGAAATATCATTCATGAGTAAATCATAAACGTGTAGCAAAACAAAGGCAGAAAGACCTCCATGGCTGTGTTACTAAACGCCCCGCCAAGATAAGGTGTTTCTCAAATTTTGAAGTGCCGGTAGTGTCAGACGAAGAATATTTTTCTCCAACTGAACCACTGCTATTCAAAAGCGTTCTGGGTAATCTATATATGGAATAAAACAAACGTCGGTGCACTATTTTTCTCCAACTGAAGAAGCGGTTGTGTCAGACGAACAATATTTTTCTCCAGCTGAACCACTGCTATTCAAAAGCGTTATGGGTATTCATTAATCAATCAATTAATAAGCCACATATTCAGCAAAGCGAAAATTGTATATAACAGCTGATGGTAAACTATGAAACATAAGCTGGAATCACGTAAACTTATAACTCCGAAATAAGCTTTAACCAACATTCTTATTACTTAGTTTACTGTTGTTATCTAATGAAGCTAAACGTTTTGAATAAGGCTTTTTAACTTTAAAAATTATTAAGCCAATAACTTTAGGTTATCAGTTTTTTCACATACAAATATGCTCAAATCAGAAGGTAGTCCAAACATAATTTGAATTAACGACCGAAAATAGTACCAATAACTTACAATTGACCATCTACAAACCAAAATCAATATAAAGTAAACTTACATAGTAACGTAGAGTATCAGGTTGGATGGGTTCAAAACGATCGAAATCACCAAAAAACCCCAAATTGGAAGCCTAAATGTCACCGTCACTGTTATAGTTAAAAGAGGCTGTGCCTCATAACACGTAGAAGATGAAGAAGAAAGCCACGTCTTCTGACAGCAAAGTTATTATCAAAGACGATAACATCAAAGTCGGTAGCGGGGAGTAGCAGGCCAAGAAAACAGACATGGGTTGAAGAAAGACGCAAAGAATATCACACTTAGCCCAAGCGGCCTTAAAATAACATTTTAAAACTAATAAAATAGTGCACCGACGTTTGGTTTTATTCCATATAGAGAATTTGAATAAAAATAGAAATTGAAAGAAGTTGATCCCTCCGTCTCATAATATAAGTCTAATTTGACTTTTTAAATCGAACTTTGACTTTCAGTATTTTCGTTTGTATCATATAATAATTGATGCAAAATATATAAATGGCTTGTGTTTTAAATGTATTTTCATTTGGTATAATTTTCATCAAGTGTTATATAATACAAACAAAAATATTGAAGGTTAAATTCGATTCGACAAAATCAAATTGTACTTTAGTTTTGAGACAAAGGGAGTAAAATAAAATAGAAATTAAAGTAAAATATATAAATAAATTATCACATGATTACATCATTCATTAATAAAACAAAGCCAAATACTCCTTCCGTCCCATATTAATTGTCCACAATGGAATCTTGAGATGTCCCAAATTAAGTGTCCATAATGTACTTCAACCAATGAGATGAAACTTTAGTGAGTGAAAATGATATTTGATTGGTGGAAAGTATAGTTAGTGAAATTTCCTAAAACTTTGTGCATATGAAAAGTGAACACTTAATATTGGACGGACAAAGTATATGATTGAAAAACTCAAAATTAGGATCACTTGTATGGGGAAAAGATAATGTCAAGAGGGATTCACTCAAATCCTACCATTTTATATGGAAAGAGTTTTTTTTTAATGATTTCATACTTTAATTCTTATACCTTTTATGTTAAACAATTATCTTTAGTAGTCAAAGTATTCCCTCAAAGCTACACCCCTAAAACAAACACCTTCTAATTTAACTAACATAGTTTTAGGGCCTGTTTGGTATATAGGTAGGTTTAGGATTAAAATTTGAATTTGGATTTAAATTCGAATTTGGATTTTGATTTGATGTAATTATAGGAGAGAGAAATTATATTTATTTAATAAATTTTATAAATAAATTTAAATTAATTTTTTTTGTTAAATACATAATTAAGAGAGATAGACACAAAGAGTACGCATGAGCCCACTTATAATCAAAACTCCACTAACCCTCTACCTTTTGAAATAGTACCATTTTTTTGAGAGTCAAGCCCTTTATCAAATGATGGAAATGTAACCAAACAACTTTTTTCTTTCTTGATTACATAAACCTAATCCAACACCCCTAACCAAACAAGCCCTTAATTCTTTGATACCATACCCTTATTAGAAACACACCCTTACTTTAACATTTAACATTGAGTGATTATCTTATTTTAACTAATACCAATGCACCAAAAGCATACAATACAACAAGGGAAAATGGCAAAAATATCCATTTTCACAAACACACTTCACAAAATACAAATTTTTTTTCAAAAAGTCGAAAATACCCATAAAACTCGCAAACTTTGCGACTATTTGCGAATTTTTCAAAAAATTGACCCCATACAACAACTACTTTAATCCATTAAACCCCCCATAATTAACCCTCAATAACATAATTATTCCATACTCATTTATCTCCATAACCAAACACACAATACCCACTTTTCAATTTCGAAATCCATCAACCGAGTAAAAAAAGCCCAATCTTTTACCATAAGTCGATGATGGGTTTGGTTCCTTGTCGTGTTTTTCTAGTTTTACTGACAGAGGTTGTGTTTGACGATTTGATTCTTGATGTTTCTTGATAAAGATAATTTTGTAATGATGAACCAAGATGATGAAGAAGATATTTGCTTCTTTATGTTTTTTATTTTAATCTTGAATCTGTTATTAATTTGGATATTGTTAAGAGATTTGTTCTTCACTTGAGATGTGATAGAAATTAATGATAATGACACCCGAGTATGCTGATAAATCACACTCGAAAATTAATGTATTTGTAGAGATCGTCGAAAAATTGACCGGAGATGATAGTGGTTGCCAGATGTTGATGAAGATGATGTAGTGGTGATGATAAATAAGGCTAACAAATAAGTATAAAATGCCAAATGTGCTAACACATTAAAAAAAAAAAAAAAAAAAAAAGTTGCCAGATAAACATAGTTTACAGATTTACCAAGTAACAAGTGAACAAACTGGTAACAAATGAACGATTTAGAAAATATTCATTACCTAACTTTATAATAAATTCATCATATTACCGAACTTTGTAAAATTTAAAAAGTTCATTTATGTTATATAAACTTAACCACAGACTAAACCATACACATTGCACATTTCATTCATGATCAACTTTCACAACCAAAGCCACCCAAGGCAATCCTATTCTATATTTTTTTTTTCAAGTTTCACACTAGATAAACACTTGCCTTATTGCTATTTAATGCTTATTGCATGTCACACTTGCCTTATTGCATGCCATGATAAACAAAGTGGGCACTTTCAACACAAGAATGTTCCACTACTTATACTTTTTACTTTATTTTAAGATTACTGTTTTAGGGCCTGTGTAGCAGCAAGAAAGATTTTTGAAGCTAGTACTACCTTCGTCTTAAATTATAAGTCTAGTTTGACTTTACGACCAAACTTTGATTTTAAATATTTTGTTTCAGATTATATAATACTACGCAAAATATATAAATGGATTGTGTTTAAATGTATTTTCATTTGGTATAATTTTCATCAAACGTTATATAATACAAACGAAAATATTTAAGGTCAGTTCAGTTAAAAAGTTCAAAATGACTTAAATTTTGAGACGGAAAGAGTAGTTTTTTTATTTTGAGAAAGAAGTTTCTGTTAGAAAAAAGTTGTGTTTGGATGTGATAGCTATAAACTTTTATTAAATGAAAAAAGCTTCAAAGGGATAGAAAAAATCAAAAAATAAATGATGAAGCGTTTTACGATTTTTGGAACTTTTTGAACTTGAATTTACAAGAATGCCCTCTATCCCTTTAACCTTTAAAAGATCTGTCGTGTTGTTTTTGCTTAAAAAACAAATTTTAACGTGTTACTTTTTTGTATGTATCATATCAAAATCTCTAGAATCCTCAAAGTATCATTTTTTATATTCTCTTGTATTTTAGTATTTCTTTTCGACCGGCGAATTTTATAAAACGATAGCAAGAAGCTAGAAAAAAACTACAAAAGAACAAAGAATTACACCATTTATCAGATATCGTAACTAAATCATCAAATAGCCTCACCTGTTTCGGCTGTTTTAGAATGAAAATGATCTAATTTCGAAATCTCCAAATCTTCCATCACATTACATAGAAAATGCCTTTCAAAACTTGTTTAAGTTTAGCACCAAAATGGAGCTCCTTGAGTACAACTCTATAGCAAAATATGCATTTTAATATTGACGAGTATACTATTAAATCAATATGAAATGTGTATCGATCAAGTCACTTTGATTTTTTTTAACGATGAATGCATTAAAAACAAAAAGTCTCTAGCAAGAAGCTACACGAGAAATTACAAGGGTTGTTTAGCCAAGAATTTCAACAACTGACTTTACTACCTCTACATTTAAGCCAAGAGAAAAAACAAATACGAATGGAATCGAAAAGGTCATTCTTCTTCATGGGATGAGAATTAAAAGAAACATTATTTCGATACCACCATAAGACCCACAAAGAAGCCGCAGTTTTGACATACACACGGTCCTTAGAATCCTTTGAAGCTCTCAAATCATCGATCCAATGTAACCATTCGAACCAACAGGAAAAGGAAGGCATATAAATATCGGTCCACACTCGAATAAGACGCCAAATGTTGCTAGCCATATCACACCCAAAGAAAACATGGTCATTTGATTCCACACCCATGTTACATGATGGACATGCAATAGACATGATCTCTATCCCCCGCAAAGAAAGATTTAAACGATTCGGTAATCTATCCAGTATAAGACGCCAAATAAAAACATTTACCTTTCGAGGTAAAAGCTTAGACTATCTTGTACCTGGGCTTAATGATGGAAGCATGCAATTGTCAATGTGAATTCTCGTGGCTTAAACTGAAAAAGTACCATCATCAGCAATGTTCCATAACCAAGAATCAGGACGACTGCTCAAAGAGACCTGCCTCAGCTCCGAGACCATAACCTCTAAATCTGGTTCATTTCGACTTCCTAAATCTGTTCAAAGTCACTTTGATTATTTATCTATTTATTTATTTTTATATTTTTATTTGTGTTTCAATTATGCAAATGTCCTTTTATGTCATTTTAAATTGTATGTTTTCAAATATAGCTATTTTGTCAAACACTTATGTAAAATGTACAAAATATCGCAACTTGCAGCTATAGTAACCAATTAACATTTATCAACTTAAAGTTAACAGCTTACATTTAGTTTTATCAAACATACCCTTTATCTGACCTCATTTTTGGGCTGTCAATAAAATATCAACCAATCGGAAATTAGGTTCGTTGATTTAAACGTTTGGTGTACGAGAATGTCATGATCAAACTTTGACAATGCTATAATTGATTTAGGCCTCAACCGTCCAAAGCTAAGCATGATTAATTATGTATGTAACGTAGCCTCGTGTCTTATTGGTGTACTTCATGTGAAGGCATCAACATAAACACTAGGTTCGTGTCACGCTAAATTCCACTTGAATTGCGTGTATGTGGAGCTTGAAAGTTACAAAAGTTAATTTGCGATAACTCAGCTCAATATCTTACATCTAGAAGATTGTCATAACCACATTTACCAATTAGACTCGTTGCAGTCATATATAACTCAACAAAACTTTTACCGATTGTCAACTCAACGCCACACTATCACTCATCATATGATGCGTGAAGCGGGTGACTCACGCACCATTACTCACTCCACTTCGCACACACGTCCACCCTTATGGGGTTATAGGTAGAACGTTTCCCCCTCATATTATATATGTATAGACAATGATGATATGTACATATGATGATATGTACATATGTTATGCAATCATCAAATCGTTAACATGATTCATATTTGACAATGATGATATGTACTTCAAAGCAAACTTACACTTTTTCAATAATGAACGATAGGGCTATTATGTTTCGGTTCCTTGTCCGTCGGCTTTAAGTGACGCCCGTGGTAATAATGTTCGCAATAAGCTTTTCACAAAATAGACATCATTTTACGTTTGGAATTGACATAAAATGTTGCATCATTTCGGAACCAAAGGTTATTTGTTAAATAGATGGAGACGAGCTTGTGATCAATATTATACGTAAATTTTCGAGTTAATTGAATAAAACCCATCATTTAAAAAGAGAATGCAAGGATCGTATTAGTAAGTGTAATTGTGAGACCTAATACGTCGTTTGTAATACTTTGTAAAATTGTATTGTTCTTGAGACTTACCTATAATGGTCGTATATGCTGAAAAGTAAAAGACGAGAGTGATGGCCTCTTTGTTTTTCTTTTGAGGGGTGTTTGTTTAAGCTTTCTTTTTTTACTTATAAATTAACTTAGGAAATTCGGCTTACACTTTATGACCTCATACTTCAACCTTGTTTTCTAAACTCATGTGCTTATTGACTTAAATATGGTAAATAAGCCCATAAGCTGAAAAATAAGCTACAAATAAACATAAGCCGAGTCAAATAAGCTTATAAATCTAAATATAAACTTAAATAAACATTCCTTTAATAAATTACTAAATGAGTTAACTGATCATACCGGTGGCCATCCATTTACACGGGACACCAGATGCACATCTTTCGCATTGTTTTCCTTTGGCGACCTCCTTGCCTGAAGCTAGCTTTAACCACCCGACCAATGAATCACTCGATCGTGTGGTTCCTATATACATACTTTTTGTCACCAAATCTTCATTTGCACTAGCATGGAAACTTAACTACAATTTGTCATGACATCAACATAAGAATTGTTCATAGGACACCAACTGATTAAGCTTTAATAATGGAATATTCAAAATATATTGCATAAAAATGTTGAAATTACAAGATTTTTTCTTTCCTAGTATTGTATGTGAGAAACAAAGACCGTAAATCATTTGTAGGCATTGCATAAAACTTGTGTAAAAGTCTTTAAGCTAAGGACTCAATATTATAAAAATATTATGTTGGGATTCAAAGAAAATTAGTAATAAGTTAGTGACAAGCTCAATATCTTTCATACACTTAGATAATCTAGTCTCAAATGGTAACACGCACGATATAGCTTTTTTAATTTGTTTTGCTTGAGTTGAAAATAGCAAGTAGGATTATTAGATGACGAAGAGGCATTCGATGGTTTTGTGTTGTGCATGCGGAAGCAGGAATTCTTGTGTTTGCTAGTACGTAAATATCCTTTCATCATTCCAAAAGACAAATATTAAAATATTTTGTAGAAAACAAGGAAAACAGAGATCGCATTCAAATTATCATTTTTCAACAAAATATTTTGCAAAACACAAAATTCTCTATTCCTAACCTAACAAGGAAAATTACAAAACAAATTATAGTTGTTTTCATTGTTTTCCTTTGTAACCCCCAACCCTCCATCTCATTCTTCAAAATAGAAAAAAAAAATATCAACTCAACACGTTTTATATATTTTCAAGTGTTTTGTGAAGAAAAATTTCCCATCCAAATTTTTACAAAACTAGAGATAAAAAATAAGAGAATTTTTTCTCCAACTAAACGCACCCATAGTATCTCGAAAATATAAATTATGTAGTTACTTCCAGGATTAAACGACCACAAAAAATATGTATCTTAAATCAGGAACGGAACCAGAATCAAATATAATTAAGAACACAATTTTTTTTAAATAGTATAATAAAGTTAAATAATTCATTAAAACGATAAATAAATGAACATTTACCGATACACCCGGTGCATTTAAAGGAAAAATGAATGTTTTCTTTAAAGATTACCATTATATCAAAAACAATCCATGGGATTCCCACGCACCTGCGAGAACCTCTATTTTCGTCCCTATCTTTAATCATTATTTACTTTAGCATAAAGTTTAGAGTAAAATTCAAAATACATCAACGTAGTTTGCTTATTTTCATTGCATACATCATTATCAGAAAAGTTGAGACATATACATCCCTCTGCCAATAAACGTTGGACGTTATACATCCATGAGGACGAACGATGCAAATACATTCTCGTTATCTTGTAACATGGATCTAACGTGAGGGAAATATTTACATCATTAGTCCTTATGGATGTATAATGTCTAACATTTATTATTGGTATTTTTATTTCATTTATTTATTATTTTATTTTATTATTATTATTATTTTTTAATATTTTTATTTTTATTTATTATTATTATTATTATTATTATATATATTTTTTAATTATAAACAACACTTTATTAAAAACTCATAGGATTTATGGAAAATTAGTGTTCTAGAAACCAACCTGGGCCCCACACCTCTATTATTATTATTATTATTATTATTATTATTATTATTATTATTATTATTATTATTATTATTATTATTATTATTATTATTATTATTATTATTATTATTATTATTATTATTATTATTATCACTTCGTTAGAAACAATCAAGGTTGTCGGGATCGGGATCCTACCTAGGATCGTTTTCGCTTTGCAAAATCGTAATCGTAGGATCGGATCGGGATCGTAAGATCCTATGAAAATGTATATATTTTTGTATAGGTGTTGTAATTTTATATTTCTATATAATATTTCATATGATAAACAATTTAAATGGATGATAAAAGAAAAGTTATATGCTCAAATCGTAGTAGTAGAATATTAGATATATTAGAATGCATCTTTGACAAAGTTACTACATACGTGCATGGTACACCTACTTTTTGTTTTAATGTTTTATTATTATAGGTTTTTCGTGATAACATTTATGCAAAAAGATAATGTTAATTTATTAGCACGTGATTTTTTAACTTTTTTGTTACAGTATACAGATTAATGCAAAAAGATAAAAGGATTGTATCTGAAAATGAAACGAAATAATTTATAATAGAGGGTAACACAATTTTTTTTTCTTGATGACCAAATAAATTAAATTATATATTCTGATAATATTACTGATTTTTTTTCTTGATGACCAAATAAATTAAATTAGAAAATTCATGCTTTTATATGTAACATAAAATAAAATATGAATAAAATTGGGTCAAGTATGTAGATAGTTTACTTCAAAAACAAGCTTCTAACATTTTACAAAGCACGAAATCGTTTTTCATAATAAACAAAAAAAAAACACATCTAAAATATTTCTAAATAATCCATAAAAATATAATGATTTACACTCATTAATCTTGTAAGAGACAATTAATTAACAGCACAAAAATAATAATATTTAAAAAAAACTTCTTAGTCATTGGCCTTTAAGACATGAGCTTATACTTAATAAGTTAATATACCTAAAGCAAAAAAAAATATAAAAAATAATAGGCGATCCTATACGATCCGATTCGATCCTACGATCCTGGCGATCCTACGATCCCGATGCGATCCTACGGATTACGATCTTGTTAAGATCCCGATCGCGTTTTTGTGTGTAGGATCGTAGGATCGCATCGATCTGGCAGGATCGCGATTTTGACAACCTTGGAAACAACATTATAGGAATACAAGAAATTAGTGGAGAGCCGCGAAACTATCTGGCCCCCCACACCTTTAGCAATAACAAAACTAATTATACTGAAGATATGAGCAGCAGCACGCGCCCCAATATCTTGAGTTATAGAGAACTTCCGGATCCGCTTAAGTAAGGTTACCGCATCTGCCTCAAGTTCCCCTAAAGAGGAAAATGAGAAAGGGATGAACCCATATCCAATATCCGCATATTTGGCTCCGTACTTGACGCGCTTACGTTTTGTGGCATCACTCACCACACGACCTGGCACAAAATCAATCATACCGGTTTGCATGGGGGGAGACGACCCCGTCAATCGACACATACATCTTGCCCTCCATCCCAGGAATAGAGCAAGACATCTGCTGGCCGTAAGGCTTGCTCCCTTTCTCCACCCAACCAGATGTCGACCTCTTTACGAGCCGAGACCCGGATCGAGAACAAATATCAACCAAAGTATCGCGCACCATGTTGCGCCGATGCTTAATAACAATAGTGCCAAGATACGATACAACATGGTCCCGTAAATATCCCCAAGAAAACCGGGGGGCACGCGAGCACGATAACCGAACAGAAAAGGGAGCGCTAGCCGATAACATAATGCGCACCTCAAGTTTCGCATTCATAGTCCGTCTCAAACCGGCCGGATATCGAACCACCCTAAGCCGCCTAAAGTGTAGTCCTCCTTTGCGAACTCCAGTGCCATTTGTCGAGAGATAGGCAAAATATGGATTCAACCATTTGGTTAACACGTGGAAGTATATATCCGCCAATTTCTTCATGGGTTTGGGGCGCGATCTCATCCGGGTTACTCGTAAGGTCAATCTCCATTTCGCATTAAAGCGCCAAGGCCTCTTCAAGGAAGGTCCAGAGGTTACAATATCGATTGTCTCAAGAGCTTAGTCGTAGTTTGGCAGATTGGAGTCTAGACGCAAGGAATGCATAGTTCAAGGTATCCCCTGCAGAATATACACCAAGCCGCCCAAATACAAATGGCAAGGTGGCCAGCCTCCATTACCAATCACCAAATTCGGGCCCAAAAGCAGTAATAATATGTTCCAAAGAATAACACAGTGCCGCATCAAATGCAACGTGAGTACGCTCAAAGACCCGAGGAGAACATGTGCGCATAGAGAAATATACCTTTGAAATGCTGGCAAAAGCACGAAGGAGCAACAGCTCACATTAGGGGTCCCTAAGCTTAGCAACAGCATCAATGAACTCAATAGTTTTAGAAACCCTTTTCATAACAAGCTCACTGCTAAACTCAAAGTCTATGCTAGTTGGCCCACCCAATAATTTGACACCATGCAGCAGTCTTGCAATGTTGGGCGGGAAAACACCTGCAAGCATGCTTCTGGGGTCTTCCTGTGGCAAAAAAACCTCAGTTTTATCAACATTGAGGTGCAAGCCGCGTCGTGGTCCATCCAACATAATAAGCTTTAAAGCCTTCCCCACAACCAAGGTATCTCCAATTATTCTTGTTATTATTATTATTATTATTTTCTCAACAAAATTCAACCTAAACATCCATTTATCTTTATTTTCTTCAACAACAGAAAGTTTAAATCTATACACCTCCTCACCCTATCTTCATATTCTTCTAATTATTATTTTCTCAACAAAATTCAACCTAAACATCCATTTATCTTTATTTTCTTCAAACAATGGAAAATTTAATCTAACACCTCACTTTATCTTCATATTCTCAACCTCATTCTTCTATCAATATCAATCAATTCATTTTCAAAATAAAATGGTTGATACTTGATAGAAGAATGAGGTTGAAAAATATAAAGATGGGGTGAGAAGGTGTTTGGATTGGGTTTTTTATTGTTTGAAGCAAGGCTATTAAGATCGAGATCTTACTATACATCGGTTTTTATCTTTGTAAGATGGGATCGAGATCGAAAGAACTTACTTAAATGCTCAAATATCTTATACATCTAGTAATTCGTATTTAAAATGATAATATAACAAATTTATTAAGCAATAAGAGTTTAAAGAGTTATAAAATAACTGAAATGAAACTCACACGTGTTCAGAATACTAATTTATCTAATTGGTGATTAGTGATGACTAATTTTTTAGTCTGAAAATCTGTATATTTTATGCTTATATAACACTTATGGTTCTCACGCTCGTTTTTCTATAATAAAAAAAAATCTAAAAACTAAAATCTAAAAAGTTAAAAATTAAAAATAAAAAAATGAAAAATTAATTAAATAAAATAAAAAATACAAAAATCAAATTAAATTAAATAAAAATAATAATAAAATAAATAAATAGATAACCAAAAATTATAAATAAATAAATAAAATATAAGTATAAGTAATAATAATTGTTAGATATTATAAATCCATGAGGACTAACGATACAAATATTTTCTCTCATGTTAAAAGATAACAGGAAAATATTTGCATCATTCTTTTGTAGAGATGTATAACGTCTAACATTTATTGACGGAGAGATGTATATGTCCCAAATATTCTGACACGGATGTATTGTGTGAAATAGCCAAACCACATAAATGTATTTTGAAGTTTACTCTAAAGTTTATTTCATAAAGCAATAACATGCTTTATGCTAGTTAGGTGGCAATAGATTAATAACCTGTAATTCGAACCGACCCACAATCAACTACCTACCTCTAATGTGAAGGATATACATCAGTCACTCGACGATTGTGGCTTTAAACTACTTTACACATTAAATTCTACCATTGCGCCCTTAAGGTTCTTTGTCAAACATCGCTTTAAGTTTGGGTGTACTAGGTGGCGTCATGGGCAATTCAATGGTGTTTCTAGCGATTTGTGTTAAGGATGTTATATATGGATTTGAGTTGTCTCTATCTAGGTTTTTCCTTATCATGATGTGGCTTATGTTTGGTATCTTTGTGGTTTATTTTTAGGGGTTTCTAGTGTGGTTCGTAGTTGTGAAGGTGTCTCTTCATGTCACTCAAGCTTGTGTTAGGTGTAGTTTTGTTCGTTGGTTTGGTGTCACCGTATTCTAGCGTTTTTTTTTTTTTTTTTTTTTTTTTTTACCGCGCTTTAAAAGAAAACGATTTGATAACTTTCAAACTAAACTTTATTGGAACATAAAATAGTTTACTCAATTAATTGACGATAATCTTTGTTGTTACGACTAACATATATATAACGTCAAATTCTGCAATTTAAACTTCGAGTAATAAAATCAAAACTTCGTAAACGACCATTTCTTAGTACTCCCAAATAACCGTTTGAGGATCAAGACCCTATTTGTTGATCAAGTTGTATATAACGTTTTGAAAGTGATGCTAGATTATCATCGAGCCGGTTCATATATATTATTAGACATGCTTATATTTAAAACCAATGTGTTCTTAACTGTAAGTACACTAAAATTAATGTAGTTGTATTTTTGAGAAAAGAAAAAAGGTTATTCGCCATATTTAGTTGAACCTTCTTTGCCCTAACCCTAAGGAAGTTTCGAGTATGCCTTCATTCTTAAACATATAAGCGGGTGTGGTTTCTTTGTTCATATAAATTTAGATTTTGACTCAAATGTGTTCAGGTTTTTTTCTTTTCTCTTTTTAAAAAAAGGCAACATTATATATAAATCAAACAAACAAAATTACAAAAGAAGACATCTCATCCCCTTAAATAAAACGATTAGAAGGTAAGGGACCCGAGTACATCAACCTTTCTGCATAAGCAAAGACTTACAAAATAAAGGCTACTCATGATCCAAAACCTAGTACCAAACAACCACGAAAGACCAGTCAAATTATGCCACTTATTCGAATGGAACCAGAGACAGATTTAGGATTTTTGAAAAGAGGTGATTTGCACACTCTCATAATTTATTGGCACACTTAAATTTGAGTGTCTTACCATATATATCCTCACATTACTTTTAGTCATATTCTTGTTGTAAGGGTATAAATGTCAAAACACTCTAAATTTGAATGTTTCCGTCATTTATGGAAGTGTGCAAATTAACTCCCTTTTTGAAAAATGGTGTTGCACATTTATTTTTAATGATTATTATATATATATACTAAACCCGTTCTCGGCATGTAGCTACAGTGTATGCGCAGCTTTCAGCTTTGCCACTTTTAGCCCCGAGGTTATCGCTTTCAATTGCAAAGTTAGTCCTTAACGTCCGTTAACTAACAGTCGAGGATTAAATTTGAAACGGAACAATAACTTGAGGGGCTATTTCTGTGCAAATATTAAGCAAAAACAGCCCCTGAGCACTACAAAAAAAATTGGAAATGTTCACGGTTATTTTGCCACGCTTTGTGAAAGGTGGAGTTTTTTTTTATCTTGTACACGCAAATAAGTGTGTCTAAAATATTTAAGTAGTTGACACAACTTCAAGCGTGTAATACTATAAATCACATAAAAAAGCGTGGACAAAATTTGGTATTAAAATTAGGGGGAAAAAAATCCACCTTAGAAAGCGTGGACTTCTTTTTTTCATATGTGTCATTATTTTTTGCTTTATACCTCCAAATCTCATTACCCAAAAACCCAAATGTCAGTACCCCCAAATCCAGTTTTCTCCCAAATCGTTATCAAATAAATATGATGAATATCCCCGTTTTCCCCAAATCACAAATTTATAAACACAAAATTCACACCATCACTTCCCACAACGAATTTATAAACACAAATTTATAAACACAAATCACTTCTCATATCGTTTTCCCCAAGTCTATAAACACATATTTATAAACCCTAATTCGTGTAAACCCTAATTCAATCAGTCCGGTGTTTAAAGGAGGAACTCACTCTCCATCAGTCCGGTGTATGCTCAATCAAATTAATATGATGAGCTCATTTTCCCCAAATTCGTTATCTGAATGTTAGGTTAGTTTCGATTTGCACCTGGTGGATGTTAGGTTAGTTTCGATTTGCACCTGCCGGTTAGTTTCGATTTGCTGTGGTGGATGTTAGGCTAGTTTCGATTTGCTGGTGGTGGATGTTAGTTTAGTTTCGATTTGCAGTTGGTGGATGTAGTCTCAATTCGATTAAGGTATGTAGCACCTTCACGATTTTGAATTTCATTTATCTGAATTGTAGTGTGGATTGAATATACATATGTGATTGATATGATCGTTGAATAGAATACATTGTGAAAAGAGACTTAATATCGTTAAGTTTTTAAGTCTGATTGATTCTGTGTGATTTTGTTGTTAGTTGTTGATATTATGGTTTCGTGATTTAGATACGAATAAATTTGACCTAATATCGTTATGTTATTGAGATATATTGTTTAGTTAGTGTAGTTTGATATTAATGATTGAGGTATGGGAACTTTGTTACTTTGTTTGTGGATCTCGTAGAATGTAGTAGGTTTTGAGTTTAAGTTTAGTTCGTCAAATTTGATGTTTTCGTTATATCGAGTTGCTAGTATATTAGTAATAGATGTTCTTTGATATGTTACTAATAGATGTTCTTTGACCGTGCAAGGATCATGTGGCGAGTAGTTGTGATTCGTGATTACATTGATTGATTTTAAGTTAGTTAGATTAGTGCTTAAAGTAAGAACATTAGGGCTGTTTGGCACCTGTAGTTTTAGGATCTGTTTTAATGCTATCATCTTTAATCTTGTGCTCATTTGATCATTTCCTATTGAACTAAGTTGGTCTTAGTTAGATTTAGCCTATTCTAGCATGTGGTAGCTTTTGGTAGCATTTTAGAGCTTTTTGCTTATTCTCCCTGTGAGCTTTTCATATCAGTTGGTTATAGATAGTGCTTAACTGCTTATGCCTTGGTCTATTTCAGTTAATATAGGTAGAATTTAGTTAGAATTAACTTATTTTCTTATCATGGTTAATGAACTTTAATCGATCGTATCGTATATTATTGCTTGTAAAACTATATATGTGGTGATCTTGACCAAGGTCCCGAAATGCGAAACTCTCAAAGATGTGGGAAGAAAGCACGACTGAGCAAGCCCATACTCACACCACCGGTCGTCGGCTTCACGCCAAGAGACCATGAATTTGTGAGTAACATTTAATAATACATAGAGACAAAAGGGTATCTTTAGTTTAAGGGTTGATTATGAACAATTGTAGTTGTTGCATTTGACGAGTGTTATAAATTTCAAACTATTATAACTTGTATTTTATGCATTCTTTGATATTCTCTATCTAATATACAGAAGTGAAAATGGAAGATCACCGCATGATGTTGAGAGGTTTCACATTTTTATAAACAATGGATGACACTTATATTCAAGAAGAAACAATGAAATGATGGTATACGCATACTGGATTTCTTTTTTAAAGTTTTATATGGCATATTTTGATTTATGAACTTAAAAAAGTATGCATTGTTTCAGGTTCAAGCAAATAGAGAAATATTAAGAAAGAAGTTAGAGCTAGGAGGTCCTGAAGGTAATGTTGAACATGACGTAGTAGCAGAAATTGCTAGGAATGTTCTTAATACCATGGTTGTCAGGATCCCGATCCTGATCTTAGGATCTTACGATTTTACGACATCGCAGCAAAACGATCCGGATCCTACATAGGATCTTTGCAAGCTTAAGATCTTATAGGATCCCGATCTTGACCATACGATCTTACGATCTAATCCGATCCGATCTTATTTTCTCGGATTACAAACTAAAAACTACAAATTTATGTGTTGTTTGTTTGTAGAATTCAAAAACAACATGTTAATATTTTAAAACATTTTATAATCATAATTTAGGACAACATTTATATGAAACATTCATAGTATTTTATGGTTATAATGTATTAGAATTTGTAGATTTCTATAAAATTACATAAAGTATTAAGAAATAACATTAAAGTAGGATCTTAAGATCCCAATCCGATCTTACGATCACGATCTTGCAAAGACGAAAACGATCCTGGATAAGATCCCGATCTTGACAACCTTGCTTAATACACTTATTGGAGATGAAAATCCTCATTGTTTTGGAGCGGGTGTAACAAAATCCCAAGTATCCAAATTTAGTCGTGATTTAAGAAAGATGAGGGGTGAGGTTCTAACAAATGAAAACCACTTTTGTTGGAAAAGCATGCACTCAAAAAACAATTAGAGACTCAAAAAGCAATTAGAGAATCAAAATAAGGAAATAGAGACTCATAAAAGCAATTAGAGAATCAAGGTTTGCAACTCAAGGATATGGGACAAAAGCTAAATGAGCTTTATGGAATGCTCAAAGTTGTTGAAACCGCATTTCGATCTATATAATGGTGCTTCTATCATTGCTACTCGTACATGTGACAAACAAGGTTAGTGGTTTATTGTTTATCGTGATAATTTTTTTAGACCCTTGTTTGAAGTAATTTATGTTTTTTCAAATTTCTTTGACGCATCACCAATTACGGACCACTACTCACCCGTCATGGATCACTACCCGGGTATATATTTTAATTTTTTTAAATTTGCATGTTGATTGATGTTTTTGATATTGGCTGAATTCATATTAGAAGGTTAAAACCAGAACAACAATGAAATATCTAAAAAATGCATGTTTTGACTTCTGAGATGGTTAAAATATAGAAATCTTAGTTGACCAATGATGATGCCTATAAGTCTGTTAATCCTATAGCTTTATTGTGAGGATGTAATCGCATTAAGGTTGTGGAAAGTGACTTCTAGGAAATATAGTTAGTTGCGCTTGTATCTATCTTATGGAGGAGTAGACTGAACCATGTGAGATTAGGCTCGTTTATATCACAAATCAAGTTATCGATTTCTTTGGTATAGAATAGGAAATGTAGTATTATTTGGGCCAATGCTTGCAGGTGTTTGGATGGCTTGATAGAGGGATGAGGCATTCCTTTAACCGTAGTACCCATCTCATAGTGTGAGGATGCAAAGCTCTTGGTTGGGATTACGATCATTGAGAGGAAATGTAGTCCTCTTTGGTGAATTGGTTATAGAATAGTGGCTATGTTGTTATAATAGCAGATTGACAGTTGCATTGATTAGTATGATGTATTTAGTTTTCCTGCAAAGTCATTGTTTGCTATGGCATGTCATTAGCATCAAATGTCTTGCAATATACTTGAATATATGTGTTGGAGTTAATATAAGTTCACCATTTCACCATTAAGACTTTTTGTTTAAAATAATTTTAGAACAAAATAACCAGTTTAAAATAGAGGTCTTAAGCTTCTTTTACGCAGCCCCTCTCGGCCTCATCATCAGATAATCGATTCGATTCCTATGCAGAGGAAGTCCGTCTTTATAGTAATGTAGTTAACACATATTTTTGTTGCTATGCCCCGGATGAGAATGTCTCATATGTAAAACGCCAATTTGTATCCTATGCATTAGTGGCTATGTCTCGTATAATCTTTAAGATGTTATATAGATGATCTTTGAGTTTTTAAATACAAACTAATTTTTGATTTTCTTTCTCTGTATTTAGGAGCTTGTTGAAGATGAGATAGAGATCGAAGAAATATCAATGGAATTTCAGTCTCGTCTGATACACGATGTTTTGAATATGTACCCAATACTAAGAAATCTCGTCTATAAATCTTTTCTTGGTTTATATCAGTGGGCAGAATTATGTACTTAGAAATATTGTATGTTGAATATGTACCCAATGCAAGAAATCTTTTCTTGGTTTATTTCAATGGAATTATGTACAGGTAGTCCTGTATAATCAAGTATGTTGAATTTGTGTATTTCTTTATAATACAGGTATGAATTGTAAAATTAGTAAAAGTATGTGTTTATAATCTTAATATCATAAGACAGTTACACTATAAAGCGTGAGTTTTTTTTCCAATGTGTTATGCTTACAACCATTCTCACCATATAAAGCGTGTACTTCTTGAAATTTTACACGCTTCTTTTTGTGGCAGCTTTTAAATTTTTCTTGACCATAAAAAGGGTGGACATTTAGTCACTTTTTGCCACACTTCTCAGCGTCACAATCAAATCCAAAGTCCACGCATAATAGCGTCCACCATTTTGTGACGCCAATATACTCCACGATAAACAAAGCGTGGACTTCAATTTTAATGACACTTATAACCGTGTAAACATGCCTTAATATGTGTGTATAATTACACCATTTGTTGTAGTGGAGGTTACCCTTTTTTTTCACCGTAAGTCCCTAAGGACTAACGTTGCAATAGTCGCCAATTTCGTGGACCGAAACGAAAATGTTATCGCTAAGTGCGTAATAAGCGTAATGCGTAACAAGACTGCCACAAGAAACATCCGCTTTAAATCGCATGCGTGGCAATGCTCATTCGCATTTTACACTTTTAGTCCTCAAATTAGCTTCAAATCGCACTGCTAGTCCCCGTTATCGACCTTTTGCAAATTTTGTCCTTAATAACAAAAATATATATATACTGATCACGAAAAAAAAAAAACTTTAGCAACTTATTCCCGTAAATAAAATAATCGAGGGCAACGACTCACGCAACGCGTGGGTTAACCCGCTAGTAAGTACTAAAGTTGTTCTATAAAAATTTATTAGGTAAAACTAAGAGTTGCACGTGTTAAAAAACATATTTTATAAAAAATTTACCCTTGTGATTTAAAATACCCGGTTTTCATGTAGGTCCGTCCTTAAATAAAACCATAACCCAGTTGCTAAATGACAAAATAAATCAATTAACCAAATGGAACATGGACATTATAAAAGGGAGCAACACACATTATCATGATGTTAAAAATACTAATTGATTATCACTAATATCGTAAGGGATCGACATGCAATTGAAATAGATATATTAGTTTTAATTTTCATGCACATGAGTTTTTATATATAAAAAAAATTATTTTAAAATTTTAATTTTATAGCGGTAGATAATTGTAGTGACAAAAAATGTTTATGGGTTATAAACGAAAAGTAATAAAAATTTAAGAATTTTGGAATTAAACACGATTTAAACTGAATGAAAATATTATTGGTTATGAGTTATAAACGAAAATAATAATAAAAGTTTATGGTTTTTATCTATAATAAAAATTTAAGGTTTCCATATATAATTTTCTCAATCGTTTACTTTTAAGAATATGAGTTTTTCCTTTATATATAGTATAGATATACAGTTAAAAGGCGCAACACACATTAATTATCATGATGTTAAAAAAACTAATTGATTATAACTAATATCGTAGGGGATTGACATGCAATTGAAATAGATATTTTTAGTTATAAGTTTCGCGTTTTTAAATAAATAAAAATATTTTAAGATTTTAATTTAATATAAAGGTATATAAAATTTGGTAGTGTTGATATTACACGCACGAGGTTCAAACTATAAGTACAACTAATAATTATATATTAACTAAATTTGTTTGATGCGTACTTATAAGTCGTGCTTTCATTTTGATACTTATAATCCCGTGTATTTACAGATTTTTTTATTAAAATTAATTTAATTAATCCTTATTTGCGTTATAGTTTTTGACCCGTGTACACACGAGTTAATAAACACGGATTAGGTTCGAAGAATGACTATAACTAATAATAATATTTCAACTATATTTGCTCGGGTTTAAAAATATGATCAAACTTGTCAAATAATTTTATTGTTTGAGTAGTTTAACTTGATATTTTAACACAAGTCAAATTCAGTGAATATAAATGTTTATATATGTGAATAACAAGGTGTTTTAATACTAAAATTAATTTAATAATAATAATAATAATAATAATAATAATAATAATAATAATAATAATAATAATAATAATAATAATAATAATAATAATAATCCCGCAGACTTGTTATTATTTAATTGGATCCGGAGTAAGGATGCATGTTTGGATGCGACCGAATCTCTCCCTTTATCGGTATTGATGCGACTTCGTGTTTTGGGTAGCCTTACATAATGTTGTGGAGAAGAAGAAGAAGAAGAAATATGTGTCCAAATGTGAAGACAACGGTTACAAGTTCATACCATTTGCTTTTTTGACATTTGGGGAGCTTGACGTGGAGGCTTTGGATACACTTTCACGCATTAAGACCATCATTGTTAACCACCAAATAATGTCAAGAGTGGTGCCTTTATTTTCATAGATTAAGTTTTGTATCCATAAATGAGTGGGGAATTAAACTAGTGTCTCCTTTCCACCATTTTTGTAAATCCTTTTGGTTTCAAATGAAGTGATGTTTATAAAAAAATATATATAATAATAATAATAATAATAATAATAATAATAATAATAATAATAATAATAATAATAATAATAATAATAATAGCGTTTATATAAAAAAGTTAAAAGGATATATGATTTTGTAAAATATAAATTTTAAAATTATAAAATTGAGGATTCTACAGCTAAGTCAATAAAATTAGATTTAAGATGAGCCTCTTTTTAAAAGTTTAAGATTTGATTGTAAATTCTAATAACTAATCAAAATATAACGTTTATTCACACTTGAGTCTGAAATAAAAATAAAAATAAAAAGCTCATAAGGTCATGTGTATTTTCAAATTTTTTCTCCAACAATTTTATTTTACCGAATTTATCAATAATTTAACTTAACTAATAGGAATGTCCACTTATGAAATTAAGCTCCGTTATTGATCAAACAAGAAACGGATTGTTGCAAAACTTTTTTTATTAAAAAAATGATGTGTATCTCCTTAATATTTAAACGTTGAAAACACTCAAAGGGTGGATAATAAAAATATGTGTCACATTATGCATTAGATCATCCACCCAAGTTACTTCCATGCATGCTTTTGTGTATGCAACTATGCATCATTTTACTTGACTTATTTTATTTTGAATTTTATCACCCTTTTGACACCTCTAAAGATTGCAATTGGGGTGACTTCCAATGGGTCGAGTCCAAATCAATGCGATTACTTTTTCGGCCATTAAATGGTCTTGGATACGTTTTCATAATCTAAATAAGTTTTACTAGCTGCAGCAACAAAGACTAGTTAAAGATTATTAATTTCAAAATATTTGCAAATATGAACGCCTTTGATATAAAGACAAAAGTTTTATACGGACAATATTTATTTAAAGAATAATTCATGTAATTTTAGCCATTCTTTTTTTCATCAAATAAATAAACCTATTTTCACTCATTCATTTTTTAATTAAAATATCTCGCATACCGTTAATCGCTATGTGAAATTAATTATACCATCGCTACGGTAATTAAATTATAATTCCATAGATATGAACTTTTTATATTTTTGACGAATTTTGTTTTCAAAATTTTACTTAAAAATCACATGTGATTTATTACTTTAAAATCATATGTGACTTATGAAAATAACAAATCATAAGTAATTTTACAAATCAAAAAAATAACATCACAAGTGAATTTTATGAACGAAAATTTTACAAATTAGAAAATAACAAATCACAAGTGATTTTTATAAATAACGTGTGATTTTTTTTGGCTTAATTTTTAAAAAAAAGTTTGTCATAAGATATGAAGTGCATATCTATAGAAAGATAATTTAATTAAGCGTCGCGATTGTGTATTTTTTTTATCTTGAAGATTTCTTTGTGATAGTGTATTTTTTTGTTTAAAAATTCTACCGCTTCAGTAAAATATGTTGTTTTAAGAAAAGATAGAAAATGAAAGAAAGCTATATGAAAGGCCACGAGGGTTGGTTTGGTTTTAGATAATTGATGATTATTACGGATCTCGCCTCATAATATAAAATAATTTATAAAACTCACTCGCCATAATTACATATGTTAAAATTATGTATTTATGGATGTGATTAGTTCTAGCTAGTTTGAGAATATATTTAAACAAGTAAGTTTAATTCTAGCAATAAGCTGTTATATTAGCAAAACCCTATTGAAAAGTTAGAAACTTGTGCATTATTAATTATACTAAAATAGCTCCAAGCCATTAAGGTCATGTTTTCTATATTTAATAAGTGAGCACAAACCTTTATTTCCTTTTATTGAAAAGGTTTACAAAAACTTCTTTTTTAATTAAGAGTCTAAGCTATGTATCTTCAAACCACTTAATTTAAGAAACAACCAATAATCTTAATACCAAGTAAAAACAAAAAAAGCTAAGAATTTGTGGGAAAAAATTAAAGGTCCATATTAGCATGTGTATTTAAGTGTTGTTTGGGTTACTTAAAACTTACTTCTAATCCGTAGTACACTGTACATTTGTACGTCAAGATGCTACCATCATGACATGTTGTTTGATGTTCAAAACTAATTTGTTCTACTAAACTACTTTTAAACTTGCTTTGAAGAGTTATCTAATATCATTGCCACTTGCCTAGTTGCATACCCATCTTGTAAGGTGGATGACCTAAGGAGTAAGGACCATCCATAAAAAGAAATGACTAATGCCCCTTATACGCAATGGTGAGGCTGAGCCAGAGTGGGCTCGCAATATCTATCTTTTGTGCACACGCATAAAGGCATCGAATGTTCAAACGTCTATGCTTGTCGGATAACACTTTGATGATAGATCGAAAATGTACACACATATATATTTGGGTGTGTTTAGCCCACAACGCTTAGGACTATTTAGAACCAGGTGAAATTGTGAGCGTTGTAATGCTTCGTTTGGCAATCGCAAAGTAAACTTTATCTATTTTTTCGAACGCTCTTTTCTAACGCTCTTAAAGTAGCAATTTAGAAGCATTGACTATTTAAGTGTTGTTTTACACATTCTAATTACAATTATATCTACGTGACCAAACATTTTATAGATGATACAACCATCGCTCACTACTATAAGATATCACATCGCTTCACTCCTACTGTTATTTTAGCCAAATACAACCCTTGTCTTTTTGAATGAGTGACGTCCAGATTGTGAAATAAATCCTAGTTTACTTCAACAAACATCTTACGTATATTTTACAAAAATAAAACATTAAATGAAGAAGGTCAAATAATTGACATATAAGTGGGCACTTAATGGACATGTAGGGTTGACAAAAGATTATGAGGCATGCTTTTGTGGGACTTATCGGATGGTAGACTGAGTTTGGCATCAAGCCCTTCATATCACATAATGTGGGTGTTGCACGCAATGAATGAGAAATAGATCAAGTTGTATTTGTATAAATTTTAAGACATATATATTCAATATCTACACAAACTCGTACACAAGTATCTTTGTCGATTGTTTCGATTCATGATTCATGAATACAAGCTAGTGATCACACGCTGCACCCGTTTTTATTAGACGATAAATATGGCCCAAGTTCGATTATTGGTTTGGGTTCATTAGGGTTTTCAGATTAATTACATCTGAAAATCTTAATGAACACAAAACATAATCATTCTTGGCCATATTTATCGTCTAATAGTATTGATGGCTGGGAATGTTAGCTTGTCGATGGTCGGGATTTTTATTTATTTTATTTTATTTTCAGCAATTATTTGTAATAATGTCGAATATAACTATACACTAGAACTACTTGATATAAAACTAGAAGATACGTACGATATAAGAAAATGAAGATTGAAAACAATGTTTACATGTGGGATCTAAAGTTTGAAAAACAACAATTTGGGAATTATTATATATACAAAGTTGTTATTCATTACGTTTAGTCGTGTTTTAAATAGACACTTATATACTAAAATTATATTTTAAGTTTATTGAAAGAGAGTAAATTAAGATGCTGGTCTACCAAATGATTACTTTGATTGTGTGAAGTTAGAACTAATCCATGGATCATGGCATGCAAACTAGCTTCTTTTGAGCTTATCATAAAAAGTTGGTGGGAGTTGTTGTTGTATGTATCCAGATATACCTAGTCAATCCTTAGATTCAACTTTACTTAAAATATCTTTTTATTGTTTTATAATTTTAACGTGTTTTAGCTATTTATGGACGTTATGTTTGCCCAGAGCGGGGTGGAGTTTTTTAAAGCGGCGAGTAATTAGCATTTTTAATTTAGTAGTCGTTTGATAAAAGAGTGGTGAATTTCGGCTAATTTTTAGAAAGGCTAATAATCAAATGCTTTTTTAAGAAGCGGTAAACTCACAGTTACTGCTCATAGCTTACGGCTACTGCTCACTGCTACTTTTAACAAACACACCCTAAATTTGAATAATTGTTTTGCTACCTTTCAAAGCTATTAGAACCGTTGTTTCCTTTCATTTTTTCAAAGAAACATGATTTTAACAGAAGATATACTAATATGAACATGATTTTTCGGATTTTAAGCAACAAACGATCATGATAAACTTTGAATCAACTTGAAGGCCATGATTCATTGATCGATGTTATTATCAACCACGTTATAATGACTTATAAACGAACTCTAATTTGATTCATGAGATAGTGTGTGTATTGTCTCAACTCTGAAGTATATGAGCAGAAAATTATGCAACCACGAATAATGTCCAAATGCAATGAGTAACGTATTGTTATTATTCTGTTTCTAGGACATGCAAGTCATTACATCTTATAAATTTATAATACCCAAATCAGATACTTGTCTGGTACCAATATAATCATTATAAACTCGGCAAGTAATAGTAGGGTTGGATCATTTGGAAAAGGGTTCGATGGCCGGAGGTTTTTTGGAAGCAATCTCTTTACCTTCGGATAGAGGTAAGACTGTCTATATCTCACCTCCTCCATACCTCGTGAAAGACGGGATTGGGTAAATGTTGATTGATTTTTTTTCCCTAGTAACAAATGTAAGCACAACTTTCCTTTAGCTTGGGCCACAAAGTGATTCGAATATATGGACAGAGTGTGGGTTTACTTATTTGGGCTTTTACATCCTAAGCTGAACGACTAATTTGTGACCCCAAAAAAGAAACTCGAGTCGGAGGATTACAATTATTTTACATCGAAAAAATTACGAAAAAACAAAAACAAAGTGGTTTTACGTAATTTAAACCTATTTTTGAAGGTTTACAAAACTGGACTGTTTGTTCTCGTAAAAACTTGTGAAGGCACACTACTAGAAGATGAGACATAAAGCCTGGTTAAAATGAAGCGTAGGTCCTGGAAGAATTAGACG
The DNA here is from genome assembly GCA_022545495.1 of Chrysanthemum lavandulifolium. Taxonomy (NCBI): domain Eukaryota; kingdom Viridiplantae; phylum Streptophyta; class Magnoliopsida; order Asterales; family Asteraceae; genus Chrysanthemum; species Chrysanthemum lavandulifolium. The sequence goes on from CM040244.1 coordinate 245,288,575, forward strand.
ATAAATATGGCCCAAGCTGATTATGGGTTTGAGTTAGCGTTTTATGTGCCTATGTGTATGCAGTACGCTATATAATATAGTTTGGCTAATATTACACGTACCACATAGTGTATATTTTTTAAACTAAGAGAACATATTGGTTTATTTTGCAAGTAATATAGTTGGTTTGATAAAATCTGTTTTTTACATGGTGATAACGTATTGTGATGATAACAGTAATCAGTAATGTATAATAAACCATGGTGTATACCAATAGCACTCTAGCCATAAATTTCAGTTTTTTGTATAATATTAAATTGTGCAAGTGACAGGAATTAAATTTTGAACTAAAGATTGGTTAGAGCTTCTTCGTTTGGGAAGAAGCTCTCCAAAAATAGGCGTATGCCAATTTATACAACGAGCACACGGTATTCTTTAGTAAAAGGCGAAAGAATAGTTCGCTTTGTGCTCATTGCTTGGCTGCGTGCCTTTCACCTTATGCATCTTGTTTTTTATATACAACCTGCCTCACTCTCAACTTCTACTACTCAAGCGATGTGGGATAAACTCATAAACCCAACACCAACTTGTCCTTTGAGCAATAATAAAATCAGACTTCAACTACAGAGAAGAAGGTTGGTCACTTGGTTGTATGAGATTATGCATGCTAAATACGAATAGCGTTTCCATAGCTTCATTGTCTTTAATTCCGGTAGATGTTTTTGCAGAAACAACTACGTTTAGCACGTCAGCATTCGTCATGTGGCACAAACAGTTCTCATCTGTAATAACTTCTGATTGAGTAACTTTCCATTATCAAGTCACCAATTATTAAAGAAGTGGATTGGTTGTACCACCTGGCGAACCATAGGTGATATGCTAAACAGATGTGTTCTGCTAAATCTAAATTCGGCGTTAAAGGCAAGGTAAGGGTATGGAGAATGCATGGATTTTATGCATTTATATTTTTTGTACACCAGAACCATCTTCTATTCTTTTTTGTTCTTTCCCTAGTTTGTTTGCATTGCAGCTTTAGGACAACTCGTTTATGACGGAGATTGAAGCCATCATGTCAATATTCAATAAATTCCATTCTTCATGGATTCCGAAGAAGTTGTCCTTGAGAAACAGTACAATTAGACTTCGTTAAGTCGAAGAAGAAAACTCGGCTGTATGAAAGTATACATGCACAAAATATGAACCATTGTTATGACTTTTCTGGCTCTAACCCGAAGGGGTTTTGCAGAACGACTACTCTTCGCAAATGAACCGCTGCTAAATCTCCTCTTGGGGTTAAAGCAAATGAAGCTATGTAGAACGCGTTTATTTTATACTCCTCCTTGATGGATTCAATCCAAGGACGAAAGTGGTCCAACGAAAATATGGTATTTGAGTGACCTTAAAATGTACTTTTCCAAAAGATAGTTACCTTTAACACACGTATGCGTTATTATATGTGAGCTTCTGGTGATGCTTGAAACAAGAGGACTGAAAGTGTTTAACTTTGTAACTGATGATGCGATCGTGGAGGAGAGGATTACTCGCTGTTATTCTGCAAGCATTCGGAGATACCACTCAGAATTTACTCCTCCTAAGGTTCATGGCCTAGATGATGTAAGTTTTTTCATTAGTATTTTTTGAGCTTATTGAAATTTCATTAACCTGTTTCTATCATATGCTGATAAGTTCTCCCCCGTGTTGGCATGCTGCATGCATTTGGACGTCACGGGTGAACCTCTGATAAACATGAAGATGACACGTCAGCCGTTCTGAAATTGGTTGGAGCCATTCTACAAAAAGACTGAACTGGTATGTTGCCTTCCCACTTCCCATTTTGTTTCAACACAGTACTGCAATGTTATTACATGCAAGTATTGCAATGTTGTGAACATGATGAAGCTACAACCAACCCATGTGTTTTGCTGATACTAGTGGCAATATTGCCATGTTTGGTAAACTTATCAAAACGGGTAAAAAAAATTGGGACGGGTCAGATAGGGTTCAGTTTGACCAGGCTACACTCTTTATGTACAGGTCTTTTGAATTTCATAAATAACTGATAGTTATAAATATGATGTAAAAAAGTATTAATGAAAACAATAATGATCTAATAATTAGTGAATATTGAGTGTTAAACACTTGAATACACGTTGGTACATTTTAAGCCGCTTGACCCATTGTCAATAAAACATAACCTAACTTTGACCCGTTTTCACTATAATGACTTGAAGTTGCTCCCCTCTCGCACTCCATTTTTTGTATGTGTTTGGCATCTCATGTATGGATTTGGTCCTTGCACAGTTCTGTGTTATGCTAAATGACTAAATCCAATTGGGATGTTCAGGTTATCGATTACTATAGGACAGAAGGTATAGTTACAAACCTCCATGCAGAAAAACTCCTTGAAGGAGGTAACAATCCCTACTTAACTGTAACAAGTTACAAAAATCGCAAAACCTCAAAGTAACACTACACATACAGTCCATACATTATCCCCCAAAATTAAACACATACATACATTAGCCTAAGTTTTGAAATCCATTAGAAGAGGAAGACGATACACCAATACACCATGGTGGAGGGATGAATTGAAGGAATGGTAGCGGCTTGCTGTAGACAGGAAAAAATGGCAGTGTGTATTGAGAAAGTAAAACAACTTGAATAATCCCGCCCACAGGAATAGAGCGCGGTTGTCAATAACAAAACATGCCTTTATGAAAAACTGATTAAAAGAACCCGGTTTATTAATAAATAACAGGGCTTTATTAGTGAAAAAAAAAAAATCTGGTGGTCTTCATAGAGCCCGTTTTTCTGTAAAATGGGGCCTCAATTTGGTGACTCTATTACACTTTCTGTAGTAGTGACAACACGAATCCACATGGAATGTATCGCGCATATATGTCACTAGTATTAATCATAGGAGAAAAGTGATCTAAAGAGTACGAGTTATCTAAATACAGTAACATGTTAAAACATGTTTATGGTCAACAATATGCATGGATCTTGCTGTACCATGGTGAACACGTCATTTGTTGTTTAGACTTCACCGACATCAAATTACACACCATGGCAAATGCAGCCTAACACAATGTCATATCTAACATAATGCTATTTCGCATTCTGTTTGTCTTCTAGCTCACCTGCCTTTTATTAGCACACATCTGGTGGTACCGCCAGGCATAGAGCTGCCTTCCTGTGCTTGCTGCTTAGTCAATGCATAAATCTTCACCTGCATACATTATACCAAAATATCAATGGGCTACATCAAATAAGTCATATTCAGTTACAAAAAAAACTACCTTATACTAAACAAAATGGTAGCAAAAGTTTATAGACTGACCTCATATGTTGACACCAGCTTTGACACCAGCTTCTTCAAGTGTTCAACCTCTTGGATCCTATTGTCATAATCTTTCTGGCGTTCATATTGAATAACTACACCACGTTTCAGTATTGTATTTTGTTCCTTCAAGGCCACGTTTTCCTTTTCCTGATGTATATAGTTTGTAACACACATCTTAGAAATAAGTAAATCCATGTTCAAAAGATACATACATTTAGTCATTTACACACATATACACATGGATAATAAACACTCTACACACATGCAAGAGGAACTCACCTTTTCCTTCAAAGCCACGTTTTCCCGCATGAGAGCTTCAATTTGTTGCTGTTGTTCCTTCATGAGAGCTTCAGTTTGTTGTTGTTTTTCCTTCAAAGCCACGTTTTCCCGCATAAGAGCTTCATTTTGTTGCTGTAAACAGTTGGTAACAGGAATGTTGCCATGAGCTGATGAGTTTTCTGCATATTTTTCACTCGTGGCTGCCAAACACAATTTTGCATAAGTAAAAAAATAATTTGTATTAGTATGCCTAATTGCCTATGACGGGTTCGGGAGAATAACTACCAAAAATTAAAATACAAAATTACAATGACAGAACTTTAGCAAGTAGAAAAGTTTTATGTATTTGTATATTTTGACCGAGTGACAACCTCTTATAGAGCTGAAAATCATCAGATGAAAATTGAGGAAGATAAAATTTTGACCTTCAAATACTAATATGCCAGAAAATAGTATTTTACTTCCACCGTCTACAGAAAACCGGTTCTCATACTTTAAACATCATAAACACGCGCGTAGATGCTGTTTAGCAACACTATATTCTTTTATTTTTATATATCTTATAAAAAAAAAAAAAAAAAAAAAAAAAAAAAGACAGTGGTTTAGTACCATGAATTATTGTGCAAAACCGCCGTGGTACAAAAAAACCGTAGACACTAGATAAAAGTGTAAACAGATCCTCAACATATCAAAAGAATGTTCATGATCTGTAGCTTAAATGATCCTTAACGTGTTTGTCTTCTCCTCTTGTGTTATAATATTCTAACATACGTACATATATTTGGTTCCGAGTGCTTAACAACGATACAAGACCACTGAAACACTATCTCTATGACATACCAAATACGTGAACAATTAACCATCGAACAAAATGCAAACACAAGTGCACGAAAAAAATCAGCATGGTAAATTTTGAGTGCACATATATACCTGCTGCTGCATTTGATAAACCAGAATTCCCGTCCACATGTCCGAGACAAAGTTGGTTAAAACTCTTGATGACAGAATCGACATCATTGTCATTCTCTTGTAGCGCTTTCTCCAAAAGCTGAAAGCAAAACCGAAGATTGATTATCTCTTTTAGTTCATAAATGTCAGATAAAATTTAAACTGCATATATATGAAGATCCAACAATTGATGTAACACACACATACATTAGCTAAGCTTGACAAAACAATACGCAATATAGGAGTACATGTAAAGATGAACCTGCTTATGTATATTAGGAAAAACCTCCATTAGCCGATCTAGCTGAGACGACGTCAGCCTCAGCTTCTTAGTGATCACTAACGGAAGAGACTCCCATTCTTCTTCAAAATAACATCTCTTACCACACACCATTTCAGCAGACATATATCGTGTTTTTAATCTATTCGAGTTTAGGGTTTTTGGTTTTCTGATGGGGTCAGGTGGGTGTTTAAATTTTGTATATTTATAGATTATGGGCCGCCAAACTCTCAACTAATTAATAAGTAACCGACCTCACGTAAAAAAAGTTTATAAATACAGTGATTGCTTGAGACGCAAGTACGCAACAATACATTTAAAAAAAATCGACGAATCTTTTTACGATTCCACTAGTTAGTTTTTAGTTTAATTAGTATTTCTGTCGTATCGATCGATTTGCTTTATGCAACATGGATGACGCTGATTCTAAGTGGACCAGATTAAACTCTTTGCGCATCAATGAATTTGTGTTTTCTCTCAACTTTGACAACATTAATTTAGTGAAGTTGCTAGAGTTGCTACAATATATGTGTATCCAGTGACGGAGCCAAGAACAAATTTGACTGGGTGCACAAATTTTTTGAACCATAATATAATAGAGTTAAAAAGTGGAATAAAACGAAGATTTTATAAAACGATAAATAAATGAACATATTACCTTCTAATTAGTGATTCTACGATCTCTCATAAGAAAAACGCTTACGTACACCCTCATTTTTAACATTAATAAGTTCTTCTTTCTACTACACAAGTTAAAGCGCTGTTAAAATAATCATCGCCCATCCGACACGCAATCGGTTTAATGAGCTTCATTTTGAAAACATGCTTTTCAACAACCGATAAACCAAAGGATATGGTGTATGCGTTGCTAATTGGTGAACAATATAAATAATATACATGAAAAAAAAAGACTATTACATGATTAATCCTAACAATTGGTGAACAATATAAATAATATACTACGCAACAAAAGGACAATTCAAGTATTCAATTCCATTAAACGCTTAACAAGCAAAAAGATCGAATTGTAATACTATCAAGAGTAAATTACATGGTTGGTCATCGTGGTCATTCAAAATAACAACTTTCGTCCTCGAAGTTTAAAGTTGACCTTTGGTAGTCCCTAAGTTGGAAAACAAATAACACCCCGGTCCTTCGGTTTAACCGCCGTTAAGTTAGCTTTGTTAAATTTACACGTTAGCCCTCGTGGTTAACGGTCGTTACATCGTTAATCCTTACTAATAACGGCTGTTTATAATTTAAAGTTTTCATACGTTTTTATCCGTTTTCGTCCGTGTTTTACGTTTTTTTCCGTTTTTATTTGTTTTTGTCCATTTTTTTTTACGTTTTTGTCCGTTTTCTAACATTTTAATCCGTTTTTATATGTTTTCGTCCGTTTTTCTTTCGTTTTCGTTCGTTTTTTTTGCGTTTTTATACGTTTTTGTCCGCTTTAATCCGATTTTGTATGTTTTAATCCGTTTTTATACGCTTTCGTCCGTTTTCTTACGTTTTCTTTTGTTTTCTTACGTTTTATACGTTTTGTCCTTTTTATACGCTTCGTCCGCTTTTCACGCTTTAATCCGCTTTTAAAATATCGATGGCCCTCTGTCTACACGAGACGCAGATGCACATCTTTGCACTTGTTTCCTTTGGCGACCTCCTTGCTCAAGCTTTAACCACCCGACCAAATGAATCACTCAATCGTGTGGTTCTTATATACGTATTTTCGTCATAAAATCTTCATTTGCACTAGCGTGGAAACTTAACTACTTTTTGATAATTAAAATGATACTAGTAGTATTTGTCATCAACATAAAAATGGTTCATAGGACACCATCCGATTAAGCTTTAGTAATGGAAAATTCAAAATATATTGCATAAAAATGTGGAAATTACAAGATATGTGCACAAACAAAGATCATAAATCATTTGTAAGCATTGCATAAAACTTGTGTAAAAGTCTTTAAGCTTAAGGACTCAATGTTATTAAAATATTATGTTGGGATTCAAAGAAAATTAGTAATAAGTTAGTGATAAGCTGCCGTTCAAAAAAAAAAAAAAAAAGTTAGTGATAAGCTAGCTCAATTTTTTTCATACACTTAGATAATCTAGTCTCAAATGGCAACACGCAAGAAATAGCTTTTTTAATTTGTTTTGCTTGAGTTGAAAAAAGCAAGTAGGATTATTAGATGATGAAGAGGCATTCGATGGTTTTGTGTTGTGCATGCGGAAGCAGGAATTCTTGTGTTTGCTAGTACGTAAATATCCTTTCATCATTCCAAAAGACAAATATTAAAATGTATAGTATCTCGAAAATATTAATTATGTAGTTACTTCCAGGATTAAACGACCACAAAAAATATGTATCTTAAATCAGGAACGGAACCAGAATCAAATATAATTAAGGACATAATTTTTTTAAATAGTATAATAAAGTTAAATAATTCATTAAAACGATAAATAAATTAACATTTACCGATACACTGGTGCATTTATAGGAAAATGAATGTTTTCTTTAAAGATTAACACTATATCAAAATCCATGGGATTCCTGCGCACCACCCGCGAGAACCCTATTTTCGCCCCTGTCTTTGATCATTATTTACTTTAGCATAAAGTTTAGAGTAAAATTTTACATCAACGTGGTTTGCCTATTTTCACAAAGATACATCATTATCGTAAAAGTTGAGACATATACATCCTCTGTCAATAAGCGTTGACGTTATACATCCATGAGGACGAACGATGCAAATACATTCTCGTTATCTTGTAACATGGATCTAACGTGAGGGAAATATTTACATCATTAGTCCTTAGGGATGTATAATGTCTAACATTTTGTTATTGGTATTTTATTTTATTTATTTATTTATTTATTTATTATTTTATTTAATTATTATTATTTTTTAGGCTAATAATCTATTAAAGCAATATAGTTGTTAAGAATGTCGTTCAGAGTGTAATCGAAAAATAACTTTTTTAGACATTAATGTTGACATTTTCGTTTTTCTTTAAATATTATGACCATTTTACTCTTCGAAAAATATTAAAAAAAAAATTCGAAAAAAAATTCAAAAAAAACTTTTAATCTAAAAAATAAAAATAAAAATCGCATGTCACAAAAAAAAATTCTAAAAAATTATTTCAGAAAAAAAAATTTGAAAAAAAAAATCATAAAAAAAATTTTGGAACAAAATTTAAAAAAAATTTGGAAAAAAATGTCGAAAAAATTCGAGAAAGGGTAAAATGGTCATAATATTTTAAAAAGACAAAAATGTCAACATTAATGCCTAAAATAGTTATTTTTAGTTACACGTAAAACCGCTATTTTGACAAGATAGTCCTTTAAAGGTTATTAGCCCTTATTTTTTTTAATATTTTATTTTATTTATTTATTTATTTATTATTATTTTATTATTATTATTATTATTATTATTATTATTATTATTATTATTATTATTATTATTATTATTATCAAACATCACTTCATTAGAAAACCAAATAAATTTTACAAGAAATTTGTGGGAAGCCGATACTAGTTGGGCTCCTACTCCTTTCTGAATACAAAAACTTAACCTATGAAAAATAAAAGCCCCACTCTTGACATTATTCGAGTGGCTAACATCAACAATCTTGATACGTGAGAGTGTATCTAAGGCTTCCGCATCAAGCTCCCCGAATGTAGAAAAAGCAAATGGAACGAACTTGTAGCCATTTTCTTCACATTTGGACATATATTTTTTTCTTCTTCTCCACATTATTATTATTATTATTATTATTATTATTATTATTATTATTATTATTATTATTATTATTATTATTATTATTATTATTATTATTATTTTTATTATTATTTTTTTTTATTAGAAAATCATAGGACTTACAAAAAATTAGTAGGGAATGAGATACCAACCGGGCCCCTACTCCTCTAGCTATATAGCGAAGCTAATCCTACTAAAATATGAGCAAAGAAGACGTGCTCCAATTTCTTGAGTCACCGAGAATCTTCGGACACGCTTTAGTAAGGTCACCGCATTCTTCCTCAAGTTCCCTAAAGAAGAGAATGAAAATGGGAGAAACCCATATCCAATATATGCGCTTAGCCTCGTGACTTGACGCGTTCGTTGTGCGTTATTATTATAATTATTATTATTATTATTATTATTATTATTATTATTATTATTATTATTATTATTACTATTTATAAACATCACTTTCATTAGAAACAAAATTACAGGATTACAAGAAATTAGTGGGGAGTCGCGAAAGTATCTGGGCCCCCACACCTTTAACAATAGCAAAACTAATCATACTGAAGATATGAGTAGCAGCACGCGCCCCAATATCTTGAGTTATAGAGAACTTCCGGATCCGCTTAAGTAAGGTTACCGCGTCTGCCTCAAGTTCCCCCAAAGAGGAAAATGAAAAAGGGATGAACCCATATCCAATATCCGCACATTTGGCTCCGTACGTGACGCGCTTACGTTTTGCGGCATCACTCACCACACGACCTAGCACAAAATCAATCATACCGGTTTGCGTGAGAGGAGACGACCCCATCAAATCGACACATACATCTTGCCCTCCATCCCAGGAATAGAGCAAGATATCTGCTTGCCGTAAGGCTTGCTCCCTTTCTCCACCCAACCCGATGTCGACCTCTTTACGAGCCGAGACCCCGGATCGAGAACAAATATCAACCAAAGTATCGCGCACCATGTTGTGCCGATGCTTAATACCAATAGTGCCAACACACGATACAACATGGTCCCCGTAAATATCCCCGGAGAAAACCTTGGAGCGCGGCGAGCACGGCATCCGAACAGGAAAAGGGAACGCTAGCCGATAACATAATACGACTTGTAAGTTCGCATTCATAGTCCGTCCGGCCGGATATCGGAACCACCCTAAGCCATCAAGTGTAGTCCCCTTTGCGAACTCCATAGTGCCATTTGTCGAGGAGATAGGCAAAATGTGGATTCAACCATTTGGGTAACACGTGTGAAATATATATTTGCCAATTTCTTCATGAGTTTAGGGGCGCGATCTCATCCGAGTTACTCGTAAGGTCAATCTCCATTTTGGCATTAAAAGCGCCAAGGCCTCTTCAAGGAAGGTCCAGAGGTTACAATATCGATTGTTCGAGGAGCTTAGTCTATAGTTTGGCGATTGGAGTCTAGACGCAAGGAATTCATAGTTCAAGGCATCCCCGCAGAATATACACCAAGCCGCCCAAATTCAAATGGCAGGTGGCCACCTCCATTGCCAATCACCAAATTCCGCCCGAGTAAAGAATAATACGCTCCAAAGAAGAACGCAGTCGCATCAAATGCAACGTGAGCACGCCAAAGACCCGAGGAGAACATGCAGAGAAATATAACTTTGAAATGTCGGCACAAGCACGAAGATGACTCACATTGGGGTCCCTAAGCTTAGCAACAAAGATCCATGAGCTCAATAGTTTTATCAACCTTTTTCATAACAAGCTCATCGCTAAACTCAAAGTCTATGCTAGCCGGCCCACCCAATAATAAACCCTAAACCCTAAACCATGCAGCGGTCTAGCAATGTTGGGTGGGAAAACACCTGCAAGCATGCCTCTGGGGTCTTCCTGTGGCAAAAAAACCTCAGTTTTATCAACATTGAGGTGCAAGCCGCGTTGTGGTCCATTCAACATAATAAGCTCTAAAGCCTTCCCCACAACCAAGGTATCTCCAATAATTCTTATTATTCTTCTTATTATTATTATTTTCTCAACAAAATTCAACCTAAACATCCATTTATCTTTATTTTCTTCAACAACAGAAAATTTAAATCTAAACACCTCCTCACCCTATCTTCATATTCTTCTAATTATTATTTTCTCAACAAAATTCAACCTAAACATCCATTTATCTTTATTTTCTTCAAACAACAAAAAATTTAAATCTAAACACCTCCTCACCCTATCTTCATATTCTTCAACCTCATTCTTCTATCAAATATCAATCAATTCATTTCCAAAATAAAATGGTTGATACTTGATTGAAGAATGAGGTTGAAAAATATAAAGATGGGGTGAGAAGGTGTTTGAATTGGGTTTTTTTATTGTTTAAAGCAAGGCTGTTAAGATCGAGATCTTACTATACATCGGTTTTATCTTTGTAAGATGGGATCGAGATCGAAAGAACTTACTTAAATGCTCAAATATCTTACACATCTAGTAATTCGTATTTAAAATGATAATATAACAAAGACTAAAATACACGGTTGGTCCCTAAACTTGTCAATCCGCTTTGCGTTGGGACAAACCTGGGCATTATCATCGCCACAGGTTCAAAACTTAGGTTTTTAATGCCAAATTGGTCCCTTGACAAAGTCAATGTCTGATTTTTGTTTTGTAGTCGAGGGTATTTTAGTCCATACACATTTATACTTTGATAACACATTTATATTTTAGTCCTTCATCTTTATTTGTCGTCGTCAACATCATCCTCGTCATCATCTCCCCAAGATAACATGAAGGTGGTAATGAAATAACCCAGAAGGGGATATGTTCTTATATTTCTGCCTTATCAAATGAATTGTAATTTTTTATGTTTGTAAGCTAGAATGAGGCGTTTGTCCCTGGTGTATTTGTAATGACGCTGGTTTAAGCTCATAAAATTTCTATATATAATAAAGATTTATCTTGGTAATTATGTAACAGTTGATACTACATATGGCAATTCGTTTACATCTATAGAAAAGATATACAGTTGATTGCGCAGGGTCTGCTAATGACATTGGTATTGTTTTTAGTTCAAACGATTTCATCTACTAATCGAGTGCTTTTCGGTAACGAGTATTTGCCAAAGCATTTCAGTTTTAGTTTCTTTTTCTTTGTCTTATGTAAGCTATGCCAAACCCGAAACAAGGTTCTTGAATAACATCGTGCTAGTTTCAAGATGCAGATCCGATAAAATGGCCAATGTTTCATTCGGATAAACAAATACTTAAACTATTAAGATCGTAGTGGGTCATTAGAAAGAAAATTGTTAAGATACATAAGATGGTTAAGCTTATTATAGACAGACAATCATCTTCTGTTAAACTCGTTGGATATGCAGACATGATGTTTCAGAAAGATCGACAGTCTCATTAAGCAGCTTTTGGAGTTTTAGTATGATTGAATTCTATTTAGTTAGATTTCTTTTCAAAATGCAAATCAATTGAAAAATATAGCTTGAAAAAAACAGACTCCTTTGGCCGTAATGCTAAGATGTGCACCGCCATAAAAAGAATATCGAAAAACATGGAGACCCATGAGTACTAATACGAAAAATATGCACCAAAGATCACGACACTAACTTAGTCTCGAATGATGCACATTAAAACTGGAAATCAAGCTACTGGTTTAACAAACCGACTATCTTGGGTTCCTCAAGAAAACATACTGACTAAAAATAAGACGGGTCTAAACAGAAGATTCTCAAGACTCCATTGCCGAATGCTACGATACGCATCAAGATGAAAGATGACTAGGTAAAGCAACATTAGTACCCACAAGTACTAATACAAAAGATTGCACCACCATTCATGACACCAAATAGCCCCAAATATGCATGAAAATGCCGGAAATCGACCATCACCGAACAAACCCCGACTATATCAAGCGACTTGAAGACAAACATATGACTTGAAAAAGATGACATCGAACAAGAAACATTTTAAGCAGGATCGGAGCATCAATAGAACCAATTGCAATTCAAGTTTGGGATTTCTTCTCGATAAACAGTCAACGATTTGATTTGAACGTTGCGGACTATAATTGGACTTTACATCCTTTCCAGTTAAACATAACCACCTTTTTTATCATTCCAAATGAACAGCCTACCAAATTTTATCAGAAAACAAGTTAGAGCCACTATCATAATTATAAGACTTTAAGAACCCAGGAAACGAGCTTATTGAGCATATGAAGACAAAAATGGCAGAAATATAAGAACATATCCCCTTATAGCGCAAGTAATTACTCTAATTAACATGTGCAATAGCAAAAACATAAATATATATTTCATTACCACCTTCATGTTATCTTGGGGAGATGATGACGAGGATGATGTTGAAGACGACAAATAAAGATGAAGGACTAAAATATAAATGTGTTATCAAAGTATAAATGTCTATGGACTAAAATACCCTAGACTACAAAACAAAAATCAGACATTGACTTTGTCAAGAGACCAATCTGGCATTAAAAACCCAAGTTTTGGACCTGTGGCGATGATAATGCCCAGGTTTGTCCCAACGCGAAGCGGATTGACAAGTTTAGGGACCAACCGTGTATTTTAGTCTATAACAAATTTATTAAGCAATAAGAGTTTAAAGAGTTATAAAATAATTGAACTGAAACTCACACGTGTTCAGAATACTAATTTATCTAATTGGTGATTAGTGACGACTAACTTTTTAGTCTGAAAATATGTATATTTTATGCTTATATAACACTTATGGTTTCTCATGCTCGTTTTTCTTTAATAAAAAATATAAAAACTAAAATCTAAAAAGTTAAAAATGAAAAATTAATTAAATAAAATAAAAAATAAAAAAATTAAATGAAATGAAATAAAAATAATAATAAAATAAATAAATAGATAACCAAAAATAAATAAATAAAATATAAATATAAGTAACAATAATTGTTAGATATTATAAATCCATGAGGACTAATGATACAAATATTTTCTCTCACGTTAAAAGATAACAGGAAAATATTTGCATCATTCTTTTGTAGAGATGTATACGTCTAACATTTATTGACGGAAAGATATATATGTCCCAAATATTCTGACACGGATGTATTTTGTGAAATAGCCAAAAACATAAATGTATTTTGGAGTTTACTCCAAAGTTTATTTCATAAAGCAATAACATGCTTTAAGCTAGTTAGGTGGCAATAGATTAATAACCTGTAATTCGAACCGACCCACAATCTCTACCTACCTATAATGTGAAGGATATACATTAGTCACTCGACGGTTGTGGCTTTAAACTACTTTACACATTAAATTCTACCATTGCACCCTTAAGGTTCTTTGTCAAACATCGCTTTAAGTTTGGGTGTACTGGTGGCGTCATGGGCAATTCAATGGTGTTTCTAGCAATTTGTGTTAAGGAGGTTATATATGGATTGAGTTGTCTCTATCTAGGTTTTTCCTTATCATGTTGTGGCTTATGTTTGGTATCTTTGTGGTTTATTTTTAGGGGTTTCTAGTGTGGTTCGTAGTTGTGAAGGTGTCTCTTCATGTCACTCAAGCTTGTGTTAGGTGTAATTTTGTTCGTTGGTTTCAGGTCTCATTGTATTCTAGCGGCTTTTTAAAATATATATATATATACTACCTTTAAAAGAAAACTATTAGATAACTTTCAAACTAAACTTTATTGGAACATAAAATAGTTTACTCAATTAATTGACGATAATCTTTGTTGTTACGACTAACATATATATAACGTCAAATTCTGCAATTTAAACTTCGAGTAATAAAATCAAAACCTCGTAAACGACCATTTCTTAGTACTCCCAAATAACCGTTTGAGGATCAAGACCCTATTTGTCGATCAAGTTGTATATAACGTTTTGAAAGTGATGGTAGATTTTCATCGAGCCGGTTCATAAATATTACTAGACATGCTTATATTTAAAACCAATGTGTTCTTAACTGTAAGTACACTAAAATTATTGTAGTTGTATTTTTGAGAAAAGAAAAAAGGTTATTCACCATGTTTAGTTGAACCTTCTTTGCCCTAAGGAAGTTTAGTGTATGCCTTCATTCATAAACATATAAGCGGGTGTAGTTTCTTTGTTCATATAAATTTAGATTTTGACTCAAATGTGTTCGAGTTTTTTCTTTCTCTTTTAAAAAAAGACAACATTATATATAAATCAAACAAACAAAATTACAAAAGAAGACATCCCATCCGTTAAATAAAACAATTAAAAGGTAAGGGACCGAGTACATCAACCTTGTGCATAAGCAAAGACTTACAAAATAAAGGCTACTCATGATCTAAAACCTAGTACCAAACAACCACAAAAGACCGGTCAAATTATGCCACTGATTTGAATGGAACCAAAGTCAGATCCAGGATTTTCGAGAGGGGGTTGCACAATTATTTTTTTATGATTATGATTACTAAAGTTGCCCTATAAAAGTTTATTAAGTAAAACTGAGAGTTACACATGTCTAAAAAATACATTTTATAAAAAATTACACTCATGACCTAAAATACTCGGTTTTTATATTGGGTGCGTCCCTAAATGAAACCATAACCCAGTTGCTAAATGACAAAATAAATCAATTAACCAAATGGAACATGGACATTATAAAAGGGAGCAGCACATATTATCATGATGTTAAAAATACTAACTGATTATAACTAATATCGTAAGGGATCGACATGCAATTGAAATAGATATATTAGTTATAATTTTCGTGCACATGAGTTATATATAAAAATTTATTTTAAAATTTTAATTATATCGGTAGATAATTGTAGTTACAAAAAAAGTTTATGGGTTATAGACGAAAAGTAATAAAATTTAAAATTTTTGAAATTAAATATAATTCAAACCTAATAAAAATAATATTGGTTATGAGTTATAAACGAAAATAATAATAAAAGTTTATGGTTTTATCTATAATAAAAATTTAAGGATTTCATATATAATTTTCTCCTTTTTTACTTTTAATAATATGAGTTTTTCCTTTATATATATTATAGATAAACAGTAAAGGGAGCAACACATTAATTATCTTGATGTTAAAATACTAATTGATTATAACTAACTAGTTATAATACCGTGCATGCACGGGGTTTTGACAAAAAAAAATATTTTGTATTAATACTGGATATTGTGTCTTTAAAGGTAATTGCATATAATTATATAGTTATAAGTTTCGTGCACGCATAAAGTTTACACATAAATCAAATTTATTTTAACATTTTAGTTCAGTATATACACATATAAGAATTTGCTCATGAAAATTGTGATATAAGTACAACTAATCTTTATGCACAAGTTTTTCATTATGCATTAATATCCATTAGTATTTGGTAAAATATTTGTAAAAATTTCTATTAGGTAACTCAAGATTTAATTTTATTTAGTTGCAAAAGATATTGATGTTGTTATTTAAATTTCAAATCGATATTATGTTGTACACATGATGCAAGTTTAATCTATATGTATACTATATTATAAAGCATTTGGGACATTCCTAAAAAGGAAGGCTTAAAAATTAAGATTCAACACTTGCTAATAATGGAAAATTTTTATAAGTACATCTATAATAGCATTTGTTGCAACACTTTAAAGCACTTTTTAGACATGTTTTTCAAAAAAATAATAAAAGATACAAAGTTATTTAATATAAGAAAAAAAAACCGTCCATAACAATAAATACCTAATAAATATTACTTTTAAAACACCCATAATATGAAAAATACTTGTTATTATACATAATGTACAAACTAATAAAACACACAAATCTTCATGAAATTTGTATGTAAACAAGTTCATGGTACATATGGTTTTAAAAACGGACACAGCCAATCGGGTTCAACCGGAAACCGAGTCACCACCGTTCGGCTAGCTCATAAAAGTCGTCCGAAAACGATATTGTTAAATCAATAGAGTTTAAAAATGCATACTAAAATACAACGTTCAAAAAATATTATTAAATCGCAAGAGTGCCTTGAGAATCAACATATGCGCCTTTTGGAATTTTTTTAATAAAACTTACCGTAAAAACTAAAAACTTTGTTTTATAAAAACCTGACGATTTTTTCAAAGCAAATGATGCAAAGGTGCAAAGTGCTAAGTGCTAATTATATATATTATATGTATATATTTCAATATTAATAATTATACTCTTTAAAGTAACCCACATTATTTATTGAATATTTATTTTTTACTTTATCTTTATAAGTAATATTTTACTTGTATCATCCATCTATGTGAGACAAATTTAACAAACATTATTTAAACATTATTTTTGAGAACTAAATTTTCTTAGTATAATGTAACTGATTTATAAAAGTCGTTATGATGTTATTATTTAATGATAACTTATGACTACGGGCTGTCAACTACTTTTATCTCATACATTTACAATATACCTACTACCAACTCATTATTGTCACCACATCACGTTAGGGAGTTATGAGCGATCGTACCTTTGCCAATGATTTTGCTTTTGAGATTGCTACCGAAAGTGACATTACCTCCGTCATACTCTTGGTATGATGAGAAGAGACTTTGTTGCCGTCATGTGTCGTGAGCATCCACTATCTTTTATCCATTCATCGGTTCCAATCCAACTTTTAAGCATACCTAAGAAGCAAATAACTCAATCATTTGGTCCCCAATATCTCATGGGTCCGTTTGGGTTAAACATACCATTTATTTGATTCATGTATTGAAATGATGGGTAAGAGTTCCATGGCATGTAATTTGGAGTTTGATATGGTCTAGGAAACTTTGATTCCAACCGTTGTGTTGGTAGTTAGGTTGAATGTTGTGGTTGCTCTTAGGAAAGGCGTTTGGCAAAAGAAGTTTTATATCGTTGTTGAGTAGTTTTGATCTAAATTCATTTTAACAAGTCCTACTCACGATGTAATAGCCGGTTTTAGTTTAACATTATCATTGGTTTTCTTTGTTACTTTAACAAATTGAGCGGTCCGTATTGCGAACATTCTGTTCGTCAAGTACCATGGTACCATTTTGCACAACGGATGGAACCCTTATTTTGGTTCCGTCTCGTCCGTCTTTATCGGCACTGTAACACCGCCAATTTCGTGATACGCAATGAATTCAAGCCGGGTGTTACTTCATGGCACAATGATTATATCAATAGAAAACGAACCCTAATTGAGTCGTTTTTAAAAGATTTATCATTCGATTTATATAAATATCGAGTTTACAAAATGAGGTCCCAGTGGTTTTACAATTTATTAAATAAGTTTTCGAATGATAATATAGCCTTCATGAGTATCCGTGCCTTCCATGCCATCCTCGTAAATTATGAACCTGAGATAAACATGCTAAAAATGTCAACACAAAGGTTGGTGAGTTCATAGAGTTTATAGGTAAAATAATTGAGTTCAGTAGTTTCGAGTTTGAGTGATAATCGTAATAAATACAGATATCGATAAAATAAGTAGTGGGTTATGTTGTTATACACCCATAGTTTGTTTGTTTAGAAATCGCTTGAACACAAGTTTCAAGGTTGGGTCATGTTGTTGTACCCATAAATTCGAAGATTGCAGAGATTTGTATCATTGCAACACAAGATATATTGCCTTAAGTCTCATGAACGCAAACCTTAATACTAACGCGTCATAATAATGACGTAAGTTACAAATATCATAATAATGATATGAGCAACAATGCCCTCCGGTAGGAGTTTGCCATTCTCCTAGTATTCTCAATAAAGTGCATTTGGTTACCTATCCGCTAACACAAATGGGCGCCAACGCCAATAGATCTATTCACTATATTCGCTCACCGCAAGTGATTAATGGTTCATGATATGAGGGACTTTCAGTGGCAAGTGTAAGTAACTTAAGCAATAGCAATCGATGTAGGATAAGCATAGAAAATACTTGTGTTCGTGTTTGTAACATGTATCTCCTCACGAGTTTGAAAAACAAGTAAAAAGTGAGACTATGAACTCACAAAGAGTATGTAAAAGTTTTAAAATAAATGTAAAATATCAAGCAATATTTGAGCATGTATCTCCCCAAAGCATTGCAAAACAGATAAATGATAGAAAATGGGGCTACGAACTCACCTCGATGTTACTGATGAGTCCGGATGGAAAACAAATTAAGTAATGTGAATAAACTTCTCCGACTTGTGACTGAGTTAGTATGTCATGTTTTAGTGTTCGAGTTCAAGTTTATGCAATGTTAATGCTTTATCGATAATTAGATAACATGAAGTCTCTTCAAAATTAATAATACTTATCGTACTTATCTTTATGGCTCGAATGATTGTTAATAAATTTTATCGAAATCCAAGTTGTTAAATATTTTATGTTTCCAAAATGTTATAATTTACAATTTTAAATATTTACGCTTTTACCCTTGCACTTTCAAAATGACACTTTAAACCCTTAACTATGGGTTTTGACAAAATCACCATTATATGACTAACTTCACGAAATTACATTTTAGTCCAAAGGAACTTTATTTTACAAAATTACAATTTTTATGCTTAAGATTTTATAAGAGAAATTTACTAGTTTTTGGCCTAAATGGATAAAAGTGCGGGTGAATAAAAGCGAGGCCTTAATAGGTTTTTACTATGTTCTTGATCCTTTCAAGAGTTTGTCCGGTGTTCTTTCTAATGGTTCAAACTAGAGGTCTTAAGCTCTTACGGTTTGGTCACAATGACTTTACAAAGTAGGGGGTTATGTGCTTTTTGTTGTTTTTGAGCAATAACGGGGCTAAAAGAGGGCAAATTTTACACAAGTCCAGCTAGGGTTTCTACAGCGTTTGACCCTTCAAACCCTTTCTTGTAAGCTCTTAAATGGCATAAGTCTCATGTCCTAGTCGCTTTGATTAGAAAGATACAAGTCCACGAACATGGCTACTGCCACGACGTGTTTTATGAAAATCTCGCTTTAAACTATATCTTTGCATGCGACCTTGTGAAATATTGTTTTACCCATTTCTAATGTTTCTAATACAGTTCCTAATCAAATTTATCAAAATCCCATGTTTTCCCACATATTTGTTGTAAAAGCTCTTTGGCATTTATGACTTTTGACCAAAATGATGGCTGTTTTAAAAATATCAACTAGGCTTTTAACCGGTCATGGGGCGTTTTGTAGTATCCTAGGTGGTGTTTACAACGGTACTTTGGTTGGCCTTAATACCTTTAACATGATGCAAATAAATGGGCGCAAGTAGGGGTGTTAATGCTTTTGTAACTTATACATAACAGTTGTTGGGATTTTATTAAATTATGAGTTCGTTCTGCGTTTTCGGCCTTGTGCTCCTGAGTTTTTGAAGAAAACGTCGTTCGGACAACTTTCGTGTTTTAACTTTTTCATGAAACGGACCAGAAATGCCTCGTTTGCGTGTCCGAACTTTCTGTCACGAAAGTTTTCGACGATTATTGGCAACTTGTTTAGACCCTAACTTTTGACTCGTGTACCCGTTTTAAGTGATTCAAATTGCTACGTTTTCCTTATAAAATCCTTTTTAACAGTATGCAATTGATATTAAAAGTTTAGAATGAAACAGGATGAGTTTAAAAGACTTACATGCTTGGGATTTTGACAAGAACCAGAAATGAGAATAGATTGGCTTCTAAATGGAACAAGACTCTTCCTTCCTTCTAGGTTTTCCTATGCTCTTCCTTGGCTTTTATTAGGACTTCTATATCAGTGAGTAACTGATTGTATGTTTGTGTGTGGTGTTTTCGAATGGTGTGAGCAAAAATGAAAGGAAGGGGCTTGCTATTTATAGAGGGGAAATGAGAGGATTCTTGAAAGAGACTAGGTCACCATGTTGAGTTGTAGGGGACAAGGTGAGGTATCCTAGTGTCAAATTGCAGCCAAGTGTAAGCATAGGGAGTATGTGATGGTGTGGTAAAATCTCATTCAAGTAAATTTTCTACATCTTTGACCATGGTAAAAATATCAAGGAGACATGCATATGTGGAAGATTAGGGCACCAAGTGAGTGTCTTGTGGCTAGGATATGAACATATAACACTTAGGAACTAATTTGGTTTGGTTTAGTTCATTTTGAACCAAGGTGTAACTAGGGGGTTCGAATGGCTTTAGGTGTAGTACTTAGGCTATAGTGTGTTGTACCATACAGTATAGGTGAAGTAGTAACTTAGTTAGGGTTTAGGTGAAGTTAGTTTATGTATTTAAATTTAATCTTAGGTTAATGTAGCTTATGTATATTAAATAAGTAACCTTTATGCATATGATACTTGTACCACAAGCATTAGAGAGTTGTACATTAGGTTTGAAAATTTAGGAAAGTCAATTTTAAGGGCTTGTGCAATATAGGTTTGTATCATGTGCTTTAAGGTAGGTACATTGAGGTTTATAAGGTGATTTTATATAAACATTAAGCTTTATGCATTAAGGACTTGTACCCATGCTTAAAAGACTTGTACTCTAGGTATAAAATGTTGTACTTTAGTGTTGATTAGTTAGTTACGTGAAATCATAGTTATAATAAATTATGAGTTTCATGAAATCTCCAATAGATAGAAAATGTTTAGTTTGAACGTTTAATAATCGAATGTTAATGAAATAACGTAAAATGATAAATAAAAGTTGAAAACTTTTATAGTTTAACATATAAAGATGTTTATGTTTATTAAAGATGTGAGTTTCATCACATTGGCTATTTGTTGTGATCAAATAAATGGATATCGTTTCTTAAAAAAATTTGGACGTAGAAAATGGATAAGTATTCTTTCGTTAGAATATTATATTCGCTTAATACGAGGTGAAATTTATCGGTGGTTACAAAGAGCAATTTTGATGAATGTTCGTCCTTTTCGGCCGCTTTGTTTTGACTCTTTGGAATTAATACTTCATTAAAACCTAGCCCGTTCATGTCTCCTGGTGTTTTATGGATTTTAACTATTTCATCGGCAAGAGCGATGTTTTTGTTAAACCTTTTGAACTTAGAATTATTTTCGATTAGAACTTCTTGTGTGAGCTTTAGTTTTTCTATTTCAAGATTAAGTTCTTGACATGATTTACAATCATCGTCATTTACTTTTCCTTTTTCAAGTCGTTTTGTTTTTTCTTTCATTTCATATACTTCATTTTCCAAAAATTCCTTTTGGTTTTAGAAATTTATTTTTAGTTATGATTTTTAGACTTAGCTCACACAATTGATTATATTGTTTTGCAAGGTGTCATCATCTATGAAGAATAAGAAGAGTCGGAAAGTACCTCATTTGACTCATGTGCCATTAGAGCGATCTCTTCCTTGCTTGATTCTTCATCATCTTCACTATCACCCAAGCACCACTTACAAAAGCTCGTTGAGTTTTGCTTTTAGTCGGCTTGGGACATTCTCCTATGAGATGACTTGCATCACCACATCTAAAACACTTTCTTTCACCTTTACTCTTCTTATCATCCCGATCTTTTCGGATGGCTTTTCTTCTCGAGGTTGTCTTACAAACTTTCCTCTTCTTCTAAAGAACTTCTTGAAATCTCTAACGGCCATGGCATACTCCTCATCTTCACTACCGAACAAGATTCATCATCATCGCTTGATTCCGCCTTTGCTTTTAGAGCAACGGATTTGATCTTCTCCTTTCTTCCTTTGATGATCTCCGAATCTTTCTCCATTACCATTTCGTGAACTTTGAGGTTGCCAATTAGCTCGTCTAGTGACATTATTGAGAGATCTTTTGATTCTTCAATAGCGGTCACTTTAGCTCTCCATTTGGGATGGAGTGCTCTAAGAAATTTCGACAAAGTTCTTACTACGAAAAGATTCATCAAGTGCTTTAAGTGATGTAATGATAGTGTTGAACCGAGCAAAGCCACAATCAATAGTTTCATCTTCGTGGATAACAAATTGTTCATATTGTTGAACAAGAAGATCAATTTTGTTATCCTTGACTTGTGAATTACCTTGATGTGTAACGATTAAAGATTCCCAAATATCTTTGGCGGTTTCACACATAAAAATTCTTTCATATTCTTTTCTAGGTAAAGCATTATAAAGCATCATTTTAGCTTCATTATTTTTAGCAACTAATTTCTTTTGTTCATCAACGGAAATATCCTTTGTTGTAGAACTAAAATCTCCTTTAACAATAATAAACCAAAGATCTATATCTTTTGATTTTACATATGTTTCAAAACGGTTTTTCCAATAGATAAATCCATTGGTTTCAAAGAGTGGTGGTCTTTGCATAGATTGCCCTTCTTTAAAATTTTCAGAATCCATGGATCGTTTCAAGTTTATAAAATACAAGTTATTTTAGATATTCTTGAGCAACGAGGCTCGTACCAATTGTAGAAAACTAGAAGGGGGTTGAATAGTTTACCACTTAAAACTTTGTTTTGAAACTTTATTGAAAGATCAATTGATATTGATCTTGAGTATGTTGATGAAATATGCAAGCAATATGTAATAAGTAAAAGGAAAGAAATGATCAAACCACAACAAGTTGTTTATAGTGGTTCGCCTACAAGGACTCTTTTTCCTTGCCCTACTCCACTCCCGAGTCTCACACTCGAGTTTAACTTCACTAGTCAACAAGCTCCTTTCACCGTGGAGAAAACCTTTACACTTCGCTTACACTATTTCCGACACTAAGCTAGATGTCGAGTTCTTTCCAAGGGTACAACTACTCCCACTCACAATGTATTTTGAGGACTAAAATACTAACCACTCACACTCACAAGATTATGATGGTTTGATACAACAATGAAGTATGAATCAACACTAGATCATACAACACTAAACAAACAAGACTTCCAACTTCTCGTTGAAGCTTGAATATGACTTGATCTTCTTTGCTACAAAAGAGATCACTAATATGATATGAAACCGAGTTAGAAATGTTAGAGAAGATATGTATGAGAGTATGTTAGAAAGGGATGATTAAACTACTTGGCTTGGCATTGCTATTTATAGCCAAAATGGATGTGGGCGTCCACGGACCGCGGAACCCTTAAAGGGTTCCGCCTGTACCAAATTGGTACCGTGGGGTTCGGCAACCAAGATATCAAATCATGCTAAAGTCAACTACATCTAAGTGAGATTGTGCAAGATATGAAGAGTACAAATCCACAAAATATCTAATGAAATCTTCCAATGATTTCCATGATGCATAACATGATGTCATATGTTGTATTTCTAATTTTAGAAATATGTAAGTACTTAAGTAGTGTTTGGTTTTAAGAACCTAACACATTCTAAAAACTACTATCATACATAATGATTAGAGTCATATCAAGATGTCACTAATCACAAATGTAAATGCTTGAATGATGAATATATTGTTTGAAAAAGCTTGTTTTAATGTCTATTAAACTTGACAAGCTTTAAGCTTTTATAAATTAAATTTACTTTTGTCGTTAACAAAACTTAGGCAAAGATCAAAAATATAAATAACGTTTAATGACGATATTTGTATTAACAATTTTAATTTAATATAAAGGTATATAAATTTGGCAGTGTTTAATGTTTTGTAAATATGATATTACACGCACGGGTTCAAACTATAAGTATAACTAATAACTATATATTAACTAAAATTTGTTTGATGTTTACTTATAAGCCGTGCATTCATTTTGATACTTATAATCCAAAGGCATTTACATATTTTTTTTTTATTAAAATTAATTTAATTTATCATTATCCGTTCTAGTTTTTTACCCATGTACGCATCGAGTTAATAAACGCGGATTAGGTTCGATAATGACTATAACTAATAATAATATTTCAGCTATATTTGCTCGGATTTAAAAATATGATCAAATTTGTCAAATAATTTTATTGTTTGAGTAGTTTAACTTGATATTTTAACATAAGTCAAATTAAGTGAATATAAATGTTTATATATGTGAATAACAAGGTGTTTTTAATATTAAAATTAATTTAATAATAATAATAATTATTATTATTATTATAATAGCACAAACAAGAGTTTATATAAGAAAAGTTTAAAGGATATGTGATTTTGTAAAATAAATAAATTTTTAAAATTATAAAAATTGAGGATTCTACAGTTAAGTCAATAAAATTGGATTTAAGATGAGCCTCTTTTTAAAAGTTTAAGATTTGATTGTAAATTCTATTAACTAATCAAAATATAAGGTTTATTCACACTTAAGTCTGAAATAAAAATAAAAATAAAAAGCTCATAAGGTCATGCGTATTTTCATATTTTTTTCTCTAGCAAATATATTTTACCGAATTTATCAATAATTTAACCACACTAATTCAACTTTGACTTTTATATAGGAATGTTCACTTATGAAATTAAGCTCCGTTATTGATCAAACAAGAAACGGATTTTACAATACTTTTTTCTTAACAAAATGATGTGTTATCTCCTTAATATTTAAACGTTGAAAACACGCAAAGGGTGGATAATAAAATATGTGTCACATTATGCATTAGATCATCCACCCAAGTTACTTCCATGCATGCTTTTGTGTATGCAACTATGCATCATTTTACTTGACTTATTTTATTTTGAATTTTATCACCCTTTGACACCTCTAAAGATTGCAATTGGGGTGACTTCCAATGGGTCGAGTCCAAATCAATGCGATTACTTTTTCGGCCATTAAATGGTCTTGGATACGTTTTCATAATCTAAATAAGTTTTACTAGCTGCAGCAACAAAGACTAGTTAAAGATTATTAATTTCAAAATATTTGCAAATATGAACGCCTTTGATATAAAGACAAAAGTTTTATACGGGACAATATTTATTTGAAGAATAATTCATGTAATTTTAGCCATTCTTTTTTTCATCAAATAAATAAACCTATTTTCACTCAATCATTTTTTAATTAAAATATCTCGATACCGTTAATCGCTATGTGAAATTAATTATACCATCGCTACGAGAATTAAATTATAATTCCATAGATATGAACTTTTTTATATTTTTGACGAATTTTGTTTTCAAAATTTTCGCCTAAAAAATCACATGTGATTTATTACTTTAAAAATCATATGCGACTTATGAAAAATAACAAATCATAAGTAATTTTACAAATCAGAAAAATAACATCACAAGTGAATTTTATGAACGAAAATTTTACAAATTAGAAAAATAACAAATCACAAGTGATTTTTATAAATAACGTGTGATTTTTTTTGGGCGAATTTTTTTTTTAAAAAAACACCAAATAATTCATATCAATCCAAGAAACCATCCATTCAATCGACACATAAATCAAAACACATGGCCCAAAGACAAATTCAACAATTGCAAAATCATTCGTTTGAACTATCCGTGATTAATTTCGTATTATTCGTCCGTATCATCCGCGTTTACATTCGGTATCACATCCATAAATACATAATTTTAACATATGTAATTATGGCGAGTGAGTTTTATAAATTATTTTATATTATGAGGCGAGATCCGTAATAATCATCAATTATCTAAAACCAAACCAACCCTCGTGGCCTTTCATTTAGCTTTCTTTCATTTTCTATCTTTTCTTAAAACAACATATTTTACAAACCAGAATCTTTAAGCTACAAAAAAATACACTATCACGGTAAATCTTCAAGATAAAAAAAATACACAATCGCGACGCGAATTAAATTATCTTTCTATAGATATGCACTTTATATACTTATGACAAACTTTTTTAAAAAAATTACCAAAAAAAATCACACGTTATTTATAAAAATCACTTGTGATTTGTTATTTTCTAATTTGTCAAATTTTCGCTCATAAAATTCACTTGTGATGTTATTTTTCCGATTTGTAAAATTACTTATGATTTGTTATTTTCATAAGTCGTGATATGATTTTTAAAGTAATAAATCACATGTGATTTTTTAGGCGAAAATTTTGAAAACAAAATTCGTCAAAAATATAAAAAAGTTCATATCTATGGAATTATAATTTAATTCTCGTAGCGATGGTATAATTAATTTCACATAGCGATTAACGGTATGCGAGATATTTTAATTAAAAAAATGAATGAGTGAAAATAGGTTTATTTATTTGATGAAAAAAAAAGAATGGCTAAAATTACATGAATTATTCTTTAAATAAATATTGTCCCGTATAAAACTTTTGTCTTTATATCAAAGGCGTTCATATTTGCAAATATTTTGAAATTAATAATCTTTAACTAGTCATTGTTGCTGCAGCTAGTAAAACTTATTTAGATTATGAAAACGTATCCAAGACCATTTAATGGCCGAAAAAGTATCGCATCGCGATTGTGTATTTTTTTTATCTTGAAGATTTACCGTGAGTGTATTTTTTTTGTAGCTTAAAGATTTACCGTTTGTAAAATATGTTGTTTTAAAAAAAAGATAGAAAATGAAAGAAAGCTAAATGAAAGGCCACGAGGGGTTGGTTTGGTTTTTAGATAATTGATGATTATTACGGATCTCGCCTCATAATATAAAATAATTTATAAAAACTCACTCGCCATAATTACATATGTTAAAATTATGTATTTATGGATGTGATTAGTTCTAGCTAGTTTGAGAATATATTTAAACAAGTAAGTTTAATTCTAGCAATAAGCTGTTATATTAGCAAAACCCTATTGAAAAGTTAGAAACTTGTGCATTATTATTTTAATTATACTAAAATAGCTCCAAGCCATTAAGGTCATGTTTTCTATATTTAATAAGTGAGCACAAACCTTTATTTCCTTTTATTGAAAAGGTTTACAAAACTTCTTTTTAATTAAGAGTCTAAACTATGTATCTTCAAACCACTTAATTTAAGAAACAACCAATAATCTTAATACCAAGTAAAACAAAAAAGCTAAGAATTTGTGGGAAAAATTAAAGGTCCATATTAGCATGTGTATTTAAGTGTTGTTTGGGTTAGAGAGCTAGGTGTCATAACAAGGCATAAGTTCGTCGTCACCACCCTCAATCACATCAAGATCTCATTTTCCCACAACTAACCATAACAAACCCCTCCTCACTCATAACAAACCTCAACCTCTTCATTGGGCCCCACCACTACCACTTTATTTTTTTATTCAATTTTCACTTCCAAATAAAAACTAAATAAATTCATTTCATTCAAATTAAAAATACAATACATAACACAATAATAAAAAACAACACGACACGGAAAAAAAAAACAACACGACACGGGAAAAAACAACACGATACGGAATAAAAACAACACGATTAAGAAAAAACAACACATACTATGGATTTAATCTTCGACATCCCAATTTGGGCAATTTTTCAAAATCTCCCAAACGTGAACATATTTGAACTCCTTTCTACCAAATTGTTCTTTGGAAGCTTAGTTTCGCATTTTCGAGATGAGATTGGTCATTTTGAGCACTTCGACCGCAACTGCTTGTAAATTGCGTTGAACCTTTGCAATCGACGTTAATCCTCGCCCATTTACCCGTGATTGAATTTTTGTACGATGGTCATCGGTTGTCTCGATTATTGAACATATGATAACGTCGCTCCAAAAATATTTTGAACGGTTATTTTGTATATCCATAGCTTCATGAAATTTGTATCCAAACTTGCAAGCAAGATTTCTTCAGACTTGTTCCACTTCAAATTTTGAGACATTTGTGTGTGTGTTTTTGGATTGATGTAGATGTGAAATAAAATGGTGGTTGATGTTATTTATAAAGGTGGTTTTCAATTTCAAATTCAAATTCAAAAACCGGTCTTGTTACGGGTAATTCAAATTTAAACGTTAAATTCAATTCAAAAACGGGCATTGTTAGGCGGGTTAATTCAAATTTAAACGTTAAATTCAATTCAAAAACGTGTCTTGTTGGTGGGTTAAATTCAAATTTTAAATTTTAAATTCAAATTCAAACGGTTAAGTTTTCTATATATAGTATCATACCAAAGATTACTTTCACACACAAATAACACAATTCACACACAAAAAAATGTCTCGCAAAGACTTTTCTCAAGAATTCCCCACCCGGAGAAGTTCTTGGAAACCGACTTTCCGTCCCGGATCACTTGCGGAAACCAACTTTCCGTCCCCGGATCACTTGCGGAACCAACTTTCCAACTCGCCGAGTTTGAAGTTTACTCAACACCACCGGAAAATGTCTTTCGGTGGGGTTTGAAAATATCCGTACCTCCCAATTGTTCCAAGTCCACGTGAGCAGGTCCACGTGTGGATTTTCAAACCACCCAAGCGGGTTAAGTGAGGCTTCCTCGGCGACTTGAAAAGATGAAGAAAACGCTGGGAGATACCGCAAGAGCAGCACGTGAAGAGGCCGCCACGTGAGCAAGAAGCACGGAGGCTCGGTACTCCAAGACAACTATTTTGACATAATGGAGAGTCGATACATTAATGAGGAGTTTTATTCTCCGCCAACAAGTGATGATGGTTTGGACTCGGATGACTGCTTTTTAAGTGTTTAGTAGTTTTATTATGTATTTCATGTTTTTATGTTGTTTTAGGGATCCCTATGTAGTTTTAATGTTTAAGCTTATTATGTATTTCATGTTTTAGTTAATCTTTCAAGTTTCGGTTTTTTGTTTAACCACGAGAAGCTCAAGACTCTACACGAACCTTTCCAAATCAATAACTCTTCACCTTCACCTTATTATACAAAACTTTACAAATCTTAAAAACAAAAAAAAAAGGAGAGAAAAAAAAAATTCGCTGCTTTGTCAGAAGTTTCACTTCGTCGTCCCTACGATTTCAATCTCCACGGCGAGCCACAACGAGCAACGCCGGTGTAGCGGCGGCCCACGGCGAGGCTCCACGTCGGCCACGGCGAAGCATACGGCGGCCCACACCGTCCGCTCTTACTTAAAACTTACTTCTAATCCGTAGTACACTGTACATTTGTACGTCAAGATGCTACCATCATGACATGTTGTTTGATGTTCAAAACTAATTTGTTCTACTAAAGTACTTTTAAACTTGCTTTGAAGAGTTATCTAATATCATTGCCACTTGCCTAGTTGCATACCCATCTTGTAAGGTGGATGACCTAAGGAGTAAGGACCATCCATAAAAGAAATGACTAATGCCCCTTATACGCAAAATGGTGAGGTTGAGCAGAGTGGGCTCAGCAGTCAGCCTATCTTTTTGTGCACACGCATAAAGGCATCGAATGTTCAAACGTCTATGCTTGTCGGATAACACTTTGACTGATTGATCGAAAATGTACACACATATATATTTGGGTGTGTTTAGCCCACAACGTTTAGGATTATTTAGAACCGGTGAGCTGTGAGCGTTGTAATGCTCGTTTGGCAATCAGCAAGTAGCTTTATCTATTTTTTCGGAATGCTCTTTTTCTAACGCTCCTTAAAGTAGCAATTTAGAAGCATTGACTATTTAAGTGTTGTTTTACACATTCTAATTACAATTATATCTACGTGACCAAACATTTTTATAGATGATACAACTACTGCTCACTACTATAGTTTATTGCTACTGCTCACTCCTACTGTTATTTTAGCCAAATACAACCCTTGTCTTTTTGAATGAGTAACGTCCAGATTGTGAAATAAATCCTAGTTTACTTCAACAAACATCTTACGTATATTTTACAAAAATAAAACATTAAATGAAGAAGGTCAAATAATTGACATATAAGTGGGCACTTAATGGACATGTAGGGTTGACAAAAGATTATGAGGCATGCTTTTGTGGGACTTATCGGATGGTAGACTGAGTTTGGCATCAAGCCCTGCATATCACATAATGTGGGTGTTGCACGCAATGAATGAGAGATAGATCAAGTTGTATTTATATAAATTTTAAGACATATCTATATTTATACTACTTATAAAGCATGAATATCCTACTCCTAACTCCGGACCTAAAAATTAAGATTCAGCCATCCAACCCTACTTCAAAGCTTAAATTTACACACACCAAACTAACATCCAATCCTAAAAAATTACCAAACCAACAAAACTTTATAAACCTACCACACAAACAAATACCCGACACATCCTCATCTTCCCAACCCATTTACTTTTTAAAAAACACCATCCTCAAATCACATTTACTTCCCCTTTATATGTTTCAAAAAAAAAAAAAAACACACACACACACACACAACTCTCTCAATCCCCCACATGAACTTTCATCTCACAACACATTAAAAAAAAATACTCCCAAAAAACACTCCAAAAAACTACTTCATCTTAAACACACTTACAAATTCTTTCATCTTAAAAAAAACTCCCTACAAAACCATCACAACTCACACCATCACCAAACGCCGCCGCCGTCACCCAACAACCCGACACCACCACCATCCGACGGCACCAGTGAGCACCACCACAGACGCTACCTCCAACGGTCTCCACGAACCACCAAAACCCTCCACCATCAAACTTTGAGGTATTTTGATAGATTTATAACTTTTGAAGATTTTTTTATAGATTTATACATTTTAGTTGTAGATCTATAGTTTTTTTAAAGATCTATACATTTATTTTTAGATCTATAGTTTTTATAGATCTTTACATCTTTTTGTATACCGATATGTTTTTCTTTAGATCTAACGTTTTATTCTCGTACAAGCAATATAATTCTTCATGATAATGATAAATCAATCTTGCGTTACCAACAAATGTGGGAAGACAAAGCTCTATTTAGAGTAACTAGGCGAAAGTACCGTGCCTAGCGGCATCGGTTTCTAGCCGAGTGTCCGCAGAGCGGCAACGGTATCAGCGAGTAGCCATGTCTTGCGGCGGTGGTATCTAGCAGTACCCGCGCCTAGCGGCAGTGTGTCTAGATTCGACAAAACTTCAACGGCAAGTAATTGGTTGTCGACAAACCGTATTTGCGGTGGTTTGAGAATCCTTTTCGAATAACTGCTTTTCCGATAGCATAGTTGCATTTTTTCCAATAACGGCAATCTTTGTGCAAGTGTCTTCCGATAGAGTTGTTTAATATTGTACCAATAATATATGTATGCATTGTAAGTATTAGCTGAGTGATCGTGCATTGCGTCGAAAGTGTAAATTTTTCAACCAAATTTTTATCCGTCGACATCTTTGTGTTCTTTAATTATATTTTGCATTTTGTATTTGTGTATGTGATGCAATGCTTTGGTGTGATGGTGCATGCGAGTTCAACTATTGATAGTTGATGCAAAAGTTTCTTACGCAAAAAAATAAAAAAAATCTAACTTAAAAGCCAAGCTTTTAGCCCGTAATTAATTTAGCCGAGTATCCGCGCTTAGCGGCGGCCGTTTATAGTTCTCGACAATTCTGATTGCATCTAATTTTATTGTGCTTCAGCTGGAGTTTGGCAGTAATAGTCAGTTAGTCGGACGTGAATAGTTTCAGTAAACAGTTTGGCAGTAGTAGTCTGTATTCAGTTAGTCGGACATGAATAGTTTCAGCAAACAATCTTCATCGATTACCCAATTTTTATAGTCGTCTTTGTACACAAGCAAAACTTCATACCACACATGTACCTAAGTTTAAGTATATTAGAAAGAAATTATATAAGAATGAGTTGTTGCATATGCAACAACTCAAAAGTACTTTACTTTGAGTTACTTCGAGTTGTTGCATATGTAACAATCTCACGTTAAGATTACAATCTAATTTTTTTTCTTACTCTACAACACAAAAGTATTTGACATTTAGAAGAAAAGTGAACATCATGAATCATTCGCATATGTTTTATTTGTGTCTCTATTTGCTTAAACATTTTTGCTTTTTCTTTTAGAAAATTTTTAATTTAAATCACTACCATAACTTTTGTCATGAAATGATAGTCCTTAGATTAATTTAAACCTCATACGCATACTTTTATGACATCTTTAACCTACTATTTGGTTAAAAAGCAAGGCTAAAATGTGTTCCTCCAAAACGAAGTAATGAGTAGGATCTAAGATAAAAACACAATTTGAGTTCTCATTTGGTATGACAAAGTTCAATATAAATCTCAAATTTACCATAGATCCAATGAACCAATCATAGTCATTCATTTTTCTAACCAAAAAAATTAAAATAAACTATCACCTTTTTTTTAAAAAATTAAATATCTCGCAAACCGTTAATCGTTACGCGAAAAAAATCATACCATCACGACGAAAATTAAATTGTCTTTCTATAAATATGCACTTCTATATATTTTCAACGATATTTTTTTTCAAAATTTCGGCCCAGAAAAATCATATGTGATTCGATTTTTACAAATCATATATGATTTTTGCAAATCATATGTGATTAGAAAAAATTTGTAAAAATCATATATGATTTGAAAAAATTACATGTGATTTGATATTTACAAATCGCATGTGATTTTTGAAAATCATATATGATTTTACAAATCATATAGAAAGATAATTTAATTCTCGTCACGATGGTGTATTTTTTGTATTTTGAAGATTTACCGTTTGCAAGATATGTTTTTTTTAATGTGAAAATGGTCTTTTTATTAATTTTGATAAAAATGAATAGCTAAGATCGATTTATTGAATCTATGTCAAATATGAGATCTATATTGATCTCAACTCTAGTTGGTATATGGCCAAAACATACCACAAGTTTAAAAGTTGCGATTATCTAAAGGTGAAATAAATTACAAAGAATAACAAAGCCATGAATATTTCAAAAAAGTAATGATAGATGGACCTAAAGTGACCTAATTACACGTAACATCATCTTAATAGTTGCAACAAAGACCCACTTATTTTACAATCCATCAAGATCCCGCCACATGTAATTAAGTCCACTTTTAAGTAACTTTGATAGGTCCATATATCATTCTCCATTTCAAAATTCAACTACAATCAAATCTTTTACACATTATGATAGTGGAAGGAATTTAATTGAAACCAAATTTCTTATTTTCTTGTTTACATTGCCCAACTCAAATTTTTGGATTCTTGTTAATATTTTATCTAGTCAAAAGTACGTGATTTCACAGTTACCAAGCCCATCAAATAATTGATATTTTAGATCTTTATTGATCCTTTGTTTCAAAAGTATCAAGTATTGAGAAACCTACTTCCTGCTAACCCAAATACTTTAACTTTGTTATGATTTGAAACTTCTTTCCCATATAACTTTGTTATAATATAATATCATCATCTTTAACGAATGGGCTACTTAAAATAGTGTTCTTTTTACATACAGTACGTTGGGAACATATGGGACCATATTGGTGAGTGATCATAATCATCTATTTAAAGTGAATTTATGCATTAGCATAAAACGTTTCAATTTAATGATGCATAAATCTACTTTTCTACTTTTGCTCGTATAATATAATATCATCATCTTTAAAGCTACTTAAAAATAGTGTTCTTTTTTACATAAAGTACGTTGGGGAACATATTGGACCATAAAACGTTTAAAATTTTAAATTTTCTAACAAATTTCGAATTTTTAAAAATTATTTCAAAATTTAAAAAAAAATCAAATGTCAATAGTCAAAAATTCAAAATTTTCAAAATATTTCAAATTTCGAACATTTTCATTTGAAATATTTCAAACTTTAAAATTTCAAACTTCAACAAATTATAAAATATTCACATTTCTAAAAATTTCAAAATATATCAAAATTCAAGTTTAAAATTTCAAAATATACAAAAAAATCAAATTTCAACTATTTCCAACTTTATAACAAAATTACACCATAAACTTTATAACTAAATTTACACAATAGCCTTTATACAAACTTACACAATAAAGTTTATAACAAAATTTAAACAACAAACTTTATAACAAAGTTTACACCATAAACTTGTAACAAAATTTACACTCTAAACTTTATAACAAAATTTAAACCATTAACTTTATTATAACAAAATTTACATAATTAATTTTAACAAACAATTGACATAATTAATATTAACAACAATAACCATTATAACAAATGCTAACCACAATTTAAGAATAAAGCATACAACTTCCGGTGATATAAACGATTTCGACAACACGGTGACGGCAACCGATGCAACTTTATCCGCGAGATATGTTCCAAGCGGCGATCGATTTCAATTAAAATTTTCGACACTAACCAAAAAACATTATATCAACTTTATCCGAGATAGACTGATGCAACTTTATCCGGTGATATCAACGTTTTCTGTTTTTGTTTTATCACTAACCAAAAAAAAAAGAACGTGTGAAATATAAGGAGGCATGTGAGAAATTTACCGCAAGCCGTCGTGGAAAGCCATAACAACCTCTTGGGCGGTGTTGGTTGCTTGTTTTCCATCTTTATGGTACACTGACCTTCACATATTACTCTAAATAGAGCTTTGTCTTCCCACATTTGTTGGTAACGCAAGATTGATTTATCATTATCATGAAGAATTATATTGCTTGTCTTGAGAATAAAACGTTAGATCTAAAGAAAAACATATCGGTATACAAAAAGATGTAAAGATCTATAAAAAACTATAGATCTAAAAAATAAATGTATAGATCTTTAAAAAAAACTATAGATCTACAACTAAAATGTATAAATCTATAAAAAAATCTTCAAAAGTTATAAATCTATCAAAATACCTCAAAGTTTGATGGTGGAGGGTTTTGGTGGTTCGTGGAGACCGTTGGAGGTAGCGTCGTGGTGGTGCTCACCGTGCCGTCGGATGGTGGTGGTGTCGGGTGGTTGGGTGACGGCGGCGTTTGGTGATGGTGTGAGTTGTGATGGTTTTGTAGGAGTTTTTAAGATGAAAGAATTTGTAAGTGTTTTTTTTTTTAATTATGAGATGAAGTAGTTTTTGGAGTGTTTTTTGGGAGTATTTTTTTTTAATGTGTTGTGAGATGAAAGTTCATGTGGGGGATTGAGAGAGTTGTGTGTGTGTGTGTGTGTTTTTTTTTTTTTGAAACATATAAAGGGGAAGTAAATGTGATTTGAGGATGGGGTTTTTTAAAAAGTAAATGGGTTGGGAAGATGAGGATGTGTGGGGTATTTGTTTGTGTGGTAGGTTTATAAAGTTTTGTTGGTTTGGTAATTTTTTAGGATTGGATGTTGGTTTGGTGTGTGTAAATTTAAGCTTTGAAGTAGGGTTGGATGGCTGAATCTTAATTTTTAGGTCCGGAGTTAGGAGTAGGATATTCATGCTTTATAAGTAGTATAGATATGTGAAGGTCAGTGTACCATAAAGATGGAAAACAAGCAACCAGTCACCGCCCAAGAGGTTGTTATGGCTTTCCACGACGGCTTGCGGTAAATTTCTCACATGCCTCCTTATATTTCACATGTTCTTTTTTTTTTTGGTTAGTGATAAAACAAAAACAGAAAACGTTGATATCACCGGATAAAGTTGCATCAGTCTATCTCGGATAAAGTTGATATAATGTTTTTTTTGGTTAGTGTCGAAAATTTTTAATTGAAATCAGTCGCCGCTTGGAACATATCTCGCCGGATAAAGTTGCATCAGTTGCCAAGCCGCTGTCGGAAATCGTTTATATCACCGGAAGTTGTATGCTTTATTCTTAAATTGTGGTTAGCATTTGTTATAATGGTTATTGTTGTTAATATTAATTATGTCAATTGTTTGTTAAAATTAATTATGTAAATTTTGTTATAATAAAGTTAATGGTTTAAATTTTGTTATAAAGTTTAGAGTGTAAATTTTGTTACAAGTTTATGGTGTAAACTTTGTTATAAAGTTTGTTGTTTAAATTTTGTTATAAACTTTATTGTGTAAGTTTGTATAAAGGCTATTGTGTAAATTTAGTTATAAAGTTTATGGTGTAATTTTGTTATAAAGTTGGAAATAGTTGAAATTTGATTTTTTTTGTATATTTTGAAATTTTAAACTTGAATTTTGATATATTTTGAAATTTTTAGAAATGTGAATATTTTATAATTTGTTGAAGTTTGAAATTTTAAAAGTTTGAAATATTTCAAATGAAAATGTTCGAAATTTGAAATATTTTGAAAATTTTGAATTTTTGACTATTGACATTTGATTTTTTTTAAATTTTGAAATAATTTTAAAAATTCGAAATTTGTTAGAAAATTTAAAATTTTAAACGTTTTATGGTCCAATATGTTCCCAACGTACTTTATGTAAAAAGAACACTATTTTTAAGTAGCTTTAAAGATGATGATATCTTTATATATAATAAATGAAAACTTTTTGAATTGCATATGACCTCATATATGACGTCATAATGACGCCACAATTCCACGTGTCGGTTTAATGTCTCATTTCACCGGTCCACTATCCTTTCTTCCATCCTCATGCTTACGATAAGATTTTTTAATTTTTTTAACATTTTACTACCTTCGTTGCGTTCTAACTACATCTGTTCATGTTTTGTTACTGATCCGGAAAAGCTAAATAGTTTGTTTCATCACATACTAAAATAGTGCGTTAGGGCTTCGTACTAATCACCATCCATATTGTTTTAGGTATGTTTAATTGTATCTGATTTTAATATGTTGTTCTACATTCTTTATTTATTTGTATTGAATTTTTTTATACCCGAATCATATTGGGGGTTTTATTATGACGATTCTTATGAAGGGTTTTGTTATGATGCTTCATGTTAATGGTAAATCGGGATTAATTTGTTGTTAATTTAAGGCGCTCATAACGAATGCAATGATCTAATTGATTATTTGAGTGTGTCTCATTTACCCCAAATATTATGCAATGCATTTTATGTTTGAATTCTGTTTGTAAAAATTCCTTGTTGAATTGAATTTTAGACCAAAGAGACTGATAAAATATTTATTGGTACTCAACCATTTGACATTCACTAGCAAATTATATGCTATATATTAATAATCTTGAAATTGAGATGTGTTTGTTATAAAGTGTGAAGCTTATTTGTTATCAAATGGCTTGAAAAACATGAGATTCAGTTGTTTTCAAATCAGATTCCAACAAGGAAGGTTTCTCGAGAAGGGGTTCCACACATTTTAGGAGACTATTGAAAACTCGATCCCGCTTCACTTTCAACCAAACTACTAACTAATGGTTCACAAGAATAGTTACGAGTCATTAGCTTTTTATATGTATACTGGTTCATTTACATGGATATGATCCGTACCAAACGAATATTTCCTCCTCAATGCAACTTTCTAATTTGCATGTATGGTTAGTAAATTGTTTTGCAAGAAACGCGAAGTAAACTACGGTTCATTTACATGAAGTAAGTGGGTCGAACAGGTTAGAAGTTAACCCGTAAGTCTAATTTTATTGCAGACATCTTAATTGCTTTAGTTAAAGACTCAGATTTACACACTGATTATTCGTAATATAACAAAATACTTAAAAAGGACAAAACGTGCTATGGGTGAACGTGGCCTGATTCTTTTTTACTTAAACAATAAGTACCTCTATTGATCCCTGTGTTTTAAAAACCGTAAAGCACTCCGTTGCGCAAAGAGTCAAAAAGCCAAACCCGTCCGACCTATGAATGTTAAAAAGCTTATTTGGTTAGTTATCTTTGTGCATAGCGCTGTTTTATGTTAATCTAATATGGTAATTCCATTTCCAGTTATATCAAGGCAGCGAGGCTACATATATACTGGTAGTTATGTTGAATCCCGTCAAAGGGTTCTTATTTTGATGCTATATATTTATGTAGTTTTGGACTCGGTGACATTGTTTGCTTAGGCAGTTGCTTTGAGTCATTCTGCAGGTGTGATTGTGGGAAAGCGGTTGTTAAGTTTTGTGTTTGAGCTGTTCAAAATATTTATGCAGCTTCTCGGATATATCGCTTGATACCAATATGCAAGTCATTCATTGAACGTTGTGCACAGTGATATGTCCTCAAATCCTCAATGTATTTGCTACCATTACACCACAAAGTTTAAAATGATTTATCAATACATGGTACAATCTATCGGGTAATCATTAATCAATCTCTTGGGTCACTTTTATAAGATACAAGGATAAAGAATTTGAACCCATAATGGCTTGATGGTATATCCTGCAGCAATATTAATGACTTAATGCTTCCTATCTTTGGAATTCAGCTCTACAGCAACTTGATAGTATATACATGTGATGAATCCTCAGTATTTTTACTTTAACGCAAACGGGCCAAATGGGTCTAAAATTTCAAAAGTGTAGATTTATTTTTATGGATATATCATATATGATTTTATGGCAAAAGTTCAATATAGAACTCATATTCACTCATTTTTTAATTAAAATATAAAAAATAAATTTTCATCATTTTTTAAAATTAAATATCTCACAAACCGTTAATCGTTACAAAAAAAAAATTATACCATCTCAACGAGAATTAAATTATCTTTCTATAAATATGCATTGTTATATACTTTTGTGAACTTTTTTAAAGCATTTACCGGAAAAATCACATGTGATTTGATTTTCTGAATCATGTGATTTTCTCGGCGAAATTTAAAAAAAAACTTCGTCGAAAGTATATAACAATGCATATCTATAGAAAGATAATTTAATTCTCGTCACGATAGTGTATTTTTTGTAGCTTGAAGATTTACCGTTTGCAAAATATGTTGTTTTAAAAAAAAAGTGAAAAATGATTTTTTATTAATTTAAATAAAAAATGAATGGATATGATTAATTTATTGATTGTATGATAAATATGAGTTTTATATAGATCTCAACTCATTATTTTATCGATGTTAAAAAGTAACTATTTTATAATCTTCTCTCTAAATCTAAATGGAGAAACATTACCTACTAATGTTTTAATGTATTATATAATATATTCTTGAAAATTATTTCACATGTTGAACTCCTGCTTAATAGCATGTATGCATAATATCACCTTGTAAACTCTTCAGCTTTTGTTGATATTCATCTCTTCATGCTTAATGCTTCCCTACTGAAGTATGTCCATTTTGTATAGTATAATTGTTAATATTGATTTTAAACATCTTATCCCCAAGTATAGCAAAATGAAGTTATATATCTTACATACAAATGTCAGTGTGTTACAAAGTTACAATTGCCCATGATCATTAATAGAAAAGTGTGTGGGTTTAGAGGTTGGCGGATACCATTGTTTTCTACAACTAGAGTAGCGGGCTATGGAAGCATATGCAAATATTAACACGTCTCAAGACCAATTTTTTTTTTTTTTTTTTTTTTTTTTTTTTTATTTACTCAAGCACATTAGAACATATCTCAAACTTTCTTACTTAAGCACATTAAAACATATCTTGCCACTACCATAGAGTACATTTAACTGTGAAAATTTACCTAACTTTTATTCTACGCACACCTAGCTATCTACAATTTAGTCACAATGACCTTATCCATTGAATGATTAGAGCTATAAGCACCCACATATATGGCCCGATATTTTTATGGATTGCTGTTAATAAAACATGTTTTAAATGCTGCCCGCGAAACCCGCGGGTCTATAGTCTAGTTATATTATACGAGCAAAAGTAGAAAAGTAGATTTATGCATCATTAAATTGAAACGTTTTATGCTAATGCATAAATTCACTTTAAATAGATGATTATGATCACTCACCAATATGGTCCCATATGTTCCCAACGTACTGTATGTAAAAAAGAACACTATTTTTAAGTAGCCCATTCGTTAAAGATGATGATATTATATTATAACAAAGTTATATGGGAAAGAAGTTTCAAATCATAACAAAGTTAAAGTATTTGGGTTAGCAGGAAGTAGGTTTCTCAATACTTGATACTTTTGAAACAAAGGATCAATAAAGATCTAAAATATCAATTATTTGATGGGCTTGGTAACTGTGAAATCACGTACTTTTGACTAGATAAAATATTAACAAGAATCCAAAAATTTGAGTTGGGCAATGTAAACAAGAAAATAAGAAATTTGGTTTCAATTAAATTCCTTCCACTATCATAATGTGTAAAAGATTTGATTGTAGTTGAATTTTGAAATGGAGAATGATATATGGACCTATCAAAGTTACTTAAAAGTGGACTTAATTACATGTGGCAGGATCTTGATGGATTGTAAAAATAAGTGGGTCTTTGTCTGCAACTATTAAGATGATGTTACGTGTAATTAGGTCACTTTTAAGTCCATCTATCATTACTTTTTTGAAATATTCATGGCTTTGTTATTCTTTGTAATTTATTTCACCTTTAGATAATCGCAACTTTTAAACTTGTGGTATGTTTTGGCCATATACCAACTAGAGTTGAGATCAATATAGATCTCATATTTGACATAGATTCAATAAATCGATCTTAGCTATTCATTTTATCAAAATTAATAAAAGACCATTTTCACATTAAAAAAAACATATCTTGCAAACGGTAAATCTTCAAAATACAAAAATACACCATCGTGACGAGAATTAAATTATCTTTCTATATGATTTGTAAAATCATATATGATTTTCAAAATCACATGCGATTTGTAAATATCAAATCACATGTAATTTTTTCAAATCATATATGATTTTTACAAATTTTTTCTAATCACATATGATTTGCAAAAATCATATATGATTTGTAAAAATCGAATCACATATGATTTTTCTGGGCCGAAATTTTGAAAAAAAATATCGTTGAAAATATATAGAAGTGCATATTTATAGAAAGACAATTTAATTTTCGTCGTGATGGTATGATTTTTTTCGCGTAACGATTAACGGTTTGCGAGATATTTAATTTTTTAAAAAAAAGGTGATAGTTTATTTTAATTTTTTTGGTTAGAAAAATGAATGGCTATGATTGGTTCATTGGATCTATGGTAAATTTGAGATTTATATTGAACTTTGTCATACCAAATGAGAACTCAAATTGTGTTTTTATCTTAGATCCTACTCATTACTTCGCTTTGGAGGAACACATTTTAGCCTTGCTTTTTAACCAAATAGTAGGTTAAAGATGTCATAAAAGTATGCGTATGAGGTTTAAATTAATCTAAGGACTATCATTTCATGACAAAAGTTATGGTAGTGATTTAAATTAAAAATTTTCTAAAAGAAAAAGCAAAAATGTTTAAGCAAATAGAGACACAAATAAAACATATGCGAATGATTCATGATGTTCACTTTTCTTCTAAATGTCAAATACTTTTGTGTTGTAGAGTAAGAAAAAAAAATTAGATTGTAATCTTAACGTGAGATTGTTACATATGCAACAACTCAGAAGTAACTCAAAAGTAAAGTACTTTTGAGTTGTTGCATATGCAACAACTCATTCTTATATAATTTCTTTCTAATATACTTAAACTTAGGTGCATGTGTGGTATGAAGTTTTGCTTGTGTACAAAGACGACTATAAAAATTGGGT
Organism: Chrysanthemum lavandulifolium; assembly: GCA_022545495.1. Taxonomy (NCBI): domain Eukaryota; kingdom Viridiplantae; phylum Streptophyta; class Magnoliopsida; order Asterales; family Asteraceae; genus Chrysanthemum; species Chrysanthemum lavandulifolium. The sequence goes on from CM040244.1 coordinate 245,330,277, forward strand.
AATCGATGAAGATTGTTTTTTGAAACTATTCATGTCCGACTAACCGAATCTGAGACTACTCATCGCTAAAGCTGTTCATTGAAACTATTCACGTCCGACTAATCGACTATTATCTTGCTAAACTCCATGAAGCACAATAAAATTAGATGCAATCGAATTGTCGAGAACTATAAGCGGCCGCCGCTAAGCGGATACTCGGCTAAATTAATTACGGGCTAAAAGCTTGGCTTTTAAGTTAGATTTTTTATTTTTGCGCGAAGAAACTTTTGCATCAACTATCAATAGTTGAACTCGCATGCACCATCACACCAAAGCATTGCATCACATACACAAATACAAAATGCAAAATATAATTAAAGAACACAAAGATGTCGACGGATAAAAATTTGGTTGAAAAATTTACACTTTCGGCGCAATGCACGATCACTCGCCTAATACTTACAATGCATACATATATTATTGGTACAATATTAAACAACTCTATCGGAAGACACTTGCACAAAGATTGCCGTTATTGGAAAAAATGCAACTATGCTATCGTAAAAAGCAGTTATTCGAAAAAGGATTCTCAAACCCTGCAAATACAGTTTGTCGACAACCAATTACTTGCCGTTGAAGTTTTGTCGAATCTAGACACCGCTGCCGCTAGGCGCGGGTACTCTGCTAGATACCACTGCCGCAAGACATGGCTACTCTGCTAGATACCGTTGCCGCTACGCGCGGACACTCGGCTAGAAACCGCTGCCGCTAGAAACCGATGCCGCTAGGCACGGGTACTCGCCTAGTATATTCAATATCTACACAAACTCGTACACAAGTATCTTTGTCGATTGTTTCGATTCATGATTCATGAGCACCCGTTTTTGTTAGACGTTAAATATGGCCCAAGTTCGATTATAGGTTTGGGTTCATTAGGGTTTTCAGATTAACCACATCAATCCTAATGAACCCAAACCCATAATCAGTCGTGGGTCATATTTATCGTTTAATAGTATTGATGGCCGGGAATGTTAGCTTATCGATGGTCGGGATTTTTATTTATTTTATTTTATTTTATTAATTTTTTTTCAGCAATTATTTGTAATAATGTCGTATATAACTATACACTAGAGCTACTTAATATAAAACTAGAAGATACGTACGATATAAGAAAATGAAGATTGAAAACAATGTTTACATGTGGGATCTAAAGTTTGAAAAACAACAATTTGGGAATTATTATATATACAAAGTTGTTATTCATTACGTTTAGTCGTGTTTTAAATGGACATTATATACTAAAATTATATTTTAAGTTTATTGAAAGAGAGTAAAGATGCTGGTCTACCAAATGATTACTTTGATTGTGTGAAGTTAGAAACTAATCCATGGATCATGGCATGCAAACTAGCTTCTTTTGAGCTTATCACAAAAAGTTGGTGGGAGTTGGTGTTGTATGTATCCAGATATATTAGTCAATCCTTAGATTCAACTTTACTTAAAATATCTTTTTATTGTTTTATAATTTTAACGTGTTTTAGCTATTTATGGACGTTATGTTTAGTGGTTTTTTAAATCGGTTAGCAACGAGCATTTTAAATTTTAATAGTCGTTTGACAAAAGAGCGATAAGCTTTGGCTTAATTTTAAGAAGGCTAATTTTTAATATTTCTTTTAGAAGCGTTGAAATTTCATGATTACTACTTATACTACAACCACTGCTCATCGCTACTTTTAACTAACACACCCTAAATTTGAATAATTGTTTTGCTACCTTTCAAAGCTATTAGAACCGTTGTTTCCTTTCATTTTTTCAAAGAAACATGATTTTAACAGAAGATATACTAATATGAACATGATTTTTCGGATTTTAAGCAACAAACGATCATGATAAACTTTGAATCAACTTGAAGGCCATGATTCGTTAAACGATGTTATTATCAACCACGTTATAATGACTTATAAACGAACTCTAATTTGATTCATGAGATAGTGTGTGTATTGTCTCAACTCTCAAGTGTATGAGCAGACAATTATGCAACCACGAATAATGTCCAAATGCAATGAGTAACGTATTGTTATTATTCTGTTTCTAGGACATGCAAGTCATTACATCTTATAAATTTATAATACCAAAATCAGATACTTGTCTGGTACCAATATAATCATTATAAACTCGGCAAGTAACAGTAGGGTTGGATCATTTGAAAAAGGGTTCGATGGCTGAAGGTCCTCTGGAAGCAGTCTCTTTACTTTCGGATAAAGGTAAGATTGTTTACATCTCATCTCCTCCATACCTCGTGAAAGATTGGATTGAGAAAACGTTGATTTATGTTTTTCTTTTTCCTAGTAGCAAATGTAAGCACAACTTTCCTTTATATGGATGGGCTTGGGCCACGAAGTGATTCGAATATATGGACAGAGTGTTGGTTTATACTTATTTGGGCTTTTATATCCTAAGCTGAACGACTAATTTGTGACCCCAAAAAGGAAACTCGAGTCGGAGGATTACAATTATTTTACATCGAGAAAATTACGAAAAAACAAAAACAAAGTGGTTTTACGTAATTTAAACCTATTTTTGAAGGTTTACAAAACTGGACTGTTTGTTCTCGTAAAAACTTGTGAAGGCACACTACTAGAAGATGAGACATAAAGCCTTGTTTAAATGGGGCGTAGATCCAGGAAGAATTAGACGATAAATATGGCCCAAGCCGATTATGGGTTTGAGTTTGGGTTTTATGTGCCTATGTGTAGTTTGGCTAATAATACAATACACGAACGGAGTTTACAATGTTCTTACAATTTTCACTACTTTAAGGTACCTTGATGTGCAACACATATCTATACTACTTATAATAGAGGAATGAATCTCTCTCCTCATGGTCTTAAAATTAAGACTTACAAAATACAAAGCCTATTGTACAATACATAATGCACTATTAATGATCTTTCTCATCAATCTTAATTTTAAGACTTACAAGTCCTTAGTACAAAATACAAAGCACTATTAATGTGGTCAAGATATTTAATGTAGTTAATTAATTAACTGATCAATAAATACAATTAATGCAATTATCAAGCATATTGTACAACCAACTTAAACATAATTCCTGCATTAAAATGTCACTAATACAAATAATAAAAAACATTATACAAATATTCAAGCCCGGCAACGGTTCGGATGGGCCGAGCTCGACGGGTATGATCCAAACGGCACGGGCCAACGGGTCGAGCCCGAGTGGTCTGGTTAAACAGGCTCGAGCCCGAACGAGCACGAGCTAAACGAAATTCTTGAAATCCAGTAAATTTATTATCAAAACAACATAATAAACTAAAATACATGATTCACGGAAAATTTTATTTGAGTATATCCGCCGAACGCTGGAACCCTCGCATTAAATGTCACTAATACAAATAATAAAGCACATTATCTGAGATATTCAAGCCGAACGGTCAACGAGCAAAATGGGCTTAAGCCCGAATCGGTGCGGGCCAAACGGCACGAAGCTAAACGAAATTCTTGATATCCGTAAATTTATTGTCAAAAAGAACATAATAAACTAAAATACATGATTCACCAAAAAAAAATTATTTCAGGCTACCCGCCTCCGCAACGCACGAGTACCCTGCTAGTCATATTTCTATTAACGGATATTTAAATGGCCTTTCAAACGATGGACCATCGATTTGCAACATTTACAAAATTTGGACGACCATAGTGTATATTTTTTTAAGGGGAAATGATCCCTGCTAGCAGCAGGTTACTTACCTGTTGCAAGCCCATTTTTCCGCCCTTCACCGAGTTTCTCCACTGAGGGGATTGAGCTGAGCCACTACTAAAGTTGCTGGTTTGGGGTAGGAATGAAGAAATGGAGTTTGGGAACTACTGCAAATGCTTTTTTAGCCTTTTTTTCTATGTTTTACCCACTTGTTCCAACAATTTACTCATCTTCTTCAATGGCTAGTAGGTTCCCAAACTCCCTTTCTTCATTCCCGCTCCAAACCAGCAACTCTAGTAGTGGCTCGGCTCAATCCCTTCAGTAGAGAAACTCGATGAAGGGGGGGAAAATGAGCTTGCAGCAGGTAAGTAAGCTGCTAGCAGCAAGGATCATTTTCCCTTTTTTTAAACTAAGAGAACATATTGGTTTCACTTACTAATAATATAGTTGTTTAGGTAAAATCTGATTTTTACATGGTGATAACGTATTCTGATGATAACAGTAATGTATGATAAAACTTTGGTGCATAGCAAATTCAATTTACAAAAGTAAGATAAATACTCAATAGCACTTTATAAATTAAAGTTTTTTGTATGATATTAAGTTGTGTAAGTAGCAGGGATTAAATTTTGAACTGAAGATTGGTTGGAGTTCTTCCTTTCGGGAAGAAGCTCTCCAAAAATAGGCGTATGCCAATTTTTACAACGAACACACGGTATTCTTTAGTAAAAGGCGAAAGAATAGTTCGCTTTGTGATTATTGCTTGGCTGCGTGCCTTTCACCATATACAGCTTGTTCTTTTATATACAACCTGCCTCACTCTCAACTTCTACTACTCCAGCGATGTGGGATAAACCCAACACCAACTTGCCCTTGAGCAATACAATCAGACTTTAACTACAAAAGGAGAAGGTCCACTTCTATATCAAACTATATCTGCTAAAAATGAATATGATTTCCACAGCTTCCTTGCCTTTAATTCCGATAGATGTTTTTGCAGAAACAACTACGTTTAGTACGTTAGCATTCGTCATGTGGCACAAACAGTTCTCATCTGTAATAACTTCTGATTGAGTAACTTTCCTTTTTCAAGTCACCATTTATTAAAGACGTCGATTGGTTGTACCACCTGGCGAACCGTAGGTGATATGCTAAATGTATGGTGTTCTGCTAAATCTAAACTTGGTGTTAAAGGCAAGGTGACGGTATGGAGAATGCGTGGATTTTATGCATTTATATTTTTTGTACACCAGAACCATCTTCTATTCTTCTTTGTTCTTTCCCTCGTTTGATTGCATTGCAGCTTAAGGACAACTCCTTTATGATGGAGAAGCCATCATGTCAATATTCAATAAATTCCATTCTTCATGGATTCCAAGAAGTTGTCCTTGAGAAACAGTACAATTAAACTTCGTTAAGTACAAAGAATAAGACTCAGTTGTATAAAAATATACATGCACAAAATATGAACGATTGGCATGACTTTTCTGGCTCTAACCCGAAATAAGGTTTTGCAGATGAACTACTCTTAGCATATCACGGATCGCCAAATAACAAAAACCATACTCCTCCTTAATAAGTTGTGATTGGGTACCTTTTCGATATCTAATCACCACTTATTAAGGACGCGGTTTGTTTGTGCCATTGGTAATAGGTCATATGCTAAGAATAGAAGCCACTGCTAAAACTCCTCTTGGGGTTAAAGCCAATGAAGCTATGTAGAACGCGTGTATTTTATATTCCTCTTTGATGGATTTGATCCGAAGGACGTAAAGTGGTCCAATGATAAAAAGGTATTTGAGTGACCTTAAAATGTATTTTTCCAAATGATAGTTACATTTAACACACATATGCGTTATTATATATGAGCTTCTGGCGATGCTTGAAACATGAGGACCGAAAGTGTTTAACTTTGTAACTGATGATGCGATCGTGGAGGAGAGGGTTACTCGCTGTTGGATCCATTCTGTGAGCGTTCGGAGCTACCACTCAGAATTTTCTCCTCCTAAGGTTCATGGCCTAGATGTAGTAGTATTTTTTGAGCTTATTGAAATTTCATTAAACCTGTTTCTATCATATGCTGTAAGTTCTCCCCCATGTTGGCATGCATTTGGAATTTGGAGGTCCAGTTGAACCTTTGATAAACGTGAAGATGGCATGTCAGCTGTTCTGAAATTGGTTGGAGGCATCTCCAAAAAGACTGAACTGGTATATTGCCTTCCCACTTCCCATTTTGTTTCAACACAGTACTGCAATGTTATTACATACAAGTATTGCAATGTTTGTGAACATGATGAAGCTACAACCAACCCATGTGTTTTGCTGATACTAGTGGCAATATGGCCATGTTTGGTAAACTTATCAAAACGGGTAAAAAAAAGGGGACGGGTCAGATAGGGTTCAGTTTGACCAGGCTACACTCTTTATGTACAGGTCTTTTGAATTTCATAAATAACTGATAGTTATAAATATGATGTAAAAATTTATTAATGAAAACAATGATGATTAGTGAATATTGAGTGGTAAACACTTGAATACACGTTGGTACACTTTTAAGCCGCTTCACCCATTGTCAATAAAACATATACCCAACTTTGAAATGGCAATGTGTATTGAAAAAGTCAAAAAACTTGAATAATCCCGCCCACAGGAATAGAGTGCGGTTGTCAATAACAACACATGGCTTTATGAAAAACTGATTAAAAGAACCCGGTTTATTAATAAAGAACGGGGCTTTATTAGTGAAAAAAAAATATATCTGGAGGTCTACATAGAGCCCGTTTTACTGTAAAATGGGGCTTTAATTGGGTGACTCTATAACACTTTCTGTAGTAGTGACAACACGAATCCACATGGAATGCATCGTGCATATCTGTCACTAGTACTAATCATAGGAGAAAAGTGATCTAAAGAGTACGAGTTATCTAAATACAGTAACATGTTAAAACATGTTTATGGTCAACAATATGCATGGATCTTGCTGTACCATGGTAAACACGTCATTTGTTGTTTAGACTTCACCGACATCAAATTACACACCATGGCAAATGCAGCCTAACACAATGTCATATCTAACATAATGCTATTTCGCATTCTGTTTGTCTTCTAGCTCATCTGCCTTTTATTAGCACACATCTGGGTGGTACCGCTCAGGCATAGAGCTGCCTTCCTGTGCTTGCTGCTTAGTCAATGCATAAATCTTCACCTGCATACATTATACCAAAATATCAATTATTATACGCATACTTTTTTTACTTTTGAAACCATCAAGTATTGAAGTTAGACATTCTGGTGAAGACCTTATGTCCACTAACCCAAATCAGAAGAATTGTTCTGTCTACTACACATTTTGGAGAAAACAAAAAGTTGTGGAACTTTCCCTTTTAAATACCCGTAATAATGCAACAACAAATAAGTCATATTCAGTTACAAAAAAAACTACCTTATACTAAACAAAATGGTAGCAAAAGTTTATAGACTGACCTCATACGTTGACACCAGCTTTGACACCAACTTCTTCAAGTGTTCAACCTCTTGGGTCCTATTGTCATAATCTTTCTGGCGTTCATATTGAATAACTACACCACGTTTCAGTATTGTATTTTGTTCCTTCAAGGCCACATTTTCCTTTTCCTGATGTAAATAGTTTGGAACACGCATCTTAGAAATAAGTAAATCCATGCTCAAAAGATACATACATTTAGTCATTTACACACATATACGCATGGATAATAAACACTCTACACACATGCAAGAGGAACTCACCTTTTCTTTCAAAGCCACGTTTTCCCGCATGAGAGCTTCAATTTGTTGCTGTTGTTCCTTCATGAGAGCTTCAGTTTGTTGCTGTTGTTCCTTCAAAGCCACGTTTTCCCGCATAAGAGCTTCATTTTGTTGCTGTAAACAGTTGGTAACAGGAATGTTGCCATGAGCTGATGAGTTTTCTTCTTCACTCGTGGCTGCCAAACACAATTTGCATAAGCCAAAAAATCATTTGTATTAGTATGCCTAATTGTCTATGACGGGTTCAGGAAAATAACTACCAAAAATTAAAATACAAAATTACAATGACAGAACTTTAGCAAGTAGAAAAGTTTTATGTATTTGTATATTTTGACCGAGTGACAACCTCTTATAGAGCTGAAAATCATCAGATGAAAATTGAGGAAGATAAAATTTTGACCTTCAAATACTAATATGCCAGAAAATAGTATTTTACTTCCACCGTCTACAGAAAACCGGTTCTCATACTTTAAACACCATAAACACGTAGATCCTGTTTAGCAACACTATATTCTTTTTATTTTTTTATCTACCTTAAAAAAAAGAAAGACAGTGGTTTAGTACCATGAATTATTGTGTAAAACCAAAGCCGTGGTACAAAAAAACCGTAACCACTAGATAAAAGTGTAAACAGATCCTCAACATATCAAAAGAATGTTCATGATCTGTAGCTTAAATGATCCTTAACGTGTTTGTATTCTCCTCTTGTGTTATAATATTCTAACATACGTACATATATTTGGTTCCGAGTGCTTAACAACGATACAAGACCACTGAAACACTATCTCTATATATGACATACCAAATACGTGAACAATTAACCATCGACCAAAATGCAAACACAAGTGCACGAAAAAAATCAACATGGTAAATTTTGAGTGCACATACCTGCTGCTGCATTTGATAAACCAGAATTCCCGTCCACATGTCCGAGACAAAGTTGGTTAAAACTCTTGATGACAGAATCGACATCATTGTCATTCTCTTGTAGCGCTTTCTCCAAAAGCTGAAAGCAAAACCGAAGATCGATTATCTCTTTTAGTTCATACATGTCAGATAAAATTTAAACTGCATATATATGAAGATCCAACAATTGATGTAACACACACATACATTAGCTAAGCTTGACAAAACAATACGCAATATAGGAGTACATGTAAAGATGAACCTGCTTATGTATATTAGGAAAAACCTCCATTAGCCGATCTAGCTGAGACGACGTCAGCCTCAGCTTCTTAGTGATCACTAACGGAAGAGACTCCCATTCTTCTTCAAAATAACATCTCTTACCACACACCATTTCAGCAGACATATATCGTGTTTTTAATCTATTCGAGTTCGTTTAGGGTTTTTGGTTTTCTGATGGGGTCAGGTGGGTGTTTAAATTTCGTATATTTATAGATTATGGGCCGCCAAACTCTCAACTAATTAATAAGTAACCGACCTCACGTAAAAAAGTTTATAAATACAGTGATTGCTTGAGACGCAAGTACGCAACAATACATTTAAAAAAAAATCGACGAATCTTTGTACGATTCCACTAGTTAGTTTTTAGTTTAATTAGTATTTCTGTCGTATCGATCGATTTGCTTTATGCAACAAGGATGACGCTGATTCTAAGTGGACTAGATTAACTCTTTGCGCATCAATGAATTTGTGTTTTCTCCCAACATTGACAACATTAATTAATTTAGTGAAGTTGCAACAATATATTAAAGATAGCAATATGATTCACAAGGTGGGAAAGTTATTTTATTTTTATTTATTTTAGAACGGTTAGTTAGTAGCTAGTAATTCGAGTCGTGCAGTGACATCTAAGCGGGCAATATGACTTCCTCGAACCTTAGCCTTAGGGGAATAAGCCTCACTCTTTTTTCCCGCTTCGCCTATGAGGAAAACCCTGTTGGCAAGCCTCGAACCCGAGACCTCCAAGGAAACAACCCCCTTCAAAATTACCTCCGGGGCCACTTGATATAGACCAAGTGGTTAAAAGTTATTTATCTATCTCGCAAAGTTGCTCATGGTCTCCCGTTTTTGTCTATCAGAGCATGTGCAATGTTAACGCCTCAACGGCGTTGAAGACCAAATTAACGGCCGCCGTTATTCCCATTGGACATCCGGCGTTATAACGGCGTTAGTCCCTGCCCGTTAGTGGCATAACGCCCGTTATTTGTTTTTTTTTTCTTTTCTTTTTTCATTTATGCCCCTAAATGAGGGGTTGTTTTTGTAAATTGTTGGGAATGTTATTGATGTTATTGGGATGTTATTGTTGTGGGTGTTTTTTGGGGATGTTAATGTTAAATGTTAAAGCTGATGTGGACGATGTTATTGGTGTTATGGTGTTATGATTGTGAATGCTCTCAGGTACCTATAAGAGCGATTACAACAATAACACCATAACACCAATAACACCGCCCACGCCGCCACATCGCCTTTAACATTTAACATTAACATCCTCAAAAACACCCACAACAATAACATCCCAATAACATCAATAACATTCCCAACAATTTACAAAACAACCCCTCATTTAGGCATAAAAAAAAAAAAAAAACGCCTGCTAAGGGTTAACGAGGAAGGACTAACGCCAAATAACGCCGGAGGTCCAGGGTAATAAAGCCATAACGCCGTTAATTTCGTCAAAAACGCCGTTATGGCGTTACTATTGTAACTGCTCTAAAAGTTATTAGCTTACAAAATGATACAAGCGTATTACTGTATCAGGTTTAAATATTTTCTTTTTTGTTTTTTTTTTCAATTCTTTGAAGGATGGTAATAGAGTCGGTTGCCTCTGAGTGATGCTGATCCAAACAATCTATCAAATTCTGTGGGTAACGTGAAAGAGAGGTGTTTGATGTCGGGTCTTCAACAAATACAAACTTATGAAACTTAAAATTGAAAATCTTTGATGGGTTTTACACTATCGGATGTTGTTTGGTTTAGGTCGTTGGTCTTCTATTACAGTGGCATTGGGATTTTGTCGTTTTGGTTGTTATTTTGTTAAACTCGATGAGCAATTTATCTATTGTATGTTGGCTCAGCTTCAAACATAGAGTTATGTATTTGGGTTTTGTTAAGGATAAAATCCAATGTTTTAAAAACCGGTTTTTTTATCGACCCGGTTTAGTCGCCGGTTCATCGGGTCACCGGTTCAACCGGTTGAACCGCCGGGTCGAACCGGTTCTATACATATATATACTTTTTCTATATTTAATAATTAGTATTGCATGATCTAATAATGTATCCGTTTTTATTCATACATTCGATTAAACCGATGAAGAAATTTGAGACTATACCAATAAGTTTTGCTTTTTAAGTCTACATCTATAAAAATATAGCCAAAATTTTCAAGGTGATTGTAAATTATAAAATAGTTTATAATAAAACTATATTAATTGGTGATTCTAAGATCATATATAACTATAATTTATTATTTTACAAAATTTTAACAAACATTAGTTATCAACATTTTAACTTTTCAATTAAACTTAGAAAAGTTAATGGAAAAAAATCATTTTGTTAATTTTTTTTATAAAAAGTAATGACCCGGCCGGGTTTATCAAACCGGGTACCCGGGTCAACGAAAAACAGGCGGTTCAATCCGGTTCTCAACCATGCGAAAACCCGGTCCTATCCGGCCCGGACTCCGAGCCGGTTCCCGGTTCAACCGGTTGAACCGGCCGGGTCAACCCGAGTTTTAAAACATTGATAAAATCCTTAATGATATCTTTTCTGAAAACTCAATATTTTGAACTAATTAAATTTTCCATTTGCCATTTTCTTTGGATGCTACATATTTTTATATTGTGGTTATCTTTTATATGAGGTTAATGTAAGGTATTATTGTTTTGTATGAAACAATACAAATAGTGTGTAAACCCTATAGATATTTGGGTTTAGCCCACACAAAATACATTTGGGCCCACACTAAATATACAACTAACACTCTCCCGTAATGTGCGGTAGGGCACCGAACACTCAGACTGGAATGAAACTTCTCAAATAAAGCGGAAGGCAAGCCTTTAGTAAAAATGTATGCATACTGTAACGAAAAGGAACATGAAGAACGTAAACAAGACCATCAACAACCAAATCCCGAACAAAATAAATGTCAATCCCTATATGCTTCGTACATTGATGCTGAACCGGATTATAAGACAAATAGACAACTGACATTGTCACAGTAAACAATTGTAGCAGAAGACAATGAAGTATGCAACTTACGTAGTAAATTCCTTAACCAGCATGTCTCGGGCAACAACATTAGCAACGCCCCGATACTCAGAGGACGAGAAAGCGTCGGTTGACGCTTAGAGGACCACGACAGCAAGTTGTTGCCAAGAAAAACATAATAGCCAGAAGTGGATCTCCGAGTAGTAGGGCAACCAGTCCAATCCGCATCCGAGTAAGCAACCAAGGAAGTAGTAGAAGATGATAACAACTGTAAACTGTATTCTAAGTACCCTGAACATACCTCAAAATCCGCTTAAGAGCCAAAAAATGAGGCTCTCTAGGATCATGCATATAGAGACAAGACTAGTAATGATTATTGCAATGGATTCAATCTTACAAAAATATGCATTAATACTCAAATATCCAAGTTTCAAGGAACGTAGTTCCGCCTTCAAAGCAATACAACGTGTTCGTTTATTTTCATGAAAAATATCGGCAAGTATGTCCATGCTTCCTTAGCCGATTGAGGATTATCAACAACAAGGCGTTGTTGAAGAGTTTTGGACAATGTGATGAAGATCCAAGAAAGAATGATTGTATCAATCTTTAACTATTCGGCATCGGGAGGTGGTTCAGTGCTCGAGGATGCGTCATCTTTATCTTTGCCTAAGAGATAATCCAAAAGAGAATAGCCCTTACAAAGATTATGGAATAAGTAAACCCAAGATGAATAGTTCATCTCTTCTACATCCAACTTGACGGGAATGAGATTGTTGAGATTGGTTATAGTCATGAGTTTGTCGGAAAGTAAGATGACCGGTTGTGGTAAAGGATCAATAGCAGTCATGGTGATGGTGCGTTATGAAACAAGTATAGTTAGGGTTTAGTGGGTAACGTGAACAGTGACACCAAAGTAATAGAATGAACAAAACCCTAGTCAATTGGTTATATAGTGAAACCAACGATTGATTATACCAATGATGAACGTGTCGACTGGCTACCACAGCGAACAATCGACACTAACAAACAAAAGACAAATGAATAATAACAGAAGCGGAAAAAATAAAACGATGCGATAGGAGCAATTCTAGGGTTTTTCTCGTGATACCATGTAAGGTATTATTGTTTTCGTATCTCATTCAATAAACCGAAACAATACAATAGTGTGTAAACCCTAGGGATACTTGGGCTTTAGCAAATACAAAATACACCTGGGACTACACTAAACATACAACTAACAGTTAATAAATCTATACCTGCAGACACAGCTACTACAATACTACATAACATGGCCAACTTTCATTCTTCAAATGCATTGCCTACTAAAATGTGATGTATTCTTTACAATAATCACTTTTAAGAAAATATTAACATTCTAGTACTACATATCTTAAGATTTAGTTAATTTGGTTGTCATTTGTTTGAAGGTAATATAGGTTGCCTCCGAGTGACACGGGCGCTACTTCCCTGTGTTGTTGGTAAAGAAGGATGAAGCGTCTTGCCAGAATCAATAGTCGTTTTCAAGCTTTTGGAGTGCTTTGCAAAGAAATTAGGCATTGTTTAGACAAAAGCAAAGAAAGAAACTAAACACTTTTAGCAACATGTTTCCATACATGAGAAATTATGCATTCAATATTGTGAATGAAGTTGAAATCTGATTTTCCCTTTTTGTATATTTTTATTTAAAGTCTCATGTATGAAGTATTCTTTAACTTCTAACTTTCAGTTCATAAAAAAGTATTCTTCAACTTTCTATTTTTGTTACATATATACTAAAGTCCTCCTTACTTCTAATTATTTACTAGTAGTTCATTTGTGATCTTTGTTCAATAATGTCTCTCTATGCATACAATCTTTAAGTTTGGTATAAACTCACATTTGTTGTGACGCGAGCAATATTTTAAACGAATGAGCCGAGATGATACGGTTATACATGAGATGTTAAACGAATGAGACGAGATGATATGGTTATACATGAGATTTTAAAAGAATGAGTCGAGATGATACGGTTATACATGAGATGTTAAACGAATGAGTCAAGATGATATGATTATACATGAGATGTTAAACGAATGAGTCGAGATGATATGGTTATACATGATATGTTAAACGAATTAGTCGAGATGATATGGTTATACATGAGATGCACATTAAACGAATAAGTCGAGATGATATGGTTATACATGAGATGTTAAATGAATGAGTCGAGATGATACGGTTATACATGAGATGTTAATAGTCAAGATGATATGGTTAACATGAGATGCATGTTAAATGAATTAGTCAAGATGATATGGTTATACATGAGATGCACGTTAAACAAATTAGTCGAGATGATATGGTTATACATGAGATGTTAAACGAATGAGTCGAGATGATACGGTTATACGTGAGATGTTAAATGAATGAGTCGAGATGATATGGTTATACATGAGATGTTAAACGAGTGAGTCGAGATGATTTGGTTATACATGAGATGTTAAACGAATGAGTCGAGATGATATGGTTATACATGAGATGTTAAACGAATGAGCCGAAATGATATGGTTATACATGAGATGTTAAACGAATGAGTCGAGATGACATGGTTATACATGAGATGTTAAACGAATGAGTCGAGATGATATGGCTATACATGAGATGTTAAAACTTCCCACCAAAATATTGGCGCCAAAACTTCCCACTAAAAGCTCTATTTTTACCATATATAAAAGTTAGTAGATATGCTCTTATCCTCACAAACACATTATATACACTCTTATCTTCACACCAATTTCAAAACCTGAGATGCAGCGAAATAATCCTTTTATGTGTTCTTGTGGAACAGGAGATATAGAACTAAGAACATCAAATCAAAAAGATACCTTTGGATTGTCTTATTATGTATGTCCTCTTTCGAAGGTGAGCAATCATATATTTCTTATTTACATAAATATACAAATAATTGAGTTGTTAAAAAGAAATTTCTTATAATTTCCTTATTATGTAACAACCAAGAAAAAAAGATTATGGATGTGGATATTTTATGTGGAAGAGTGAATTTGATGATTGGTTAAGAGTAATCTCTTCTTCAACAACTTAAGGTTCTGGATCTGCACCAACAGAGTGCTCAAACTGTAATATCAAAGATCTTAGGATAAACATGTTGGAATAAAAAATATAGGTGCTAGAGACAAGAGTAAGAATGATGGAGGCAAAACTTAAAATGGAAAGGAATCCCGACGACCACGCATGTCAGTTGGGTGCAATACTCCATGGGCTGTTAGATGAAATAAAAAATCTTTGTATGCAGTAGTGTTGTTCTTGTTTAATGTGTTGTTGTTGTTCTTGTGTTATTGTTGTTGTTTAATGTATTATATTTCTGAAACACCGCTCTAAACAGACTCAATCAGCCGGGTATTTCAAACATTCAATTTTCCAACACTAAATTACATATGTATAAAGAATGGAACTGAAGGAACAATATCACAATTAACAAGCACGAAATCAAACCTTTTATTTAAAACACGCAAGAGTTCTCAAACACATTTCATACATACTCAAATAAAATAACTTGACAAGCAAAAGAAAACACTGTTTTTAGCATGAGTTCTCAGACACGTTTCTTACAGAATCGAACGGCATAACTTAACACACGACAAAGACCAGAACAAACATCTCTCATTCATTCTTTTTTGCTGGTACTTCCCACTTTGCTTGAACCTGCACCATTATTCCCCCCCCCCAATTCATCATCTTTTGATAACTTTCTTCAACTATCATCTTTCAACATCACTCTGTAGTATGGCTTTTTCCTCAGCCATTTCAGAATAACATCTCTCATCCATGGGCTAATGTTCTTATAAGAACCATACTCAGAAATAATTTCATCGCCATATATACTAAGAACTTCATCAAAGAGTGGTAGGTTCGATAAAAATTTTGACCACTCCTCTTCCGGAGTGTAACGAGCCATTGTTATGTGTGTTTTGTGGGAATTGACGATTGGGTTATGTGTGTTTTTTCGAATTGAGGATGATCGGTTAGGTTATATATATGTAAAAAAATTGGCAAGATAAAGTGGCAATGTGTGTGTGTGTGTGGGGGGGGGGGGGGAAATTGGCAGGAACATGTCCCCGCCAAAAGCTACTATTATTATTATGGCCAAAATGTATATTAGTACCCTAAATTTGGTTAACCGGGTCCTCTAGTACCCTGAACTCTTACGGGTATAGATTAGTACCCTCAACATGGAAAATTAGATTCCTCAATACCCCGAACCAGTTTTACTCGGTTACATGATTTTCACATGAATTTTTGTGTTAGTATTTTTGACTAGAATAATAAAAGGAAGTTATTATAAAATTAAAATCGAAATAAAAGATAGAAACCAAAGGACGCCTTTCCCATTCCAAGGCTTTGTAGACTCACCTAACCACTTGTGGATCAAAATTGATCTAGTGAAAGGTAAAAATTTGATTTTTTTTTCTTGTACAATTCCACAAAAATATTATTTATGTCCTATTCATTTGAAAAACAATGAATGCAAGGTTGGGGTTTGTTTTGTTTTCATTGTTTTTGCTTTATTTGAATTCAATTATTACAATATGTATATACTCTTTTATGCATAATGGATAATAAGAACAAAGGAGATGAAACATGTGAGGAAGAGGAAGGGTATGGTGAAGAAGATGGGTCTAGTTCAACAGAAGAGTATGACCTTGAAGATGATTGAGAAGCTGAACTTAATGAAATAACTGAGACACTAGATCCCCATTGAGATATAGAGGTTGTTGTTGGTATAGAGGCAGTGATAGAGGATTATAGAACAGAAAACCAAAAAAGAAGAATGGCTCCTATCAAGAACCCAGAGAAAGTATTAGAGCAACATGGCGATGGAGAGGAAAACAACTTCAATGATGGTAAAGAAACTTATCTTGACAAATTTGATGTTGATAGTTTAAACGAAGAGATAATAGAAGATGGAACTGTTGAATTAAGGAGAACAAGAGTTAGATTCCCTAGGTACGAAAAAAATTGTAGGACTGTAACTTTCTCCATTGGTCAATCGTTTACTGATCATAAAAAATTTAAGAGAGCTTTGTTGAAATATGTTGTGCAAGAAAAGAAGGACTACATATTAAAAAAAATGCTAATTACCGTGTTAGATTAAAGTGCATAGATGAACACTGTGAGTGGATGGTGTATGCTGCAATTGAAATACATGATCGAAAAAAGTATTTTCTTGTGAAGACATTAAAAGACATGCATACTTGTTCAAAGGTGTTCCAAATTCACATGTCAAGTCACCTTGGATTGTAGAGCAATATGAAGCTATGATCTATGCTCACCCAGGTATTAAGCCTACTTATATTCTAGATACTATTAAAGCACAAGTAGAGATAGAAGTAAGTAGAAACCAATGTAAGAGAGCTAAGGCAATAGTCATGAAATGTTTAGAAAGAGATGTGTTACATGAGTATAAAAAGTTGAATGACTATGCTAAAGCTTTAGTGGATATAAATTCGGGAACTTCTGTTGACATTGAGGTTGAGCATATAGGCCATGGGATTCCTCCTTACTTTAAGAGCATGTATATTTGCTTAGCGACTGTTCGTGAGGGATTTTTTGATGGGCGTAGAAAGTATTTAGGGATTGATGGTTGCTTTCTTAAGGGTGTGGTGAAGGGTATGCTTCTTACTGCTGTTTGTAAAGATTCAAACAATCAAATGTTCCCATTAGCGTGAGCAATTGTTGAGACTGAGTCATAATCTTCATGGACTTGGCTTCTAGAGCATTTAAAAGTTGATATCAAGACCAAAGATAGGGGGAATGGACATTCATGTCCAACAAGCAAAAGTTAAGCTCTCTTTTCTCAACCCTAAGTTGTTAAATGTCATTTTTAAGTATAGTTTTTTTGTTTTCAAATTAGAGCATGTTCTATTATACTTTCAGGGATTATTAAATTCAGTTCAAGCCATTTTCCCACAAGCTGAGCATAGATTATGTGCACGACATATATATGCAAATTGGTATTCTGATTTTCGTGGTGAAAAACTGAAACTTGCATTCTATTCAGTTGCTAAGTGCGCAAATGAGGCACAATCGCGTCAAAGATTAGATGATATTGACAACATTTAGAGTGGTGCAAAGCAATCTCTCGATAACAAAGATAATAATCAATGGTGTAGGGCTTTTTTCAAAAGTGGTACAAAGTGTGACTGTGTAGACAATAACAGTACAGAAGCTTGGAATTTTGTCTTGATATCCGCTAGAAGTAAGCCTATAATATCTATGAATGAGAGTATTAAAGAGTATCTTATGGAAAGAAGGATTCAAAGGATCAATTTTGTAAGTAATCGGAGGCTTGATTGTGGACCGAATATCATGGATATAGTGAATGAAAACTGTGTAGCAGGTTGTAGATGGAAGATCAAATGGAATGGTGCTAAGGAGTTTCAAGTTTATTACTGAAGAACTCAACATTGTGTTTATATTGGGGATAAGACATATAGTTGTGGGGTGTAGGGAATTATATTTTGTAAAACATATTTAAGATTGTTTAAGTCTGTTTAGTATTAGTTCTGGTAACATAATAGTTAAGTCGGGTAAAACAAAATTAATTACATTAGTTAAGTCCGCCAAGACTAATGGTTTTAAGTCCGCGTAACAAAGTTAGTACGGTAGATAGTTAAGTTTGTTTATGTTAAATGTATATAGAGAAAGTAGGAAAAGATAAGAACGCATAGAGATATCTTTGGAAAAGATATGTTCAAATCTTTTCTATGTTTTGTAGTCAATTAGGGTTTTCTTGGTGTATAAAAGGATCCCTAATGTATTAGGTTAAGGGATGAGTTGTAAGCCTTAACCATTGATTAAGTAATCAATAGAAAATACGAAGTTAGTATATCATTGTGTTCTTCATACTTATTGTGTTAAGTTTTCACATTAGCACATTAAGGATTTCTTAAGAGTTCTTCACATAGTGAATTTGGATTTATTCAAGTTTGCTATAAGTCATACAAAGGATACTTAGATCCATAACTTTGGACCTACAAGTGGTATCAGAGCCTATAGAAGGACTCTGTTATTAAAGACACACAAACATAAACACTCATTCCAAACCAGAAAACATCAAACATGTCTAAAAAAGCAACTGAAACCTACTCTGACCATCCCAGTGATGAAGAATCCAACCATGAAGATGGAGCATACAAATATCAACCTAAACAACCCCAAATCACAAATACCACAACCATCTCCAACATGAAGCTTCCACCATTGAAGAAAGATGAATATGACATCTGGGCTATGGAGATGGAGCACTATCTAAAGTACACTGATAATGAAGTGTGGAAGGTGATACAAAAAGAAAACCCTAAAAAGAGGGTTTCCAAAGGAAAAGATGACACTTACTCTGTGTTGCCACCACGCCGCTAAGATTCTTCTCAGAGAGAAGGAGAAAGGCCAAGAACATCTTGTTAATGGCACTTCCCAAGGAGCATATCGATGTTTTCATAGGATGGATGATGCAAAGGAGATCGGGAGGCAATCAAAGTAAGATTTGAAGGGAATGCTAACTCCAAAAATATGCAAAAAGGCTGTCTACAAACAACAATTTAAGGTCTTTGCTATTTCCAGTTCCGAAGGATTAGAGAAGGGCTATGATAGGTTTCAACAACTATTGTCACAATTGGAGGTGTATGGTGCTGGTGTTTCTGATGAGGATGCAAACCACGAATTCCTGAGGTCTTTGCCATAAGAATGTTCAAGTCTGGAAATGACCATGAGGACCAAACCTGAAATTGACATCATGTCAATTGATGATCTGTACAACAACCTAAGGGTTTTTGAACAGGAAATCAAGAATGTGTCAAAACCATCCTCTTCTAGCTCTCAGAATGTTGCTTTTGTCTCACATGACAAGAGCAGTACAAACCATATTAAGTCTGGTGGTAGTTATAGTACTTCCTCATTAAATACTAAAAAAACAGGGGCACCTGCTAGAGTTGCTGATGAGGTTATCTACTCTCTCTTTGCTAGATCATCAAAAGAGATGGATTTGATTAATGAAGATTTGGAGTAAATCAATGATGCATATATTGAGGAGATGGACATAAATTGGCATATAGCTATGATTACTATCAGGATGAACATGTTCTTTAAGAGACATGGTAGAAGAGTTCGTTATGATCCAAAGACTCCAGTTGGATTTGATAAAAAGAAGCTTGAGTGCTACAACTGCCATAAGCCTGGTCACTTTGCAAGGGAAGGTAAATCTCCTGTGGCAACTGATAGGAAGAATAAGGAATTTCCCTATCAAACAAAGGAAGTTGAGAAGCAAGAGAGTCAAAAGGTTGGGCTGCTGACCATGGATGGAGGTGCTATCAATTGGGGAGAACATGTTGAAGAGGAGTCTTCCAATCACTCTGCTTTCATGGCCATTGGCTCAAACAATGAGGTATCTCTATGTTCCAAACTCTGTGTTGATTCATATAACCAACTTAAAACACAAAGTGATGAGCAATTAACTCAGTTGAGAGAACAGGAAGCACAAATTCTAGCTTATACCAATGCGGTCAAAACCTTAGAAGCACAAATTTCAAATCTTCAAAAACAAAATTCATCACTAAATGAAAAACTAATTTTTCAAGCTAATGATAATTTTGCTAAGGATGAAAAGCTAAGGAAATATAGAAGAATTGGTATGAAAGCTCAACAAGAAAGATGTTGGAATCACTCCTAAACCTATTTCAAGTGTTAATGATTCATATGTAATAGTTAGCTTAAATATGACCTTTATGTTAGTAATTAAGCTTAGGCTTATGTAGAAGGCCCATAAGCCTAGGCCCAAGTCCACTAAGGAAAGGAAGGGACTAGGAGTGTTGTCCTAGCTCCCTCTCCTATAAATACTTGTAATAACCCTCACTTGAGGGTTGGTTGTTCAATTTATCTTTCATTCATACTCTACGCATAACCTTTCTCTACTTATACGTGTGTGGGTGTTTGGTTCGTTGTTCATCCGATCTATTCTCTTCTCTCTATCTCTTTCTATTGTGCTTATGTTGTAAACATAGTGACCTAACAGTGGTATCATTCGCCAAATAGTTGGGTGAACACTTTTGTTTTTGAAGTTTTTGTTTTTTTGGTCTTACGCGTAAACGTGGTTCGAACTTGGTCACGCTTAAAAATTGATTTTTACACTTTTTAATCCAAGATTTTTGTCCTTTCAACGCTTTTAGGTGTTAAAATATCTGCTTTTGGCAAAAGTTTCAACCTTTACATGTGGATCATCGTTTTCTAGCTTGGTTTTTACGAAGGTATCATTCTACGATAACTGCTTTATAAGCTTTGAATCATCAAGTTTCACACTTTTGTGTTATTTTGGTGATATTGAAGTTACTTCATCACAAAAATCTGGTTTAGAAACATCTTTGGGCTAAAATCATTTTAGGAGGAGTTCTACGCGAACAAAACCCTAAAACTACGCCAGAATCGTCTCTTGGTTTGATCTTCGCCAGTGGTTTACTCCGTGTTTTCTTGCTTGGATAAGCCCGAAAATACGTCGACTTTGGATATCTTTTGCACCGTGATAGTGTAAAAGATCACTTGAGCAAATACCCTAAACTTACGCATAAGCTTAAGCTTACGCGTAGAATTTTACGATAAGATTCATCTTACGCCTAAGCCTTGTCTTACGCATAAGTTAATCCCACGCCTAAGTTTTCTACGCCTAACTTCTTGTTTACGCATAACTTTAGTGTTTTCTCCTTACTTACGCTGAAGCTAAACCTACGCAGTAACTTTTTATCGTTACACGTAACTTTGGTGTTTTTACGCATAAGTGTTACTTGGCTTTATTGTGATTTCTACGCCTAAGGATACTTCATCAACACCGGTTCATTCGACTACAAAGATCCATTTAACAACACAAGTTTTCAACATGTCACAACCCCATACTCTAACTATTTTCCCTACACTTATCATCAACAACAACAACAACAACAAAGTCCACAACATCAACAATTCAATCATCAACAACAAATTTATCAACAACAATTTAATCAACAACATACTCCACAACTTGGAGCAATTCCACCACCACAAATGGTTCAACCACCACCTAGTCTTCAAGTACAACCTTACACAAACTTCTACAATCAACATCCATCCAGAATACTATGAAGGAACCGACATGGTTTGGCAAGATGTGTGAAGCCTTAAGTAGCCAACAATCAATTCATGAAGTGGCTCACTGATAGACCTCCAATGCTCACTCCCTAAATTATGATCAATGGGTGATAAGGTTCTTTAGGTTTTGTGATCGAAAGAAGCCACATGGAAAGTTTTAAAGAAGGTCATTATGGAAGGTCCATTTCGGATGCCTACTATTATCACACTGCAGATCCGGATGCCAATCCACCAAGAGATGTTGTCTCCAACATTGCAACTATCTCCGACCTCACCGGTGATGAACTTCTACTCTTTGAAGCCGACTTAACTAGCAATGCAATACATCCTTTTGGGACTACCCAATCCGATCCTTCAAGTGTTGATGCTCAAAAGATGCCTAAAGCAATGTGGGAACACATTCATCTTCTAATGGAAGGCACAACACTCAATCGGGAAGATATGGAATCCAAAATCTACTTGGCTTATGAACACTTCATGATTGAACCCGAGAGACATTAGAGTCTTATCATCATCGCCGAGACATCATTAATGATTTGGACAAACACAACATTATCATGCCCCGAATTGTCGTCAACACTAAATTCCTAAGTAGTCTTGGTCCGAATGGGAGAAGTATGTCATTTTTCTCCGTCAAGCTAAGAACCTTCATCATGCTACATACGGATTGTTGTACGACTATTTGAAGCCTCACCAAAAGAAGTTGACAAAGAAAGGACTATCCGTGGACTCCCGACTTCACGACAATTCACGATAATCAACAACTTGCTTTGTGGGCTCAAACTAATCTTCCTCCTCAAACACTCAAGAACCACTCCTCAACCAATCGCAACCATCACACCATATGATCACCACAACAACAACCTCAACAAACTCAATTGGTTCCATACAACAACAACAATGCTCAAGCACTTTACGGTGAAGCGATGAGGACTCTCACGCTTCGATGAATTGCAACAAGGATTTGTTATGATTGCTAAAGCCTTTGGTCGGTATACAAACAAATCCCACAATCGCATTCGTTCCTCATCCAACACAAGGAATCAAGTTGCAGAACAATGGACGTGTTGAAGTTCGAACCGTGGTTATGGTCGCCGATGGGAGGTGGTCAAGGGTTTAATGCTATTGGAAGGAATAACTGTGGTGCTCCACAACAACAGAGAGCTCAAGTGGTTGAACAGGGAATGCTCGAATGGGGTTAATGGTCTTCGTTGTTATAACCGCAATGAAAAGGGTCATCCGCTAATGCATGTCCTAAACCGAGGACAAGAGGCGGTTTATTTCAAAGAGGCTTTGCTCTTGGCTCTTAAGGATGAAGTCGGTGGAACACTTAACAACAAGGAATGAGCTTTATGGCGATGCGACTCGATGATGACATGGAAGACTTGCGAGGCTAATGCAACGGTGATGTTGATGGCACAAATGCAAGCTCTACACATGAGTGACACAGGCCCAGTGTATGACATCGATGGCTTGTCTCGTGTACCGAACAAAATATACTCATCATCGATCGATATCTCCGCCAAGTTCTCCATCCGACCAGATCGAGTGTTCAACATGAGCAATCAACATCTCATTCGATGATTATCAAATAGATCCCGTCGTTATATTTGACGATCAAGATGACCTTATGGTTAATATTGATAATAAAGTTGACTCCGTGATTATATTTGAGGATCAAAATAATGATCATGTTGAGACTCACGTTGAACAAAATGAGCTTCGGTCTAATAGAGAAATTGAGCTCCTGACCTTAATTAAAGACCAACACTCTCGGTTGGAAATTTGCACGAAATTAAAAGAGAAAAATGCACTGTTAATTAGGGATAATGAATGCTTAATTCGACAAATCAATTTTTTTTAAACTCAAGAAAACCGTGAAAAAGGTTTTGAAGTCGCTTTTGCTAAATCTCATCAAAACGAAAAATCATTAGAACGACAGATACGTGATCTATCCGCTTCCAAGAATGCTCTGTTGTCTCAAATAGAACAACTGAAACATGAACAGAAAAAACAACTTAACGCCTTACTTTGAAAACTCAAAAACCAAGGCCGAGTTGTTAACTTGTCAAAATCAGTTCTCGAGTACAAAAGCATTCAACGAAACGAATAGATGACTATCTTGAGGAAATTGTCGACTTACAAAACAAACTCAAAGAGTTTAAAACGTTGTTTATAAACATGGTGAATCAATCACAACGATTCAAAAGTTTTCTTTCAAACCAAATCCAAATGGATATGGACCGAATCTTGCGATTACAAACCTAAGTTTTCACACGAGCATTCAAACCAAACTCAAGTTTACAATGCGTAACATAGAATTGATGATTCAATTATGATTGTTGTTGAATATAATCGCATGGAGGAATTAGATGCATGATGACGAGTCGGTCAAAATGGAAAATGTCGTTTATAACAAACCATTTAACTATTCAAAAGTCAGTAACTTTTGTCACACAACAAGATACTTCTAACACACCTTTGGTTGTCACACCGCTTAAAGTTAGCCCCCAACACAATGGTGCACAAATTAATGGTCCTTTACCTTCACTCTGAAGTAAAACTAAAGCCGAAAGTTGTCGTGTTATCAAATATTTCGACACTTTCTTATCGACATCAAACTTTTGAACGTGCGATTGAATTTCATTCGAAATAAAAGTTGAACATTTTCACCGCCAATGGCACGAGAACAAAGAGACATTTTTCGAAAAGAATTTTACCCCATATCAAAATTTGAAAACTGCACTATATTGGGAAAGGATTTTCACAAGGAAGTTGGTCTCATGAAAAGGTTTCGAGAAAATGAAACATCGATTTCAAATACTAAACGTAAAAGAAATTGTTGCGAAAAGATGTTGATCGACTCTTGGAAAATGTTATCTCAGGCCGATATCAATAATCTTGTGTTATTACAACTGCTGTATATGCATCGATCATATCTCCGCCGACATCGTTGAAATTGTTGAGAATATCGATAATGTGCTTCAGATCGAGTCTTTAAAAGTTGAAAATGAACGATTGTCAAATGAACTTTCAAATGCAAAACGTCGTCTTCAATGGTGTCAAAAGATATTCATATTCAACAACTTGCCTTTCAAACCAAAATCACCCAGCTATGCTCAAACAATGTTAATCCAAAACTTGAGCAACTGGATGATCAAAACGTGTCTCATTAAGTGTCAAATCTCAAAATATGAACAAGAACTTGCAAAGTTAAAAAGGAACATGGTGTCATATCGATTTACTCAAACAGACTCGTGATGAAGCATCAAACGAACTTGATCATTATCTTGCACACACTACGAAGTCATGAATTTTGCAGAAATCTTCGCTATGAAAATCAAGATTTGGTGCACACTATCATTAAGTTACGGAAATGTTAGGAAAGTATGAACAAGTTCAGCCTAGCATCATTAAGAGAATTGCACTGTAACACTTAGTAAACGTGAACCTAGAATGCCTCTCGACAAAAAACAAGTTACTAATGTGCTTCCTCATCGAAACAGAATAGTTGCCTCTTTTCCCAACGTCCGCACTTCACACCTAGGAGCAATACAAGGAAGAATAGGAAGTTGCGACCTAAGAAAAGACAAATAAAGAATGTCAAGTAGAAGAACACCGTAGGATTTTGAATAAGACTCCGATTGCACCCACTTTAGATATTGCGTCGCAAATGTAATGGAAAAAGTGTTGTAACTAATCTTCGAACCTTTAAGTACTTTTGATATTCATCGATGCTTCTTGTGTTATTTGTCGTAAAAGTATGCGTTCGATTGTCATGATAAGTGTGTTGCTAAGGCTATCTTGTCTCGTTTAAGGAATCCTAAGATTCGAATACCTCTAGGCCCACTCATCGCTTCTTAGTGCGTGCTTGGTAAACCGCCCACTTTAGATTCTAAGAAATGAATTGATGTCCCTATAGCTCCAGCCTTACCTCCAAGGAATGTAGTACCACATAGTGCATTCACTAAGACTAAAGCTAAGACTAGTTGGAGATGGCGAAATGGATACATAATACACTAGGATTTAAATGGATGCCTAAAATCATTGATGAGTGTATTTCAACTATAAGCGCTTGAACCCTCTAACTCTTCGTGTTCCACATCTACTTCTATTCCATCCGTGTCGTCTGTGTAATGCGTGTGATACAGATCATCCTTGGATTGTTGATAGCGGATGTTCCCGACACATGACAGCAACCTTAAACTGTTATCAAACTTTGTTGCAAAGTTCATTGGCACCGCCATATTCGGAATGATCACTGCAGCCTATCATGGGCTACGGAGATTACATCAATGGCAACATCGAAATTAGCGGTGGTTTATTATGTGAAGGCCTCGGCCACAATCTCTTTTCTGCTGGTCAATTATGTGATGGAGATTTGGAAGTTTCTTTTAGGGAGAAAACTTGTTTCATTCGTGATCTACAAGGAAATGATCTTATGTCCGCCAACGCTCATCCGCCTCTACACTATCTCCATGCAAGACATGATCGCTTCATCTCCCATCTGCCTTCTCTCAAAGGCTACATCTACAAAATCTTGGCTATGGCACCGCCGTCTTTCACATCTAAACTTTCAAACCATAACCAACGTTGCTCGACACAAACTAGTTGAAGGTCTCCGAGATTCCAAGATTTAAAGATCACCTATGTTCACTTGTGAACAAGGAAAAGCACTCGTGCTCATTTTCCTTCAAAGGTGGAACACAACACTCATCATGTGCTTCATCTTCTTCACATGGATTTGTGTGGCCCGATGCGCATGCAAACGATTAATGGCAAACGCTACATCTTAGTAATTGTTGATGACTACTCACGATGGACTTGAGTTTATTTTCTTCAAGTAAAGATCAAGCTCCACGATGATCATCACATTTCACGAAAATTCAAATTCACTCAAACGCAATCGAATGATTTGAGCATGTACAAAGGAACCGAATTTGTGAATCAAACTCTTCGGGAATATTATGAGAAAGTGGAATTGAGCATCAAACATCTATTGCCCACACACCGTAACAAAACGGAGTTGTTGAAAGACTAAATCAGACGTTAGTGGAAGCGCGAACGATGTTAATCAATGCTAAACTTCCAGTTACTTGTGGGTCAAGTCGTTTCAACCGCATGCTACACTCGTAATCGCTCAATGATTACAAAATGCCACAACAAAACACCATTTGAACTTCTCCACAACCGAAAACCGAATCTTAAACACTTTCATGTATTTGGATCCCTTTGCTATCCGAATAATGATCGTGATGACTTTGGAAAGCTCAAAGCCAAAGTCGACATTGGAGTCTTTATTGGATATTTGAGAATTCTAAAGGTTACCGGATCCGAATCGTCTGACAAAGCAAGTTATGAAAATGATTCATGCTCATTTTGATGAACTCACCGAGATGGCTTCTAAGTATAACAACTTGGAACCCGGTCACAACCGCTTAAACTTCCTCAAACCCCATCATCAGTTGAATCAAGCCCCCACTTACACGTCAACAAATGGAAAGACTATTTGCTCCTCCGCTCAGGTGGCGATATTGATGAACGTGCTCGGTGTATCCGATATTTCACCGCTCAACATGATAATACTCTCATACCGATACACTGCTACAACAACCATCATGAAGAAGCACCACCATTGACTCTACAACAATGATTAAACAAACCGCTTCCAACGATGTCGAACCATTACCGATGTTCTTAATGAAGTACCCCACCGATTGTCGTAAGTATAGTGGTAAGTATTCCCTTTGTCACGCGGGTGACCCGGTTCGATCCGTAGCGGCGCTAAAATTTGATTGGTCCCGAACCGTGAGTTATCTCATACAAGCTAGCCACTTGTGAATGGCTAACCGAAGAAACTCAAACCGCTCGGACACCAAATGCAATTTAAGATCGAGGAATATAGTGGATTCCTGGGTCGTTAAGTCCCACGGAGGATGAATTGGTGTTAAACAACTTCAGATGTCGAATAATCACTAAGGATAGTGATCAGAAAGGATTTTGAGATATTTATACCTAAAGAAAAGATTTATAAATTACAGGGGCTTAAATGCAAATTAAAGGAAATTAAAAAGTTAAAATATATTAAATAAACGCTATCACTATATTTAAAATCGATGAACGTTTAAAACCTAAAACGTACGTTTAAATTGAATTACGTAAACGTACAAAATAAAACGTGAGTTTTAAGAAATAAAAGGCCTATAAATATAAAAATGACATTTTTACAATCCTAATAATAAAAGAAAATTATTAGAAAAAGAAAATTATTTTTACAACTATTTATTTAATTATTATTAATTAAAAACTATTTATTAAGTATTTAAAATGCACTAAAATATAAGAAAATACAAAATTAACCTAGAAAATAAAATTATAACTTAGAAAAATCTAAAATATTATAAAACTTATTTTAAAACTGAAAATATATTTTTAGAGTTTTTATGTATTTATTATTAATTTAATACTATTTAAAACTAATTAAAATGCTAGAAAATATTATTTAAACCAAGAAAATTATGGAAAAATATTTTTGGCTTTTATATTTATATTAATCTAGGAAAATTGAAAATATATTTTTTAAAGCTTTTACGATTTATTTGTATTAAAAGCTATTTAAAAGACTTAAAACTATTTTAAATAAGGAAAAATACTAAATAGTGATGGAAAAATCTGAAAATTCAGGAAAATACTAAAATATTATTCTTAATCTATGAAAATATAAAACATATGCTTATGTGTGAGAATAAGAAGTCAGAGTGAAACCGCTTATAAATAAGCAATTCAAAATAAGCTAAAGTCCACAAATGGACACCAAATTAACACGAAGCTAGGTTATGCTATATTAAGTCTATCTTGACTATTTAACAGTACTATAGATCACTAAAGAAGCTTAAATTGGATTTGAGCTTATTGGATTATTTAAGCAAAACAATGATTAGGGGCACCTTTAATCTATTACACAAGCTAAACAAATAAGCTAAATGGAAAAGCAGATATAGAGACTTAAAGATAACCTAGCCTACTATACTTGGACTAAAAATCAGCTTTTCACAAGCTTGAATGAAGCTTGTGCAAAAGTCAGAAGATGTGCTCTGCACACTCGGTGAATCTTGAGTGTGTGCAGGCATGCTATTTAACAAGGGGTCTAAAGAAGCTAATGAATAAGGACTGAATAAGCTAATTATAAGTGAACTATTATTTTTATAATTTAGTTAAGCAACTAAACTTTACTATCCCAGAAGATGATGGACTAAATCCTAATATTGAATACACAATAAAATTCTAAATTTTATTCAAAAACTGCATTTAGGAAATTTTGACTTTTTAAGATAAGAAGCAGTTTGACTTATATGAACTTGTGAGCTTATGAAATGGATAGAAAATGATGTTTAGTGACAAAATGATCCTAGGATAAGCTAACTTAACCACTTCTAAACATGTATGCAAAGTATGGATCACTTATTCAAGCGAGATATAAAATGAGACAGTTTCAAAGTAATTTTGACTTTTACGAGTTCTAGATTGCAAATTAATGAACTAGTTGACTATATTATGCCTAAATATGATTCTAGCAACTGACTTTAACTATCGAAATGACCTTAAGCTCGCTTTATCACCTAAATCCAAACACCTCTTAAGATACTACAATAAGCGGTTTAAACTAACTTATTCTATCCTACTATAACATAGATTAAAACAACTAAGTGACAAATATTTTAAAGCTAAAATAACAATAAATCAAGCATTAAAATCAAGTAACCATTATCATATTATCAAGATGATTTGAAGCTAAAGATTATCAATACTTACTTGAGTCCTTAGCCAACGTGGCTTGCACAATGATCAAAGAACCACTAACCTATAAGTTTTAACCACACATTATATCGAATCAACCAAAATAACTCGATTTCACCCATTTCCAACTCGCATAATTGATTCAATACACGCTGACTTTTGTTGATCGAGGTGATTTTGAGAATAAAATTGAGTAAAGGTTTATATAAGCAATCAATAAGCTATAGGAGAGCTTATCGAGCTTATGAGAACTTAACAACAATCGATAACAACATTCAATTTAACATGAGATTCTTTTGAAATTGAAATTTTACATAAACCGAAAAATGAAAAGGAAACTTGAAATTTATTATTGATAAAGGTTCAAATACATTTAGAAACACTTAAACAAGTACTTGAAAATTTAAACATACACTAGAAAGCTTGAAAATATTAAAACGACATTTTCTAATCTAAATTACACTACTTGCTTCTTCTCCTTGCTTCGCTTTTCTTATTTATTGACCTCTTTTAGTTCCTTGTCGACTTCTAAGCATTTCCCACCATTTCTCGACCATTGGATCAATCCAGATCATCAAAATTGCCAAATGGCAATTTTGGCGTAAAAGTCATTTGAGCGGTAAAGATTAATTGCTTCTTGGGAGTATGTAGAGGTGGAGGGGTTGTTAACCGGTGGGGGATAAGGTAGGTGAGGTGGAAAGTGGTGGTGAGGTGGTGAAACCTTTGGTAATGGATTAACAAAGTGTGGGGAGAGGATGCAACAAGATGAGGCGGTATTTGGTTTTTAAATTTTGGGCTTGGGTTAGAATTGGGCCAAGGGTGGATGGATTGGATTTGGGTTAAATAACAAAGGGTCCGGTTGGTTTATTTAAGTAACAAGGACCATTCATGTAATTTTGCAATTTTCAAGGATGAAAATGCAACTTTCCCAAAGTTATCACAAGGTGAATTTTGCCAAGTTTCATTAGTACAAGGACCAATATTGCATAAAGTTCCATTTATATAAGTCCAAGGACCAAATCACAATTTTGAAACTTTAAGGGCCTAACTTGTAATTTCTCCAAAGTTTACCATAAGGACCAATTTTGTCATTTATGAATAGTACAAGGTTAAAATTTGATAATTTTCACTTTTTAAATTAACCAAGGACTATATTTGACATTTTCCAAACTTGAGGGACTAAAGTTGTCATTTTGTAAATTTTAAAGTTTAAAGGGTTTATTTTGACAACTTTTGAATCCCATGGACCTTAAATGACATTTTATAAGTTTTTGAATTACCAGGGACTAATTTTGACAACTTTTTGAAACTTGGGGACTAAAGCGCCAATTATGCAAACTTGATACGTTTTCATCGATTTTGGTATTTTGCATTTAAAACACATAAAACACTTGTTTGTGATATTTTCATCATTTTGATGCATTTCAAAGTGTTTTCGGATGTTTTTGCGATCTAGATGGTACAAAATGATGAGTATTTAGACACTCATCAATCCCCACACTAAGATATTGCTAGTCCCTAGCAATCTTTTTAGAAAACTTAATGGATTTTATCTCTTTACCAAAGCCATTACTCGGAGTAGCCAATTGTTTCGATTCAAGTAAGAACTTTGGTACAATGATAACCAAATGATTTTGAGCAAATCATAAGTCAGAACGGATTTGATTTGTCTTTCCGTGCCGTTTGCTACGGACTAGCCAACTCTTAGATAAAATATCTTTGGTGAGTCGATTACCAATTATGGATTTCAAGCGCCTTTACCACAAGCCATAAACTTGCGGGCTAGCCAACTCTTTACTTTTTAGGATATGGTAAGTTGAACACCATACAATTTTGGGCAAATTGCAAGCCATAAACGGATTTGAGATATCTTTACCAAGAGCCGTTTGCTCCGGATTAGCCAATCCTTATGTGGGTTAGACATGGTGGATGATTACCATTTGTCGTGTTTAGTACATAGTACTTCCATTAAATAAAAAATTTTAAAATTTGGCCATTTTGAGGAAAAAGGGACTAAAAGGGTACATTTATGATCAAATTCGCGAATTTCCCCACACTTAGAAATGAATATTGTCCTCAATATTCAAAGTACCAGCGGTTATGCGAAACTTAGAACGAAAAAGATAACATTACTAGCTAAGTGTAGAAACACAACAATTATTCTCTTTTTAATATTTACAATTTTCATTCATTTTTAAGATCTATATACAACATGTGGGGTATCTCCCCACACTAGGTGGTACACATGGGTGAAAACCCATGTTTAACTATCGTTTTTGATTACCGAGTCGCTAGCTTGACTCGATTCCAATTAAATTGTTCATGGGGAAGTAAGTGGAAGAGACAATCTCCATCGGACTTTCATTCAAGATGTTTGTATAAACATTGAAGTACGTGAAAGTTCCACACCGATGAGATATACATAGAACCGCTCACAAATGATAAATGAAAATGCGGGGTCAAAGATAATGTCTTCATTCCCGAAGGAGTGAAGAACAGAGAAGCCACGGATAGGTGAAGAAGAGAAAGAAAGTCATGATAAAGATCTTGACTAACTCATCATCATCGTAAGGGAATTCATGATAGCATGAATTTCATCTTTAAGCTCAATTGGTCTAGACATATCCCGTGTGTGTCTAGATCAGTAGAAGTTATCATACTCGGTAGAGATATGATATGAGTGAGTTCAAAGGAGAACTCCTTAAAGGAGAATGATTCATATTCGGATTGATTTGACCGAGTTCACCGGGAACTCCTCAAAAGTGAATGATTCATAATCGGGAGAGAATTATGAGAATGAGAAGTGGTAATACCACTAATCTTCTCTCCCATATGATCAAAATGGAACGCTTGCAATTCGGGAATAGAATCATTGAACAAAATTTCACTATCCTCAAAGGGATAGGATATGAAGTAGGCTTTTCATTAAAAGCCTCGATTCTAGAAATGAGAAGATTAACATTCAATAATGTAAGACGAAGAGCTTCGCCTTGGATTATTTCTTCATCATTCTCTTCTCCTGTCGACAAGCTCGTAAGGTAATTCCCCACATAACTTATGTCTCCACAAGATAAAGAATAGTCCTCATCGTAATCATAGAACATCTCAATATGATCATTTTGGAAGACAAGAGGAGGAGGATATCACACATGATCAAGAATTTTCGTGATTCTCTTGGAATTGGGACAAGGTTCTCAACACTAGACTTTATGAATTCGTCCGATTCCTTTTCGTGAACAAGGTCAAGATGCTCGTCCCCCATGTTCGTGAGAGTGAGTGGGAGCTTGGTGTGATAGCGCTTGTTTGAGAATGAATCTCAACTTTGGGATATCCACCGATGAACTTGATGAATCTTTATAAAATTGTAGGATACCAAGTGCATCCTCATCATCACCGTCATCAAGAATAAACGAATTGAGAGCTAGATCCTGCTTTTCTTTTTGCAATTGATTCCCTAATAGATTTTTCAAAAGCAATTTGGGAATTTATTTTAGCAACCGCTTCTTCGCCTAGCAATTCTTCCATGGATTTCTCATGTGAATTTTGAATGACGGGACATTGTGGGAGTGGAGATTTGTCAAAACCGGAAGGTTGACATTGATAATCATCATGAGGACCCCACAATATACACAAGAAAACGGGAACATTATGAAATGTCGTTTTACTCAACTCCTCGATTCTTTTCACCGACTCGTAAGCTCTAGATAAGTGTCTTGTTGGGTTTGCCGAGGAGTTTGAGTCATTTGGCACCGTGGAGGTTGGTCGTGATATGGATAGTCGTAATTGTTACAAGGAAATGGATTCTGTTTGACAATCGAGTGAAATGGGACCTCCACGGTTCTCACAACAAGAAAACTGCTGAGTCCGGACCGTGAATCATATGGATATTGGTCATAACCAAAGTTCGAGCATCACCGAAAACTGCTCATAGACAATCGTGTTTCGGATTGACATTCAAATCCTTGGTGAGGACCTCCACAAAATTCACAAGTAGATTATGTTGATTATATGAAGATAAGTCGGGATGTGGTGGGTAATTGGAAAAATTTGAGGGTCGTTAAATGAGTTCGGATTAGGATCATAATCAAATGAATTCCTCGAACCACAAAACAAACAACTCTTGTTATGAATATCATTACCACACTGCATACACGCATACCAAATGGCTGTGGTGAACCAAAAGAGGCTCACCACAACCGACACAAGGAATAAACGATTCTATTTGAGAGTTATGAGAAGGAATCGTTCATTCAAAGAATCAACAAAACCAACATGGTGATCCGAATGACTATTAAGATTCAAGAACATTTTGAAAAATCCGGAGGTGGGACAAGTGGTGTGCTCGAGAGCTAGCAATTTCCACCACTTCCGTTATGGTCTCGGTTCGGTTCTTGAGAAACGTGAAGATTAGGCAAGTCATTCTTGCTAGTCACCGGTCTAAATTCGCATGTTTGCTTTTAACCGTAAATCGTGAAAGTGTAGGATCAATTTTAGACGGCTTAGGAGCAATCGAGGGTTAGATCTTTGGATAACCGTAGGTTGGACGATTTAGCACCTCCATCATTAGAGGGAAGTACCGGTCCTTTGTCACCCCGGTTTCTCGCTCCATTTCCTACGCAGTAATTAATGGATCATCATGAACAACACGAATTCTTGACATTTGTGATAAAGTAGGAAGTTTTTCAACTTCGTCCGAATTCGTCGTAGTCGAGAGATTCCATGAGAATAGAAGAAGTTAGAATCAAATGGATAGAGGTAAAGGAATAAAGAATCAAAAGGGTAAGAGGGTAAAGATAAATATTTTGGATTTTTGGATAAACATTTTGTAAAACAAAGAATGAAAATATTTTTGGTGTTGTTAACACTTTAGAAAAAGTGTTAATGAACTTTTGATTTTGATTAACTTTAAAAACTGTTTACAAAAGGTGGTATATGTGCAAGTACGGGTCCGAAAATGCTTAAAACACGCTTCTGACCTCCCCGGGCGCCCAAAATTTGATTGTCGTAAGTATAGTGGTAAGTATTCCCTTTGTCACGCTGGTGACCCGGGTTCGATTGTAAGATATAACTTTTCACATACACATCAAACCATAACACAAGGTGGCGATAAGATGGAATTCTAGAGAGAAAGTTAGAGGTTTAGGGAACTTAGTGAGAGAAAGTGAAAGATATTATTATGAGTTCAACAACTCTACCTTGGAAGGTAGAGAGTATTTATAGTCTTACATAACTCGCCACACTTTGGGTCGTGGATCGTGCATACATGGGTAAAGACCCGTCTGTCCTCCACGGTGTTACTTAACTAAATTACTACTTAACTTAAAAGAACTACGACTACGAGCTTAACGATTACATATACTGAGGTGACCGACTCTTTAATACCGGAATTTCTAATTCCTAACAATCTCCCTAAGGAGGTCACCTCAATAATGTACCAAAATTACATTGAATACAAATAGATATTACATTTAACAATTGATCTTGCATTCTTGATGTAGTCCTTGCTCCTAAGCTCGTAGTCATTGATTCTTCACAA
This sequence comes from Chrysanthemum lavandulifolium, assembly GCA_022545495.1. Classification (NCBI taxonomy): domain Eukaryota; kingdom Viridiplantae; phylum Streptophyta; class Magnoliopsida; order Asterales; family Asteraceae; genus Chrysanthemum; species Chrysanthemum lavandulifolium. The sequence goes on from CM040244.1 coordinate 245,365,436, forward strand.
TGCATGTTTGGTTATTCCAAGTGGAGGTCTTTATCGATCCACGTGATGATAAGTTTGAGCCATCATTTGAGATCATCACCTATCAAAAATCTCGAGACATCCATTGTGGTGTTGTGACTTTGGGACCGACATGCTCACATTCGGATCATGATATCTTCTCATCGAGTAGCGGAAGCATTTGTTGAATCATGATATTGGCGCAGCAGAAGCGTAAGCATGGAGTGAAAATATCGAGTCATTGATGCACTAATCATGATTTCTTTTGAGATGAATGTGTTAAGTGAGCATGCGGCTATGGATTGACCGCTTCATTCGATCACCGCAAACGCCGGGCGCACTCGCATACAACAAGCTAGCAACAAATCGCACGAAAGTGTCTTTGATCACTTTCGATGAATTGAGGTACACGCCCACTTGCCTCGCTGATCAAGACAAGTACCGCTCGTGATCGTAGGATTCCTAAGAATCTCCTTGATGTGGTTTCGCAATGTTCTAGTCGTTCTCAAACCGAACATCTCAAAGAAGACAACACGGAGTGAGTGAACCAAATAATTTTAAGTCCACCGATTGATGAAAAGAGATTTGAAAACAATCGTATTGCTCAATAGAAATTGTTTTTGCAATACAACGAAGGTTTTATTGAAAATCAATTATCAATCATAAAATACCTTTTGGTTTGAAAATGAGTACACGGTCGATGTGCTAAAGAAAAGAGTTTTAAGCACAAAGACCGGTTTTTCAAAGGTATCCGTCAATCCCTAACTCGAACTGTGATTGATTCAAGAAATTGAATCGCCCCATTGTTTTTCGCTCGCTTGTCACATGGTTGATCTATATGATAGATCTCACATGCCACCTACCAGAGCTTGTTTGATGTTGGCTCCGTAAGGCTTTCCATCTTCATTGTGAATATGTAAACACATCACTCGGATGTTCCGCAATACCACAAGGATAATGCGAGGACTCAAGATATAATCTCTTTCCACATTGTGTGAAACAGAGAGTCTTCATTGAAAGTGTCCTAATGAGATTTATTGATGATCTCGTGGCTCTAGACTCAATTTGTGCATATTTGGATCCTATAACGGAGACTAGGAGAGGGTCTCCTTCTTCAATATCAACCATCTCTAAGAGAAAGTCGATAGATAATGTCGGTTCCCGTGAGAATGAAACAAGCCCTTTAAGAGGAACTTGAGTGGTTTGGAAAGTTGAAGTGCAAGGCCACCGGGTCCATGACGCCTTGTCTTCAATACCGATGTTACCATCAAGAGTATATGAAGTGAACCCGGTTTCGCCTCTAAGGTTGAATAAATGGAGGGCTATTTGTTTTCACCCTATTCTCATTCAATTCTTTTAATTCTTCAACCCTTCAAGCTTACCGAGACTTCATAGCTAGAACCTTGTTGGGTTTATTCCAAGACTAGCTCGCCTTAGTCCGCACTCTTCCCATATCTCATTTTTCTCCTTTTATCATCATACCTAAGGACTTCTACACTAACTAGTGGATTGTCCTCGGTAGATCCCTCCTGCTCGGGCGGATCATGGGAACCAATACCTAACCTTATCATCCTTATATCACCGCATATAAAGTAAAGTTGGTCGGTCAATTTGGTATTGTTCATCCGCCATTGGATCCAATTGAAAACCATTTGAAAATCAATTCGATACTTGTGATATATTATCAAAGCATTTTGTACCGAATTGTTTTTGATATTTTAGAACGAGAACTCCCTCAACATGTGCATCAAGTATTTGAAAATGTTTTGCACACGGAGGCAAGAGAAAGAATTAACTTTTGATTACCATTTTCTAAAGATATCAACATCACTTCCTCAATGATCAAGTGGGTATAGCATTTCCGGAAGGATGAGGTTTCCATGAATTTTGCTCCCCTCAATATGTGCCTCGAGGTTTGAAAAGAGTTTTGCACATACTAGAGGAACCCGCACATTAGGATGAATGATCACGCTTCAAATCAAAGGTTTAAGATAGATGCTCCCCTCAACATGTGCATTGAAAAATTGAAATCGTTTGTCACATGTGGGAAGGATAAGATGTACATTCTTTTATAACCATTTACCCGATTATCGCTTTAAATCCAATTTAAATCACACATTCTCCCCGATCACAATTATCAAATCATTTGAGATTTGTGATCTCGTATAGATTTAAATTGATTTTGAAAGCTTTTAAGGAGAATTGTGACTTGATTGTGAAAGTGTTTTAACCGATATGGATCGGATTTTAAGACTTTAAACTCCATTTATAAACATGCATGTATATCTTTTGAAAACAATTTAATGCCAAATAACTTTTAATTTAATTGAAATCATTCTCCCCTCAATCAATGACGAGGTTGTTGATCGAGAGATAGAGATTTTGACAAATAAGTCCCGATGATTATCAAAATAGAGATCGAGTTATTTTTCAAAGCATTTGGTTTTCAAGCAGATAAGAGTTTATAGAATCGAGCATAGAATTTGAAAACATGGTAAAACATGGCTCGTTCTTTCTTTTAAAACCGGTTATTGCCTCGAAATGACAATAAACCATTTTTCTTTCTCCCAAAAAATTTTTTTTTTTTTTTTTTTTTTTTTTTTTTTTAAAATTAAATTCGAACAACATCTAAAGTCCCGTGTCATTCTTTGAATGACAAAGACAAAGACCGTAGATATTATCGAACCGAAAGAAACATGACAAAATGACAATATTTTTGAAGATTTTTGAAGAATTTTCAATTTTTCAAATTTTTATTTTTGAAATTTTTCAAATTTTTATGGATTTTGAAGGTTTTATAATTTTGTATTTTGTTTTTCAAATAAATATTTACAAGAGATAGATGAAGAAAGACCTTTACTCCTCGCCTTCCTCCTCAAGACGTTTGAGAGTTTCGTTGAAGGCTTTTCAAACCAAGTCGTGGAAGAATAAACTCAAAACGCTCTCTTGGAAGAGCTTTGGTGAAGATGTCCGCTAACCGATATTCGCACCTCACAAAATATAGTTCCACCACACCTTTTTCCACTTGTTCCTCGATGAAATGATGTCGAATGTCGATATGCTTTGCTCTTGAGTGTTGAACGTTGTTGCATGAGAGAGCAATAGCACTTTTATTATCACAAGATGTAGGATTTTGTTGAATTCAAAGCCATAGTCGATAATTGAGATCTCATCCATAAGATTTGAGCACAACAAGATGACATGGCTATGTATTCACCTCAGAGGAAATAGAAGTACTCATTTGCTTCTTTGAAGACCACCACAAGCTTATCACCCAAAACCGAGCACCTCCCGACGATTTCGACGTGTATCTTGACAACTCGCATGATCAAGATCGTGATAGGCCGTTAGTGACATACCGTGTCCTTCGGTACCATAGTCCCATATTGATGGTTCCTTGAGATACCGAAGACCCGCTTAATCGCTTCAAGGTGCTTTTAGTAGGCTTAGCTCGGTATCTAGCACACATGCACACAGAGAACAAAATGTCGGTCTACTAGCAAGTGAGATACATCGTGATCCAATCATACTCCTATATTTCGCTTGGTCAATCATGATCCCCGAGAGGTCCTCATCTAGTTTGGTTCGGTCAATCATGGGGTGTCAACAGGTCACTTGAATCAAATCCAAATTTCTTTAAAATCTCGTTGCATATTTAGATTGATTTATGAAAATGCCTCCGGACTTTGAGAAATTTGTAATCCCAAGAAAATGACATTTGTCCCATCATTGACATTTGAAACTTTGAACTCATTTCATTTGAAAACGATCACATTCCATTGGGTCACGAGGCAAAAATAATATCATCAACATAAATTTGAACATGAATCAAATGTTCGACTCGACTTCGGTGAACAATGTAGGATCAATCGCCTTTGATGAATCCGTTGATAGAAGAAACTTTGATAGTGTATCATACCATGCCCTGGAGCTTGCTTTAAACCGTAAAGAGCCTTCTTCAAACGATAAACGTGAGTAGGATGCTCTTGATTCACAAATCCTTCAGTTGTCGACGAGACAACTTTTAAGATCTCCGCTAGAAATGCCGCCTTTACATCCATCCGATATACCACCATGTTCTTACTAGCAAGATTAGCCAAAAGATTCTCGATTGCCTCGATTCGAGCAACCGAGCAAAAGATTCTTCAAAGTCTATACCTCCTCTTGACGATATCCTTTAGCAACTAATCGAGCCTTGTTCTTCAACACATCACCATGCTCATCAAGTTTTACTTTGAAGATCCATTTTAGAGCTATAATCATAGCACGCCCCGAGAGTGTACTAACTCCCATACATCAAGACGATCAAACTCATGAATTTCATCTTGCATAGCATTGAACCGCCTATCTTCATTCATAGCGCTTTAACATCTTTTGGTTCGATCTTAGATAGTACGGAGTTGAAGAAGCACCATAAGGCATCGGTCATGAAGTTGCTTCCGGTTGATACAGACGAGAGGGATTTCCAATGATGTTGTCTAATGGATGATCGTGAGTCCATTTTCCGAGGTGTTCATGTGGCATTTGTTGAGGAACCGAGGTAGTCGAGTCGATGTCTCTCAAGAAGATGGTTCGATGATGATTCGTGAGTAGCAAATATGTTTTCAAATGGAGCATCTTCGTGAGTAGCAAAGGGATTAACTTCATTATTGATGTCGTAAACATTTCCATGATGTACATTTGAAGAATGATGATTTGTTGATGAGATCAAGGATCAGCAGCAGTGCTTCTTGGCTTAAAGATATTGAGACCGAAGGATTGACTTCATTCATCGGAATATGAGCATCCTCTCTGTAGTGGATCAAGACCTCATTAGTAGTAGACTCATACAGCTCATCAAACATTGGATCAAACAATTTCTTTACATCATCTTCGATGGAGGTACATATGGCGTTTCTTGAGAGGAGTTTGGAACAAGGGATGAACCAATAGGACTGCTTTTGAAGTGCGGGTCCCGAGTGGAGTGTCCAGAGCCATTTGACCGGTCACCATCAAACGTAACGTGAATTGTTTCCATGATATTTCGGGTTCTTTTGTTGTAGATTCGTATCCCTTTTGTTTGGTGCATATCCTACAAATACTCCAATGTCGCCTTTAGCTCTAAGTTTGCCCAAGTCTTGACCTCATTAGTTGGATAGCACAAGGCACCAAACACACGAAGGAAAGATAGATTAGGTTTTTTGTGGACAAGTTCATATGGAGTTTTTCCATGAATGGTGTGAATCGTGGAACGATTTTGTGTGTAGCATGCAAGGGCAATTGCTTCAATTTCGAGAAACATTGGAACCTTTGAGTAGATCAAGATTGTTCTAGCAGCTTCAACAAGAGTACGATTTCGCCTTTCAACTACACCGCTCGCTGAGGGGTTCGTGGAACACTTCTTTGATGGTCGATTCCAACGCTTTCATAGAATTCACTAAGTTGTTTGTTGACAAACCCGCCCATTGTCTGCTCGATAATTCGACGCTTTGTTTAGTCTAACTCGCAATTGTTTGATGAGTTTGATGATGATATCGAGTTTCATCCTTTGTCCTTAAGAACTTGACCTGTGAATCTAGAATAATCATCAACCACAACTAACACATATTTCTTCCCAAAGATATTCTCGCACCTCATTGGTCCACATAAATCCATATGAATCATATGAAGAACTTCGTGATGAGTTAGTAGGTTTGGGTTTATGGGCATACTTTTGCTTTTTCCCAATTGACATGTCGAACAAAGATGATCCTTTTCATACTTTAGTCTAGGTAAACCTACAACTAAGTCCTTTCTCGAAAGATCGTTGATGGTGCCAAGTTCAAGTGATTGAGACGACGATGCCATAACCATGACTTTGTTTTGAAGCCTTTGATAACAAGCGATTGGTGAAGCTCTCATCATGTCATCGATAGAGATAGTGTAAAGGTTTGAGCCACGAGTTCCTTTCAACAGCTTCCTTACCATTAAGATCTCTAACAAAGGTGTATGTTTTCTCAAGGCTACTTCTAGATCGTAAGTCACGTAATTGACCAACAGAGAATGATTATGACCTAAACCTTCCACATAATACACTGGAGATGACACTATCACCAACAACATAATCTCCATAACCCATAATAGCACCGAAATGATCATTACCAAATCTAATAGCCCCGATGAATTTGCTCACGGTTCATGAGCGTGACCGTCTCCAAATATATGCTTGGAACAAATGAGTCCGTGTACCACGTAATCGATTTGAACGATCCGCAGCTGAACACGCATAAGAATGGATAATCGATAATTGGGATCCCCATGCAAGAATGGGTTCCATTTGGTTAGTAGCAACAGCTTGGAACACCCACATCGTAAATAGAAGCATTCATATCGATAATGAGGTAATGGAATCATTATGAGTAGATGCAATACTAGTGTCTCAGATAGTCCTGCTTATACAGGTGACCACTTCTTAAGGGAATAGTTCTACCAAGAGGCATCCATTTTCTAGTGGGCATTATCTCGATTGGTCTTATGACCAATGTGTATCCAATAAGAACCTATTCTCACGAATGTTCTTCCCGTGGGTTTCATTGTTTTCTAACTTTCTTTCGCTTTTGCCTTTTAGCCTTTTTAGCATGAATTTTAGCATTAACAATATTAATCGGACAATTAACATCATTAGGCAAAGCATTGACATCACATCCATGATTAGAAATGTAATTCAAGCAATCATCAAGACAAGGTTTGCAAATAGTATCGAATTCAATTAATTACAAGACGCTTATGGCTAATACTAGAATCAACACGATTCGCTTTATTCGATTCAAACTTAAGGTTCCTAGATTGTTCTTCTACTTTCTTCCAAAGGCACATTCTTAGCTTGAGAGGTCCTATCATTCCTTGTATTGTCTTGAGACTTTGACCGCTCCCTTTAATGTCACCGACACTCTCGTAGAGGAATGGGAACATTAGTTTGTTTTACTACTCTTTGCACCACCGCTTAGATGTGCCGATCCGAACTACATGCAGTGCACTACGGTTCACTTTCATAAAGCTAGATGTACCGAGATTGGTACTCCTAGAAGGCACATTAGAGTTCACTTTCCTAGCATTGATGATCTAGAATCAACTACTCAAGGGTACACTACGACTCTCATTCAAAACATTGGGAATCGAGTGCATCTCATATTTGGCCTTAGGCATTGAGCATGGAATCAAAGGGTTAACTCTCTCACCTAATGTCTTTGGGCATATGGTGATCAAGCATTCTAAGATTTCTTGAGATCGTTTGGCATATGAGCATGCATGTCCAATTGCATTATCATGAGGTTTTCTAGCTTATCCTCTTCAACAATCTCACGCAGCATTCTAAGCAATCCTTAAGGGATGAGAAATATGTTTGAATGGCAAGTTTGTTGTTCCTTAGGTGAGGGGGACATATGTCACGATAAAGCATATTTATTGCCGAGTGAACCTTAGATACAACATTCTCCTCATTGATCATTGGCATTTTCCTTTTACCCGACTCTTCGATTCTCAATTTCCTTTTGCAATGAAGTTATTTGTTCGTTGTTTTGTTACGAGTGACTTTAATTGATTCAAACAACTCATTGAAATGACGCTTAACCTTTTCATTCTCTTCTAGAAAACTTTCGCTTTCTTTTGTAAAGCATTTACTAGGTTTTGAAGATGAAACGCTTGAGAATTTCGAGAATCTAAAGAAGGAGGCATTTGGGAGCCTCGTCATATTGTTCGCTTGACCCTTTAATTGAGAGATTTGGGCTTTCAACTTTCTCGATCGTGTTACACCGAGCTTGAATCTGCTCATCTCGCTTGTTAATTTGAAAATCGCATCAAACTCGAGCATCCAAGATGTCTTGATATTTGAAGTTTTGACATTTTCTTTGAGATGTTGATATTTTAGTTGTAGATTAAAATACTCAACTTCTAGTTTAGAAAATGTTTAACCAAATTGTCATGATCATCCAGCTCAATTTTCTCATTTAGTTTAGAATTAGTTTTTCAAGCTCAATGACACGATCATGGGAGACTTTCAGGCCACAGATAATTCATGAAATTTGGAAGCATTAATAGAGCAATTTGAAGCGTTGAAAACACATCTTGAGCAACACATTCAAGAATAAGATTCTCATTTAATGTATGCAAGTTCTTTCTCTCAATCTCATTATATTTTAGTGCACGCCATAATCACTAACTTCAAAGAACCATTGCATCAAATTCCTTTTCCATACCTTTAATATCGCCTTCTACCCTTTTTAAGACTCTCAAAGTGATCTTTAGAAGTTTAAAGAAGGGCATGACCTCGCTTAAATAACATTCTTTCATTTGTTCAAAACCTCTTTCACCTTCGCTATACCAATGGGAGTGATCCTTTTCTTGCAAGTTTTCTCAAAATCAACAAATAGTTGGAATATAACGATTGGCTAATTAATGTCTTGCTTTTAGTGGCAATTGTTCTAGGTACAAGATGCATAGGTGTATTAGGAGGATACACAGCTGTTTCAGGCATTTTCCAAGGGAGGGTTTGTTTCTACAATATTTTCATTTTTCGCTTATCTAAATCCATTTTCCGTAAGACTTGTTCGGAGTCAACAAAGTCTCGAGGCTTAAACTTGTTCAAGGCAATCCAGCTTTTCCTTCTTGTAATCATGAGGAGAGAAGATTATGTTTTTTCTTTGCATTTGGGATCATCTTGCTTCTTATTCATCTTTTCCCTAGTGATTTCATTTAAAATCTTATCTTCCTCAAGGCACTCAACGCAACTAGGTTTCGCTTAGGCTTAAGGACTTCATTACCATCATAAATTACCTTATGAGCATTTCTAGCCTTTTAATTACCTCTCGATTTGGTTCCTCTACAAGGGGAACGCTATGCTTATCGCTAGAACTCTATGCTTAGTGATCATGTGAGCAATCGAATGGTGTTTCCTTGTAAATACAACTTGTTTTCAAGTTTGTTTTTCAAAGTTTTCGATTAGAAAATCTCTCAAGAGTTTTGATTCCTTTGCATTAAATTCTTGCTTAAGCATTTTCACATTTTCTTGAAGTTCTTGTTTTTGCTTAATGTTTTAGAAAGTTTTTCTTGCAAGGAATTTAATTCTTGTTTCAATACTTCTTCTCTAAACTTACTTTTTCTAATTATTGTACTCACTTGGACATCCATTTCCCGCTCACGAGTGGTCAACTCAAATTTTGCCCGTTGTTCATAAATAGCAACACGCCCTTATAGGCATTTAGTTCGTAAATTATGGAATCATTAGAGCACATGCAGTGTATTCATCAAAGACATAGTCATTGTTGATCGCAGAAGATGCATCACTTGGTACAACTTCACTTTCACTTTGTTTCACGATTGATCGTATGGGACAATATTGATATTACCCATATTTTCAATATTTGATTCAATAGTTTCAGCTTGGTTGTACTTTGTCATGCATCCGCTGCACATCAAGATCATCGATAGCTTTAATACCTCGAGATGAGTTTGTCCTTGGATGGGCCACTAGTGGTGAAGAAGAGATCTTGGGAGAAACCATTGGAGAGATGCTAGCCATAAAGATTGTGTGTGCAGAGGTCCATCATCTACATCGTAGTCGTATGCATCACAACAACGACTTGAAAGGCGCTCGATGATTGTGACCTATCTCCCGAATAGGTCGCTCATCCACATCTCGCATCATAGGTCTTGGCATTACCCTCAAGAAGAAACAGCAATTCCTCTTCATCCAACGCAGACCATTGTCCCGAGCTTGTGCCAAGAACATCTTATCTCTCAAGTAATCAAGATTCGAGGACGCTTTGAGATGTGCGCCTTGCAATGTGTCCTTCACCACCACGCTTATAGCATTTGATTGGCTTAGGTTGACCTTGGTTACCATTTCTTCCTCGATCTCGTTTCCAACATAACCTCTCCCACCCACCTCTTCCCCGATCATACTGCTTTTCCCGAATCGGTTGCCCCATAATTTTCCCATCTCTTATCAAAGAATGGTTGTGAAGATTGGAGGCGGTTCGGATCTCATTATGTGTGGAGTTTGTTGGTGTGAGGTGAAAGTGTCCTGTTCTCTTTGACCATGAGTGTTAGTTGAGTGATGAAATGTTCCATGACAAGATTTGCATCAGTTGCTTGAACCTTGGATCGAAATGGGTTTGTGATTATCATGATTCATGGGTGCAACTTGAGAAGCATTGTTGGAAGTCCCATCATTTGTGAAGAAGGCGCTTGAATCATTTGTAGACCTTGTATCTCCCCGACCTTTGAACCGATCAAGAATTCTCTTTTCAAACATGGCATGACTCTCATTTTGAAGGAGGAAGGCATAGAGTTGCTCATAGTTTGTATCCTTCAATCCTTTAGTGAGTTTCACAGAGGTGACAAACTTGTGCCATTCGGGATTCATATTGTTTACAAATTTAGAGTTCAATCGAATGTTAGGCATAGTCATTTCGATGTTCCTCATGTCATTCACTAACTTATGAAATCTCACATAGTACTCATAGACACTCTCATCCGGTTTCATCTTGAAGTGCTCAAATTGGCCATAGAGTTGATTCTCTGCCTTCCATAGTTAGTTCTCAACCCGAGAGAAGCATCTTAACATTATCCCAAACCGCCTTTGCTTCAAGTTGTTATGATTGATCACTTGTAGATGTCTTTAGAAGACCTTGAAGAACAATGTTTGAAGCCCCGATATCTCGTGATCAAATCTCTTTTTCTCCTTATCATCAAGCTCATCATACATCTTAGGTCCGTCCATTCCGTAAATAGAGTACCATCTTCATTAGTATCAAGTATGTCTCTAGTCGCTTCAACTCGATATGGTCCTTCATCAATGGATTTGAGAATATTGACACCATTTTCCTTTCCAAGGCAATACAACTGATTCGTTGAGCCCAAGAATCGTAGTCGGCTCTGCCAAGCATGGGTGGATTTAGTATCCGATCCACCGCTTGTACATCCCCAACAAAGTGGAGATGATGAGGGACGTTGGTGGACATGTTATCGATTATACGGATTTTATAACTCAATGATTAAACCGGAAATAGATTCTTTCACGGATTTTACTAAATCAAGAGAAAACCGTAAACAATCACTCAAGTCGCTAGATGATAAAGCTCTAAGTCGCTAGAAACAAATCCACTAAGTCGCTACCAATTAATTCGCTAGACACCCAAGTCGCTAGAATCCCAAGTCGCTAATGTAAAAACAAGTCGCTAAGTAGTAACTCGCACGGACCAAGTCGCTAACCAAATTTTGGCAAAGAATTGCCACACAAGTCGCTAGAAACACAAGTCGCTAAAGAGCAACTCACATCGACCAAGTCGCTACCACAAGTCGCTACCCGTAGTGGAGAGTCCACTACTTGTCCTTTAACTCGCTAGCTCTAACTCGCTAGCTTTTAACACCGTAAGTCGCTACAAAATAATGAAGCAAGTCGCTATGAAGAAAGGTTATCCGTGAACTAACTCGCTACCATGAAAACCATATAAACATCACTTTTCAATCCAAAACAACCCAACCAAGATGATTCAAGCTACCAAATGAAAACCTAAACACTTATGATGATTCTAAACACAAAAGTACCAACAAAATTCAAACTTTAACACTAGAGATCAACCAAATGATGCAAAACCACTAAACTTTTTCAAACTCAAAACCACCTAAAACCACTATAAATCCAAAGATGTGCAAGATATGATCTAACCATGGCTCTTGATACCAATTGTAAGATATAACTTTTCACATACACATCAAACCATAACACAAGGTGGCGATAAGATGGAATTCTAGAGAGAAAGTTAGAGGTTTAGGGAACTTAGTGAGAGAAAGTGAAAGATATTATTATGAGTTCCAACTCTACCTTGGAAGGTAGAGAGTATTTATAGTCTTACATAATCGCCACACTTTGGGTCGTGGATCGTGCATACAGGGTAAAGACCCGTCTGTCCTCCACGGTGTTACTTAACTAAATTACTACTTAACTTAAAAGAACTACGACTACGAGCTTAACGATTACATATACTGAGGTGACCGACTTTAATACCGGAATTTCTAATTCCTAAAGAAGATATGCTCGGCACACCACGTGAATGCCGAGTGTGTGCAGGCATGCTATTTAACAAGGGGTCTAAAGAAGCTAATGAATAAGGACTGAATAAGCTAATTATAAGTGAACTATTGTTTTATAATTTAGTTAAGCAACTAAACTTTACTATCCCGTAAGATGATGGACTAAACCTAATATTGAATACACAATAAAATTCTAAATTTTATTCAAAACCGATTTAGGAAATTTTGACTTTTTAAGATATGAAGCAGTTTGACTTATATGAACTTATGAGCTTATGAAATGGATAGAAAATGATGTTTAGTGACAAAATGATCCTAGGATAAGCTAACTAACCACTTCTAAACCCAGATGCAAAGTATGGATCACTTATTCAAGCAGATATAAAATGAGACAGTTTCAAAGTAATTTTGACTTTCCGAGTTCTAGATTGCAAATTAATGA